>CM053783.1:731730711-732930711 GCA_028749045.1 Cupressus sempervirens | reverse complement strand
AAAGATAAAGAGATTAGAATGATTAGAATAAATTGAAGAGATCGGAATGATCTGAGGAAATATAAAGAGATCAGAAATGATCTGAAGAAATTTGGAAGTTGATCCAAAGTGATTTTGAGGTCCAAAAGTCCAAGTTTGAGTTAAAAAGATTCCATGAATCAAAAAGTATCAAAAGAATTTGGATTGCACAAAAATTTTAAAATGCATTTTTGAGCCACTTAAGTGTGTCATATTTCAAATTCGATCCCAAAAAATGGTTTTTGAGCAGCCAAAGTAGCTAAGAGGGTGATTAATCAATCATTTGTGTAGTTCATGAAAGAACATGATTCTTTGAAGAGATCAGCAATCCCTCATCAGAGAAGGTGAAAGTAGATTTGCAATTGAATCGCATGCTTATGCAAGTGAAGTATGCAATGCAAGACTATGTTAAATGCAACCCTAGGTCTAGTTACCAAGCCTCAACAATTTATCATCACTGGATATAGAACAAAGCTCATATGTTATACAATTTCCACTAACATTGCAATCATGGGAATATGAATAGAACATACATTATAGGTTTGTTGGGATTAAATGTAAGCATTCGAGGCACAAGAAGCCAAAATGACTAGAACATTTGTCCCTTTTAATATAGCAAGTTAACATAAGCATTAGAGCATAAACACTAGGATGACCTGAATGTTGCTTGCATGACAGACACACCAAACACACAGGAGATCCATCTTATGCTAAGTATTCAGTATTTATTCTATCTGCAATGACCCTTGCATTCGTAACCTGAGACAAAAGTGTGCTAGGTATACTTGCAGTGACCCGTATGTTCACTTAGCAAGAGGAGTATCAGTATTTACTGTAGCATGAAGAGTTTACTCCAACAAACAAGGAGAAGAACTAACATATTGGCATATTCGTATAAAAGGAGTCAAGGTACACATAGCCATCCAATACAAGATGGAGGATCTTATAGTGGACACCTGTCTTATAGGAATATGTCAAGTAATTGGAACTAAACTGCAAACAAAAAGAAAAGAAAAGATCATGCCCCCAGTCATTACTTCTCTAGTCGAAGATGACATCATCAAGTTGCTCGAGGAGATATGATAAAGAAAAACCAAACAAAAAAAGAAAATGCTCAACATATCCAAACAAGTATATCATTTTTAAGTTCAATGTTTTTGGGATTGATGTCAAGTGTCAATGTCCAGAACATATTTGAAAGAAATCTCTTCAGTAGGGTGACAACAGTAGGTAGACGCAGTCAGAATGACTGGTGACTGAGGTCAAAGAGTAAATCTTCATGATGAAGAACCTAAAGAGGACTAAGTGACAATAGACAGACACAGCCAAAATGATTGGTGATTGACGCAAGAGAGATCTTCCATAAAAGAATCTAGAGACATGACTCAAGCAACAATAGGCAGACGCAGCTAAACCAACTAGTTACTATTGCAAAAGAGATTCTATGAGGAGAATCTTGAAAAGAGTGACATTGGTGACAGTAGGAAAATGCAGTGAGGACCACTGGTGACTATCATGAAAGAGATCCTATGAGGGGAATATCAAAAATAGTGACACTAGCGATAGTAGGCAGACACAACAAGGACCACTGGTGACTGTCATGAAGGATATTCTATGAGGAGAATCTCAAAAAGAGTGACACTAAGAGGGAATGCCCCTGAGCTGTGACAAGACTCAATCCATGGATACATGAGTGGAAAGCAAGAAAAGCAGTGAAGCAACTATATAGAGAGCCAGAAGATGTGCTTCCAGATGGAGCATTGGGAACAAGAGGCACTTGTTTACCAGGTTTTCACCTTCTTGGTAGAAATTTCACTTTTTTTGCTACCATGATGCCTGTTTCTAGGTTTTCACCAATGGTACTTTTCTTGTTTTTTCAATTTTTTTGTATTTTTCTCTCTTTTTTTTGTTTTTGTATTATTGATTTTTCACTTTTTTTTTGGTGTTACCAAGGCACCTTTTGCTAGGTTTTCACCAGGGTAACAATTTTTTTAGGACTTTTTCTAATTTTTATGATTTTTTTAAGGACATATAGATATGTATAGAGAGCTTGCTGAGATTAAATCAACTATAAAACCGCTTTAGGTGGAGAGTGTTGACAATCTCTTTAAGCACTTCTCCTTTAGTTGTGGAAAGCTGATAGGTTCCAGATTCATATACTACAGTAATGATGTAAGGACCTAGCTAGTTTGGTTCAAACTTTCCCTTTTGCACTCACTGTTATTGATTCTTAGGGTTCTCTCTTAGGACGAGGTCACCCAGTTGGAAGTCACATGGCCTAACCCTCTAATTGTAGCTTCATGCCATTCTTTGTTGATATGCTCATAGATGATGACATGCTACTTGTCGTCGTTCATCCAGTAACACAAGCTCTTGAAGTCGAGCTATCCTATAGTCATCATCAGTGATAAGGCCTTTCATAGAGATTATCAAGGTAGGAATCTCGACCTCTATTGGAAGCACAACATCCGCCTGATACACCAATGCAAAGGGAGTCATACCCGTTGGAGTTCTGATGCTTTTCCTATATGCCCATAGAGCTGGATTGATCTGGAGATGCCAATCTCTCCTTGATTTGCTGACTGTGTGATGAAGAATTTTGAGGATCACCTTATTGGATGCCTTTTCTTGGCCATTATCTTTAGGGAAATAAATAGAAGACCAATGTTGTGTGATCTTGAATTTCTTGCACAATTCCTTGAGGTCTTTATTCTTGAATTGTCCTCCATTGTTAGTAATGATTAAGGATGGTACACCATATCTGCAGATGATGTAATTTGTGATGAAAAGCACTATAGTTTTTCCATTAGCAATTGTGAGAGGTACTGCCTCTACCCATTTCATGAAATAATCTATAGCCGTGATGATGAACTTATGTCCATTAGAAGAGGTTGGGTGAATCTACCCCACCAAGTTGAAGGCCCATTATTGAAATGGCGATGTTGTAGTAGAGTGAATCAACTATCTGGCTGGAGCATGAATGAGATTCCCATGTAGCTAACACTTCTTTTAGGACCTACATACTTAATAGCTTCTTGCTCCATTTTAGGCCAGTAGTAACCAACATCAAGGAGTTTGCGAGCTAGTGTCAAGCCATTGGAATGAGATCCACAAATGCCTTCATGAACGTCAATTAGTGTGTGTTTGTAATCGTCGAGTTCTAAACACCTAAGGAGTGTTCCGTCGAGACCTCTCCTATATAGATTATTAGCAATAATGACATAATGTGAAGCATTATGGATTAGGTAACATTTCTCATTCTGGGTCAGACCTTTCAAAATGGTTTGATTATGAAGTTAGGAATAGATGTGATGGTAGCAGGATGATTCTTGTCCTATAATAGAATAGATCATCTTAAAATCAAGGGTGTCATAGGCTGGGTAGTGTAATGCTTCCACCAAGAACTCATGTCAGAGATCATTTTCAAGCATTTGTAGTAGGGAGGCCAGAGTGGCCATGGCATCAACTACTTTATTATCTGCTTGTGGAACAAGTTGGAAGTTGATGTGTGCAAAATACTTCTTCAAGTCGTTAACCATGCACTTGTAAGGAATTAGTTTCTCATCCTTTGTTTGATACACATCATTTACTTGGTTGATAACAAGCTGAGAATCACCAAAGATGTCTAACTGATCCACTCTCCATTCAGCTGTAATTTTCATGCCATTGATCAAAGCCTCATATTAAGCAATATTATTTGTATAAGGAAACATAATCTTGTACGCTTTGGGCAATGAGTATCTCTGTGGTGTAATAAAGAGTAATCCAACACCTGATCCCTATTGTGTGAAGGACCCATCGAAGAACATAACCCATGTATGGTGCATGAGTGTCAGAATTGACTCATTTGGGAAATCAATGTTCATTGGTAGAAGACTCTGTATGGGTGCCTTGGCCAGCTGGTCTGCAATTGCCCATCCCTTTATAGTCTTGCATTCAATATATTAGATGTCAAACTCACTGAGTATCATGACCCATTTAGCCAATCTTCCTGTGAGAGCTGCCTTACTGAGCAAGTACTTCAGTGGATCTATTTTAGCCACAAGCCGTGTAGTATGGGCAAGCATGTAGTGTCTCAACTTATAGGATGCAAAGATAGCTTCCAAGAAAGCTTTCTCAATAATGCTGTAGTTCTTCTCATAAGAGACCAATGTTTTGCTCAAGTAATAAATAGCTCTTTCTTTGTTGTCATTATCTTCCTGAGCCAACAGGATTCCCAAAGATGTTTTAGTGGCTGAAATGTATAAAAGAAAAGGCTTCCCATGCATAGGAGGCATCAGGATTGGTGGATTGACAAGATATTGTTTGATCTATTTTAAGCTTTGCTCACAATCCTGGCTCTAATTAAATTTTAGACCCTTATGTAAGGTCTTTGTGAAGGGTTGTGATCTATCCACCAATTGTTAAATAAACCTACGAATAGATTGAAGCCTTCCCTGTAGTCCTCTCATCTGACTGATGTTTCGAGGTGGTGGCATGTCCATTATCGCTTGTAGTTTCTCTAGATCTAATTCAATTCATTTTGTAGAAACAATATATACCAACAATTTCCCTAATGTGATACCAAATGCACATTTCTTAGGATTGAGCCAAAGACTGAATTTTTCCATATGATCTAGGATGGGTCCCAAATCTTGCAAATGAGTATTGCGTTTAGTGCTTTTGACCAAGGTATCATCAATGTAGTCCTCCATGGTTCTATGTATCATGTCATGGAAAATTGTAGTAACAACTCACTAATATGTAGCACCAGCATTCTTTAAACCAAATGGCATCACATTCCAACAAAAGGTTCCCCATGTACATGTGAAAACTATTTTCTCCTGATCTTCTGGTGTAATTTTTATTTGATTTTATCTAGAAAAACCATCCATAAGTGAGTACATTTCATAGCCAGCTGTCATGTCCACGATCATATCAATATTAGGGAGCAGAAGGTCATCTTTAGGACATGCCAAGTTAAGATCACAGAAGTCTATACAAACCCTGATAGATTTATCATGCTTGGAGATAGGAAAAATATTGGATATCCATTCAACATAATCAATTGCATGGATGAAACTAGCCTTTAGGAGTTTCTCCAATTCTGCTTTGATGAGCAATGCAACATGAGGGTGCATTTTTTGAAGCTTCTATTTAACTAGTTTGATGCCTAGTGCTATGGACAAATGATGCATGATAAGATTAGGATCTAATCCTGGCATGTCAGAATATGTCCAAGAAAATTTTATTTTCTTTTCCTTGAAAAAGGCAATGAATTGTTCCTTCTCTTCAGGTGATAGTGATTGCGCCAGATGTATCATATGAGGATATTCTTCTGTGCCTAGGTTAATTGGCTGCATTGGCTCTGTTAACACTGATGATCTCTCCTGAAAGTGACTAGGAAGGAAATCAAATACCTCATCTGTGGGCACCTTAGAGAGGTTTTCACCCTGGATACATCTTTTGTTTTTACTTTTTTGGGATCTGACACTACCACAATGTGGTTTTCACCATCGAACCTCTTGCATTTTTTTCTTTTAATTGTGTGATTAAGATATTTGATGTTAGCCTCAGTCATGTTGACACTTTGCTCATTGGTGGAAGATGTTACAAGTTTGATAGCATTTAGGTAATAGGTGAGAGCATAGTCATTCTGGAATGTGGGGACTTCATTATATGCATTGGGGTTCTAGTCTATAATCTCGAGATGTGTGAGTGAGAGAGTAGTGGCTGGTTCAATTGCATTCATAGTATAGTCATTAAGTCTGTGAATTAGCAATTTGAGACCTACGACGACCTCGTCCATAGGTGTGTTCAAACACCTCAGAATACTAATTTAAAGAATTGATGACTCTAGGACACTAGTTGGATCAGACCCATGTGACCTAACCCTAGATGTTTCACCCACTTCAATTTTATTTTCATAGACATACACTTGGTTAATGTCTTTGTCAGTAGTGGCTTCTGAAAGAGAATCAAACTCATATTATCTAGAATCGGTGCTACATGGTGAGAGACTATAGAACTCCCCAATAGTGATAGGGACATACTCACCTTCATCCTCTGGATTCTTACACAAATACTCAATACGGCATGACTGACTAGATTCTCCCTTTTCTAAATGATATTTGAGTTGCTCAGTATTGTCCTCAGAAGAATCACTAGTATCATCCATAGTGTTAACATGTGGCACAAAGTCATTTGGCTCAGCAAAGCATTTAGTGAGATCATAAGGAATAGGATGAGGGTAGGAATCTTCATCATTAGATTCTTCCTCTTGAGTATCTGACTCAGCTTGTGACTCATTTTTAGATGAACTCTTAGGTTTGGGGATGAATTGATTTGATCCCAAATGGAAAGGGACCTTCTTAAAACCTAGGCCAGTTGTATCATTGTTGCTTCGAGCTTTTTCTTTGATAGGATCAATTAGGCCATTGTTATTGCACCCAATAGGGCCAGTTCCCTTGTAACCAAAATGCTTCGTAAGCCTAAGACCAAGTCCATATTTCTTAGGAATGATTTCTCGAGCTTGTTCTGTTAGGTCCACTAGAGCCTCTTCTCTGTAAAGCCATGTAGTAATGGCTCTATTTTCACTTTCATCTTCTAAGGGAACTGTAACCTTAACAAAAGTGCCATTGTACTTGGTCTGAGGTGTCAGCATGAATGGCTTCTTTGCTTCTAAGGGTCTCCCATAATGTCGAGGAGACTCTAGGAGAGATGTCAATGACAACACTAGTTTAATGTGATACTCTCCCATGCTAGTTTCTTTTCATTTGAATGATTGCTCAATTTGTTTTAGCTTATTTTCTTGATAATCAATGGACTCATGGTTAGCAGGGACGAAAGTTTTCGTAGCTTTGAGCATATTGCAGGTGTAGCTAGTAATGGAAGGAATAGCAACTTTGGAACCATGAAATGAGAACTTGATGCATTGATGGTATGTGGATGGCACAACATGCATCTCATGTATCCATGACCGTCCCAACAAAATGTTGTAAGCCAAGGGAATGTCAAGCACCTGACAGGTGACATCCCTCTCTACAGGACCGACATGAATGGGTAAAACCACAAGGCCTAGAGACTTTCGTTCCACTTTGTCATACACTTTGATAGTGATCTTTTGTCAAGGATTGATAAAGTCCTCAGAATAATTCAGTTGTCTAAGTAGAGTAGTAGAGACAATATTTAGGCTAGCACCGTTATCAATGAGTACCCAACAAATACGTGTCTAATGGATCATAACTTCAATGTGTAGAAGCTGATTGTGTGGGTGATTCAGCAAGTTGTCATCCTCCTTGGAGAAGGTCATAAGATAAGGTGAGGTTAGGTGACCTACCATGGATTGGAATTGCTCAAGATCAAGATCTTGAGGAACATTTGCCTCAGCGAGGGCTTTGTCCAGAATCTGCCTATGAGTAGGCAAGATTTTAAGCAGCTCAAAGATGGAAATTTGAGCATTAGTTCATTTTAGCTAATTGAGAACACTATAACTAGTTGCGATCAAGTTCATTGTAGGTTTTGCACCTTTACCAGATGGACCAACAAGGGCTTTGTCTTTGTGTTGTTCAGGATTTTAAGTAGGAGGTGCAGGGCCTTTGAGAACCAACTTGGCATGAGAGCAAGTAACAGTGTTAGCACAGTGTTGCAAAGATGCATTATCCATTTCATTGGAAGTAGGGCCCCTCAAGACAAATGGTGTATTGGGTTTGTCATTATCTTGCTTGCCCTTTATGGTAATAACATCATAGTATTTAGAATCTATAGGTTCAACCATGTGAATGACATTGTCATCATTGGAATATGTATAGTTGACCTTATTGTAGGGTTCTAGTTTCGAAGTCTCTCCTTTTTTATAAGTTGGGAAAGGTTCTTTGAATGCCTTGTGGTCTAAGTTTTTTTTATGCCCATCTACCACAAGATCACCAGCATCAATCATGTCTTGGACTTTATGACAAAAGTTTATACAGTTGCTGGTTTTGTGTCCCTTGTTTTGGTGATACTCACAAAATGAGGTCTCATTCCACCATGGTGGATGTGGTTGTGGATCATAGGGATGAGGGTTATCCATTGGTGAAATAATCTTATGTTGTAGCAATTTTTTGTAAACCACATCCAAAGGTTCTCCCAAAGGTGTATACTCTCACTTAGGGCATGTTGTCCATGAGTTTCTCGGTTTGTTCTCAGATGTCTTATTGTCAGGGGGAGGTTTCTCAACATTTTTGGCTGCTTTGAGGTAGTTTGTGAGATTAAACACCGCTTTAGCCATTTTGGGTGTGACATTGTCAACAACTCCATCATGTACAATTTCTTAGTTCTTGTTGACATGTTTGGTTTTATCCTTGTTGGAAGTGGAACCTTGTTTAATGTCTCCCTGAAGAGTGAGATCACCTTTCTTGACCATAAATTCTTCAATACGAATAGCCTATGTAATCATGTCTTCAAAGATACGTGGATCTTGAAGTTGGACTCTATATCCAAAATCAGGCAGGAGGTTATCAGTGAAAATGTCAAGCTTCTCCATCTCTGGGATTTTATGAGAATACTTAGTGTATAATTGTCTCCACCATTGGAGGAATATGAGAAAAGGTTCTCTAGTTTTCTATTTAAGGTTGCATAGATCTCAAATATTGATAGGGTGTTGTATGTTATGAGAATACTGCTAGACAAATGAATTGGCAATTTCATCAAATGTCTTGATACCAGGAGGTAAATGTGAGAACCACTCCAAAGCCTAACCACCTAGGCTTCTAGGGAATAAATGAATGAGGCAGGTTTGATTGTGTATAAACTCCATAGACAAAGCACCAAATTCTCGTAAGTGATCTTGGGAATCAGTAGTACCAAAGTACTTGTCATATTTGGGTAGTTCTACACCTCATGGGAAAGGCGACATGTTTATGCTTTTGTCAAATGGAAATGGACAAAGAGCATCCAATGTGTATGTCTTTGTGGGTTTCTCTTTCTCATGCATCATCTGAGCCAATTGGTCTTGCATAATTTTCAATTGCTTTTGGAGTTTAGAGGTCTCAATTTCTTCTTTAGTGTTGACAATGGTTTCTATATTGAAATGAGAAGGTAACTTTGCTCCCTCGTGGGCAAGTTTGAGAAAGTATTTTTCTTTCTCTTCGTTGATTAGGATTCCCATTACCTTTTGGAAGTTTTTGTCTCTTTGACATTTTTCTATGTGTTCATAGAGTATTTCCACCTCTTCCTATTCCTCATTAGTGTCATAGTCTTTCTCTTTCTCTTTTTCATTCCTAGGTGGTTCTTGATGTTGACTATGACTACCATGTTCAGGTTCACAGTTAGTCATTATAGGAACGTGCTCAATTTTTGTATGTTGTGTTTAAAAAGGGTCTCTTGAGAAAGGATCATACATTGTGTTTGGGAATGCATGACCTCTACTTGTATCAATATCCTCTTGGTAAAAAGGATTCCTAATTTGTTGCAAATTTATGGAAAATGTTTGTCGAACTCAAGATGACCTGGCAGGTGAGGGAGATTGTGAAGATGCCTAACTAGCCAAACTAGATATAGATTATGTGACAAAAGGTAAGTAACCTCTGTCATGATTATGACCCCTAGCACAACCAAATCTAGGGTTATAGGGATAAAACACATTGCCACTTCTAGTTGTGATAGTCATAGACAAGGACAAGAAGCTAGAACCTGGACGAGGACTACACTAAGATTGAGTCTCAAAAAGGACAAGATAAAGGTAAGAATGTTGTTCACTAAGGCACAAATGGTCTGATTTAAAGGCTAGAATAGCCAGAGATTATGACCAATGCGACACAAAGTATGGAAAGCATTAAGACAAGGACCAAAAATTACTTATGAGACGAGACTAGTCAAGGTGCAAGACACAAGTCTTTAGCTAAGCGAAGTGTCACTGTTTCAAGATTGTTTGTAGATAGAGAGTGATAAAAAGATGTAGAAAAAGATAGTGTGTAGGCCGTACATAGCTAGAATAGGCCCAAATTGGTAATGGTGACACAAAGTCTCACGCGAGAAACCTTTACAAGCCACATGAAGAAGTTTTACAAGACGCTCAAAGAAGTTTTCTAGCTTATATGAAGGTCAATGACAGTGTTTTAATTTCATGTGAGAAAGTTCACAGGGTCCTACGAAAACTCATGACAACTGTTTAATTTTGCATGAGAACAGAATGATTTCGTGCAAGGACCATATGATTTTGTGCAAGACCAAAATGATTTCACACAAGAAGGCAGACCAATTTTACAATAGCAACTGATTTTGGTCATTTTAGTAAGCAAGCAGATAAATAGGCATGTAGAACAACAAGCAGGTGATATCAAGCATGTCTAAAAACAATGAGCAAGGGAAAAAGCAACCTTGCACATGAACAATCAAATGACTTAGTACGTGCTGATTCCTAAGAGAGCTAATTGTGTATGTTTTCAAAAGGTTTTGCAATCACGTGTACATCCCTAGAAAATAAAAGTTGGCCTCTTTAAGGTTTTTAGTAATGTTTTGACTCTACAACTTTTATGACTCACAAGGGTGACCTCCAATCCTGGCACATCGAGGTTTCAAAACAGTCTGAGAACTTAATCTTCAAGAGATGTTGGGGAGATCTGACAACCCACAATGAACCACACCCATGGAGATTTCTTCCACAAGGACATTTATATAGCGATTGTCACTACCACGTCAAAAATGTCTATTACTGCTTGAGGTTCCATCCATGTAGTTTGCCCTGTAGAGGGATTGTTTGCTACGGTTAACCCTCTCTAAAGGTGACCAACTCACAATAGTGTACCACAAGGGGACTTAGATTCCAAATTCAAGATTTTGACACCTTTTCACTTTTAGCCCAATCAAAGCAGACAAATTAATCTAACACGCTAAACTAAGAGTATCTCTTAAAGATCTATGATATCAATTCCTAGTGATCTATCAACCTCTCCAGAGAAAGGATGCCTCAATGAACAAGTTGAAGATTCATCTATCTACGAGATTCTTAAAGTATCCTCTCCACCTACAAGGAATCTATTATAGAAAGGAGTTTCATTAGGAACCCACTCCCTCAAGATCTACGAATAGTGTTCATGGGGCCTAATTACTATGTGTACAGATGTTAATTCCTGAAAGTAAATCTATCCAAAAGAAATCAAAGAACACAAGGTGGTACACTTAACACTTTAACTAATGTGAGGTGAGTCCAAAGATGTGGAACATTTAACCCCTCACACAAGCTAACACGAGTCCACAACTCAAAAACTAGTGAGTTCTAGAAAGCACAAAAGGGTTGCCTTGTGGAGCATTTAATACTTCTTTCCTGTAGACCCCTCCCCTTTAATGTGGTGTTGATATTGCAACCATAGGGTGAAATGAGGGACTGGCAAATTAGCAAGTCCAATAACCCAAGATAGCCAATTAGATCTATCACTAGTAACTAAGCTTGCTAGATGAAAACTAATGGAGATCACAACCTAGTATCAAATTATGCATGTGTTGTAAAATGAGAACATGGAAGGAAACACACACAAGCTTTACATGAGAGATGTTCATTTTAGGTCCAAATGAAGTGTTATCAGTCAAAGAGAATTACCTAGTAATCCTCGCAACGCGCTTAGTAGATGTTTTACCTATTTTTAGCAACTTTATCATGCTTTTCCAATTGTCCTACAAACCACTATTATGCTATTCCAAAAAATTAGAAAACATAGAAAAACCAAAAATAGTGAGCAATTAGCAAAAAAACCAGTAAACATGAAAATCAATTCAAAAAATAGCCTCTGTCAGCAAAGTCTCACGCGAAATTCTTGACAGTCCATGCGAAGAAGTTTTTTGACTCACGCAAATTTCTAATATGGCCCGTGTGAAGAAACTAGCATTGCACGAAGATTCTAGATCCTCACGGGAAAATAAACAGTCTCGCACAAAGATTCCCAAATCTATATGGAATAGTATGGATAGAGAACAAAAAAATGCAAAAAGAGGCCAAAAAAATTGATTTTTTCTGCCGCACGGTGGGTGCCATAAATGTATGCATGAATATGTGTACTATGCTAACACACACACTTCAACATGGTCCTTATTTGCAAATTCATCCTAAAATGAACATTGGATTGTTCATCTGAAAATCAGCTAGCAAGGCAACCTGTTGCCTTCTATCTAGAGGGATTTGCTTATCAGATATCCTCAGATTTGAGGTGTTTAAGCAACCAGACCCTCTACGAATGAAGGATTTAAAAGAAAATGCAACTAATCTATATGAGAATGTAGATTAATTTAGGATGGAGTATGCACGTTTAATCTAAGAACATGTAAAAGAAGATTATGCTAAAATGTATGCATATTATGCTATATGAGATTAAACTAGAAAATGAATATCTTATGAAAATAATGAGCTCAAATGAATGCACAATACAACAGCAATTTGATGCAAATTCTCATTCAACCTCTCCCTGAAATGAAGAGAGAAGGGTCTCTTATATAGATTTTCCTGGAATCCATCAATGGTTGAGATTGATTTCAATCAACAGTTAGGATTAAAGGTGAAGTTCAGTCATAAAGGAAGATTCCCAAATTAAAGGGAGTTAACTAACTCAGATCTGAGTGTAAGAGTTAGTCAACTCAGATAGACTTTAGTCTAAAAGCAAGTG
Organism: Cupressus sempervirens; assembly: GCA_028749045.1. Classification (NCBI taxonomy): domain Eukaryota; kingdom Viridiplantae; phylum Streptophyta; class Pinopsida; order Cupressales; family Cupressaceae; genus Cupressus; species Cupressus sempervirens. The sequence continues at coordinate 732,918,079 of CM053783.1, read as the reverse complement.
ATCTGGGTCACTTCTAATTTGATCAGCAGTGAACTAAGAATTTCCCTTTTTGAACTGAAGAGAGATTTTGGTGAGATATTTAATTCAATAAAATGAGATATGCTCTCATAATTACCTTTTCTATTTAATTAAATAATTCTATTTAATTAATTAGAGACACTTTTCTTATTTAATTAAATAACTTCATTTAATTAATTAGGAATGGCTTCCCATTTAATTAAATAACTTTGTTTAATTGATTAGAAGTAAGTTCTCCATTTAATTAAATAATTTTGTTTAATTAATTAAATATGTACATTTATTAAATTAAATAAATTTAATTCCATAGTACATTAGCCTTAGGATATAATTTAATTTAATTAAAGTATAAATACTTAGTAACTAAATTAAATATTAATCAATAGGTTTAATGTGACTAATATGAGTAAATACTATAGGAATTAAATAATAAGCATGATGAATGTAGATTAGGATTTTTTTGCATCTGAAAATTAAGTCAAGTAGCAAGTAGCCGAATAAGAATTTTCCTAATGGAATAGGACTTTAGGATTGGTCAGAAATAGACCAGAATTGGTACCATGGAAATGAACCAATTTTGGGGTATTACAAAAAACACCAGTGGTGGAGCATTCTTTCTTAGTAAAAGACTAGTGTCTTGGACAAGAAGGAAGAAAAATTGTATTTCTTAGTTTACAATAGAGGAAAAATATGTGGCACCGATAGTTAATTGTTCCAATGTTGTTTAGTTCAAGAAAATACTGGTAGGTATGAAGATAGAAATAAAGAATCTAGTGGTTATATTTTTTTGATAACAATAGTGTAATTAAAATATAAAAGAATCTTGTGATGCATAGAAATACCAAGCACATTGCTATAAAATATCATTTTTTTAGAGAATTGGTATAAGATAAAGAGGTAAGAATGCAATATGTGAATACTAAAGAACAAATTGCAAACATATTCATTGAACCATTACCTAAGGATGCATTTTTGTATCTAAGAGGAACGTTAGGGTCATTCCCCTATCTAAAGCTCACTAAATGACATTTGGTGATACATCAACTATGGCATGTTAAAATTTAGTCAATTGATGCAGTATTGAAAAGGGCACATTGCATATGAATCAATACATAAGTTACACTAATACTCTCTAAATATTGTCTTTCACATGAGATGTCAAAGAGGGAGAGTTTGCTATCGTATTATAGAAAATTTTATAAAGAGGGAGAGTATACATTTCATAGAAATTTTATTTGAAGATATTTGAGAAAGAATATGAACTTGGTCTGATATCAAAAAGGGTGAGTTTGCTAGATCAGAAGAAGATGTTGAAGGTAGAGTTTATAGATAGAGGGAGAAATTGAAAGTAGAGAGAGTTCACATTAATAGAGGGAGTTCTCATGGATGAGAATTAGAATGAAACTAAGGATATGTTCCTCACTTTAGTCTTTCTCTAAAATTTCATTGTATTATGACATGTTATGTTGCCATCAATGCCAAAGAGGGAGATTATTGAAAATAATTGATTAATTGTGTATTATCTTTGATGTTACAAAAATGTCATATCATTTCTAGTCAGTGTATTCCAAGATTACTTGAGCATTGAAGAGAGTTTCCTATATCTTCCAAGCATTCTAGACTTTGCCAAGCTTAGAAGATAGTGTCTACCAAGTTCACTTGGGCAACAAAGGGAAGATCACAAAAGTTGAGTGTTAATTGAGCTCACCTGGTTAATGAAGAAAAAGTTGGATGGAACTAGTGTTAATCAAGCTCACTTGATTACTAAAAAAACTTTGTAAATATGAAATGTTAACCAAGTTCACTTGGTTAACATAGGAAAATAATTTATAAGTTAGTTTCTACTGAGTAGGGTTGACTAATGAAGGATTTTCTTGTTTTAGCATATTGAGTTCAATTAATTTGTTTGTTGGTTCTAGCCAACTAAGGAGATGAATATTATGTATTCTAAGTTGTATTCAAGATGATTTGACAATTTGTAAGATATAAATATAAGGTTAAATTGATGATTGAACATGTGGAAGAGAGTAGAAGATTTTGAAGATGCTTAGAGGAAGAGAATTAGAAGGATACACAAAATATCCTTGTTGAGCTACATAGATACATTTGATCATAAAGGATCAAGTATACAAGCCAAAATTGAGATATGTAGTAATTTAGTTGCATCAAAAATCATATCATCTCATTATTACTCTCTAACCATTGTAGCAGTGATCTAAATCTCTTAATAGAGTTGGCTTAACATCTATTTGTAAATCCTCTAACAAGGTAGCATTTCTAGAATGAAGTGTCTAAAGACCTTTGAAAAGGCCACTCCTAATAGGGTGATTAAATCCTCTAATAGGGTTACACCTAATAGTGTGTTTTGTAACCTTTAATAGGGTTGACTCCTAATAGGGCTCACTTTAGAAGAGTGAAGAATAGTAACTAGTTGCAATTGGTGGTTTTTTTCCAAATTGGACTTTCATGTTAAATCTTGGTGTCACTTGTGTTCATGCTATTTATTTTATGTGTATGCAATTAAGTTAAATAAGGCTAATCATAGAAAATATGTTAAGATATACATTTTCTGAGTTACTGCTACAATTTTAGTGTTTACTGAGTTACAACATTTACTAGTGTAAACCAAGTGCCTATGTATTAACCAAGCATCAATATTTTTAGTTGAGTTTATAACATGCATTGAAATTTAAGGGATCGGGGATTATTTTAGTGATAACTAATTCACCCCTCCCCTCTTATTTACTCCTCTTATATTTCCAACATTGTTGAGGTCCTAGTAGAAAATGAGGTAGAAGCTAAGAGAATTGAGAAGCTTGTGAACCTAGTCTAGTTTAGAAAGGCCACACTATAAGAGGGGAAAGATGAAATGATCAAGATACTAAAGGCTTCCACAACAATACTAAAAAAAGTGTTTGATCTAAGTTCATTCAACACACAAATTAGAGAAGATAATACAAAAATATCAATATGACCTTCACTTGATGCAAAGCACATTCAATGTAGTTACCGATTTAGCATAAGAAAATCTATCTAAGACCCAAGAAACACTTCATCTAATTCATCAAGTTAAGGTTGAAAAATAAAAGAGGGTTATATGAATTCTAGAAGTGAAAATCATATTATCACCCAATACATGTATCATTCAAGGACACATAAATGATGCAAAAACACTAATTTCTAGAGCACTGGTCATCACACTGAGTGGAATTAAAGAGCTCTTGGTAGATATCAGAAGTGAGACCCTTTATCTCACTAATATAAAGGAATCATGGGCAACACATATTGCTAGTACCTAGAGTTAATACAAGGATATATTATTTGACAAACTTTAATCCTTTTCCATTAATGAGACAAAAAGGGTAAAATAAAAAAGGGGGAGAAGAAGAACAAAAAAAGAAAGGGGGAGAAGACCAACGAAACAAAGAAAAGGAAGGAGAAGAAAAGATAAGTAAGAAAAATAATGTGAGATAAGCATGTGAATAAGAAAGAGGAAAAAAAATCAAGGAGGAGAAGTAAAAAACAAGGGGGAGAAGAATAGAAAAGGAGAAGAAGAATCTAAGAAGGAGAAAATAGAAGACTAATCAAAACACCCATAGTAGGAGATATGCAAGAAATCAACAATTTTATTAAATCTACACACCCATTTAAACCTCTCTATAAAAAAATATAGATTAATGCAGATAGAAATGAATTGTTACAAGAAAGACAAGGATGGTATAGGTTTTTCCTTCAATTCCAAAGGGGGAGATTTTTGGACTTACAAATCTCATTGGCATGGAGTGTGTAATTAGTGAGGCTAACACTTAGTACACCAATGTATTTTCATTGATTGGCACTTAGTCAAGAAAGATGAAGATGTTTTAATGTACTATTACCATTCGTAGAAGAGTGCACCAATATACATGCCTATGGTAACATAGATCATTCCACAATTGACAACCATGCATAAAGGTTAATTGATCATATATTATATAAGATGAATCACCATGGATGTGACAAAAATCAAGGATAGTTAGAGTTGATATGACAAGGGTACATGCCAATTAAGAAATGGAAGGAAACAAGGACAAAGAATACACCTAGGCTCATAGATTGACTAGTAGGGCTATCAGTCTAGACCCTAATAGTAGGTGTCATGGATTTTTTGTGAAAAAATTGAGTATGAATTTAAAATTTAAAATTAAGAGGTATTTCATTTTGGGTAACTATGCCCATATATTGTAAATTGTATAAAGGCCCTCAACTTTATTATTGAAGTTGTTGTTGTTGCCACTACCAAGAGAGTCAATATTGTTATTTGAAGGAAAAGGTATAAGCTAGTGAAGAACATAGTTGGAGAGAGGATAGTGTAACATAAGAAAAACTATTTAGAACAACAAGGGAGAAGTGAGACTGAAGTACTCACAAGGAAAGTAGAGAAAGGTAGAAGACTAGTGCATCTTTAAGAATATGCAATAGAGATCTAAAAGGAAAGACAATTATATTCATAGATCATTTACCAAGATTTCTTTCTTACCATTACATCTATTTGTAAGATCCTAACAATGAAAGATTCAATAGATATGTTTTTATAAATCCTCTTACAATGTTTCTCTCAGAAAGAGATTTGTAAATCCTCTAACAGGGGAGATTTCAAAGGATTTTATAATCCTAACATGTTATAAACATTCCTTACAAAATGTGTTCCTAGAAGGAACATCTACAACCTCTAAATGGGAAACCCTTTACATGAATTATAAGGGCCAGTGGGTATATTACTCCCATCATGGTTTAATCTTCTCATCAAGGGTTTCTATGTAAAAATTATGATGATAGTTGATGTATGCATTTGTGTGTGAGTTTTCATGGTTTTGGTTCATTTCTTTTATTGTTGCATTACTATTGAAACAACTGATGTTCATAATATTTGTTGTGATAGTTCAATTTGCTGGTAGAAAAGCTAGTAGTAATTCACCCATTAGTAAATTTGAATCTATTTTTCAATGTGTGGTTGTTGAAAGTATGATGCCTTAATGTCAAAAAATAATGTCACTAGAATTATATCAAAATTTTGATGCACTCCACCAATGTAGATTTATTGATAGGATTCTTTGTCAAAATCATCCACATCTATGTAATGTGGCAACATCAAACAACTAGTTCAAAACATTGAAATATCGATGGCCTCTAGAGATGATTTGATGGGCTTGTCATACCATAAATTTTAGCCTGTGTCAGAATATAAACTCTCACTTGAGAAGATTTGACAGGTTTGTCATATCATCAATGTCAATAGACATTGAAATATTGACTACATCTAGAGATGATTCGACAGGCTTTTCAGACCATCAAAGATAGGCTGTGTCAAAATATCAAAGATAGGTAGAGTTTAAAATAAAACAAAACAAAAAGTCTCATTGTATATAAGGCTAATTGTTAGAGTAAATAATTAATTAATTATTAATTAATTAGTCTATTACTTAAGCTTACTTAGGTAAATGCATGTAGTTAGTAGTTTTAGTGATGAGTTGTTGACAACATGGGAGTCTATTCCCTTCTAGCATGTTCCACCTTTTTGTAGAAGTGTGCTTAGTTGTCAACCTTATCTACTGCCACCTTCCAACTTGTTCTACAAGCTTCCTTGAGGCCTTTATATTAGGTTCCTCTCTCATTGTAAATTCATTCATTCATATAGCAATTTCATTTTCCTATTGTGAAATATTTTCTCTTGCATTGTTTTGCTTCAAGCTCTTGCTCTTTCAGTTTCTCTTTAGCAAGCTATTTGTATGCAGGTGATCTTGGCACAGTGTGAAGTTGGTTTTCATCAACTTCTACATGGTATCAAAGCCACCCTGTTGCTTCTTGGTCTAAAGGATTTTTGAAGCCGCGATTTGGAGACACAAACCTTAGTTTGTTTGTGATTTTTTTTTTCAATTGGGAGGAAGAGCATTTTTTTAGTATTTGGAGAAAAATGAGAAAGAGGGTTTGACATAATAGATCTATCATTTTTTGGGCTTTTTTATTTATTTTTTGGAGGTGTGATGGTGGCGATTTAGGGAAAATAACTATAGAGGTGATTTTCAAATAGCGATATCTCCCTCATACGGACTCATTTTTTCGAGAAATTTTTTTTGTTACGGGGTAGAATTTTGTGATCTACATATTGGTGTAGGTGGTTTGACATATCTACTCTTGAAATATTTTTCAACTCACAAATCCTAATTTTTGCCACTTTAAATGCTTTGTACGGGCTCATCTGGACACATAATTAGGTTCCTTTTTTTTGAAAGTGGATTTTTTTTGTCTATTTTTTAGATCTACAATTAGATTATAGGTTCTATGGATAGAAATATTAATTTTAGAAATAGGCCCCAAATTGGCTATTGTAGTCGCACTAAATATAGAGTGCCCAAATCATACATTAGGGGGGGGTTAATTGATATCTTTTGTATTTTGGGGGAGCATTTTCTTTTCTATAATTTACTTAAAAATCAACCCTTCTATTTCCATCTTCTTCTCTTAATGTTAGATCCCTCTATGACCTAGCTAATGCCACACAACTATCACACTTGGAAAACACAAATGACTTAGCTTCTTATGTCTCAAGGCTTATGGTCCTGTGTGGATGAGAATCAACCTATCCTTACATGCTCTTTTGAGGTTCTTCAAAATAGAAATAAAATGGATGATGCCATGGGATTGATTGCAGTAAATATTTTAAATAGTCTACTATTTCACTTGGATGGTTTGACCACTCCATGGACTTATTGACTCAAATTTCAAACTTTGTTTGGCATAGTGAATGAGTTCCAAGCACTTCAGCTTGATGTAGAGTTGACTTCTTTAACACCTAATAGCCTTTCCACCATTGAGGACTTCTTGATAAAATTCAAATATTTGCATACACTTTTACAGGGATGTGGGAAAACCAAGACAGATGATGAGTGTATCTTTTTGATACTCTCAAAGTTGAGGGGATAGTATCAGATCTTCTCTTCCACTTTCTACTCCACTATGGATGCCTTGGGTAACAGACATTAGATGCCATCTTTTGAGACATTTTGTGATTGGTTGACACAAGAATAGTCCAAGATCATTTAGATGGATTCACTTTCAAGTTCACAATCATAGGCATTGCTTGCCAAGGATACACAGGAGTAGAAGCCGAAGCAAATATCAGATTCCTCTTTTACTAGTTCATCATCTTCTTCTAAGAAGGAGAAAAAGAAGACTGAGACTCCTACCTATTCTTATTTTTAGAAAGGATCTCATGATGAGGCACATTGTTTTCAGAAAAGATTTGATGGCTATGAGAAACAAATTTTAGATTTGCAAGCTCTTCTTCAAAAGAACATTGTTTCTTCTCCATCCTCTTCTACCTCATAGGAGTCTACCTTTTAGTCTTCTTCCACATCTTTGCCATCTACATTAGATCTCGAAAAGGGACATGCATTATAGGCTTCCATTTCATCTCCTTCACAGGTTCCTTGGATACTAGATTTAGGTGCTTCTCACCATATGACATCTTCTCAAGGTGTCTTCTTTACTCTTGAGGCTTCTCCTATTCCTCATATTCTCATAGGAAATAACACTGCCCTACCAGTCTATGGGAAAGGTTCAGTTCACATCTAGAATGGTATATTCAATGATGTATAATATGTTCCATCTCTATCTACAAACCTTCTCTTAATTTCTTAGATTACATGTAGTGGATTAGGAAAGACAGTTGAGTTCACTATTGATTCAGTCTTTATTTGGGATCATGCTACAATCGGCATTATTACCACAGGGGCAGTTGATCCTTCCACTTATCTCTACATCTTCTCATACTTTGGTCTACCATCTCCATTGTCAGAGCACACTACTTCTCTTTTGTAGGAGCATCATGTGGTGCAATTAGGATACTTGAACCTTTTTATTGTTCCTGAGATCTCTATTTTGACTACCACACAACATCCAATTAAGGTCTTTTCTCTTCAATGTGATTCTTCTTCTACTTTGCTTGATCCTCTAGCTCCATTCATCAAGCCTCCAATTGCACCTATTGTAGATTCTACAATGGACATTCATGATAGCGTCATCACACCTACCTTGGGGATTCCCTTTCAGGATCCTCATATTTTCTCCTTTGAGCATCAACTAGGCCTTCCAGTTTGCTCTCTCATTCTGGGTGTCCCTTGTTCTATTCCCTTGTTTCTTCCACATTGGAGTTTCATTGGTTTAGGGGCTTCATTATTCTGGGGGGGCTTTGGTGCCTTTTTTATCTCTCATGGGAGGGCTGGTGGTACTTATGGTTTTGAGAGAATCCCTTGAGCTATTTCTGGTGGAAGTTGTCCTTGGGGGGTCTTGTTGAGGCCTTCCTTCCTTCACTTTATGTTTTTTCTAGCATGATTTTTTACCTCTTTTTGGAGGAGGGTTTTTCCCATGTTCTTTTTCCTCTTTCTCCATTTTTATAGGTTGCATCTCTTTGCATTGTACATGGGTACCTAACATGGCCTTGTTGTCAGGACCCATTCTACATTTTCTCTTAGTTTTGTGAGCTTAAGGCATTCCCCTAAGTTGCACTTAAGGGGTGGGGTGTTAGAGTAAATAAATAAATAATTATTCTATTACTTAAGCTTACTTAGGTAAATGCATGTATTTAATAGTTGTAGTGATGAGTTGTTGACAATACAGGAGTTTTTTCCCATCTAGCATGTTCCACCTTTTTGTGGAAGTGTTCTTAGTTGTCAACCTTATCTTCTACCACCTTCCAGCTTGTTCTACAAGCTTCCTTGAGGCCTTTATATTCAATTCCTCTCTCATTGTAAATTCATTCATTCACATAGCAATTTCATTTCCCTATTGCGAAATATTTTCTCTTGCATTGTTTTGCTTCAAGCTCTTGCTCCTTTGGTTTCTTCTTAGCAAGCTATTTGCATGCAAGTGATTTTGGCACATAATGAAGTTGGATTTCATCAAATTCTACACTAATAGCATCATTACTATGATTGTACTTTGGAATCTCAAAAGACAAGCACAACATGAAAGATAGACATCAAGATGAAAGATGAAAAACTTTCTCACAACTTAATCTCATTATATTTTATTAATCTCATTGTGCTCATATGACATTCACATCCTTTATATAATTAGTCTATCAAATCTAGGATAAGAAATTAAACTAAAATAGAAAACAATGATGGACAAATTTGTTCTGGGCCAAATCTTATGTTGCAAAGCATTTTATCAACAAAGAGAACATCATAGATTTACAATTTTAAAATATGGTATATGAGGTATTGGAAAATTTAGGGCTAATTTTTTTTCCATACCACACAATTTCCATTTTTATTTTAAAGCCAGAGACTACGAATAGTCTGAGATTGAAAATTCAATTAAAAAGTTACAAGTAATGCTAAAGAATCTATAATCAAGTTTCTCCAACAAATCAGGTCACATAATTACAATAATAGTCATAGAGTAGAAGAAATCTATATGTTTAGGGAAAATTCATTTCATTAGTATTGATATATGCACACCTAGTTAAAGAATTTATTTCAAAAAATGAATTGAAGGTATGCTATTACAATTCGGCTATTTCTACTTTTACTCCCTCAATTTTATTATGATCCAATGATTTTGAGTCAAAAAATTTAGTAGTCCTATGAAACAAACCTAGACTAGCACATGTAAATAAAAAAAATATATGGTTAGACCAATAAACATTACATAAAAATAAAAGATCCAAATAAAAATATAATGAATCAACAAAGAAAATGTTTTACAAATGTAATAGTGGTAGATTAAAATAATAATCTATGCATCAAAATGGGTAGTGATGACTTTGATTTGGATAAAATTCTTATAGTGTTGTAACATACAAATTACACAATATAGTTAAATGAGGTCCTAAAATCCAAATATGAATGCTTGAAAAATAATGTAATCAAAATATGACTGCTTGAACAATAACATAACATGCCATGCATTTTTGCCTTCTCCTTCTTGTACTACTGGGTCACCTACAATGAATTCCAAACAATTATTATAGAGCTTCTATATATTTGGTATTAGAAATTTATTAGCCTACTTGTTATTTTCTTGAAGTTTTCAAAATGGGGAGACATTTTATAGTCATACATGTGAATGATTATCATATAGTTCACATATATTTTATAAAGAAAATTATAAGTGCTCTAGATTTGGAAACTCATAGATGTAATTTTTTAAATTTAAATCAATGAGAATTACAAAAAAAAATTAGAAAGAAAAATTAATATAATAGAATTGAAGTTTGTTGAACTTCAAACCTGTACCTTGTTCATCTTCTTTGATTGTCTTTTCCTTCTCCTTGTGTAATCATACATGGCATGAATGAACCAATGCAAAAACATAACTAACTATTTGTGTGATCGGAGATGCCCTTTCTACTAAAAAGTATTTTGAATGAAAATGGATTGAGTATTGTATGATAGTACATTGCAAAAATCATCTCCTAAAGAGCTCTATGTGATTAAATGATACACTCACCTTCTTTCTCAATGGTTGTTACTTCCTCATCTCTTTTGATTGGCTATTCAATGTTGGGGCTAAAATTAATGTCAATGATTGCATCTTCACCTCCAAAGCCTTGCGCTAACAAACATATTGAATGTAAATGGATTGTGAATTGTGTTATTGTACATTGCACAAATCATCTAAAAATTGTGCAAATCATCTAAATGTTATTTGACTGATACATTTACCTACTCTGTTATTTGAATGATACATTTATCTACTTTGTTATTTGAATGATTCATTTACCTTCCTTCTCAATACTGGTTGTCTTCTTTGTCTCAATTATTGTTTCTTCATCTTTGAAGTCTCCCAAAAAAAATCTAGATGAAAATGATTACGAATTATGTGATTGTACATTGGACAAATCATCACCCATAAAAAATAAATTGATATTCAATTAAAGGGTGCACAAGAACAATATTATTTGGGATAATTTTAAAAAAATCTATATCTTGAACTTAGGACCTTTATCAAGACCATCAATATTTTTTCCATCAAGTTCTTTGATTTCTTTATCAAGGTCTTATTACAAAATAGATGATACCCATTCAACAACGAATCATAAAATATGCACCATCTGAACTCAATAAAGAAACCAAGCATAACAACCATTATAGAATGTGAAAAAATAAGTCAAAAGAATACATTAGACCTCAAATGTGTTTAAAAGTATTATAATTTTATATCAATCAGACTATGGTATCAAAACAGAACAAACCATACTTATGACAAATTATTGTTGTGAAATCTAATTTTATACTTACAAAATGTGTTAAGAAGTGAACAAAGTCAATAGACACATTACTCTTTCTAACTGCAACCATACACAAATATCTCAACAACCAACAGAGTAATGACCATTGTCAAATTTTCATTTTATAATAAAGAGTGAAGAAAAACTATACCTTCCCAAAAGGTTCAAACAACTTTCTTAAAATGTCTTCATTTGCATTGTTTGGAAGATTACTAAAAAAGCAATTTTAACCTGCATTTCAAAAACAAAATTATATCAAGTCAAAAACACATGATAGTTGATGCATAATTATTTTTCTTAATCATGTATGAAAAGCATATAACCTAATATGAGACCTTGAAACACATAACACAAAGCCAAAAGCCTCTAGTTCACTTTTAGCCTACTCCACTATAGGATGCTACTTGCCTCCAAGCTGAAAGTCTTGTTTGCTCCCAACTCGATAGTTTTAGTTTGAGCTTCACTTGGTTTTGAGAATCCTTTCATATTCTCTACTTAACAAGGCTAACCACATGAAGGTGGAAGCTCACTTGGCCTCCCCCCCCTATAATCACTCTAAATTTCCCATTAACAACTAAGTAAATATTTCTTTCATTAATTTTAGAAGTATATCATTGAATCATTATAATCACATAACACTCATTAAAATGACATATAATTAATTAATATGTATAAACATTCATCAATAATTTGTGAACACATCAATCATTATATTCACATAACATTCATTAACATGAGATATAATTCATTAGTACCTATAAAAATTCATTAATAATTTATAAAAATGTCAATCATTATAATAACATAAAAATAGTCAATAACATGACATAAAACTCATTAATAAGAAACATTCATAAAAATTCATCAACACATTCATCATCAAACAAGGTTTTTAACATTCATTTCTTCTTTTATTTTTTCTATTTTTGAAGATAAAGGCTAATAGGCACATCATGACTATCTTTGGTATCCTGTGGCTCTTGTGGTTTTGATCTTAGAACATGAGGCTTCCTCTTCTTTTTTCGAGGACAAGGTTGATGTGCCCCTACAATAAGAAAAAATAGGTTTAATTCTAAATATTTTTTAAAAATGTTATAAGTATTTCATTATTCTAAAGAACATAATAGGGATTTTTCTTTACTTGATAGTGCCACATCATCTACTTTCATATTTTGTTTATCCCCAACCTCAACATGCTTAACACTAACATCATGCTTTGCATACTCAAAAATTATCACATAAAGGTTACACCAATTGCAATTTAAGATGTTAAATTTTATTAATAATTACATGATTAAATTTCAATAGAAATTGAATATGTACCTATATCATTGTGATACACATAGAGGTATTTGTCATGTGTAGGATCCATGCCTTCATCATCATGAGTAAGATTTGTGTCGAGAGTAGTAGGCTACAGTGAAATGTTATGCACACATTGTTATCATTGTTTGAAATAAACATCAAATAGATTATTTCTCATGAAGTTCTCAATTACTATTATTATTCATGAGGCCTATTTATCTATGTGTGGACCAGTGCACTAGAATCTTCTACATCAATTTGGCCATTAGAATCTATGTGGTGGCAGACAACTACTACTTTATTGCCTTGCTTGAAGCCAATTTGTTTGTCTTCTTCTGTGGGCACTAGATTAAATTCAATGGCTTTCTTTTTTTGCATAATATCATCAATAATTAATGTATTTCTTATTTGTATATTTATATAAAAAATTTATATGAAATTTCATTTACTACTACTTACAAGGCGTGAGTGAATTCTCATATATCCACCAAAGCCAAGATGGTCTTGACCAACCTTCTCTTTCCTAGCTTGTGTCACCTTCGATGTATCCTGTAACTTGTATATGTAAACTTTGAAATATTTTTGAAATATGTTAGATTATATAAATCCACAATCACACTTCTAAAAATATCTACCAAAATCCACAGTCCAAATAAACACAACATTGTTTCCATACTATGTGTTGAAATCTGATTGAAAAGATCATTATTGAAGAAGGGAGATTATAAAGAATGTTTTCAATCATTGTTTTGTCACTAATGTCAAACTTGCTATTTTTTGACTATTTGTTGGAATGAAAATTTCTTATAAGATCCAAGTACTATCACTTAGTTGATTGATGATGAGGATTTAATCAATAAGATGTAACAAAAGCACTTAAGGGAAAGGTTGAGTTATGGTTTTACAATGAAGTATAAGGACTAGTTAAGAAAATGCTCAAATGATGTACTAATAATACACTTAAAGATACAGAGGTTGGCTACACTTAGAAACTCTAGAAGAATAAGTTGTAACAAAACTGTTTGCAAAGCTTGACAAAATTCATTAGTGGGTGCCAAACAAGTTAGTTCATGTCAAGACAATTATTAGTAAGTGCCAAGCAAATGCAAAATCTAGTGTGTATCGAGTGAAATAGAAGGTGCCAAGCTAGACAAAATGTAATAGGTATCGAGCATCAGTAAAACTTAGTTGATGTTGAGTGAATCCATAATAGGTGCTGAGTAACATAGTCTGTGTTGAGCATCAACCAGTCAATAGTGCCAAGCTACTGCATTATTTGAAAAGTCAAAGATTCACCAGATCTAAGATGATAAGTTTTTTACCTTGAATTTTGTGAACCAAATGAAAGATAAGGATGTTGAGCTGGTGGCACAAAATTCTAGTTTAAATAGGTCACATTCAACAATATGTTTTGTAGCCTTTAACAAGGTAGGCCTTTCACAAGGCATCACTTTAGAAGAGTAAGAAACAAGGTAGCATGTTACTGGTGGTTTTTCCCAAATTGGGTTTCCATATAAATCACTATGTTATGTGTTGATCTTTCATGTCTTGTTCTTCCATGTTGATTTATTGGTAACTTGCTAAGAAGAATTTTTAGTGTGCATGCATGGTTAGTTTAAATGAGCTCAATCTACTTAGTGAAAATTTTTTATTAGGACATTTGGACCTTGAATAACTAATTCACCCCTTGCCCCACCACCCCCTCTCTCAATTATTCTAAAGCATTTTTAACAATTGGTATTAGAGCCATCTACTAATTTGGTTTAAAGGTACTAGAAGCATGTTGGTAAATAGATTTGTTCTTTTGATTATGACCGTTGAATACCCAAGCTTGGAACAATATCTAATTACAAATAGCTAAAAAGCCACTTATGGATAAACAAGCTTTTCTTGGAATTGATAGGTACAACTCTTTGTGATAGATTTTTAGTGAATTATGTTTTATTCCTAAAGAAAATTCGAGGTATGTTCTCGACTTGAGAACAAAAGAGGTAAAACCAAGTCAAATATAAATAGAATCTAACTCAAGAAAATGAAGATTTGATTGAGGCTTTCGTGGCAACTATTATCAAAACTTTTTAATTCGGCAATTTGGCTTCAAGAATTTTTGAATTCAGCTTCCTGCGTTGCTCCCTATGCCTGGCTTCAACTTTAGACTTAGCTTTTGTGACTGGCTTTAGCTTGGGCTTGAGTCCTATTCTGTCTCTTGCATCTAGATTTGACTTTCTGTGCAACTTCTCACCCAGCTCCCTATGCCTAGGTTCAGCTTCAGATTCAACTTCTGTGACTAGCTTTGGCTTTGGGCCTAAGTCCTATTTTGTCTCCTACATCTAGATTCAGCTTTTCCTATCCCTCTTTTTGATGGCCACTTTGGCTTCTTCTCTTTATGGTGGTCACTTTGGCTTTTGTTGATTGGGTTAGGGTTTTGCTAGGAGTTGTGGGTGGTTCAACCATTTCCTATGCTGATGTGGCTAAATTTGAGGTAGGCAGTGGTGGTCAGACTATGTAGCTAGGGTTTTGTGATATCGTGTGTTTAGAGTTATGTGACATTGTGCCGATTGTGGTATTTAACCTAAAAAGGCTTCATTTAAATTCTTCTATAGTTGATGAGATTTCTATTAATATGGATGATCTCTTGGATATTGCTACTATCTTTCACTTTAAGGGGTTTTGGCCTTCTCTCTTAGATTTTCATGCATGGATATCCCGTGTTTGGGAGCCATTCATTTTGAAGAGTGCCCAGATTTACCCTATGGCAAGGGGCTTTTTTGTTGTGAAATTTGATACTACAGATGAAAGAAATGCCATTCTCAACAATAATTTCTCTTGGGATGGGAAGTTTCCTTTGATGGAAAAAATTTTGCACAAGGATTTCAACTTGTCGATGAAAACTTTTAATAAGACCCCTCTGTGGGTAAGGCTACTAAATCTTCCCCTTCATCTTTGGCTGAAACCTTTCCTGGAGGAGGTTGGGAATGTTCTTGGAGACTTCATAAAATTTGATTAAGCTACTTTTGGCTTGTATCAGATAACATTTTCTCACATGCTTGTTGAGATCAACATTTCTAAGGGATTCCCTAGCATGATTTCGGTGGATTCTCCTCTTGGTTCTTGGAATATTCTTCTAGACTATGAGGCTATCCCCTTGCACTATAGGAATTGCCACTTGACAAGTCACCTCGCTGCCAGGTGCTCTTTCGATAAATATAGACTAAAATTGTCCCCTTCTTGGTGGAAGGGGGTCTCGAATGACCACTACACATATAAGAAGGTTGTTGAGAATGTCTCTTCTCAGAATCTATCTTCTCCTGGCATCTTGAAGAAGGTTCTTCCATTAACCCCTTCCATGGTGACTGCAGGTCTGTCTCTATATTTTGTATCTATTCATAGTTTTCCTACCATGTTCCCTATTTATGGGGTGGATTATGCTTCTATCTCTATTATTCTTTCCCCTCCTCTAGCTCCTTCAATGGTGATAGGAGATCCATCTCTAGATTTCCTAGTTTCTGGTTTGGACTTTGCTCCTATCTCTATTGGTCTGCCCACTCTTGACTTCTTGTAGATGGATCCACTTTTGGCTCCTTCTGTTGTGGTTGCTAGTCTATCTTTTGGTGTTTCCAAGGTAGTTCCTCCTATGGTACCTTTTCTGCGTGCCATTATTCTATCTTAGGTCTCTGCTGTCACATCCTCTTCTATGACCTTTTCCCTAGCTTCCGAGGTTTTAGGTTCTAGCTGCGATGGTGCTGATTTTTAGTGGCAGAAGGCTACTATTTTGGTGGAGGATGGATGGACTATAGTAAAAGGAAAAAATTAAAAGCCATCCACTTCCTCTTTTGATATGGCATTGAGGTCTTACAAGAAGGGTTCAAAAGGGAAAGTCTGACTCTCCTCGCTTTTGGCCAATTGTCCCCTAGCTCTTTTGCCTTTTGTTCTTCGTAGTGTGTTTCATTATGGGGTTTTAGGAGCCCAGTAAAAACTTATTTTTGTGATTGTTGTTTTTGTCTTGTTTTATTTTTTGCCACATTAGTCACCTTTTTTTTGGTGACATGTTCTCATATAGGGTTTCAAGCACCCTTCAAAACCTAGTTGTGTGGCTAAGAAGTACTATGTTATTTGCAATGCCACTCTAGTCACTACTTTTTCATGACCTATTCTTCCTTAGGACTATATTTTAGTTTAGTTTTGGCTTCATTGAAAATTCTTGAATTGTAAAGGGTTTCAGGGTCCCTTCAAATCCTATTTATCTTATCAAAAACTATGATCAGAATAAGCGCTTCATCCCTAGGTACATGGATATTGGTATACCTTAAGAGCCATTTAGAATGCTCTCTAGTGATTTCCTTCACAAATTTGGATTGATTTGGTAGTTCCTCTTTAGACATGTGTATGCATCCATTGAGTGCCTATAGTTTCATGACCATGTCTTGATTATGGAAGTTTAGATCAGACAAACTATCCATAAATCTAGAAAAGTTCTCCTTCATGACATTGACTCTAATAAGTGCTTTTCCTTGGCCACTAGTTTGTGAGTCTATATGTAATCCCCTCATAAGTTCAAATCCTCTATCTTGTGTCTTATTCACCTTATCCTCTATTTCTTTGAGCCCTTTCTCTATAGACTAAATCATCTCAATTTTAAACTACATGCTTTGAAGCCACTCGAATAGAGGCTCATCTCCTTTTGGTAAGATTTTTGCTTCCAATGCTTCCTTGGCCTTCATTTGGATGATAATATTCAAGAGGGAGATATAATCATCACATTTCACCCTTTCTCTAGCCAGAGTATTGCTATTTGATATAATGTTATCTCTTTCTGTCTCCAACCTTAAGATAACATTACCAATCTATTCCATAATTGAGGCTCCTTCTGATTTGAGCTTCTCAACCCATTCTTTACCAATCTAGCCATAATGCCTATCTTCTTGGAGTTGAGAGATGAGGGCCTGACCTTTAGTAGCAATAGGATTTCTATTCACTAATACTTTAGAGATCGTTGCTAATAGAGTGACTAACTATCTAATGAACTTGTTTAGTTCTTCTATCTCAACCTTTATCTTAGTCTTAGATAACTTAAGACTCTCTAGCTACCCTTCGATCACCTCATTGGTTGACTTCCATAAGCCAACTTTGGTATCATTCCTTACATCACTAAGATCCATAGAGTGTAGAGTGAAATATTCAACTGTCATGTCCTCAATCAACCCTCCCTTATTGGGCTTGGAAATATCCATTGTTAGGTGACCTGTCTCTAGATCTTTCCCAAGTATTGACAAGGTCTTTTGCTTATTAACTCTTGTCAATGAAGACCCAAAGAAAATAGTGAGAGATATAGTATCTTTAGTAGAAGTGCTCTTATTTTTCCTTTTCCTTTTCCTCTCAAGAGTATCCTCCAACTAGGAGTCAGTACCTATCACCTTGGAAGCTATCCTGAGTGATTCTATGCTAAATATCTTCCTCTTAGCTGGGGTAATTGTCATGGCAACCAAAGAAAAAGGATTTTTTGGATCTTGGGAGATGAGCTTAGAGGATCTCTAACCTTTATCTAGTTCTAAAGTCTTCTTCACAGCTTCAACTGACTTAGTAGACTCACTATTGTTGCTTTTTCCATCTCCTAAGTCTACTATCTATATTGAAGACCTACTTGGTTGGAAAAGTATAATACTTGCTGGCAGAACAAGGCTATGATGTGGAGAGGGAATTGGAGTAGTTTAGGGAGAATAAATTGGGGAAATATGAGGTGATGGAACTGGTGTGACATGTGGGGATGGAATTGAGGTGGCCGTGCTATCCTTTGGTTCTTCCATCTTCTTTTCCTTAGCACCAATCTGGGTTCCTATGACTAGGAGGGAACCATCATGACAAGTCTTAGCTATAGGGACATTCTTTTCTAGAGGTTGATTCCCTTCACTTGAAGGTTGAGCTAGCCCTTGAGTGGAAGCTATGGTTATGCTTGGTGTAGCACTCTGAGATGAAGTAGGCATCACAAATTCTAGAGAAGCTTGAGTGGCTGCACCTTTACTCTAGCTCCTCTTGGTTGTCCACTCAACCCATTTTCCCATTCTCCTGATGATCCTAGCCATCATGATATCAAGATTCTCTTCCACATCTATATATGGCTTAGAACTGATGGGAATTCCCCTTAAATTTGTCAAATATTTATTGCTATACATATTTTGACCATCGGTCTAAGCCTTCTAAATGAAAGTCCATATCATATGTTTTGATTTGCTCCACTGTGAGCCTAGCAAAAGCTTGATCTCTACTTTCAAGCTCATCTCTATAGTCCATCCAATAATCTTTGATAGTGGTAACATGTTTGATCACACTGCCAATCTACAACACCTCTCTCACATATCCTTTTAGATCGAACATAGGTCTCATGACCTCATATTCTTCCAACTTGTACTTAGTCTCAAATGCTTTGTGCATATTTTTAGCATCAGAATGAGACTCACAACTATAAGCTCCAGCCTTCATAGGGAATTCATACCCTTTCTTCTTCAAGCTTGTGCTTAGCATGCTCACTGAGATCACTTGCCTCACAATCTCTATTAGAAAAATCATATCACTTTGGTGTCTGGGTAGCTTAAAAGGAAATCTGTTGAAAGTTGTAAGACACAAATATGAAAAAGGATGAGAATTGAATAAAATAACTACCAAACTGACTGGTGGCTGCCATTGCCTCCAGGTTGAACCTCATCTCTAGGCATTGTTGGAGTTCCCTACAAATTCTCATTATAAATGCATCATTAACTCTAACATATTCTGCATAGCTATTCTATAATTCCAACCATGGATAGAATTCATAGCTTTTCACATCATCAGGGAAGTTCTCTATACTACAAATGCCTGGCCACAATTGTAGAGAAGCTAACATATAAATCAAGAAAGAAGACATGTAAAAGGTATTGTAAAACTTTGTGGCACTAAGGGCTTTAGACATATGCTCACTTACCTCGTAGGCCCAATCAACATAATGTGTATTCGAATAGATTATTTGGACTAGAAATAAATACTATTCAACAAAATTAAGTGCTTCTACCTCACCTTTCAATCTATGCAAGAGAACCAGAATGTCTACAATCTCTGGCTTGAGATTAGTGCTAAATAGAGTCTTAGGAACCTTAATTTTAGTGCCTTGTAGCTTTTGGAACTAGGACCTCATAATCTCTTTTCTCCACACCGTTTTCTTTATGGAAAGATTAGACATGGCTCCTCCTACTATCAACTTAGAGAACTCTTCTCATTCTAGAACTTAGAGGCAATTTACCATAGTTTTTCTATCAATAGAGATTAAAAATGTATGATGGGTAGAAAAATTTATCTAGTATCCAAGTTGTAGTGATTTATAAATTCAATAATTAACTAAGGAGCTTGAACTGCCACTAGAAATCCAACTACCTCCACTAGCCCACTTCCTTGGAGCTTCTTAGTTATAGGGTGAATTGGCTCCAACCTTAGCTTCCTTTGAAAATCTTGCATGTCAAAGAAATGGAGCAAGGTGTTTGTAACACTTTGCAATGTAGACTTGATTCCATTTAGCCCATCGAACCTGGTGAATCTAGTTGCCATTTTATCTGAGGTAGAAATGAATTGAAACCTTGAAATTGAAAGCAACATAGAGAGTATAATTTGATAGTATAAGAGCTTTAAAAATGTTGTACAATTCAACAACATAGTAGTTCAATAAAAGGTGGTAATTTGAAAAATTGTTATGTTTCTCTCTATATAGAGATCCTAATTCACCCGTTAATCTTCAAGATCCATGCCACATGAGTGAAATAAAGGGTAAATCCATTGGATTATTAAATGTGGGAGTTTCTAACATAATTTCCCATGTCTTTTCAATATTTCTATTGGCCCAATGGTAACTTTCCTTTATTACTCACTTACCTTCCTATTTTTCACCTAGTTTCAAAGAATTAAGAATGGAGTACTCCGTAAAGAAATATCCACTCAGCCAAATTCTGCTCACTACACTTCTTCAACCATGATTAGCTTGTTTCCATTGTCCTCTTAAGGTATCTCACATGCAATTTTTGTACCAAATTTTCTTACAGAGTCAATTTCTTCATAGATGCAAAAAATCACCTTCACAAGGTGAAAACCCATTAAGGAGAAGGCAATCTTAAGTTTTCTGCTAAAGCTCTATTTACCTTCTAACTCTTGGGTTAACCTCTTCTCTAAGTGTAGAAAACCACAAAAAGATCATAGGGATCAAAGGAGAGCTCACTTCTTCATTTTTTCCCTTTACAAATGCCTTTGGTAGAAAATTGACTATGTGGGTCAAAGGCTGGCTGTAGAGAAGTTGTTTTAGAGTTTTCTACTTAAAGCGATTCTTACCACCATGATGAATTCAGGATGTTGTCTAAGGTAGAATACTGTGATGAAAGTAAGGCTTATCCATAGAAAGACTAATTCTCTTCTTGTTTTAATCCACAAACCACATTTAGTAACCTCTGTGGAAAATTTCCTTTCGGGTCAAAAACTTGCCGAGGAGAAGGTAATGTTTGATTCTTGGTAAGCTCCATTTTTATTTATGTGTAAACCGTGATAAGCCACAAAAAAATTCATCCTCAAAAATAACTTTGTGAAAATCATTATGAAACACAAGAATCTCCATCAAATTAAGTTCTAGACTACCTACAAACTCACAACAACAAGGAAAACCCACCCAATTATGTAATGCGAGAGAAGGGAAAGGTGGAAAACCTGATGGAGAAACTTTTCACTTGAGGGAAAAGAACTAGTGTAGTGCCTGCCCCTAGTTCGCATTTTTTCTATCATTGTAAAACTCTTTTAGGATAGTTTTATGTTAATGATTATTAGTGATATTATTTTGAGATTACCAGATATTGTTTCAGATTCAATTGATATATGAAGAGATTACTTGGTACTTTATATTTCATGTTTGCATGATGATTATTCAGTGATTTCAGATATTGATGATGATTAGTTAGATGATTTATTATCATAAGTGTTTTTTTATGGATACTTACCCCATACTTGCATGTGTATGGTGTGCGTGTTTGTTTTCTTTCTGTATGGCATTTCTGATGTGGTTAAGGAAGGGAGTTATAGTCACTTGCTAGTCGGGATCTACACGATGGACCACTTCTTGCCATTGCTTGTTTATCTTAGAATATATTGTGCTTGTACATGCATGGATTTTATGTAGGTTGCAGGTACCGGGTATTGACTTCCCTAAATTGCCAGGATGAGTGTACCCTATCACATTATCTCAATGGTAAGAAAATTCTCAAGTCCAAATCCCAACCCTTTAAGCCATTTGTCATAATTGAAAATTAAGACAAGTATCTGAGTCAGATACCCTTTGAATACGTCGAATGATGTAATTCGTGATATTAACCCTTGGTTTGATTTTGTATGTGTTTTGCTATGATGGGTTTTTGTATTTTACTTTATGAGTTCTTGGTGTATTTTCTATTAATTAAGTCTAATTAAAAGATTTAATTGATGATGTAATTAAATGAAAAATTAATATGATATTTTATTTAATTAATTGTAAAATTAATTAAATAAAAATAATTAAATTTGAAGATAATAGTTATAAGTTTAGATTTGGAATGTGATAATATTTATTTAATTTAATACTAATATATTTAGAGTACATTTTTGAATAAATACTAAATAATATTATTATTTAAGTTAATAAATATTTTATCACTTAAGTTTCAAAAATAAATTTAAAAGTGAAAAAGATATTAAAATGATTAAAAGATTCTAGATTGCATGATGTGGGCATGTGATTAAAATATAAATATATTAAGATAGAACAAGTGGATTTATTTAAGTGAGTGCATGAGATATAAAAATTAATAAATTGATTTGGAAAGAGTAAAGTGAATATTAAATTAATTAACATGTATTATTTTATTATTTATTCACATAGGAGTATGCGAACTTTGGTGAATTGTCATGTTGACAACACAGGAGTTTGCACTCTAATTATGCATGTGTTATCTACACTTAGGAGTTAGCACATTATTTGAGCACATGGTGTCTACAACATTCTAGAGACCTCATCATGTCTATCTTCTTGTTGTGGAAGTTATGTGCTTAGTTGTCATGCTTATCTCTTAGTTCTTTCTAGACACATTCTAGATGCATCTTAGAGGCTTTTATATAGAGGCTCTACTAGTGTGTTTGGACAAGCTTACATGCATTCGAGAAGCTCATATGCTTCTACATGCTCATATGCTTCTAAAAGCACTTCTAGTCACTTGGGGGTTTTGGTTGGTTTGATTCTTGGAGGAATGGTGATTGTTGGAGAAGGAAGACATTTTTCTATGGACTTCTAAGGCATAGAAAATTAGCATCAGTATCCAGGTACACTTGTGATTATCGCATATTCTATTTGCACTCTTTCTCTTCCTGTCTTCATCCTGTCTGTTATATGTGTCTGAATAATACTCCATGAACTAATCTTCAATCTTGAAATTGGAATCTAGATATGCATGTTAATCCTTATTTGGTTGCAAAGAAATCTTTAAGGAACCCACTTAGGAAACTCATGTTTCATTTATGAAACAAATTAGATTGAAAACGGGAAGGGTTCAAGATTTAAAAGGAAAAATTCATGTAGAAATTGAAATGTTATTTGAATTTTCCTATCAATTAAATTTAAAGAAAATTCTAAAATGTGAAGTTTGTATAGTTGCTAGTGAGTATCCTATCAACATATATTAAAAAATAAATAAAAATAATTATATATATATATATATATATATATATATATATATATCAAATTTTGAAAAATAACTTGATAGAAATAGTTATTACAAAAGCATTTTAATTTTTTTTTTAAAATAAAAAATTAATTTTTTTAAAAAAACATAATATTTGGGTGGGTGGGATTTATACCCACCGCACCCCCATCTTTTTGTTTTCGACAACATTTATGGCGCAGGTTTGCGTGATCACAGAGTACCTGCATCATCGCAAGGTACCTGCGATCAATAGACCCTGTATTAATAAAGGCTTGCAATGATGTCAAATCATATTTTAAGTTTACAATATTACGAAGTTTTAATAATATAAGTTTTATTAATAGTTTTATTAAATGTAAATTTTAATTGAAGTTTTAATATATAGTTAGTAATAATTTTTGTAATACGTTTCTTTATTATTATTAATTAGATATATTTTAATTATGTTTAAATTTAGTGGAATATTAATTAGTGAAAGTATGGATCACTTTTGGATTAATTATCAAAATTATTAATGAGACTATTATTGATAGTATAAATAGTTGATATAATTATTAATTAAATTTAATTGACAACTAAGTTATGCAAATGGAGTTTCAATTGATATGATTATCAATATTACAGATTATAAGGAAACTATAAATTATTAAATTGAAAATTGATAAGTACTATCTTGATAATTTAAAGTAATCAATTACCTTTGATTACTACTCAAATTGATTTTGAGTAATTGCACCTGTCATTTAAAAATAAGAATGGGTTGAGTTGTAGGGTGAATTGGGAATCTCTTTTACCTAGAATATACTTTAAATTTGGAAATAGTAGTTAAGATTGATTAACAGATCTCTTGAAATTTATTTCCTTGTTAGAGTTATGTGAGAATGTAAACTTGGAACTTTTAGAAAAGTTTAATTGAGATTTAATTAGTGTACGAGAGTACCTAGTGGTATGTGGATTTACCTTAAAAATGTTGATATTGACCTTAATAAAATCAAAGTTATGTTTAATGGAAAAACATTCATTATTGTTATGATAATTGTTTATCCTTGATTATTCTCAAGAAATTGATTTAATATAAATGGGATATACTTCTTAGAACTAAGGCAATTTTTATTGATTTTAGTAAAATGATTTTATTAGAAGCCAATAGGAACTAGTTTGATGATTTAGATAAGTAAGAAATTATCTTCTGAATCATTTTAGAAAATTGCTTTTAATGGAAGGATAATTCTATCGAGGGAATAAACAGGTTGATTTGTAGATTATATGAAGAATCTTATACACTTGAAGAATCTTGCAAATAGAAACTGAAACCTCATATTTGGCCTAACCATGTGATTGCAAAAGTAAACTAAAATATGTGTTTGTATCTTGTTCTTTATGCTATCCATGTTTGGGGTTTGGGTGGTCCTAGAGTGTTGACCAGTTAGGATGTCTACCAAAGGCTCAGGGGTTATCTGAATGTGATGGCATGTTGATATCATTTGGTCTCGATCTTTTTAAAACTCAACCATGGTAATGTGATGGTATGCTCTATGAGATGTTTAGATTTACTGATTGTTATTGCTTTCCAGTCTTCTTGTCTGAAGCTAAGATTTAAGTGTATGAGGCACTTGATTTAACAATTTTTGAGTTATCAATTAGTTATACTTGGGTTACTTTCCAGTTGCCTTGATGGGACTGAAGTGTTTATTTGATCTTGATGATGTCATTTTGTGACATGTTTTGACTTGACCATTTTGGAGTCTTCGATCAATATTACTTTGAGATACTTTTTGGTTACTTGTTGAGAACCAATGGATATTTGTGATTATCATTGATACCTTCAGTTGCCAATAGAGAGCTATTGTGGTCATGATTATCAATGGATGCTTTTAAGTTGCTCATGGAGATTTGATGTTCTTATTGTGGATTATCTTTTTTTATTTTTCTAGTCACTTGTATAAGACTGAGGTGATTTTTTGATTTATGATTTTATGAGCCTAGGGTAGGTTATCTACTTCTAGTGTTGAGAAGTGGCTTGCAATGGGGGCCAGGGCCCTAAGTGGCTTCTAGTATAACTCATTGTAAGTTGTTTTAATAAGTGAAAACATTTACACTAAATGGGGATTGAATGAACCTAATAAGATAATTGTATGTTCTCACCCATGCCTCAAGTGCTAGTATAGGCTAGGATGGGAGTAGAGAGAATGCTTGGTTGTGACCTTGCATTCTGTAGTATGCCTCGTCAGTATGAGAGGATACTCGTGGCTGCATAGGGATCACTAGGGGGCCGGGGTCTATTAAGAGACTACCGGGGTAACTCTAGCATGATTCGTGCAATGACACTTTCTCGCTTCCATAGTAGGTTTCCTACATGTCTTTGTTGTGCCTTTGGGATTAGATTTTAGTTTGTGTTGGAACCTTTGAGTTAGTATACTTTTAGGATTCTAGGACTTAGAGAGTATTTGTGCTATGTGATTGATAGCCTATTTGGGACTTGAGACTATCTCCCCAGCCTGGTGGGAGTGGGCCATTTAGGTCCCACGTGGTTAGGTGGTAGTGCTTTTTCACTCTTACCATTTGAGATCCATTTGAGACACCATGGCTGATGCATTCCTTGTTGGCATCTATCTTTATTTTATTCTTGGATTATGATGATGGACATGTATCCTTATATTAATGATTAGCATATGATAGATGATGTTGTTTACTTATCTTATGCCTTATTTTGCATGATTAGATTTCTGATGCATATGTTGTAGCATGTTAGATTGCTTTCTACATATGATGTAGTATGTTTTAGGAGTGATGCCCCTACTATGATAATACTGATGATCTCTTCGGTGACTTGGGATGTTATGCGTAGAAGGATGGCTAGGGCCCACAATGGTCTAATGATGCTATTTACGGTTGGGAGGAACTGTGCACTTAGTTAGTTATGTTTGTGATTTATGGTTATCTGTTATGATGGATGTTTATATTTTCTATGATGATATTCATGTATGGTATTTGGTTTCATTTACTTTATTTCACTTGCATCATGGATTAGAATTGGATGATGTACTTCATTTTCACACATGTATATTCTTTTAAGCCTTTCGTACCTTGTGTCATGTATAGTGGATGATTGAGCATTTCAAATTTAATTGCCAAGAGGCATTTGGAAAAAATGTGTAATATGGACATTGGACTTTCTATTTATTCTTTCATGTGGATGTGGTAGTGGTTAGACTTAGTATTAATTAGATCAAATGTGACTCAACATCTTGGGATCCTTAAGGAATGTAACCTATTACATATTCTTATAGTTGATTGTATGTTATTACTTCCGCTACTATGTGTTTGATATGAATGGTTTATATTTCATGTTTAAAAAAAAAATTGTTTGGCAAACTTAGTAAAATTTTGGGTTAATTCTTTTGGATCCCTTGGTGGGGCGTTACATCTAGACTTGGACATATCCAAACTAGACTAAGACATAAGATCTTTTCCAATTTGCAAAATGGGTATAGGATGAAAAGTGGGGCAATAGTTGGCTCTGACTAGGGACTTGGGTAGAGCATACCCAAGCAAGGAACTCAAAATCTCTAGTTTCGCACAGAAGATAAAAGGTGGCAACACAACAAAACACAAACACAAAAAAGAATAGGAAAACAAAAGCAAGGGAAAGAGACTAACTAGGAAACACAAAAAGAAACTAAACCTAAGTATAATACAATATAAGGGTTACCAATTGTCAATTTGCAATTTGATAAACCTTCAGATCTTGACCATTATAGTTCAGGGGTAGTACTTTGCTGTCTTCATATGCCAACTTGAAAGAATTATTTTCAAATGCCTGATGGATTTTGAATGGGCCTTTCCACAAGGTGTCAAACTTCTTATGTATACCTTTTGGAGCACTTCACTTATCCCAGAGCAACACACTGTCTCCTACCATAAATTTTTATGGTCTTTCTTTCTTATCAAATAGATCCTTTACTTGAATTTGATGTTGTGTGATGTGATCTACAATTTACTCTCTTTCCTCTTCAAGTTTTTTGAGGTACAAAATCCTCTTCTCTAGACCATCTTTATAAATATCATCTTCAATCACTATTTTGAGTTTATTCGTGGGTAATTCTAGAGGTAAGGGGAGATTAGCCTTAGTCCCATAAAATAATTCAAAAGGAGATATGCCAATTTCCCTTTTAGGTGTCACTCTATCTACCTAGAATGCTTCATGAATGTTCTTTTTCCAAGTCTTTTGATTATCTGAAACCAATTTCTTAACAATATTCATCAAACTCTTGTTACTAGACTCAACTTGACCATTTCCTTGAGGGAAATAATCAGATGAACGATTGATAGTGATCCCATACTCAAAATAGAAATTGATAATTTCAATTGAAGAGAAATAAGTTGCATTGTCCATCACTAATTTAATGGCAACAACAAACCTGACCAATATGTTCTCTTTTATGAATTTGCATACCACCTCAAAAGTAGTTTTCTTGGTAGGTTTAGCTTCCACCCACTTAGTGAAATAGTTAGTTGTAGTTATTACATATTGGTGACTTGTACTAGATGTTGGATTAATTGGACCAATAAGTTGAGACCCCATTATTGAAAAGGTCCTTTGATGATGATAGGTTTTAATGACAGAGCAGCTAGTTGAGGGTGCCCAGAAAACATCTTGCATTTCTCACATCTTGCTACCTAGGCATAGGCATCTTTAAACATCCTAGGCCAGTAATAACACTAGCTCAATATTTTAAAAGCCATGACTGAAGATGGAAATTTTCCTCTACAAGCTTCATCATGAAATGTTCTCAAAAACTTTTCTTACTGTTGCTTGTCCACACACCTAAGAAAAGTGTCATCAATGGCTTTTTTGAATAATTTGCCATCCCAAATAACATACTTAGTTTCTTTCAATTTAAGATCTCTTCTTTCTCTTGCAGTTAGGCCTTCTGGACATTCACCATATGTTAGTAGATAAGAAATATTCTCAAACCATGAATCATAGAGACCTACAGCTAAAACCAATTGCTTCTCCCTCAATTCTCCTAGTTCTTCAATGACCTTTTTTTCTACAATTGCCTTACACAGGGCATTTCCCCTTATTAGCTTGGTAAGCTTGATTTCTATATCATACTCTTGAATTTTTTCTACCCAAGCTCCTCTAACATTACAACCTACATCCTACTATGTTAACACACTTTTTAATTCTATATCAGGGACAAAAACTATGGAATGTGAATGCAAGATATAAAATTGAAAATTTTTGAGTGACTTGACCACTGCAAAAGTGTACTTTTCAATCTACAAATATTTTAGTTCATGATTTTTCAAAGGTACGCTCATGAAAGCTATTGGAGCTTGTACTCCATCATTAGTTTACATAAGTATGAAAAATAGAGTATGTTCAGAAGTGTAAAAATAAACAATGAAATCTCATTTATAATTTGGATGACATAATACTGGGGCATTAGAAATAGCACTTTTTATATCCTAAAAGGCCTTCTTTCCTGCCTCATTCCATTTGAAATTTGAATTCCCTTTCATCATATCCACTATATGCTTAGTGGTTTCTACAAAATTTAGAACAAACCTTCTAAGGAAATTCACTTGCCCAAAGAATGATTTAACTCCTATTTTATTTGAAGGCAAGCTTAATCTTTGAATGGCTTCCACTCATTTGGGATCAATTCTAATGCCTTCTTGGGACACTATATGACCTAGGAGTCTTCCTTCTATCATAAAGAAAATTGATTTCTTTGGATTGAGAGAGATTCCATGCTCTTGGCATCTTTTTAAAACTTTCCTCAAGTCTTCCATATGATCTTTCCTCTTTTTTGAGAATACGGTCATCTAGGTATATAAGTATGATTCGATCCTTTAGATTACCAAAAATCTTGCTCATACATCTTTGGAATGTAGCACAAACATTGATAAGTCCAAAGTTCATTCTATGATATGCAAATATACCTCAAGGAGTGGTGAATGTTGTCTTATGCTGATCCTTCTCTTCTAGTTCAACTTGATTATATCCTGAGAACCCATAGAGCATGGACATTATTTTAGATTTTGCCACCATTTGTAGTAAGTAATCCATATTGGGAAGAGAAAAGTTATCTTTTACAGATGTCTGGTTCAAATTGTGGAAATCAATGTAGATCCTTATCTCTCAGTTCTTCTTTTTGATGGGTACTATGTTAGCTATCCAAGTGGAATGATGAATGGGATAGATGATCCTCACCTTTAACATTTTATCTAACTCCCAAAAAATGGCATCCATGACATTAGGATTATAATTCCTTTATTTTTTCCGAAAAGGAACTGCATTAGGTTTGAGTGGGATTTGATGTTTCACTATTCCACCTTGATAGCTTTTCAAATCTTCATAACTCTAGGCAAACACATCTCTATATTCTATGAATAATTTTCTTGCAGTTTCTTTCTCTTCAGGTGAACAACATTTCCCAATATTAATCATTTTAGGATCATGAGTATCTCCAATGTTTACTCCCTCATATTCACCCATGGTAGGCCCCTTTTCTGCTCTCTTTTTTCTTTATGTAAGCATCATGTCTATTAAATAGTTTTTCTAAAGCCACAAAGTATGGGGGAATGATATTACCTTTCACTTGAACTTCTCCATTTTGATTCTATTTCCTATGGACATCAAAGCTTTCATAATCACTTTCACTAGATTCATGTTCAAAACTAGACTTATCCTTTTCAAGGAATAACTGCAAACTCTTATCATCATTGAAGACTTGCTAGGATTCTACATTGTTTTGAATAGAGGACCGATACACAATTTCAATCTGATACTTTTTATCTTTGAAGTTTGGATGTGGAAGTAATAGAGAGGTAGAGACTGCAAGGGAATCAGCTTCAGTGTTCATCTCCCTCGGTACTGCTTCAGTAGAGAAGGCATCTAGGCCTTCTATCTTATCCCAAACTCTATTCCTATAATTCTTCAGCTTGTGATTTTTCACAGAATATTGTAATTGTTCTTCTTTTTCTATTATTATCCCCAATAATAAGGTCTCATACTCTATAGTGTTTTTCATATTCCCAAATTTGAATTTGAAGGCCATGGGTTCATGTTCTCCTTCTGGGGATATTAACACTACACCTGTGCCAGACCCTAAGGAGGCACAACTTCCATCAAATTCAAGTGTCCATATGCCTGTTGAATCTTTATTTTCATTAGGAAATTTCCTTTCCCACTTTGATTTTCATCTCTTTATTCATCTAGATCCTCTTTAGTAAATAACATGCAGTTTCCAAATTCCAACTCTTGATATAGGATCTAAGCTTTAGGATCATCTAATTTAAGGACTGTAAACTTTTCCTTTTCTTCAGGTTCTAATTTTACTTTCTTATTCCAAATAGGTATCACTGCTTGAGACCAGTCTAGCTTTATTTCTCCTCCCAAGTCTTGATAGAAACTTCTACTTAAAAGTAGTCCATATCTCACTGGGATGTCAGCTACTAGAATGGTCAATAAGAGCTTCTTTTTTGGATGTGAAGCTAAAGTTACTTAAGCATCTTTAGTCTTCTTGAGCAAGGGAACTTGTTTAGCATCCATAGAATAACATCTCCCATGCACTTTAATGAGGTTGAGACCTAGGGCCTTGGCCATAGAGTAGGGCATAACATTATCTGACACATCTAAATCTATTATGTAGTTACTTAGTTTACACCCATTGATATACAATGAAATATAAAATGGGTCAGGTTTTTTCCCAGTAGATGTTGCTAAAATAGTAGAATCTTCTTGATTAAATAAACGAGATGTCAAGGTTTCATCCTCCTTTTCAATGGTCATGCTATGATTCAAGTCTAATGTGTTCCCTTTACACTGGTCTACTAGTCTGTTTAACTCAGGAGGGTGAGACTTCAAATATTCTAAAGGGGAAATTTGAATCTTTGATTCTTCACAAAATTGGATGAAACCAAAAGGTATTTTGTCCTTACCTATTTGTGAAGTATTTATTCCTTGATCAGTATGCACATTACTTGTTGAAGGACTGTAATCATTCTTGTGAGCATGACTAGAGGTTTGGTTCTTTGAGCTTTGGCCCCGAGTAAGAACTATATATGAAGTTCCATCAATGGTTGCATAACATTCACCATTTGGTTCATAATCTGATTTGTATTGCAAAAATAAATTTCCAGAGTCACCATTTGAATATGAATCAGTCTCTAAACAAGGAGTTACAGTGTTCAGTTCATTGGTAGATAATAACTATATCATACAAGTAGTCTTTGGGCAACTCTCATTGTCATGATCTGTGGTCAAGTGAAAGACACACATGTTTCCCTTCTATGGTGCTACTTCAATCTACAACCTAGGTTGCAAGCCTACAAGCTGCCAATATTTTCCATCATTGTTCTTTCCTGGAAAATTTTGATAATTTTACTGATAAGAATTACTGAACCTAGGTAATTTCCTTTTTACTGCTATTAATTCATTCGACAATTTTTGAATCATCTCATCAGATGATGTAGTATTACTAGAACTTCCTTTAGTTTGAAGTTCTCACTTCCATTTTCCTGTAGAAATAAAATCATCTTCAAGTTCAAATTCCTTCTTTTGTGCATCTGCTAAATCCATGGGATGTGCTCTTCTCAAATCATAATTGATATCTAGAGGCATCACACTGATGAAGAAAGTCTTCAAATTATTTGTTGTAGGTCTATCAATAGTTGGGATTTTGCTAATAATCTTATTAAACTTGGCAACAGAATCTCTCATGCTCATAGTGGGTTTCTTTTTAATTGAAGTCAACTATGTTAACAGGGCATGTTCATCTTCCGCAATCTTGAACCTTGTCTTAAAGGCCATTCTCAATGTATCCCAATCAGTTATTGAACCATCATCTAGGTGATAGAACTAGTCTGCTGCACTATCTATGAGGGTCTTTATGAACAACCGTACGACAACATCTTCATGTCCAACCCCTAATATGTGAGTGGCTACAAAGAAAGATTTAATGTGTTCATCTATAGTAACTTTCCCATTAGGTAAGAATTTAGGGAAATTCTTCCTTGAACTAGTTAAGAGTGGATGATAAGCATTTAGCACTAATGGCCCTATTGATATAGCCCATAGAGCAGCAATGATTGTCCTAGTAGTATATGGCAAGAAATTAACAATTGAGGGAGCAATAATTTCATGTAGGGCCAATACCTGATAGGTAGAATGTGAAGCACTAGCATTTTAATTCCTAATAGGGGAAGGCAGTCTGCTTCAACTTTTATTTTCACCTTTCTGCTTTAGAAAATCTAAGATGGGAAAACCAAGCTCTAAAAGTCTATCAAAAATAGGGTCTTGCCCACCCTGTTCCTTGGTACTTCTGAGGAACCTAATTTTTTCTAGGATGTTGGGTTAGATTTATCTCTGGGCTTCTTGTCTCAATTATCTTTCTGCTCTTTGAATGTTTCTCCTTTGAACAACTCTTTCTAAGGCTTCAACTCTTCTTTCTTCTTCCTTTAATACCTAGCTAGCATTCCTGTAATGTTCAACATTCCTTCTATGTTTCCAAACAAATGTGTTGAGGGATGAAATTATGTCTTCTTGGTCATCTTGAAAACTAAGATTAGGTTGGAGCGCTGGAACAATGTTTTCATGAGGTAGTACCATTTTCCCTCATAATATAGGATTTTTAGTCAAGCAATTGTTTGCATCCACAGTAAAGTCACCAAAAATTTGTTGGTAAATAGATTTGTTCTTTTGATTATGACCCTTGAATATCCAAGCTTGGAACAATATCTGATTACAAACAGCTAAAAAGCAACTTATGGATAAACAGGTTTTTCTTTGAATTGATAGGTACAACTCCCTATGATAGATTTTTA
This sequence comes from Cupressus sempervirens, assembly GCA_028749045.1. Classification (NCBI taxonomy): domain Eukaryota; kingdom Viridiplantae; phylum Streptophyta; class Pinopsida; order Cupressales; family Cupressaceae; genus Cupressus; species Cupressus sempervirens. The sequence goes on along the minus strand of CM053783.1, from coordinate 732,884,914 downwards.
GTGAATTATGTTTGATTCCTAAAGCTAATTTAGGGTATGTTCTTGACCTAAGATAGAAGAGGTAAAACTATTGTCACTTAGGTTTGTACCCTTGTCCAAAGCCTATGCATGAGGAAAACCTAGTGAAACATGGAAACAACCTCCAAGCTGTGGGACTTGAACTATGAGGTTGAGTCTCCAGAGAAGGCCAACTTCCTCTTTCTATTATGATGCACCTAACTACTCTTGGAGAGGAAAAGGGAGAAGGAGAGCATGAAATAAAATCTACCTAATCTAATCTAAAGAGGTGATGCACCAAAATAGAGTGTTCAAACCATTCTCTGCCCATATATGCGCTATTCAACCAGAATGAAACTAAGGATATACACATTCAGACTTGCTTTAATCTAATAATCACATGCAGATCAAAAGACCAAGATGAATGACACGAGGAAAGAGAGATTTACTTATATTATCATTCATAGGCCAAGGAGATACAGTCATGCAGATCATAGATCTGTACAAAACACCAGTAAGAGGAAAATAATTCTTGCACTTTCATACCAGTGGTTGAAGGAGATAAGACAAAAAATCATGTAGTTTAGAGGCACAAGAGAATTTACACTAAGAATCTACAAAGCAGTAATAGAGAAAATAGAAAAAGGTCAACCTTTACAAAATTCACAAAAATTGCCTTTATAGTTTAGGCATAACTAAGATTTTCCCTCCAAAACTATCTTGCAACCACCACCATCAAGGCTCTGCCAAGAACAATCATGGGGATCTGAAGAAATCTAATCTAAGTATAGCTCCTTAGTACCATGAAATCTAGTTTTTAACTAAAATAGGGCCTCAAAAAGATAGAGGTAGTGCTATAACTATGCTCTGACCAGATAGATAGATTAGATTAGGGTGGTAGAGTGTCTCTGCATGCTTCACATTCACTTCTGGTGGTTGGAATTGATCATGAAGATCAAATTCATGTAAAAGCTCAATTTCTCATCATTTTTGGTGCATGAATCAGCAGAGTCAGTGAGTCAACCGAACACTATAAGTGAAACAGGCCACATGGACCAATCAGTTAATTTCTCTTTGCCACCCATAAGGTCTTCCCAAGGTTGACAAATCTTTCTTTACTAACTGCGCCACCTTGCAACCCTGACCGCGATAGTCACATAACTGCCAGCTACTAACTATTACTACCTCCATTGGAGCCACTGGGACACATGTCACCGAGGTGCTATGTCGCTATGCATATCCTCTGGGAAATTTCCCATAGTGAGATAGTGCCCACCATGGATCTAGACTGATTTGATGATCGTGAAGATTACTGTGCTATCTCCTTAAAAATTTTGGGCCCATGAAACACTTGGCAACCACCTGGCACATCCTAACATCCTCATCCTAGCTAGATCTAGCCCCATTGATCCATGTGTCACAATGGCTCTATGTCACTATGGGTGATATCCTCGCAGCTTTCCATAGTGAGATAGTGCCTACCGTCAATTTTCCCGATCTCATGATCATGAAGACTAGTCGTATTACTACATTTTTACCTTAAAACTTTTGGGCCCATAAACCAACTCAGCACAGTTGGCATCTGACTCAGCCTAAATTGGTACCATCCTTGTGGTTTCATAACACTTAGCCCCACTCTGCTACATGTCACCGAGGTGCTATGTCACTATGGGTAATCTCCTCACAAGCTTCCAATAGCGAGATAACACCCACCATTGATCTAGATTGATCCAAGGGTGAGGAAATCTTTGTGCATTTGAAAGGGGTGTGGGTCTAGTCTACTACTGACAATAAAAGATTTGCATAGCTGGCGACGAATCAAAACCTTATTTCAAACACAGTCATCCTTCCATGTTGCCTCAGGTCCCACCGTGTGTGCCAAATCTCATCACTAATATCTGATGGGGCATGCTTGGGACCCACCTTCCTTCTGATGTCACCACAATATCATTTTCCATTTGGGCACTATGTCACTAACAGCAAGGAACACAGATTTTTTGATAGTGCCATAGTGCCCTTCGGGGATATATCAAAACTTGACACTGGAGAAACAACAAGGAAAGGGAGGACCCACTTGACACATGGCTAAAAGGTGCTATGTCACTATGGCAAAACAATGTGCAACTTCCCATAGCGAGATAGCACCAACCATAGATATCTCTTGATCTGACAATGGGGACTTGCGAGCTCGCAGAAATAAAAAAATGCGTAGGGAAAGAAATATATGAGGTTAGCATAAGGTATTTTGTGCCCTTTTGAATATTTGAATATTTAAAACCTATGAACGTTACTATGTTGAATTCAAATGTGGTGATTCTGGCGGGAAGGCAAAAATGACCAACAAATTTGATGACTCAGAGGGGACACAAGCTAGCTATGCATAGACCAGTGACCTCATGCATCCATTGGGCTATAGAGTCAAAAAGATGTGGATCCTATGTATACTGTGAAATCCTAACCCTACCTCTAAGAGGAAAAAACCCTGAAACCCCTATCTCTGCAACTGGAACCAGAGACCAAAACCTTCTTCTACAACCTTCAAAATTTCAAAACTTGCTATGTCACAGAGATAATCCTGTGCTCGTGCACTTCTTGGAAAAGTAGGGAACAAATTGGAAATGAAACTAAACTATGTACATGAAATCTCAAACCCTCAAAAACATGGCTTGAGATAGGTCCCATTGACTGGGATGGGAAAAATTTCACCACTAGGCCTACTTAACTGGAAAGCATTGGCCTGTTTGCAACTCATAATCAAATAGGGGCCACTCCACAATGCATCACACTTGAGTGTCTTCCTAGTTTTTCCCTATCTACATCCCATTTCATAACCAAATCTCCCTCCTTGAAGATTCTAACCCTAGCCTTCCTATCAAAACTCTTTTTTAATTGCTACTAGTGGTCTCTAGTGTTTGCATAGCTTTACTTCTCTTCTCTTCTAGCTCCATCAGCTCTGCCATTCTTTCTTTCATGGCATCATCTTCAATCAACTCTAGCTAATGAGCTAGCTCTAGGGATGGGAACTCCAATGAAATTGGAAGCCTTGCTTCTTTGCCATAGACTAACAAAAATGGTAAATTTCCTATTAACCTTTTAGGCATTATTCTGTCAGCCCATAGTGCAGTCTTCAATTTTTTATGCCAACAACTTTGGTTATCTTCTATTGTCCTTTTCATGATCCTGATCAGGTTCTTGTTGGAGGACTCAGCCAAACCATTACCCTGAGGATAGTAATTTGAGGATGTGCTCAAATAGATATTATGATCCACTGCCCATGCACAAATCTGAGCTCCAACAAAAGACTTTGCATTATCTAAAATAATGGTTGAAGGGGCACCCGACTTAGTCATAATTCCATCAAGGAACTCAACAACTAAAGATTCAATGGCATCCTTCAACACAACTGCCTTTGTCCATCTGGTGAAGTAATATGTAGTAGCTAAAATCCATTTGTGACCTGAATTAGAAGGAGGATTGATAGGGCCTATGAAATCCAATCCCCATTGAGAAAAAGGCTGGTCCACCTGAATAGGATGAAGGGAAAGAGCTACAAGTCTTTGTTTTCCAGAGAAGAAGGCACATTTTTAACACTTCCTCACATACTTATGACAATCATGAAACAGAGATGGCCAATAATAACTAGCCCTCATGATCTTCATTGCAGTTGTCCTTGTTGAGAAGTGGCCACCATCAGAACCATCATGAAGTTTTTTGATCATTCTTTTAGCTTGGTTTGTATCAAGGCATCTCAATAAGGTTCCATTAAAATCTTTTTTGAAAAGGATACCATCAATTATGACATAAGGGATTGACTGCAATCTATACTATCTCCTTTTAGTTTTGTCTAATCATTGAGGGTATCCATTGCCTAATAAGAAATTCATCATATCATCCATCCAACTCCTTGGGTCACTATTTCTTAACTCTTGTTGCTCTGTCAGTATCATAGCAGCTTCCTCATCAGGTTCTTGAGATGATAACATCTGTTTACACAACCCCCTCCCTCTTACCAGCTTGGTAATCTGAATGTCAATATCATATTCCATCACTTTAGTAATCCAACCAGCTCTTTTCTCACTAATATCTTTTCTCAAAAGGAAATCCTTGACACTGGCATGGGGTACTAACAAATGAATCTTATTATGAGACAGGAGGTGTCTAAATTTCTTTAAAGCTCTGATGACTACAAGGGCTTGCTTCTCTACATAGCTATATTTATCTTCATATTCTTTAAGCCCTTCACTAAAGAAATCTATGGGCAACTCATCACTTTTATCATTTCTTTGAGTCACGACAGCATAGATGCTTGACTCACCACCTAGGGTATAAAGGATGAAATCTTTCTCAAAATTTGGATTCATGAGAGTAGGGGTTGAGGCTATGGCTGTCTTGATCTCTTCAAAACTTTCCTTCCCTTCCTTGGTCCATGCAAATACCATACCTTTCTTGAGCATAGCTATAAGAGGTTTCACCATGGTAGCAAGATTTGGAATAAATCTTCTCACAAAATTTATCTTGCCTAGGAAACTTTGCAGCCCTTTCTTGTGTTTAGGAAGAGGGAGGGAAAGTATTTCTTTTGTTCTCTCTAGATCAATGGTTAAGTCATCCTCAAACACAATATGTCCTAATAATTTTCCTTGGTTAGTAGCAAAGACACACTTTCTTGGGTTAAGGGAAACCCCAAACTCTCTGCATCTTAGGAATACCTATCTTAGATGATCAAAATGATCCTCTGCATTCTTAGAATACATTGTGATACCATCAAGGTAAACTAAGACAAATTTGTCAATCAATCTTTTGAAGGCCATCTTCATTACCTTCTAAAATGTAGCATCTGCATTGGTTAGCCCAAATGGCATCTTCCAATAAGCATAGGTACTCCATTTAGTGGTAAATGCATCTTGTACCTACCATACTCTTTAACCAACACTTGATTGTAGCAAAAAAATCCATGAAGAAATGAAAACCTCTTTGAACCACTGACTTTGGAAAAAATCTACTCCATAGAAGGGAGAGGATGGTGATCTTTAAGGGAAGCTTGGTTAAGGTCCCTAAAGTCCACACACAATCTAATTTCTCCATTCTTCTTCCTAATAGGGACAAGGTTTGCTACCCATGATGAGTTTTTGACGGGAAAAATTATATTGGCCTCAATCACCTTGGATAGCTCCTTTCTCATTAAGGGTTCAATCTTGGGATTCACTGGTCTCTATTTTTGTCTTACTAGTTTTACATCATTAATTAAATCTATGGTATGTTGAAACAACCTTGGGTCAAAGACCTTTAAGTCATCATATGTCCAAGAAAATACATCATTAAATTCTTGACATAGATGAATAAAAAAAAAATTTATTCAATTTCAGAACATACCTTCCCCATGTTCATTAGCTAGGTTCATGGCCCTACCTCTTTCTTGGCCATTAGGATTAAAAAAACTCTCTAAGGTAATGAGACCCTTAGGTATCTTGTTGGAGCTGAGGTTAATGATTTGGTTACCATATTGATCCTGCAGTCTTGACTTATTTCTCTCTAAAAATTTTGCTTCATTCTGCAAGAAGCTCACAATTTGCTCATTAGACTCAAACACTTGCCAATGGATGTTGTTATCAGGGATAGCAGGCCTTACTACCACTTTGATTTGTTGCTTCTTCTCCTCCTCAAGATTCCTTGGCACATCATAAGATGTATCTATTGCTGCAAATCTATCAACATGTCTATTTTCTTTTTTAGGGATACTTTGAATATTAAATGCATTGAAACCTTCAAGCAAATCCATACCCTATTTTTATAAGACTTTAGCAAACCATTCTTGGTGGTATTCAGATTTCTCAATTGATTAACCACCAACTCACTATCTCCATAAATCTTTAAGGCTTGGATTCCTCTTTTTTGAGCAAGTAGGAGACCTTGAATCAAGGATTCGTACTCAGCCACATTATTAGTGCAACTAAAGTGGAGCCTAAAGGATAAATAGTACCTTACTCGTGTAGGAGAAATTAACATCACACCAACCCTTGATCCATCAAAGTACATACTCCATATCCCACTCATATCTTCTTTAGTACCCACAAGATTTGGAACTAGAGCATCTTTCTCCAATATACAATATGTACTAAGACCTATCTCAAGGATTTTTGACATAGGTTCAAATTTATATGCATTAGCCCACTCATCCAAGAAAAAATTAGGTATCTCTACTAGGGGAGTGGTGGGCTCATTCACTATGTCATTCTCATCCATATCTAGAATAGGAAAATTCATGTTGATGGGGTTGGGGGTTTAAGATTTAGTATGATGGAGGGCTTGAGGCTCTGCTCTGATTGAAGAATTGGCTCCATATCTCATTTTAAAAGACATATATGACCAATCAGAAGATATGAAACCACCTATTTGGGTAGTAAAGTCTCTTGACAGACAGATGGAAAAATATGGCTTGACCTTAGCAACAAAGATATCTTGGGTTACATTACAACCAGGGCATGCATGTAAGGCCATCTCCACATTCCTAAGGATCCCTACAATCTTGATAGTACTACCACCCAACTATAATATATCCCTAACAATGGGCTTATATTTCATTCCTGAAGCATCAACAACACACCTAGGCATCACTGAACTACTAGCCCCTAAATCAATCACACAATTATGGACTACGTTGCCACCTACAATTAGAGAAACATAGAATGGAGGAGGTCTAACCTTTTTAATTGTTTCTACCTCCCTTGATGGTTGTACTAGGCTTGTGGCACTTTCCATACTAGGTGGCTGCTCCTTTGGTTCAATTCTTTCCAATTCTTGCTGCAGCAACCTCTTTTGCATGGGTATAGTGGCAACAACATCCCACATGGAGATATTCACATTTGTCTTCTTCATTTTCTCTACCACACTAAATGATATAGCAGTTGTTTTGGTAGAAGCCTTGGGAGCTGCAATTGTATGAGGTTGAGATGGAATAACTTGAGGATCACTTGCATCCTTTTTTCCATGATTTTATCTTTGTTGTTGAAAGGCACTTGATTGATTATTTTCTTCTTGTTCATGAGATATTGCATTTGAAGTTGAAGCTTTCTTGGGAGGAGGGATAGCATCTTCCATAGCTCTTCTTGTTCTTCTAGTGTTATGAGCAATAGAATCTTGGTTTACATTACAATGCTCCTCCATCTAATGATTCATTAAAGAGTAATTAGCCTATCTTTGCATAGTTGAGGCATCTTTAAATTGGTCCTCCTTGTATGATTTTTTTGCTGCAGGTTCTTGACTATCAAAGCCATAAAAGATTCAACCTTCCGACACATACAATAGGCATAAGAGTAGTTACAAGAGGGACAAAAATCTTGATCTTGAGCCATATTGTTTTGAGGGACTATGGCCCTACTTTGGTTTACATTTGAGGTTGAAACATGGCCACCCTACCTACTCTGATCAAAAGAATTGTTCCAATGATTAGGGTTTGGAGGCCCACCATTGCTTGGAGTTTGATATTGCAATTGATGAGGCTTACTACCTTGAGCTTTCTATCTTTCTAAAGTCACTACCTTGTTGCTTACTTTTTGCATCATAGAGGACTTATCCTCCAGCTTCTTCCCATAATCTTGCAATCTTTTCTCTAGGATCTTTTCTCTTTTATGCATGTTCTTCATCAGAGATTGCATCATCTCTTTGATTTCATCTACCCCATTTGAAGATGTGGAAGCTTGAGGGATTGGAGTAAGGGATTGTGATGTAGAAGTTATGGGAAGGGGAGCCATTGCTAGTTGATGATTTGGAACATCAGGGAAGAAAGGCATAAGAGGCCTTGGAGCTAGCTTACCTCCTTGTATTAGGATGTTCTCTGATTTTATTGCTATTTCATAAGCATTACGCAAGGTATCTCCTCCCATAGTTTGGATTGTAGTGGTGATATCAGTGTTAAAAGATCTAAGGTAATGCAAGAAGGCATTACTAGGGGTAGGCTTCACTGAAGGAGGTATTCTATCCCATGTCTTTTGAAATCTATAATTAAAATCAGTCATACATTCATATAGTAGTCAACTATTCTAAAAGTGACAAATAGTCACTTTTATCCTCAAAGTGTTTGCACAATCCTGCTCCTAATCCATCCCAATCTGTTATAGAGCCATGAGCTAAACCTCTATACCATTGTAGTGCTTTTCCTTTCAAGGATGAGGCTAGGAGCCTAACTACAACATCATCCTCTATAATACCATGGATATTGTAGACATTTGCAACCTCTTGCATGTGTTTTGATGGAGAGATAGAAGTTTCACCAATAAACTCTAGTATACTTTTGACGGCAGCTACTGGTATGTCATGTCTTTGGGCTAATAAGAGAGGGCTCCCACCATTAAAGGTGGAAAAAGTATGAGTTCTAGGCAATGCTATATAGACAAGTGATCTATTGATATGTATTGATGGCAGTCTAGGCTGAGATCTAATAGCAGGAGGAGTAGAGATAGATCTTGTAAGTGTATTTGTTACTATTGTACTCCTAATTGGTAATAAAGATATTCTAGTCTTCCTTCTTCTACGGTTTGAAAATGAAAGCTCTTGATATTGAAACTTACCTCTAGAAGATGCCCTTGTTTTAGCTTTGGGCATGAATCACTGCAACTTTGGTCTGGAACAAGATATGTATTTGAAGTTGAGAGTCACCAAGTACTTTGAAGAATGAGCCTCTTGAAGGCTTAAACACCAAAGCTAGTACTATCTCCTCAGTATTGATCTTGAAATCTTCCCTTTTGACACTAGTGGGCTTGAAATCTTCTAAAAATTTGTCCCACTAGGCGTGCCAAAAACTATTGTCACTTAGGTTTGCACCCTTGTCCAACGCCTATGCATGAGGACAACCTAGTGAAACATGGAAAAAACCTCCAAGCTGTGGGACTTGAATTGTGAGGTTGAGTCTTCGAAGAAGGCCAGCTTCCTCTTACTATCAGGATGCACCTAACTACTCTTAGAGATGAAAAGGGAGAAGGAGAGCATGAAAGTAAATCTACCTAATCTAATCTAAAGAGGTGATGCACAAAAATAGAGTGTTCATACCACTCTCCACCCATATATGCACTATTGAACCAGAATGAAACTAAGGATATACACATTCATACTTGCTTTAATCTAATAATCACATGCAGATCAGAAGACCAAGATGAATGAAACAAGGAAAGAGAGTTTCACTTATATTATCATTCATAGGCCAAGGAGATATAGTCATGCAACTCATAGACCTTTCTCTATTTTCTCTATTACTATTCTGTAGATTCTTAGTGTAAATTCCCCTATGCCTCTGAACTACATGATTTTTTGTCATATCTCCTTCAGCCATTGGTATGAAAGTGCAAGAATTCTTTGCCTCTTACTAGTGTTTTGTAGAGATCTATGATCTGCATGACTATATCTCCTTGGCCTATGAATGATAATATAAGTGAATCTCTCTTTCCTTGTGTCATTCATCTTGGTCTTTTGATCTACATGTGATTATTAGATTAAAGCAAGTATGAATGTGTATATCCTTAGTTTCATTATGGTTCAATAGTGCATATATGGGCAGACATTGGTTTGAACACTCTATTTTGGTGCATCACCTCTTTAGATTAGATTAGATAGATTTGCTTTCATGCACTCCTTCTCCCTTTTCCTCTCCAAGAGTAGTTAGGTGCATCTTGATAGTAAGAGGAAGCTGACCTTCTCTGGAGACTCAACCTCACAGTTCAAGTCCCATAGCTTGGAGGTTGTTTCCATGTTTCACTAGGTTGTCCTCATGCATAGGCTTTGGACAAGGGTGCAAACCTAAGTGACAATAAAAACCAAGTGAGACCTAAATAGAATCTAACTCAGAAAAATGAATATTTCTAAAGATTTGATTAAGTTCATGAACCCACACATATTATGCATTTATGAGGCTTAACAAAATTCCAACCAACATCCAACTTAGCTAATTTGAATCTAAAATATAGTTAGTTTAGGAAAAACACTTAAAATGGTTTCTCTTCCAAAAAACAATAATAATTCTTATCACATTTTCTCACTATCTCAAATCAGGGGAGTGAAACTATGTTCTTTCCTTGCTTCAATTTAGACAAAATAGAAAACACAAACTAGAAAGGACAAAAAATGAAACAGGAAATAATTGACACAAAATACCATTAATTATCTCTGCAACATCAAGTATCTCACACCAAATTTTTTTTGACCTTTCATTAATCTTTCAATCTCATAAATATACAATTTTGAGATGATAATTACAATGGAAGCTCAATCAGTTCATCTTCTCAAATGTGACAAATGGCAAGGCACCGACTTGTCATATTACAAAAATTACATAATAAAATATAAAAAGGAAGAAAAATGTGAATCACTTTGACTTCCCAACCTTTTCTACTTTTTCTCTGTAGGCTTTGGTGGAAACTATGATCGAAATAAGCTCTTCATGCCTAGATATGTGGATATTGGTATACCTTAAGATCCATTTAGAATGCTCTCTAGCCAATTCCTTCATAGCATTGGATTGATTTGGCAATTCCTCTTTGGCCACGTGTATGCATCCAATGAGTGCCTATAGTTTAGTGACCCTATCTTGACTATGGAAGTTTATATCAAACAAATTATTTAGAAATCTATAAAAGTTCTCCTTCATGACATTGAATCCAATAAGTTCTTTTCCTTGGCCACTAGTTTGTGAGTCTATATGTAATCCCCTCATAAGTTTAAATCCTCTATCCTGTGTCTTCTTCACCTTATCCTCTATTTCTTTGCGACCTTTCTCTGTAGACTAGATCATCTCAGTTTTAAACTACATGCTTTGAAGCCACTTGAATAGAGGCTCATATCCCTTTGGTAAATTTTTTTCTTCCATCACTTCCTTGGCCTTCATTTGGATGATCATCTTGAAGAGGGAGATGTAATCATCACATTTCACCCTTTCTCCAACTAAAGTATTTCTATTTGATATAATGTTATCCTTTTCTATCTCCAACCTTAAGATAATGTTACCAATCTACTCTATAATTAAGGTTCCTTCTGATTTGAGCTTCTTAACCTATTCTTTACCAATCTAGCCATAATGCCTATCTTCTTGGAGTTGAGAGATGAGAGCCTAAAATTTAGTATTAGTAGGATTTCTAGTCATTGATACTCTAGAGATGGTTGCTATGGAGTGACTAGCTGTCTAATCAACTTGTTTAGTTGTTCTATCTTAGCCTTCATCCTAGTCTTAGACAACTTAAAACTCTCTAGCTTCCCCTTGATCACCTCATTGGTTGACTTCCATAAGCCAACCTTGGTATCATGCCTTGCTTCACCAAGATCCATAGAGTGCAGAGTAAAATCTTTAGTCATCATGTCCTCAATCTACCCTCCCTTGTTGGGCTTGGTGATGTCCATTGTTAGGTGACCTATCTCTAGGTATTGCCCAAGTATGGACAAGGTCTTTTGCTTCTTAACTCTTGTCAATGTGGACCCAGAGTGGATAGCGAGAGATACAATATCTTTAGTAGAAGTGCTCTGGTGTAAGTGGGTCAAGTGTATGATGGAAAGTTAATTGGCTTTTAACTTTCATACAGAGATGGACCCCTGACTCACACACCTTAGACAATGACCACAAACATACTACAGTCATCCAATAGAGAATCCACGACTGGTGATTATGCAAATTTGAATCATATTATAACGTGGTTCCAGTAGTAAGGAAGTCGTCCTATCTGAACTCCATGTGGTTTTATACAAGCAAAGCTATAATTTGAATGAAAATCGTGCTATGGTTTGTAACATTGTTTAAATCCTTCCTCCAAATAATAATGAAAATGGTTTGGAGAATAAAATACCTCCAAATCAAATGGTGCACACTAATCACAAAGGGCAATCTCCCTATTTACTGGTTCTCAGACTCTGCAGAGGGCGCGAAAATGGCCGGCGAAGTAGTTCGCTATTTCAGGACCCATGCACACTCTATGGAATTGGCACTGTAGGTCAATCCTTAGGACTGAGACATCCAAATCCGCATGCGTCGAGATTTCCCGAGTTCTTCTCTATTACAAACTAAATAATGGCTGATAAAACACGAATACACTGGTCCCTGTCATGGAGGTAGTATATAAATAGAGGCTCTCCGTCCATATGCATCTACATCACCATCGATAAATGTTGACACATTCCCACACCTAAACTTCACCAAAAAAGACAACACCGAGTCTTTGCTATGACACAGGCATCGACTGATGTGTTATAATAAAGCTACTGCTCGACCCGATGCTGAACTCGCTCAAACCCCTTTGAAAGACATGGCGCGTGACCGAACATTGCAGAACCGTAGATAATGAGGTCTTGATGTATAACTGTCAAGACTCATACTCTGCTTTAACATAAATCAATGGCGCAATCTCTGAAGAATCCGCCTAGGGCATAGTTACAAGCCCAATTTCCTGCATGAACCCATAACAAACTTTACCTAAATAGGAAACCATTACACAAGCAGTTTCCACCAGAGAATCAATCATCTTCCATGGTGGAAATGCCTCAGACAATTCCAAATGTGCAAAACCCAGTATGAGATCAAACACCCACAGAAGCCGAGATCTTGGTATCTCTGTCTATAGGATACTTTATTTCTCAAACCAATTTCGTTCAATTCCAGTTCAGAATGTGACCAAACCCAATCAACCTTATGAAGTTTCAAACACCAGATGCAGTCATATGAATTTACTGATGTCCCCCAAAACGTGCAGGAAAATGATAAGTTTTATTGATTTGCATAAAAATTTACATGTTGTTACCTTCCATCTGCCTGTGGACTTATAGAAGGCCCTCTGCAACGGCTTTACAACAGCTTTTCAACTGCTTAGCCGATTGGGGGAAATAAAACAAAACACAACAAAATAGTTGCTATTTAAGCAGCATTTTTAAACAAAATCAAGAGTCACATGACTCATTAGGAACTTTAAGCATTTAAGCTTAAGCCTTCATTATTTAAATCTTAAAACTTAACCCTATAGTATCCTAGAAATCTAATCACTCAGTGATCCCAATGACATCGCGTAGCAAGTGATTTATAAATCATCAAATCTTGCAGCCAGTCTTACAATGGATCTGAGATGATGTTGCAATTCCTAAACTAGGCTATTCTATCTGCAATGTTCGAGGAATTTTTGTGTGTTGGGGAAAGGTGCTCCTGCACCATACTCCCCAAGAGAAATAGAACTCAAGTTCCCCTTGAGTTTAGGAGATCCAAAGAGGAACCATGTTCTTTTATCTGCTCCTCGGTCATCCATGTGGCATCAATATCCGAGAGTCCTGTCCACTTAACTAAGTACTGCATATAGGTCTTCTTCCGGGTCTTCTTCCATTCTCTAGTTGCAAGTATCTTCTTGAGTTGGACTGGTGTGCTCGGTGGGAGGTTGGTAACATAAGTATCATCTGGATTGTTATCAGCATTTGTTTGAATTGTAGAAGAACCTGCATCATCTTTAAAAAGAGTCAAGTCTACAATATTAAAAATAGGAGAAATAAAGAGTGTAGGGGGAAGAGATATCTCATATGCATTTTCACCCATTTTGTGTAGGACTGTACATGGTCCAATTCTCTTCATATGAAGCTTAGTATGTTGTCCTTTAGGTAGTCTTTCTGGTCTAAGATATGCCCATACTTTATCTCCTATCTGAAAATGTACTTCTCTTCTCTTCTTATCAGCATTTGCCTTATAATGAGCAGTGGTATGTTCAAGTTTTTCTTTGACTTCTTTGTGCACTTGAGCCATGAAATCTGCAAACTCTTCACCTTGTGCACTGATTTTAAAATCTGAAGGTAAATCAGTAAGATCCAATGGTCCTTTAGGATGCAGCCCATAGACGGTTTGGAATGGAGTCTTCCCACTAGACCGATTGATAGAGTCATTGAATGCAAACTCTGCCTGGGGCAAGATGACATCCCAACTCTGAGAGTGCTGCTTGGTGAGGCAGCGTAGTAGATTGCCCAAAGATCTATTTACTACCTCGGTTTGGCCATCCGTTTGTGGATGATATGCTGAACTATATGTGAGGTTTGTGCCCAATTTCTTATGAAGTGTACGCCAAAAGTGACCTTGAAATTTAACATCCCGGTCTGAAACTATAGTTTTTGGTAATCCATGAAGTCTAACTACTTCCTTCAAAAAGAGGTGTGCAATGTGAGAAGCATCATTGGTGCTCTTGCATGGAACAAAATGTGCCATCTTGCTGAATCTGTCCACAATTACAAAAATACTGTCAAATCCCTGCTTGGTTCTTGGTAAACCCATGACAAAGTCCATGGATATTGACTCCCATGGCCTGGAAGGTATTGGTAATGGCTGGTAGAGTCCTTGGTTTGTGGTGACTCCCTTGGCTTGTTGGCAAATTATACAAGACTGCACAAACTTTTTAATATCAGTAATCATCTTAGGCCAATAGTAACTCCTTTTTATCAATTCCATAGTCTTATCTATGCCAAAGTGACCACTCATACCTCCACAATGTTTTTCCTTTATAATATTTGATCTCATAGAGCATTTTGGGATACAAAGTTGGGCTCCTTTAAACAAGAGACCATTCTGAATTAAATATTCTGAAAAATCAGTATGATACCTATCAGAAAGGGTAGTGCAAGCCTTATAGGCTTCACCAAAATTAGAATCTTCAGCATAAAGGTGCTTCAAGGATTCAATCCCCATGCTTGAGAGCTTAACTTCCTCCACCAAACTCACTCTTCTACTAAGAGCGTCTACAACTTTGTTTGCCCCTCTTTTCTTATGTTTTATTGTGAATGTATAAGACTGTAATTGTTCCGTCCATTTGATATGTTTTACACTAGGTTTCTCTTGTGAATTCAGAAAACTTAGAGCATGGTTGTCCGTGTAGACAACAAATTCCTTTGGGAGAAGGTAGTGCCTCCATTTCTTGAGTGCTTGTACTACAGCATACAATTCAAGATCATAAGTAGAATACCGTTTCTTTGCATCATTTAGTTTTTCAGAAAAGAATGCTATGGGTTTCCCTTCTTGACTTAGGATAGCACCAATTGCTAGGTTACTTGCATCCATTTCCACAGTAAAAACCTTCTTAAAATCAGGCAATGTTAAGATAGGATATTGTGCTATTCTATTTTTCAAATATTGGAGAGCATCCTCAGCCTCTTTAGTCCAAACAAATTTGATTTTTCTTCCCCCTTTGATTGTATCCAGCATAGGAGCACATATATGACTGAAGTTTTTAATAAATTTTCTATAAAACGTAGCAAGTCCATGGAATCTTTTCACATCACCTTGGGTTTTAGGAGTTGGCCAGTTCACAATTGCTTCTACTTTAGCCGGATCCATTTTCAGCGTTCCTTTTGATATGATGAATCCCAAGAAATTGAGTTCTTTTTGCATGAAGATACACTTCTCCAAATTGATGATCAACTTGTGATCATGAAGTCTTCTTAACACCTATTCTAAATGTTTCAAATGCTGTTCCCTGCTGCTGCTAAAAATCAGAATATCATCAAGATAGATGACAACAAATTTGCCAATAAAATCAGAGAATATTTCATTCATAAGTCTCATGAATGTGCTGGGTGCATTGCTTAATCCAAATGGCATTAAAAGCCATTCATATAAGCCTTCAGTTGTCTTAAAGGCTGTCTTCCACTCATCTCCTGGTCTTATTCTGATTTGATGGTAACCGGATTTGAGGTCTATTTTTGAAAAATAACTAGCATTACCAAGTTGATCCAGCAAGTCTTCTATCCTTGGAATGGGGAATCTATATCTGATTGTTATTTTGTTGATGGCTCTACTATCCGTGCAAAGCCTCCATTTCCCATCCTTTTTGGGTGCAAGGACTGCTGGGACAGCACAAGGGCTTAGGCTCTTTTGTATCAGTCCTTTTTCTAGCATCTCCTTAATTTGTCTTGAGATTTCAGTATTTTGATCGGGGGTCAACTTGTAAGGTGCCTTGTTTGGTAATGCAGCACCTGCGATGAGATCTATTTGATGTGTGAAATCTCTCAAGGGTGGGAGGGTAGAGGGCAGCTCATTGGTGGCTACATCTTTGTATTTGTCCAGCAGCTCTACAATTTCTTTTGGCATGGTTTCTGACTTGTTAGGGACTACATTGTCTTTGGGTCTAAAAACCAATATATATCCTTCACTATCTGATTCCTTCAATGTTCTTTCCATTTCTTTCCTACTAACAACTACCACAGTGGATTCTTTGCTGGCCTTTTGATCCGGTAATGGTTTCATAGTATAGGTGACTCCATCTTTTACTATGGTGTAAGTATTTTTTCTACAATTATGTGTGGCATCCACATCATACTGCCATGGTCTTCCTAACAAGAGATGGCAAGCATCCATTTCAACAACATCGCACAAGACTTTGTCCTTGTAGTCACCTAAGGAGAATTCTACTAATGCTTGTTTAGTTACCAAGGTTTTCTATCCTTTAGTAAGCCAAGATACATAATAAGGATAAGGATGAGGAATTTTGTCTAAATTCAAATTTTGTGTCATTTCCTTAGAAACCATGTTTTCTGTTGAACCAGAATCAATGAGTAAGTTGCATACCTTTCCTTGGCATTTTATCTTTGTTTGGAACAAGTTCTTCCTTTGGGATGGCTCCGTGGTTTGTGGCATTTGCAAGAAAGTTTGCCTCATCATCAAACTTGCACCTTCTTCTAGTTCTAAATCTCTTGAATTTAGATTGTTGCCTTGACTGTCTTCTTGAATTAGTTGATTCCTCCTTTCTCCCTAATTATTATGCCCCCTCTTAGGACATCTTCCAGCATGGTGTCCGAGCTGATTGCAATTGTAACACCTTAAGGGACCATTCCCTCTACCTCTGCCAAAAGGTCTTCTACCTCTAGAGTTTCCTCTATTATTATTTTCATTCCTCTTTGACTGATTTTGTTCAGGAGGTTTGCTGCTATTACTGGACTGTCCTCTTCCACTCTAGGAGTTACCTCTACCTCTGAAACTTTTATTAAAGTGATTACTGTTTTTGCTGCCTCTGCCTCTATTTCCTTGGTCTTGTTTTCTTTTGAATTTCTCCTCCACTTTCAATGCTAATTGGAAGCATTGTTGTACTGTTGTGGGGCTGGTTAAACTTAGTTCATCCTGAATTGAAACCTTCAAACCTTGCATGTATCTTGCCAGTTTTACACATTCTGGCTCCGTCATCTTTGTTTTCATGACAAGCCTCTGAAATTCTTCCGTATACGCTGAGACATTCATCTCTTTCTATCTCAAACTCATTCTCCTTTTGTGGAGTTGGACTTCATAGTCCACAGGGACATATGCTTCCCTAATTTTGCTCACCATCTTCTTCCAAGTGATGATTTTCTACTTTCCATTCTTCACTCTATCATCTTGGGTGAAGTTCAACCACGTGAGTGCAGAGTCCTTGAGTCTAGACTTGGAAATATTTATCCTCTGATTCTCAGGGATATATTCACAATCAAAGAAACTAGATAGGGCATCCACCCAATCCATTGCAGCATCAGGATCCATCTTCCCATCATAAGTGGGCAAGTCCAACTTAGCATCCATGGTTCTCCTCTCCATGGATTTAAGAGTCTTCACTAGTAGCCTCTGATCTGCAGGAACTTCTTCTTCTTCCTGCTGAAGGGGTTCTTCCTCACTCCCTTCCTCAACATTCATAGAGCTGCCACCAGTCTGTTTACGAAGCTCTTCCTCAAATCTTTCTACTTCATCCCTTACTTGCTGCATTTCTAAGTCTCTCTGTGCGTCCTGCCTTTGTCTTTGCTCCCTCAAATACTAGACAATCTCTGCATTGGTCATCCTTGTGGAAAAACCTCCTTCTTCATCTCTAGACATGGTGGTGGATGAATTTTCTGCCACAAAGACCTTAACAGGCTCTAATACCACTTGGTGTAAGCGGGTCAAGGGTATGATGGAAAGTTAATTGGCTTTTAACTTTCATACAGAGTTGGACCCCTGACTCACACACCTTAGACAATGACCACAAACATACTACAGTCATCCAATAGAGAATCCACGACTGGTGATTATGCAAATTTGAATCATATTATAATGTGGTTCTAGTAGTAAGGAAGTCGGCCTGTCTAAACTCCATGTGGTTTTATACAAGCAAAGCTATAATTTGAATGAAAATCGTGCTATGGTTTGTAACATTGTTTAAATCCTTCCTCCAAATAATAATAAAAATGGTTTGGAGAATAAAATACCTCCAAATCAAATGGTGCACACTAATCACAAAGGGAAATCTCCCTATTTATTGGTTCTTAGACTCTGCAGAGGGCGCGGAAATGGCCGGTGAAGTAGTTCACTGTTTCAGGACCCATGCACACTCTATGGAATTGGCACCGCGGGTCAATCCTTAGGACTGAAACATCCAAAGCCATACGCGTCGAGATTTTTCGAGTTCTTCTCTATTACAAATTGAATAATGGCTGATAAAATGCGAATACACTGGTCCCTGTCATGGAGGTAGTATATAAATAGAGGCTCTCCGTCCATATGCATCTACATCACCATCGATAAATGTCGACACATTCCCACACCTAAACTTCACCAAAATAGACAGCGCCGAGTCTTTGCTATGACACAGGCATCGACTAATGTGTTACAATAAAGTGACTGCTTGACCCGATGCCAAACTCACTCAAACCCCTTTGAAAGACATGGCGCGTGACCGAACATTGCAGAACCGTAGATAATGAGGTCTCGATGTATAACTGTCGAGACTCATACTTTGCTTTAACATAAATCAATGGCGCAATCTCTGAAGAATCCGCCTAGGGCATGGTTACAAGCCTGATTTCCTGCATGAACCCATAACAAACTTTACCTAAATAGGAAACCATTACACAAGCAGTTTCCACCAGAGAATCAATCATCTTCCATGGTGGAAATGCCTCAAACAATTCCAAATGTGCAAAACCCAGTACGAGATCAAACACCCACAGAAGCCGAGATCTTGGTATCTCTGTCTATAGGATACTTTATTTCTCAAACCAATTTCATTCAATTCCAGTTCAGAATATGACTAAACCCAATCAACCTTATGAAGTTTCAAACACTGGATGCAGTCATATGAATTTACTGATGTCCCCCAAAACGTGCAGGAAAATGATAAGCTTTATTGATTTGCATAAAAATTTACATGCTGTTACCTTCCATCTGCCTGTGGGCTTATAGAAGGCGCTCCGCAACGGCTTTACAACAGCTTTTCAACTGCTTAGCCGATTGGGGGAAATAAAACAAAACACAACAAAACAGTTGCTGTTTAAGTAGCATTTGTAAACAAAATCAAGAGTCACATGACTCATTAGGAACTTTAAGCATTTAAGCTTAAGCCTTCATTATTTAAATCTTAAAACTTAACCCTATAGTATCCTAGAAATCTAATCACTCAGTGATCCCAATGACATCGCGTAGCAAGTGATTTATAAATCATCAAATCTTGCAGCCAGTCTTACAATGGATCTGAGATGATGTTGCAATTCCTAAACTAGGCTATTCTATCTGCAATGTCTGAGGAATTTTTGTGTGTTGGGGAAAGGTGCTCCTGCACCATGCTCTCATCTTTCCTTTTCCTTTTCCTCTCTAGAGTATCCTCCAACTAGGAGTCAGTACCTATCACCTTAGAGGATGTCCCGAGTGATTCTATGCTAAACATCTTCCTCTTAGCTAGGGTAATTGTCACAACAACCAAAGAAAAAGGATTTTTTGGATCTTGGGAGATGAGCTTAGAGGAGCTCTAACCTTTATCCACTTTTAGAGTCTTCTTGATAGCTTCATCCAACTCAATAGACTCATTACTACTACTTTTTCCATCTCCTAAGTCTACTATCTATATTGAAGACCTACTTGGTTGTAGAAGTGTAGCACTTGTTGGAAAAATAGGGCTATGATTTGGAGATGGAAGTGGAGTAGTGTGGGGAGAATAAGTTGGGGAAACATGGGGTGATGGAACTGGTGTGATATGGGGTGACAAAATTGAGGTAGTTGTACTATCCTTTCGTTCTTCCATCTTCTTTTCTTTAGCACCAGTCTGGGTTCCTATGATTGGGAGGGAACCATCATGATAGGTCTTAGCTATAGGGATATTCTTATCTAGAGGTTGATCCCCTCCACTTGAAGGTTGAGCTAGCCCTTGAGCGGAAGCTATGGTTAGACTTGGTGTAGCACTCTAAGATGAAGTAGACATTGTAGTTGCTCGAGAAGCTTGAGTGGCTACACCTTTACTTTGGCTCCTCTTGGTTGTTCACTCAACTCATTTCCTCATTCTCTTGATGATCCTAGCCATCATGATATCAAGATTCTCTTCTATATCTATATATGGCTTGGAACTGATAGGAATCCCCCTTAACTTTGTCAAATATGTATTGCTATACATATTTTGAACATCATCCTCCAAGCCTTCTACATCAAAGTCAATACTATATGTTTTGATTTGCTTCACTGTGAGCCTAGAAAAAGTACAATCTCTACTTTCGAGCTCATCTCTATAGTTCACCCAGTAATCTTCAATAGTGGTAACATGTTTGATCATAGTACCAATCTGGAACACCTCTCTTGCATATCCCTTTGTATCAAACATAGGTCTCATGACCTCATATTCTTCCAACTTGTACTTAGTCTTGAATACTTTGAGCATATTTTTAGGATCAGAATGAGACTCACAACTGTAAGCTCCAACCTTCATAGTGAATTCATACCCTTTCTTCTTCAAGCTTGTGCTTAGAATTTTCACTTGGATCACTTGCCTCATGATCTCTATCAGAACAATCAAATCACTTGGGTATATGGGCAGCTTCAAAGGAAATCTGTTGAAAGCTGCAAGACACAAATATGAAAAGGATGATAATAGAATAAAATAGCTACCAAATTGACTAATGGCTACCATTGTCTTTGGGCTAAACCTCATCTCTGGGAATCCTTGGAGTTCCCTACAAATTCTCATTGTAAATGTGTCATTAACTCTGACATATTTTTCATAGCTATTCTATAATTGCAAGCATGCATATAATTCATAGCTTTTCACATTATTAAGGAAGTTCTCTATTCTGGGAAGGCCTGGCCATAATTGTAGAGAAGCTAACATATAAATCAAGAAATAAGACATGCAAAAAGTATTGTAAACATTTGTGGTGCTGAGGGCTTTGGATAGATGCTCACTTACCTCGTAGGCCAATCAACATAATGTGTATCTGAATAGACGATTTGTACAAAAAAGAAATACTGTTCAATAAAATTAAGTGCTTCTACCTCACCTTTCAATCTATACAAGAGAACTAAGATGTCTACAATCTCGAGTTTGATATCAATGCCAAATAGAGTGTTAGGAACCTTACTCTTGGTGCTCCATGGCTTTTGGAACCAAGACCTCATAATCTCTTTTCTCCACACCATTTTCTTTAAGAAATACTTAGACATGGGTTCTCCTACTATCAAATCAAAGAATTATTCTCATTCTATAACTTAGAGGCAATTTACCATAGTTTTCCTATCAATAGAGAGTAAATTTGCATGATCAGGCATACATTTTTTTTGGTATCTAGGTTGTAGTGATTTATACATTCAACAATCAACTTAAGAGCCTGAACTGCCACTAGAAATCTAGCTACCTCCACTAGCCCACTACCTTTGATCTTCTCAATTATAGGGTGAATTTTCTCTGACCTCAACCTCCTTTCAAAATATTGCATGTCAAAGAAATGGAGCGAGGTGTCTATGACACTTTGCAATGTAGACTTGATTCCATTCAGCCCATTGAACTCACCGAATCTAAGTGCCATTTTATCTGAGGTAGAAATGAATTGAAACCTTAAAATTGAAAGTAGCACATAGAGTAGAATTTACAACTATAAGAGCTTTGAAAATTTTGTACAATTCAAAAACATAACAGTTCAATAAAATGCAGTAATTTGAAAAACTATTATGTTTCTCTCTATATAGAGATCCTAATTCACCCATTAATCTTCAAGATCCATGCCACATGAGTGAATTAAAGGATAATTCCATTGGATTAGTAAATGCAAGAGTTTCTAATGGACTTTTCCTTGTATTTTCACTATTTTCATTGGCCCAATGGTAACTTTCCTTTATTACTCACTTACCTTCCTATTTTTCACCTAGTTTTGAAGAATTAAGAATGGAGTACTCCATAAAAAAATATCCACTCAGCTAGATTTTTCTCACTACACTTCTCCAACCATGATTAGCTTGTTTCCATTGTCCTCTTAAGGTGTCTTACATGCAATCTGTGTACCTAATTTTCTTACAAAGTTGATTTCTTCATAGATGCGGAAAATCACCTTCGTGAGGCAAAAACCTATCGAGGAGAAGGCAATCTTAAGTTTTCTACTAAAGCTCTGTTTACCTTCTAACCCTTGGGTAACCTATTCTCTAAGTTCAAAAAACCAAAAAAGGACTGTAAGGATCAAAGGAGAGGCAACTTCTTCATTTTTTTCCTTTACAAATGCCTTTGGCAGAAAATTGACTATGTGGGTCGAAGGTCGTCCATGGAGAAGTTGTTTTAGAATTTTCCACCTAAAGTGATTCTGAGAACCATGGTGAATTCTAGATGTTGTCTATGGTAGAATACTATGATAAAATTAAATCTTATCCATAGAAAGACTTATTCTCTTCTTATTTTAATCCACAAACCAAATTTACTAACCTCTACAAAAAATCTCCTTCATAGGTTGAAAGCTCGTCGAGGAGAAGACAATGTTTGATTCCTCACAAGCTCCATTTTTTAATGTGTAAATGATGTAGTACTGCTTTGCTACCACTGACAAATGTATGCTCTGATACCACTGATGACGGGCCACACCACCCGTACCAACTCACAACCAAAAATGCAACAAGATGGAGATAGAGAGATGACAAAAAAAATGCTTCATAAAGCATCCATTAATACTTGAAATCCACTAGAAGAGATTACATTTGAAGAGCTTAAAATTCAAGAACTTCTATTTCTCGACCTTCCATTAGAAGAGCTTCCATTTCTCCAACTTCCTTTAGAAGAGCTTCCATTCCTTGAACTTGATTACAAACGATTATAAGCCTTTCTTAAATAGGCACTTCTAACCCAAGACATTACAAACACAAGCAATGTGGGATAAAAGGTAAATACAACTACCTTTAAATAAATATTAAATTCCCACCCAAATACAACTAAGCACCCAACAAATATTAAATACATGATTTAAGGATCTTTCCACAAACTTCTAAAATGCCACCTACACACCTTGATTAACGGAATAACAACTATTTTTATTATTTTTCTATTTATGCTACCCATGCACCTCGAAAATAGAAATTCCTATTTTCTCCTTTTTCCCTTATTTTATTTTTTATTATTTTTCCTTCTATTTTCGTCACTTTCTCTCTCCTCCACAATTTTTTTTTTTTCCCTTTTTTTTCTCTCTTTTTTTAAAAAAATTTAATTTTTCTATGCAAGATGCTCCTGCATCAGAGCATCATGCATCAATAAACTATGATAAGCCATGAACAATTTAATACTCAAAAATAGCTTTGTGAAAATCATTATGAAACACAAGAATCTCTGTCGAATTATGTTCTAGACTACCCACAAACTCACGACAACAAGAAAAACTTACCCGATTATGTAATGCAGGAGAAAGGAAAGGTGGAAAACCTGATGGAGAAACTTTTCACTTGAGGGGAAAGAACTAAACTTGGACATATCCAGAACAGACAAAGACATAAGATCTTTTTGACTTTGCAAAATGGGTACAAGATGAAAATTAGGGCAACAAAGTAGAATGATCAAGATGTCTAAGAGAGAAGTTCCCAAGCTCAATGAAGATAACTTCATTGCAAGCTAAAGTTTAATGAATCTACACCTTAGATCAATAGGTAATCATGCAAAAACCTCAAATTAAGTGGGAAATGTTGATCCAACTAGTGTCCCTACTATAGAAGATATGAAGAAAAAGGAGCATAATCAGACAATGTTGGAAATTGTCTCTGCCCTCAACTATGCTGAATTTGATGGCATCAAGGGATATAACTTTGCATTCAAGATGTAGGAATCCTTGACAAATATTTATGGATGAGATAAGAACATCAAAAGAGAAAAAGAAAAAATCCTCAGAGGAAAGTTTGATGACATGAGAATAGAGGAAGGTGAGAACATTGCTCAATATGCCTCTAGAATAAAGGAAGTAGTAAGTGCAATAAGAAGTGCAACTGGTCATTTAGATGATGAAACTATTATTAGTAAATTTTTAAGAACCTTGCTCCCCACCTATGCTATTAGAGTAACAACCATCCAAGAGTTGAGATGTATACCTGGAAACAAACTAACTTTTAAAGGTATAGTGGGAAGACTTACTGCATTTGAATTATCCAACTTTGATAACTAAAGACCTGAGAATCTTGAATCTTCTTTCAAGGCCAAGCTGTTGTTGAAAGATACTGAAGAGATGAAACCAAAGAAGAAGAAAAGAAAGATAAAATATGCATCTAGAGAAAACATCATAGATGAAGAAGATGTGGAACAATTGGAATCATTGTTGGCCAAAAGATTTCACAGAGGCAAAGGTAAATTCAAAGGTAAGCTACGTATCATTTGTTTTAATTGAAATGAAGTAAGAAATATTGCTGCAAGGTGCACACAGAAAAAGAACTATAGAGAAGGCAACAAGTACAAGAATAGAAGAGAAGATGATAACAGAGATTAAAAAGACAAAGGCAAAAAGTGCTACATTATTGAAGAAAAGAATTCTAATGAAATTGATGATGAGGTAGCTTATGTAGCCATGACAGATGAGTTAGATGAAGATGAGGAAACAACACTAGTAACCTATGTAAACAATAATGTCAGGTGGATCATAGACAGTGGATGCTCACATCACATAACAAGAGACAAAAGTAAGTTTGTTACCTTAACTCAGTATGGTGCAAATAGTGTTAGATTTGGAAATGATCCTCCATGTCTAATCAAAGAAAAAGGTTCCATTAAGCTTACAGAGAAAATTTCATGTGATAATGCATATTATGTTGAAGGATTGAACTACAATCTATTGAGTGTGTCACAATTAGGCAATGTAGTATGCAAAGTAGAATTTGGAAATAAAATTTTCAAAATCTATGACACTAATGGAAATCTAATAGGGAAAGGAGACCAAACTAGCAGTAATTTGTTCTACCTAGATATGAAGGATGCTACCTGTCTTATTGTCAGATTTGATGATGTGTGGCTATGGGATAAAAGTCTATGTCATGTCAACTTTGATAATCTTATTAACATCAACAAAAAGAAGAAAGTCAGAGGTTTTCTTAAACTGAAGAAGTCTAACAATATAGTGTGCAAATAGTGTCAGCTAGGAAAGATAACCAATTCAAGTTTTAAAAGCAAAACCTACACTTCCAAAGAAGTACTAGAGTTAGTCCATACTGATTTATGTGGCCCAATAGAAGTGCAAAACTACAAAGGAGATAGATATATAGTGTTGTTTGTTAATGACTAGTCTATAATGATGTATGCCATGTTCTTAAAGTAGAAATCTAATGCATTTCAAATATTTAAGTGGTATTTGGCTAGGGTTGAGAAAAAAATAAGGGAGAGTCTAAAGTGCCTAAGATTAGACAGAGGAGTAGAGTTCACATCAAAAGAGTTTGAGACATTTTGCAATGATAAAGGAATTAAGAGACAAACATCAGTACCTAGAACTCCCCCATAGAATGGAATTACAAAGAGGAGGAATAGATTAGTGATGGACTATTCCATAATGTTAATGATGGAGAAGAATGTTTCTCTAAAGTATTGGAAAGAAGCTATAAGTACAACTGTCTACACCCTGAATCAAGTACAAATTAAGAAAGGTACAAATGCAACACCTTTTAAATTATGGTATGGTCACTCACCCAATGTAAAACATTTCAAAGTGTTTGGTTGTAAGTGCTATATTCTTAAAGACTCTAGAAATGGAAATTTTGATGCAAAGAGTGATGAAGCTATATTCCTTGGATACTCCACTAGAAGTAAAGCATATAAGTGTTTAAATTATAACACTAAAAAAATTGTGGAGAGTGCAAATGTAAAATTTGATGAGCATATAGAAGTTCAAGCTAATGAATCCATCAAGAAACTAGAAGAATATAGATCCTTTGTATACTTTTATCAAGGAATGATTACTAGAGAAGAAGTTGCTAATCAAGTTGGGAATCAACAACAAGTTTTAGTATCAGCTGAGTAACAACCAGTGAATGCTGAGTTGCATTCAGAAGCTGAGTTGTAGAATGAAGATAATGCACATTTTGACTCTAAAATCAGTACACATAATGGATATGCTGAGGCACTTGAAAGAGATGTGCACAGTGACTCTGAAGCTGAAAGACCAAACATGGAAACAAGGACAGGACCAAGGCTATCCAAGTATGTGAGACAACATCACCCTATTGAACAAATCATTAGTGACAAGGAGGCTAGACCAATGAGAAGGAATAGACTAAGAAATGAATCATGTCTACTAAGTAATATTGAACCCAAAATAGTGAAAGATGCACTAAAAGATGATGATTGGTGTAAAGTTATGGAAGAAGAGATTGAGTAGATAGAGAAGAATAAAACTTGGACTTTAGTTTCAAGATCAACTGATAAGAATGTGATTGGTGCCAAGTGGGTATTTAGGAACAAGCTCGATGAGAATGGTGAAATCATAAGAAATAAGACCAGACTAGTCTATAAAGGTTATGCTGAAGAAGAAGGACTGGACTATGAGGAAACATAATTATAAAGAGCTTAGAACAATGAATCAAGAATTAATGATTAATCGTAAGATAGGCAAATTTTGTCCACTTAGTGCAGATTTAAATAGTAGGCTCAGTATCATACATCCTAGCAATGCAACTGAAAGAACCCATTCTTCACCTCATCATCCTGAAGTGTTGTGACTCTAGTAGGCCTAGGCATGTGCCACTAAGGGTTCAATGCATAGGCAACCATGTGCAAAGGAGTGTTCAGCTTCTCCCACCTGCAGTGAATGATAGGCTGAATGTGCTCTATATAGAATGCTATAGTGGGGTGTCTATCATGCTCAACAACTCTCATCTATCCAAGCATGGAATCAATGCACTCATAAACCTCTCCAAGGATAGGTGAATCTGCATCTCCATATCTAGTCATCTAAAACACTAGAGTAATGATGGAGATTGCATTTTGCATCACTCCAACAGTGGAGTAATGATGGAGACTATATTTTGTATCACTCCAGCACTTATCACTCCTCATTTTCTCCCTCAGTAAGCCATATATGCAAGTAGAGTCTAGAACTCTACTTGCAAGGATGGAAGGAGTAAGAACTCTACTTGCATATATGGCTTACAAAGGTTTTAAAGTCTACCAAATGGATGTAAAGTCTACTTTTCTAAATGGTATACTAAAAGAGAAAGTCTACATAGAACAACTAGAGGGATTTGTTGATGACAACAACAAGGATATGGTTTGCAAACTGCATAAAGTACTCTATGGCTTGAAATAAGTGCCTAAAGCTTGGTATGAGAGACTTCACAAATATCTTGTGAAGATAGGATTTGAGAGAATACATGAAAACAACAACCTATATATCAAGACAGAAAAAGGTAAAGTCATTCTAATATTTGAAATCTTTATTTATAATATAATATTTGGAGGAAAATATGCACTATGCAAAGATTTTTCTGATAAGATGAAACATGAGTTTGAGATGTCAATGTTTGGAGAAATCAAATTCTTTGTTGGATTGAAAATAAATCAACTAAAACATGGCATATGTGTGACTTAATCAAAATATATCAAAGAGATACTCAAAACATTTGGCTTAGAGAATTCAAAACTAGTTAGTACACCAATCGTAACAGGGCATAAGTTATCCAAGAATGATGAATCAATTGAAGTAAATCAGACAATGTATATATCAATGATTGGAAAGTTATAGTATGTTGTACATAGTGGACCAAACATTGCATTATTTTCTAGAATAGTGGTAGTATTTTTTGCAAATCCAAGAGAAAATCATCTTATAGCAATAAAAAGAATAATGAGGTACCTAAAAGGAACAAATGACTTTGGCTTATACTACAAAAGGAATGAAAATTTTGAGTTGAATGTCTACACTGATGTAGATTGGAGAGGTAATATTGATGACAGAAAAAGCACCAGAGGAGGAGTACTCTTCTTAGGTAAAAGATTAGTCACTTGGACTAGAAAAAAGAAAATTCGTACCTCACAGTCCACAACTGAAGCCAAATATGTTGCTACTGCCATCAACTACACCAATATTGTATGGATCAAGCACCTATTTAAAGGTATGAAGGAAGAGATAACTGAATCCATGATACTCTATTGTGATAGCACAAGTGCCATCAACATATCAAAGAATCCTGTGATGCATGCCAAAACAAAGCACATTGCAATTAAGTATCACTATGTAAGAGAATTGGTGGAAGACAAATAAGTGAAGATGGAATATGTCAACTCAAAGGAACAAATTGCTGACATCTTCACAAAACCATTACCTAAAGATTCTTTTGAATATCTTAGAGGTAAATTAGGGGTGATACCCCTATCCAAGGCTGTTTAAGTAACAACAAGACTACCCTGCATCAAATGAGTTGATTGCTGAAATGATATAAATTGATATAGAGAATCCTTTAGGTTTTTCCTGGAGTAATTAAAATATTAAAATTCTAAACAAGTCATAGGCAAGGTGACAGAGGAAGAAATTGGAGTTCCTACAAATGCTACACTTGCATGATAAGATGCTGAAATAATATGTCTTTGGCATTGTTGTCAAAGATGGAGAAATAGCAGAAACTGATCAAATCTAAAGGAAGAAATGGTAGAAAGGAAAGAGAAAGGAAATAACAACTAAGAGAGGGAGAAAACAACACAAATAGAAATCAATCAAGATGACAAGATTAGAGAGGGAGTAGAACAAAAAGAAGAAGACATTGTATCAAAAAAAGAGATATCCCTAATACTTTGAAAGTGGGAGTTACAAAATTTAGAGGGAGTCATAAGAAATTCAAAGTTGTTGATAGAATGAATAATTTTGGATACAAATTTTTCTTTTTGGCATTTGACTTATTGTTTTTAACCTAGTTAGCATTTTGATAACTTGGTTGATCAGTTTGGTTTGCCATCAATGACAAAGAGGGAGATTGTTGAAATTTGATTGAAAAGATCATTATTGAAGAAGGGGAGATTTTTGATAAAGAATATTTTTGATCATTTCTTTGTTACTGATGTCAAACCTACTATTTTTTGACTATTTGCTAGAATGACAATTGCTTATAAGATCCAAGTACTATCACTTAGTTGATTGATGAAGAGGATTTAATCAATAAGATGTAACAAAGGCACCTAAGGGAAAGGTTGAGTTATGGTTTTGTAATGAAGTACAATGATTAGTTAAGACAATGGTAAAATAATGTATTGATAATACACTTGAAGATACAGAGGTTGGCTATACTTAAAAACTCTAGAAGAATAAGTTATAACAAAATTGTCCACAAAATTTGATTAAATTCATTAGTGGGTGTTGAGAAACTTAGTTCATGCCGAGTAGATTATCATTAAGTGCCAAGAAAATGCAAAATCTAGTGTGTGTGGAGTGAAATAGAAGGTGCCAAGCAAGTTTAGGTGCCAAGCTAGACAAAATGTAATAAGTGTTGAGCATCAGTAAAACCTAGTTGATGCTAAGTGAATCCATAGTAGGTACCAAGTAACACAATATGTGTTGAGCATTAGAAAGTCAATAGTGCCGAGCTATTGCATTATTTGAAAAGTCAAAGATTCACAAGATCTAAGCTGATAAGTTTGTTACCTTGAATTTTGTGAACTAGATGGAAGATAAGGATGTTGAGTTGGTGGCATAGAATTCTAGGTTAACCATTTTTAGATGAATACAAGTGGATTCCACATGATGTTTCTAGAAGAAAAAATATAAGGGGAAGATACATTGTACCTTACCTAATCCATTCAAACCCAAAAATAAGAGTGGGAAGATTAGAGCAGGAAAGGTATTCTAAATTCCTACTTAAGGAATTACAGGTCAATAAGCAATAAAAAAGGTATTGAAGAGAGTGTGTGGTGTCAAGGAGAAGGCATTGAGAGGGGAAGAATAGAGTACAAAGACTTTGCTTCGATAGGTAACCATATTGGTGATTGCATTGGTGCAACAAGCATGGAGACTCAAGGAGACAAAGCTTGAAAGGAGGACAAGCTATCAAAGTTGTAGAGATTGAAAGCTAGGAAAATTTGTCACCTAAATTGATATCTAAAATATGAAAGTTATGTTGTGAGTTATATCAGATCAAAAGCCCTTGTTGTTACTCTCTAGCAATTGTATTAGTTAGGTAAAAATTCTATGGACTTAGGTTGGTCTAACTACCATTAAGAAATTCTTTAATAGGGTGACATTCCAATTGAATGTTCTAAAGTCCTTTAACTAGGCACACTTCTAATAGGGTTGTTGAAATCCCTTAACTAGGTCACATTTAACAATATGTTTTGTAGCCTTTAATAGGGTAGGCCTTTTATAGGGCATCACTTTAGAAGAGTAAGAAACAAGGTAGCATGTTACTAGTGGTTTTTCCCAAATTGGGTTTCCACGTAAATCACTATGTTATGTGTTGATCTTTCATGTCTTATTTCGTCATGTTGATTTATCAATAACTTGCTAAGAAGAATGTTTAGTGTGGATGCATGGTTAGTTTAAATGGCCTCACTGTACTTAGTGAAAAAGTTGGTTAGTTTAAATGGGCTCACTATACTTAGTGAAAATGTTTTATTAGGACATTTGGACCTTGAATATCTGATTCACCCACCCACCCAACCCCCCCCCCCCCCCCCCCCCCCAAGTTATTTTAAAGTATTTTTAACACTATGCTGATTTTAGGGTGGTACAAATATGGTGCAAATTGCATGTTACAGTTTGTGCTTAATGCTTTAAGCATGATGTTAGTGTCAATTATTTACCAAAATAGAAAGATAAAAAAATGCCAGTATTGGAGCCTCAAGAAAAGAACTTTCTTAGAGCCCCAAGCATGTTCCTCTGCTAGTTGATAATATGACAAATTCAACAAGGGAAGTGGGACTACATACCCTTCTTACTGGTCATATTTTATCATGCCTATTAAATATTGTTGAAAATTACAATGCTTATGATTGAGAAAATTTCTTGATTTTTATGGTCAATTTAGTTTGTCTCAACAACATTCTTTTCTGAAATTTTGATATAAACTAAAGTCACCTAATTTTCTTGGGAAATGTTCACTCATTTTCATAATTGCAAAAACCTCATGTCTACTATTTAATGATTTTGTCAAACAAAATTAATCAATATTTTGACGTCTTCTCATTAAAAAATTAAATCAATGCACTGCAAATGTGTTTTGATATTTTTACTTTTTTCTATGTCTTAAGCTAGAATGAATGAAGTTAATTTCTACCTAGTTGAAGCTCTATTATGGAAAAGTGTGGCCTTCCCCTTCTCAAATAGAATACTGGTGTTAATGATGGACACTCTGATATGCTAGACACTATGAAATAGATGAAAAACACTCTTGTAGGTGATCTCGTAATCTAATTCAAATTCCTAAAGAAGATAATCCACATGCTGTACATTTGAATCTTATATAGGGACATGATGAAGATGAGGAAATAGGGTGGTTATATGGGGATCCACTTGAGTCAGACCATAATATGCATATCTGGTTCTTGAAATTCAAATGCTATACAAATATGTAATTATTAGCTAGTATGGTGAGGTCATGAAATATGATAATTTATTAAAATGATTTGAAGT
Source organism: Cupressus sempervirens (assembly GCA_028749045.1). NCBI lineage: Eukaryota > Viridiplantae > Streptophyta > Pinopsida > Cupressales > Cupressaceae > Cupressus > Cupressus sempervirens. Next base: position 732,853,123 of record CM053783.1, on the reverse strand, counting down.
TGTTAATATATAGTAGCTTTGGTAAGATACAAGAATTATTTCTTATGTGTATGTGTGATTAAAATCTGAATGTGCAGATTCATTTTCTCTTGGCAACAGATTGGGTAATGATCTAATATTCATGCATAGAATATAATTGTTTTCTAATGTTTATTTTTATTATCCTAGAGTATTTGATGAATGGCTAATTAATGAGTGGGTGCAATGTTGGTAGTAGTACAAAGCTGATCATGAATGAGATATATTTTGGATTTACATGGTTAGAAAAAGTTTGTGTATAAAATGTCACTTTTAGATTTCATGATTCTCATTTGCTCTATAGGAATTGCTTATAGGTAGATTCTAAACTCAAGGGTATGAATACAAATTAATTGATACATTTTCTTTCCACCATTGAAAAATTCCTATATTATACATTTTAATATAACATAGAATCATGTACATGTTAGATATATAACCATATTTTTTAAAAGGCATATATCTAACATAGAATATTATACATATTAGATATATGATTACAATTATTGTAATCAAGTCAAGAATTTTAATGAATAACTAGAGATCACTAATTTGTGCATAATTTTATTAATACTACCACATACCTATTTGTGTCTGGTGGTGGGTTAATTCCTTTATCTCTTAGTCTCATCTCTTTTGCATCTTCAATGTTTTCATTACACTCTAGTTGTTGCACCATAGGAGGACACTCGCACTTTGGGCTGAGCTTTAGATACCTTCTATATTGATCTCTCACAGTCTTTAGATGTTTGCAAGCATTTTCTAGAATTTGGGCTCTATTCAAATATTTTTACCAAAGAACTCCTCCATATTTTTTATGAGCTAATCTTTTAATTCAAGGCTTTTCTCATTCCACCTTTTAACAAAAATCATTTTTTCTAGATAAAACAATTAGTTCAAGCTATGTACATTGAGTATATTACAACAAATGGATGAATGGAAAAAGGTAGCAACCAATTATATCAAGCTACATACTTTTTACATAATGTGGGCCCAAATATCTTCAATGTTAAGTCATAAAATTTTTCATAAAAAATATTATTTCTTGCAAAATCATCACGAGATCATTAGTCAAAAATGAGTTATGAATAAGTAAACTACAATTACAGTCTAAATAATTACAATTTTAAAGTACTTAAAAGCTTAGTCAATTTTAAGGAAATCATATCTTTCTTGACCATCAACAATGATGCCTCCAATGATCTAGTAGAAGTAACATGAGCTACTCTGAAAAGTCTGGTAAATTATCACCAATACTAGTATTAGTTCTATCACCATGAGAAGGTATACCTGTCCGTACAAAAATTTAGTCAATGTCATACTATACTCAAATGAACAAAATGTAGCAAAATAATTAATTACTAGCTCTAGTTGCAACATATTGAGGAAGGGGGGGGGGGGGGGTGAATTAGTATTCTACAAACTTTTGTCACCAACTAGATATTATTAATTAATTTTAACCATGCATAAGAAAGTAAACAAGTAATACTGAATAGTAAAAATAACCATGCATAGAGAGAACTCATAACACCATATTATGTTAACTATTGAAACCCTGGCTAACGTAAAACCCCAGTTGGGTTGATACCCACAAGATGATATACTAATATAAATGTTCCTTGTTAGAGGATGGACCCTATTAGGAGTCTATAAACTCATTTAGTACATATGAGTCCCTATTAGGAGACTTTGAGTCCCTTCTTTTAGTTGATCTCTAACCTCAACTTGATCTTGGATCACAAAATTAGGTTATCAAAAATTTGCTTTTGCATATGATACAAAACTTCACATTCACAACTTTTGCATGTCACTTACAAATAACCTTGCAAGATGTCTTTGCATAAATATCATGCCTTTTCACAAATTTCTGCTCGCTCAGCTAGGACCAAAATAAACTTTCCCAACTTAGTGTAAATATCTAAGATGTTGTCCCTAATTGGTCAAGTAATTATTTTGTAAACTAAATAATTCTTGTTTATCTATCAAAGTGTTATGCAATATGTCAGTCACCTCCATTAATGCAATATGTTAGTCACTTACAAATAATCTTGCAAGATGTCTTTGCATAAATATCATGCCTTTTCACAAATTTTTGCTAACTTAGTGTAAATATCTAAGATGTTGTCCCTAATCGGTCAAGTAATTATTTTATAAACTAAATAATTCTTGTGTAGCTATCAAAGTGTTATGCAATATGTCAGTCACCTCCACGTTCAAGATCTACTTCTGTATGTTTAGCTATCAAAGTGCTATGAAATCTATCAGTCACCTCCATTAATGATCTTTGTAGACTCTTGACTTTCCTGTTCTTCTCAATCAACTTGTTCAAAGATGAGATCAAGTTAGATTGATCATCATCATCACCTATAAGGATGGTAAGAGATAATGGAGTGGATGAGCTAGAGACTTTAGTCTCATCTTCCTTTTGTCTCTTCTCTGCTATCTCCTTTATTTTTCTCTCTTCTTCTTCCTTCTCTTTTTCCTTCCTTTCCTGTTCTTTGTTTTCTTCTTCTAGCTTCTTCTCCTCAAGAAACTTGAACTTGGCCTCTTCAACCTTTTTATTTTCCTCTTCAAACTTTCTTTTCTCCTCTTGAATCAATTTTAACTGATCTTGAATTTTTTCAAAATGGGACTTAGGATGATTAAAATGATTATCTTCAATATTAATAGTAATATTAGTTTGATAGATTTGTATTATATCACCACTTACTAACACTTTCAAAGTTTTCTCTACAGTGGTAGGTGTTGTCTCTAGCTCAATCATCATCTTGTTGATGGTTGTATCTATTTAACTTCTTATGACATTCTTCTCACCTCCCGTAAACATAAATGGCCTCATATTACTTTGCAAGTAAGGTGCTAGATTTTTCATCAATTTATTGATTTCTTCTTCATCCTTAGTTTTGCATATAGTTCTTATCATGGATTTCTAAAGTTCCATGTCTTCTTCACAAACTGGTACCTTCTTAGATATAAGTCTATCATAGAATTTCTATTTCACAATGCCTTCAATGTCTCCAAGTTACAAATTGTTAAGAATCACATATCTCACACCAAAGATATCAATCTTCTTGTTCTCAATATCATTGCAAAAATTGTAGAACTTATTCATTTGCATAAATTTCCCCTCATTGGTAACAACTTTGTTAATCTTTTCTATTTTTGGTTTTAGGAATTGCCTTGTTTTACCTATTGGCTGCTTAGAAACAATAACCTTTTTAGGCTATTTAACTTCTTGTTCCTCATCATCTTCCTTATTGGAATCTTCAATTGTCAACAACATTTTCTTCCTTTTATTAGGTCTATTAGCTTGTTTCTTAACTCTTTTTTTCTTGTGAGTCTCAACTTCTACTAGCCTTTTAGACTTCCTTTTGAGTTCACTAGGTTACTCAGCTTATACAACATATGGGATGCTTTGCTTTGTAGGAGTCACTACAATGGATACATCTAATGCTTGGCCAATTGATAGAGATGTCACATACATCACATCTTGTTCACTGGTTTGTTTTAATCCAGATTTTTTTTTTTGATTGCCTATGATTCTTCTTCTAAAATACTAGCCTCAAACAATGCTTTCTTCATCATAGTCTCAACTTTTTTATAGATGCTTTTTCTAAAGATGATTAGTAAGCTATCTAAATTAACTCTTCATATGTTCCAAATCTATATGAAGCTTCTTCCTTACCAAAGTTCAACAATAGATCAATGTAACCAATAGCTATGTCATCACTCAATTCATAACCTAAAGGTTTCATAGGTACAACCTTCAATTTTGAACTCTCAACATCCTCAATATTATGAACTATTGTCATATCCATGATTTCACCAAATAGAAATTTATTGAATAAATTCTACATGAAAAAAATAAAATACCTTTTTCCAAAGTAGGGTTTTGCTCAAAATCACTTCTGAGTGCTGCAAGCTTTTGAGATAATCAAAATATGGAAATAATCAAGTTTTTACTCCATTTGTCTAACTTTAAGTTGCATTAATTGTGTACTTTTCTAAATCACAAAAAGCTGATAATTTTGTTTTGAAATCAAATATCTGCTCAAAATCATCTATCTGATCTTCAAATGCTACCCGAGATTAATCATAGATTCCTTTAATCATGAAAGTGCTCCACAAAACTTCACTCCAAAAAATTTGATATGAAAACATAGATTTTATCTTTTGTCAAAGAGTAAACTTTGTCTATGATAATCGTAACTCTTATTTCCTTCATAGCTTGTTCCAATAAACTCCAAATTGCAAGCAAGCTTAACTACATCCTAAATTCATCTAGATACATCTTTTCCCAATCTCGTTAATCATAGTTTAGTCTCTAAATGAAGTTTCAAATTCTAGTGCTATGAACAAGCTTAATTAAACTTGGTTGAATCAAACTCGATTCCTAACTTTGATCTTCCTTTATTTGCATTTTCTAACTTTTCTTCAGATCCAATAGTTAATCCCTTTACAAATGTCTCACCAAGTTCTTCTCAAAGTTCACTAACTAAATTTCTTTGATCTTCATTATCTTTCTTTGTTCCAGAGTTTCTTTCATGATTCCTTCTATCATTTTTGAAGTTTCTTTCATTGTTCCTTTTTTCCATTCTATAGTACTTTTCTATATGTCCAAATTTGCTACATAACTGACATACTAGGGTTCCACTTCTAGGATTCTATTGATCAATTGGTGCTTCACAATTCTGGACTATGTGTCCAAAGTTGTTACATGTATAACATGCAATCTTCTTCCTTTCTTCATAAGCTCTTCTTTCTCTTGATGTCCTCTCATTAAATCTTCTTCTATCTATAGGGTTAGTATTTCTAGACATTCTATTATTCCTTTTATCATTATCATGTTTAGGTTTCTTACAATTAATTGCTTTATGACCAATACCATGAAAATTATGACAATAAAAAATTGTAACAAGATTAAATGACTTATTAGCACAATCTCTTTTCATATGACCTATTTCATTACATGAAAAACACTTACCTCAAAATTCATACTTGGTTTCCTTAGGAGATCCCACTTGCTTAGGTTCATCTGATTTCTCAGTTTCCTTATTTTATCCAACTTCTAAATAGATTTATCAAAAAATTGACTAGATTTAATCTTATCATTAGATTTATCTTTGTCTTTCAAATCTGATCCACTTTCAAGTTTCTTTTTAGACATGATAAATATGTAACCAAGACTAGTCTTACCATAGGTAGGCCTTTGCATTGACATTTGTTCATCAAGATTTTCTCTGCTAGAATAAAGATTTTGAAGTTGTAGCTTGATCTAAGTTAGTTCAACTTTAAAAATAGTGTTTTACTTATGAAGTTCTTCATGATCTACTTTTAATGTTTCAAATTCAGATATCCTCTTTGCTAGATTTTCTCTAAGATCTGAATTTTTAGTCTTTAAATTAGATTCAACTTTGCTAGGATCATTCTTCAAACTCAAATTTATATTGGTAATCTTCAATTCATGCTTTAAGATCTTGTACTCTATTTTCAGTTTTGAATATTCATCATCATTAATTTTAGATTCAGTAGATCCAGGCTTGGATTTGAGATTTTCAATCTCGTCCTTCAATTGTCCAATGTATACTTTGGGGTCTTCATATCTATCTCTTAATTTATCTCTTTCTTCATGTAAGTAGATCAATTTTTTCAAGTGCCTCTTCAAGATTCTTCATCAACTATTCCATATCCATAGGGATCTTACTCAAGCTATTAAGCCTCTTCTGAGTAACTATTCTCTGATACCAATTGTTAGAAATAGGGAATACTGGGGGGGTGAATCTGTATTCTACAATTTTTTTCACTAATTGGATATTATTAATTACTCAAATGATGCATACAAAAGAAAACAAGTAATGTTTAATAGTAAAAGCAATCATGTATAGAGAGAACTCATAACACCATATTTTGTTAACTAGAGAAACCCTAGCCAAGGGAAAACCTTGGGGGGATGATACCCAAAAGATGATGTACTAATATAAATGTTCCTTGTTAGAGGATGGACCCTATTAGAAGTCTATAAATTCATTTAGTACATATGATTTTCTAGTAGGAGAATTTGAATCCCTTCTTTCAGCTAATCTCTGAGCTTAGCTAGATCTCTGATCACAAAATTAGGTTATCAAAAATTCACTTCTGCATATGATATAAAACTTTGCATTCACAAATTTCACATGTCACTTACAAATAATCTCACAAGATGTCTTTTCATAAATATCATGCCTTTTCACAAATTTCTACTAGGTTGGCTAGGATGAAGATAAACTTTTCCAACTTGGAGTAAACATCTAGGATGTCATCCCTAATTGGTCAAGTAATTATTTTGTAAACAAAATTATTCCTTTACCTTTTATTCTGATGTTTTGTACATCTTAAATATCTCTCTTCCATACTATCTGTACTGATGTTTTAGGTTATACACATTATCATCTTCTCTCTCAATAATGACATCTTATAAACAAGTTATACATATAAAAAATTACATTGTTGTAAACCATTTTCATACTTATACAATTTTTAGAGTACCAAAAAGCTAAGTATCTTTATTTCTGAGGTTATCTTCAAGAATGTACACCATGTGATGCTATTATTAACAATATTTACATATCTAGATATAGCTAATTGTCAACATAGGTGTGGATGTTTGCAAGCTCCTTGTTGCCAATCCTATAGTTGGAAATCTCAGAGTGTTGGCCATCCTCATAGAAGTAGGCATACAAAAATCATTAGCACTTGAAAAATAATCATATATATATATAATTTATTTTTCATTCCCCCTATTTTCTGTTAATATAATTTATTAATAAATAATAAATAAAAATGGCATTGCTATTAGGAGAAACTCTCCACCCATGATTCATTCCAAATAAATATTATCAAGTCGAGAGTAAGCAAAAATGAACATAATTAAGATTTAGGAAGGAATTATCTTTTATAGATCTTTGGATACATATCTTCCATCATCATCTTTAGCATACAAAAATATAGTCACATGTATGGAGATTTAATTATTAGATCAAAATTGGCACTCAGACTGAGTCACAGACTAAAGTTATAGATACAAGTTTTTAATGATATTGTTATGTAGAAATATTAGCACAAGAACATTACAACAACCATCAAAATCATATCAGAGGCAACAATAGAAAGTTTTTGACTGATTTTTATAATACAGATCACCAATAGAACCATGATGAGAGAGTCACACTTATATAAAGGTTCATTAGGACCAAAACAAGACAATAGTCTTCTAAAGGGCACCAACAACCAAACAGATGATCTGATCAACACCCATTACATATTTAGTAAGAATCATCACAAGCCAATGCACATGGAATTGGTTAAGAGGATATACATTTAAGACTATATCATGATAAAGGTTTTACATTTATAATTAGAAAAGACATATGAGTTTTCCACATATAGCTAAGATAACATATTAGGAATGAGCATCAATTATAGATTATGGATAATGGATTGTATCAATCTTAATTATTAAACAATGAATATAAGTGGTTAAGTAAAGTAGAAGAGTGAACTAGAAATTATATTGACAGATGGATGATGTACTAATAAATATTTATCAATGATTGACTATGAAAAATATAATATAAAAAAGGGGCATTCTCAGTAGCTTTTAAAAAATATATTCAAGGCCAATTTCATATTTAAAACATCATAGAATGATAATGGATTCAACAATAAATTATGAAATAAAGGAGAGGTGCATAAAACTTATTTAATTTTTGAAAGCATCAATGTGGATAGTGAAGGGGATTGAATAAGATGTAATAAATATAATAATTGAATTAAATATATTACAATTGAGAATTGAGGGATCATAGAAGAATTACCATAATAAGTTTAACATAATATCAATATGATGTAAATATATATGAGAGATGAAATATATGTATGAAAAAAAAATGTTTACAAGTTACCACTATTAGGTATGATCCAAATCATAATCAGGAGTTCTAAAGTAAATTAAGTAACCTCACAAATGGAGACATTATAGTATTGCAAATAAATGACAACAATAATATAAAAATATCAATAATAATCATGAAGAAAATAATGTCCCTTCTGATGATTGAGAATTGAAATCACATACATGTAGAACCTACACTAGTACCCTCTTTAGGTGGAATGACTTGGTGTGGTCTCAAAAGATCCTATAAAAAAACATACATATTGCCATTCATGATCCATAAAGTAGTATAAAACATAAAGATTTATTGAACTATTATCCTAGAAAAAGACTCATTATTTCTTACTTCTAGATAGTGTGCTCTATGACACAATTCATTTCTTGTGGCCCACTTCTCTTCTATTGGATTTAGATCCATCACAAGCCCAAAAATTTGTAGATTGATGGTCTTTTTACATAGGGTTATAGGATCACTACTATATGTGATGTCATCATCACATAATACTATGCCTCCATATCATCAAGTAATTCCTCTTGTGTAATATATTCTTTTCCCTTTCCCTATGAATCAAATTGTGACAAAAATATCAGTAAAACAATCAAAACAAGTCCAAAACCTTAACAAAAGTAACATAATAATATGAAATTTTGTAAAATTATAATTATATTTATTTTTATATAGAAGGTTTAGCCATGCTGGAAAAGGGGTGAGAGCAACATCCCTACCTCTATTATTTGATAGATCGGCCATGTTGCCCTATGACAAAGAATACATATAAAAACACGAACATAATGAAAGGAATAGTCCACTTAGCAAAAAAACTTATTATTACAATGGTATATTGTATAGTAGAATTATAATTGGAAGTAATTAGTTTAAATATTACATATATAGTACTTACAAGTCCCATGATAGTAACTTTCTTTATATCTATGTGATTCAAATTGTAATCTATTAGTGACTCTTCTCCTGAACTTGTTGATTTTATCACACATACAAAAACATGATTTCCCTTATGCACCTCAAAAATGTAATTGGGTTGCTTATTAGTTGACCTAGGATGCATACTATTTATAAAACATACAATGTTCCTTGTTTCCTTTGGCCTTCCATCAATGTACAAAACAAGTCTTTGATCATTTTCTTTCCATTGTAGATAATTTTTTGGTAGTGCATACCTATGCATACTTTTTTTATATTGAACTATGTTCATCTAGTTACTATAATTGTAATAAAGTCCTACATACTCCATAAATTCAATAACCTTTTTATAAATGACCTTTATGCCATTCATGGAAAATAGGCCTAAACGATGTAATGATGATTGAGCTATGTGATATATCCTCTCATTAACACAAGAATCAGTGTTAATTAGAGGTAATTCCTTGGATACCCATTCTTTCTCAAGATGTTTGTGCCTCAAGAAAATCTTTATGTCACCCTTTGTCTCATCATCATAATAACATGACCCCCTTGAGCAAGGAAAAATTGCATGCATTTATTGATTTTTCTTCTAATCTTTTTGGTGCAGGAGCACCTAGGTAGGCTAAGAGTAGACCTAGTGCTTCTTTGATGTTCTAGATTGTAGTGATGGTAGCCACATTACTATTTCAATAAGGGGAAAAAATTGGTCCTAGGGTATGGATAAATAGGTTAGAAGAGCCCAAAATGGCAATGTTGCTCCTAATTGCTCAAAAATCACTCATTTGGCTTTATAGGGCTTTTTTTGGGTTTTGAGGGCTAAATAGGGAAAGTAGGTGTTTGGGGGACCTTATTAGGTTTTTTTTTACCTATCTAAGGAATTTTTCATGGTTTTTTAACAAATAGAGCAAATTATAGAAGAAAATATGCAAAATTGAAAAATTGCTCATTCTCACAAAGTTGTCATTGACAACTTTTGCAATTTTCTTGAAAAGTGAGAAATTTCTTTGTGAGAGTTCTTCAAACACCAAATTAAGTTGGGAGTTCTCTTGGGAATCCTTTATAAGCCAATCTAAACCATTTAAAGGAGTTGGAGAAACTAGAATTGTTTGTGTACAAACTATGTAAACAACATTTGAATAACAGTTTTGTACTTTTAATGTTATTAGCATGAAAGTGGATTGAATCTACATTATTTTAGGTTGGAATAGTTAGGGTGGATTTTTCAAGATTCTATATTGTTCTATTTTTTTTTTTTCAAGTTTTATGTGTTTAGATTAATTGATTTGTGTTCCACCAGTTTGTTGTTCTGACATGGAAGTTGACACATACAGGGTTCTAGGGCCATTTCCCACCATAGGCATTGTAAGGTTTCTTGGGATATGGAACTAGAATCCATGTACTCCATGTATAGTAATGGTGGGCACATAGAGAGCACAACTATAGCTTTTAAGGTGATTCCCTAGGAAAGCCATTCTAGCTTGGCTAGGGATCATAGAGCCAAAAAGAAGCTATGGAGAGGATTGACAGTACTAAGACATCAATCCAAGCATGTGGAGAATAAGAAGAAGGTATGGGATAACTTTGATCCCAAGAAGGAGCCTTCTTCAGGACACTAAGGATATTTTTGCATCAAAAAACAAGCTAACCCTTAAAACCCTTAATATAAGGCTAAAATTATGCCCATACTGTACAGACAAGTTGGAAACCTAAGACCTTCAAAATATTCAAGATCACTGAAAAGGGTACTTGGAATACTATTTTTTTAGGTGATTGTTAAGGGATTTTGCATGATATCATGGTTTTTTTGCATTTGGAGGGTTAATCCTTGTAGCCTTTTTTTGAGCATTGGAGTGCAATTTCACTTGTGGATTGCAACTTGACTAGGGTTTTAGTATGGTTTTTGGTGTGGAAGCTTGAAAGGATTCCAAAAACATGTCAAGGTGGTTATCCATCCATTTGGAGGTTAAAAAAAAAACATTTGGGGCTTTTTTGTGTGAATGAGAAATGGAAGCAAGTTGTTCTACCTTATTAGTGTGAGCCAACTAAATGATTAGGAACTATTGAATAGATTCCTAGGAAGCATAGGGAAGTAGAACCCATATTTAGGTCAAGTACATGGCTTAAGGAGACCCTGAGATAGCTTGGGAAAAGAGCAAGGTTGGTTGTCACATTAGAGTGGTATCAGATCTAGGTTAAAGATTTGGGAAAATGTAGTGGATGTCTATAGCTACTAGAGAGTCAGTAGGTGAAACCAGCATGGTGACTAATGCATAACTAGATAAGGAAGTTGATGAATAGAGGGAGAAGAACATAATTCTTGAAGAATCCATAGAAAAGGTAAAGGTGAGATTGGATGTTGTTTCTAATGTAGCTAGGAGGAAGGAAGAAGAAGAAAATTAAAAGGGTAAAGAGGTAGCAGAGGAGGATGTAGCCCCTAAACCTGACCCTATCTTGAATGAAGAGCCCTTCTTGAAGGCTTTTAAAGCCCTAAGAGGAAAAGCTTTGGAAGGTGTACCACTTTTTAGTGGAAAGATGGACATAAATGAAGTCATGGAATGGATAGATGGAATGGAGAACCATTTTGAGTGTGAGGGGGTATCAAAGGAGAAAAAATTTAAAGTGGCTAAGTCAAGGCTCAAAGGTTCAGCTCTACCATGGTGGAAATATGTACAAGATGAGAGAATCAACATGGATAAGACTCTTATAGCTAATTGGAATGCTATGGTCACTAAAGTGAAGGAGAACTTCCTACCTAAAGACTTTGATACCCAACTCCACAAAAGAAGGTAAGGACTAAAAAAAAAGACCAAGATGTAACCTCTTATACTGAGGAATTTTAGAGGCTATGCCTAAGATCCAAAAATCAAGAAGACAAGCCAATCCAAGTGGTTAGATACTTTAGGTGGTTTGAAGTGGAATAGACAAGAGGATCTTAGTTGGTGGGAACCTACCACTATCCAAAGGTGTAATTAGCTAGCTCTAGAGGTAGAGGAAAAGAGAAAAAGAAAAGGGGATTCCAACTTCAAGGATGGAGGCAAGGGTATAAATAAAAGAGGACAAAGAGGAGGCTACCAGGGTAGAGTTAGTGAGAAAAAGAATCAAGGCGAGAGCAAGCTCACAAAGAAAACTAGTGATAACTCCTCGAGAGGTGGTTATAATAGAGGAAGAGGTAAACAAGGAGGAACAATGAGGGGATGAGGATAAAGTAGATCCAACTCATAGTTTGTAAGTACGAAATGTTATAACTATGGTCAATTGGACCATCTAGTCTATAGATGCCTAGACAAGCCTTCTTCCTCAAACTAAGAAAAAAGTATGGCATATGTGCAAGAAGATTGCAGAAAGGAATTTGATGTTGATCAAATTGAATCTAAAAGGCATGAGAATGTCATGTTTAGGAGACTGCTAATCAAACATTTAGCTCTAGATGAACCTAAACATAAAAGGGCATTATTTAGAATTAAATGCAAAATCCTAGGAAAAGTGTGCAAAGTGGTGGTGGATTCAAGGTCCACTAATAATGTGATATCTGAGGAGGCTATTACTGAATTAAAATTGTAGAATATTCCTCATGTCAACCCCTACAAGGTTACTTGTCTTAAAAAAGGGCAGAGGATCTTGGATAATGAGCAAGCTTGGGTTGATTTTTCTATAGCAAGATACAAGGAAAAATTATTGTGTGATATTTTTCCCATGGATGCTTGCTATCTTTTGCTAGGTAGGCCTTGGAAATTTGATAGGGAGGTTGTGGATGATGGTAGAGCTAATTCCATAACCTTTAAAAAGGATGAAAGACTTTCAAAATTTAGTCTTTATTGGAATGGGAGGAATCACAGTCTAAAGTACCCAGAGTATTATTTTGTAGTAGAAAAGAATTTTTCAAAGGTCTTAGAGATGAGGAATATCAAAATTATGAAATAGTGCTGAAGTCTAAAGCAAAATAAAGTGTAGTGAGGGAACCCTTACCAATTGAAGTCCAAACGTTTCTTGAAAAGGATAATGACATAGTGAGTGATGGTACTCCAACTACCCTACCTCTTAGGAGGGTTATAAGTCATCAAATTGAATTTGTTCTAGGGGCATCATTACCAAATTAAGCTAATTACAAGCTCACTCTAGATCAAAATTGAGAAGTGGCAAGACAAGTACAAGAATTTACGAATCAAAGTTTGATACAAAAGAGCATAAGCCCATGTGCAATCCCTATTGTGTTGGCATTTAAGAAAGGGAAAAAATGGAGATTATGTATGGACTCAAGAGCCATAAATAGGATCATAATTAGGCATAGGTATCCCATACCTAGGATTGAGGATCTCATGGATTTCCTTGGAGGAGCTAAGTATTTCACTAAGTTTGATTTGAAGAGTGGTTACCACCAAAATAGGATTAAGGAGGGAGATGAATGGAAAACAACATTTAAGACTACTGATGGTCTTTATGAATGGCTTGTAATGGAATTTGGTCTTTCCATTACTCATAGCACATTCATGAGGCTTATGAATGAAGTGATCAAGGATTTCATAGGAAAATTTTTAGTTGTATAGCTAGATGATATACTTATCTTCAACAAGACTAGAAAAGAATATGTCAAGCATATTGAGGAAGTTTTGAAAAGTCTTTATGAAGAGAAGCTATCCATAAATCTTGAGAAGTGTGATTTCTTCAATAAAGATCTTGTGTTCCTAGGCTTTGTGGTGTCTCAAGGAACATTGAAGATTAAAAAGGAGAAGGTTTTTGCTATACTAGATTGGTCAACACCTACCACATATACTGAGGTAAGAATTTTCCATGGATTGTCTCAATTCTATAGGAAATTTATTAGGAATTTTAGCTGTATTTGTGCACCTTTTCTTGATACTATAAAGGATGGAGTCAAGTCTAAGTTTAAGTGGTTGTTAGAAGCTAAGAAGTCATTTGAAATGTTGAAGAAACAAGTAGCTACTCAACCTATCCTACAATTGCCTAGTTTTGAGAAATTGTTCACCCTAGAATGTGATGCAAGTGGCTTAGTAGTAGGTGTGGTTTTGAGTTAAGAAGGTAGGCCATTAGCTTTCTATAGTGAGAAGCATGATGAGGGTAAGAAGAAGTATTCATCCTATGACTTAGAGCTCTATACCTCAGTTTAGTGTCTTAGTAAGTGGAGACACTATTTGTTGCCCAAGGAATTTGTTGCTTTTAAAGATAATCAAGCTTTTAGCTACATCAACACTCAAGAGAAGCTAAGTAACATACACTTGAAGTGGATAGAGTACTTGTAGGACTTTTCCTTCACAATCAAGCACAAGAGGGGGTAATAAAAAAAAATGGCAGATGTACTAAGTAGAAGGATCATGACAATCCAAGAGATTCAACTCTAAAGAATTGGGATAGATAGTTTTAAGAATCTCTACAAGGAAGATGAGGACTTTTCTAAAGCCTAAAAGGTATGTAATTATTTTGAGAATCATTTTCATAGAAAATTTTCAGAATATACTTTTAAAAATGGGTTTGTATTCAAGGGTAGCCAATTGCGTGTGCCAAGGGGTTCCATGAGAGAGAACCTAATATAGGAGAAGCATAATGAAAACCTAAGTGGACACTTTGGTGTTAGTAAAACCTTAGAATAAGTGCAAAGATTCTATTATGGGCCAAAGCTAGCAAGGGATGTAGTCAAATATGTGGAGCAGTGCATGGTATGCATGAAGGAAAAAGAAGGAATGAGCAATGCATGTCTTTATTAGCCTTTACCAATTCTAGATAGGCCAAGGGATTGTGTAACTATGGATTTTATTGTAGGTTTACTCAAAAGCAAGCAAGAGAATGATAGCATTTATATTGTTGTTGATAGATTCAACAAAAAGGGGGCATTTCATTCCATGTAGGACAAATAATGATTCAATTCATATTTCCCATTTTTTTTACAAGGAGATTGTAAAGATTCAAAAACTTCTATTAAGCACTATGTTAGATAGGGATGTCAAATTTATGAGCCATTTTTGGAAAACCTTATGGAGAGAGCTTGACACAAACATTTCTTTTGGTTCAACTTACCATACCCAAACTAATGGCCAAAATGAAGTAGTTAATAGGAAATTAGGTAACCTTCTAAGGTGCATACCTAAGGAATATGGTCAGACTTGAGATGTTAGCATCTCGCAGGAAGAATATGCTTATAATGATAGAAAGAGTATGACTACTAGGAAGAGTCCTTTTGAGATTGTTTATGGAATGAACCAAGGGGTGTATGTAAACTGATATATCTTGGAGATATGGATTAGAGGAGTGGTCAAGTTGAAAACTTTGTTCAAACCATGAAGGAGATTCAAGAACAAGTCAAGAATACCATCCAAGAGAACACTCAAAAATTCAAAGCCAAAGTGGATGAAAAGAGGCAAGATGTTCAATTTTTTGTTGGTGACTACATAATGGTCCATTTGAATAAAGCAAGGCTTCAAAAGGGTTTTCCTACCAAGCTAAAGATGAAGAGGGTGAATAAGAAGTACTAGCTTCTACCCTATTTTAAATCCTTAATAACATATCTTTAAAATGAACATGCATGCATATAAACATTAAGCAATCATGAGAAACAAATATGCATCACCACATAACACTTAAGATTTTGGTAACCCAGAAACCCTCCAGGAATAAGAAGGTAAAATTGAGGTGGGGATGATACCCACAAAAATTACTGCAGCAATAATGTTTAACCACTTTTGATGGTTTTCCCTATTAAAGGCTTTACACTGTATCAATAGTGACCTGGTTAAAGGATTTACAAACACTTTACATGAAGTGCTACCTTGTCAAAGGATTTAATCACCTATTTAAAGGATCTACAAAATAGCTGTTAAGCTAACCTATCATCGTAGAAAATCCTTTCTAATACAATGACTAAAGAGTATTAGGTATAATAAACCTGATAGCTTACAATCCTTGATTGTTGAATATAGGCACTTTATTTTCTTTCTTCTAATCTTGATCCTCTAAGATCTGATATTTGTTTGTATCCCCTACTTTTATTCTGATTAACTGGATATTTAACTGTTGATCTCTTCCTCTAAGTCTTTTTATACTTCACTTTAAAAATAGTTTTCCTTCCACACCTTCATCCCCTCCCTATACAATGAGACTTAGTCTTCCTTATAAAGACATTCAAAGACTTAAGGTTAGATGTGGATCTATGATCCATATTGAATCTCTTTTTTCGCTCATTCCTTATACTTCTATCATTGGTTGCATGCCTTCTCCATTTTTCTTATTGGCTGCATGTAGATTGCATAGGAAATATAAATGATTTGATCTTATCACTTAAATCCTTTGAGATTCATAGTATGTCAGCCATGAAAATGATTTACATATGAGTTTGTGAAGTTACAAACTCATATGTTAATTCTGAGTTACTCTTCACTTACTGCTTCCTGATGCTCGACACCTTCTATAACTCAGCTCCTGTATCATTCCTATCTTGCTTGACATTGTTTATGACTTGGCACCTGAATATTGCTCGACACATGTATCATACTTGACACCTATAGTCACTCTAAATTTGATCTTCACTCGGCACCTGAAGGCTACTCAGCACTTGAAGATCACTCAGCACCTGATGGCTTTCTTGACTTGGCATACATATTGTACTCAACTTTAATGTAGAAAGTGGTTAAGTGTATTGGCACTCAAGTGTCAAAACCATTCTTGGACTAACAATCTCCCCTTTTGACATGAGTGTCAAAAATACTTAAGTAAGAATTATTTATCTGATCTTATGAGTACGTTCACTAATCTACTTGGTATATATACAGAGGTTTAAGAAAAAACTTTGATCAAAATGTTGTAACTTACAATATATACCTCAAAAATTATTATAACTCTCCCTGAGTTGATCATGCCTTTTCATGTCATGAATTCTGATGTCTTTTACCATTGTGCCTAATATTCTCTTTAATATATCTTCACAATATTCACAATATTATCTCCCCCTTAGAATATTATCTCCCCCTTTTTGATACGAATGTCAAAGGGTCCTAAATAGTAATGCCATGCTTGGCCAAAAATGTCTTATTTACCTCAAGGAGTATTTGGAGAGCTGCATCCTAGTTATTTAAGGCAACATCCAATGACTTTTGTTGGATTGCAAGCTCTGCTGCTAGATCAACAAGTCCTTCATGTGTAGAAATGTTTGGATACTTTTACAGAACTGTTTCTACACACATTTTCTCCTTGTGTAATACTTCCAAGTGAGGAGTGACGGAGGCTTGAATTTGCATCAGCTTTTCTTTGATAGTGGCCTCTTCTACTGATAATGCAACTAATTCCCTCTAAGTGTGAAGTTTTTGAGAAAATTGCTTTTCACTCTGTGTAGGATCTGAGGGTAGTTGCATGCTGGAGAGCTTTAATTTACTCTCAAGATTCAAAATTTTTGGATTGATTTCTTGTGTGAACCTGGAAAAATCACACAATTTTCTATAAAGAGAAAATATGATCCCTAATACACTCTTTACATTTTCCAATTTCTTAGCTAGGTCGACCTGTCCCAAAATTATGTTATTAGCTATTTTTTGGTTGACTTTGCCTACAAACTTCTTATCTAACCATTCCATTAGTTTAACATTAGTATCATGGTCTTCATTATTTACTTGGTCAACTATATCAGATAGGTGCTCAAGTATTGGCCTGTTTGCATCCGGAGGTTGAAGACTAAAAGCATCCATGAATATATCTTTTATCTCATTCATTTCCTACTTGTATTTTTAGTCTTTTCTCATTACCTCTTGCCTTCTTCTCTTATCCAATGCACTCTGTATTTCATTTATCTTTTCCTCATTTAGAGTGCTTGAATCATAATAGGGTATTTTAATTTCTTCATCAAGCTCAGGAATACCATAATGAATGGTCCTAGCTGCCCTAGTAGAACTTGAACTTGGTGTACTCACATGTAAGGTCATTGTTTCAGTACTCAACTTATGACTAGGTTTGGTGGGAGTTCCTATTTTTGGTAATTCAACCAAAGTTTGTATTGCAGACTCCTCTTTATCTTGTGTTTCTTCTTTGTCCTCTTCTTCTTGCTTGGCTTCTTCTTGTGTCACTACTATTGGAGGTATACTTATTGTCTAAACTATTATCCCTGTGACTACCTCTGTTGTTGTACTCAACTCCTGATGAGCTTGAGTGGCTATTCTTGGTGATGATGGAGATGGTATAAATGTAAGCCTAGTAGTTTGAATGATTTGAGGTGGTTCTTGTGGTGACACCTTGGCTTCTTTGAGTTTGTCTACTAACTTTTGAAGATTATCCACACTGACCAATATAGGACTTATACACAATTGTGCTTGTAGAGTTGTTTGGTCAAGGGTCTTAGTAAGATCCTTTGCAGTTAATGGATTGATGTTTTGACATGTGGTGTCAACATCCTTAATCTTTATGATCTCTACAATTGTGGTAGTAGAGTGAGGTGGGCTAGGAGGTGAAAGTTGTGTGTCTTGCACACTTTTTTGTTCATTAGTATCTTTGTCGTCATCTTTTCCTTCCTCCTCTCTTTCTTTCTTGTTTTCCTCTTCTTCAACCTTTTTCTCTTCTTTTGTCTTCTCTTCTCTCATCTTCCTTCTTTTTTTAGGTTTAGCAGTAGCTTCCTCTTTGTATACCTCATCAAGGACATCTTCAGTTGTCTTGTACAAGTTTTTCCAAACTCTTGTAGTTCTTTATACAACTTCTTCAATTTTGTTTTGCAAGATGGATAATGCCCTATATTTAGGTGTAAAACTTTTACTATGCCTTTTGACTACTTGAGTTACCTATTCCTTTGTTAAATTAGGTAGTAGGTTTGCTAGGGTTGATTCCCTCATCTCTTTCTCCATCATTAGATAGAAATGCCATCTGTCTTCTACAGTTTTAGACAATTCCTTTGGCAATTGTCCATCTAGTTCAAGAGGTGTATAATTGAACTATGCCATTAATGCATAGACTGATTCTTCTATGCTATTTTGTTCCTTTCTACCAAACTTATTGAAATCAATATTTTCCATTTCACTTAAATCTCCATTCCTAATCTTCTCACATAATATATCAATTGAAGATTTAGGAGGATGACTTACCCTTCCAGTCTGATCTTCTTCATTAGTATCAGTTGGGCCACATATCTTTTCCTTTTCTTTGGCTCTCCTTGTGCCTTTGTGTTCTTCTTCTTTGTGGCTTCCTCTTTGGCCTTTTTGGTAGAGGCCCTTGTTGTGGCTCTGGTTGTTGGCTTCTTGGGTGTTTGCATGTTAGCTTTCTTTGGTGAAGGCTGAGAAGAAGGAGGTGTCTTTGTCTTTCTTTTGATGACTCTACCTTTGATGGGTTCCTTCTTGGTTTTTGCTTCCTTGACACTCTCATCTTTCTCTTCAAGTGGCTCTTGCTCTGGCTCACCTTCTTCTTCTCCTTCACTAATCTCTTCTACTTTGCCTACTGCACTAGATTCTTCAACACCAAATTTCTTCTTTATCTACTTTACCAGCTTGTCCTTTTTCTTTACTGCTATGGCTGTCTTGAGTTCTGTAATAACTCTTGATTTGACAGTGTCAAATGTTCCAAATGTGTTGGTAGATTTGTCCATTTCCTCTGCAAGTAATGCTGTGATGGCTACAGAAGCTTGGTCAACATCAAGCTCATATCCCAATGGTCTAAGCCATCTTTTTCTTGGAAGGACTGCTTGAATGTAAGTATAATCAATATCAACAAGAAAACATATGTCATTTACATGCTTTTCTACTAGTGAAACTAGTATTCTCATTCTTTTCTTCATTGCATTTTTGAAATCCTCAAAATAAATAGACATTTGATCATCAAAGCTATCTCCCATTTGTGAAATGAAATCATTAATTTGATCAACAATGGTTCTATTCTGACTCTAGTTAATTTTTCTAAATGAAGGGAATTCCTTCATTGCATAGAAGAACATATAAACCAACACTTAACCAAATTTACACTCTTCTCCCTTGGACTTTCTAATAGCTCTAAGATTTTCATTGATCTATTGCAATAAGAGCTCTGTAAGGTCATATGTGCGGTCTTTCTTTACAAGATTATATGCCACATCCACTGCTATGTAGGGTACACTATTTAACCTATTGGATTGGTAAAAATTATGTGATATTATCCTTACAACAAAGTCTAGAAGGGGATTAGTTATGATGTCTATGGTCATACCTCTATTGTTCCATTTTGCTCCAGTGTTCTTCTCAATTGTTTCCTTCTTTTCACCTCTTAATGTCTTTGGCTGATCTAGGGTTGGAAAACCTGTAACCCTATGAACAATTTTCTTAGTAATCTTGATTGGTTCTTGTTCTAACCAAAATGCTACATCATGGATTCTGTTGAGTATTATGCCTATCCACTCATTTTTTAATACGATTGGAAAAACTAGGGCTTTGGTTAAACCCTTCCTTTCTATAACAGAAAATTCATCTTTCAGGATACCATTTTCACAGAGTTTTTCATAGGCATTAAAGATTTCCAAATCTCCTATGGCTCCTATTTTACAATTATAGCACTTTCGCACATCTTGAACCATAACAACTTTTTTAGGGATGGCAGATAGGGCACCAGCGGGATCACTTTTGTATGCAACTTCTGGTATAGGTCTAAACTCAAGTTGCTTAACCTCATTGCTGAAAAGTTGAATCTCATGGCTCATTATCCCTTGGGTCATTTTTGAACTAGATGCCATTTATATTTGAACTAGGATTTAACGATTAAAGTGAACTTTACAAACTGTACAACTCAACACAAGAAAGAAATACCTGGATAAATGCTTAGGTCACTTGAGTAGATGCTGAATCACTAGTTGAAAGCTTGAAAATCACTTAGTTGTGCTCAAGGTAATCACTCTTTGTTTGAATGTCAAAAATGAATCAATTTTTTCTTTTAAGTGATAGAAGAAACTTTGCATTTAATGATTTTTAGTACTTGCACCTATCACTCAGCTTCCAAATGTTTTCAACTTGGCATCCACTCGACAGTTATACTTACTCAACATCTACTTATTTTTTTAATAACTCAGCATCCAAAGACAACTTGGCATCATCTTTCAATTAGAGTCTTAGCATCTTGTCTTATGAAAATTTATACTTTGTAGTGCTTCTTCATGGTTTAGGGCTGATGTGTGATACTTCCTTATGTATCAGCCTTATAGGCTTATCTTGTGATTAGTTAGATGAGAAATGATCACTTGACCTCATGGGTGAAGTGACCCTTTCATATGATGTACTCGATCCATCCTTTTTCTGTCATGTCTTCTTCATGTTTGTTCTTATGTGTTCCACATCAATCTTTTATTTTCCCTTATCTACTCGAATCTTGGGTGCTTTGGCCGTTGTTCGACAATTTCTACTGACATGTCTAGTTTTCAAGCAACTGAAGCAAGTAGTCTAGTTCAACCATCTTTTATAGTTACCCTTGAAATGTGTTCTTATGCAATTTTGGGGTATATGTCCATACTCTTGAAAATAGTGACAACTGTACCTAGTGTTATAATCCCAATGGTAGTGACCTTCATTCTCTTTTGCTGATTGATTTGATGTCCACATAGGCTTTGGTTTGCATTCAAATGACCTATGTCCATATTTCTTGCAATTAATATAATGTCCATTAAATCTTTGTGTCCTTGGGACTTTGGATCTACAATCTTGTGTCATATGTCCTTGCATGTTGCACTTGTGACAGTAATTCTTGCTCTTGGGTGTATTTTTCTGATTGAATCTTCTATTCTTGCAAATATTAGCAGTATGTCCCTTTTTATTACAATAATGACAAATGGGTTTAGAATCCTTACCTTTGTCACTTATTTGCTCAACACTCTTTGATGTTTCACCGGTTTCAATGCTGTTGTATCCAAGTCTTGATGTATCATGGGCAAATGTTGGGGATTTCAACAACTATTCAAAGTACTTTATGGCTTCACTTGACTTGTTTAGATTCTCTGCTACCTCTTTTTCTCTATTCAATTCATTCACCATTTGTTCATTCTGCATCTTCAGAGTAGAGATCTCAATATCTTTCATATTGAGTTCATGATGAAGGTTCATCATTTGGGCAAGTGTATCCATATGCATGTTTGACATCCTTGTTAATTCAATACATTTTTCTTCAATTCTGTTTGCAAGATTTCTTTTTTCATCTTCCATCATGGCTTTATCCTCAACTACTCTTTTCTTTTGTTTATTGATTTCACATAACATTATGGCCTGTGATTCATGTTCCATCTTGAGAGATCTTATCTCTTCTACTTGAGCTTTGTTTTTCTCCATTAGTTCTAATATTGCTGCATCAAACTCTTTAGTGTCTCCATTGGAAAACACTTGTGTGGTATCAATCTCCTTTTAGTTTATATCATTTTCAGCTATGTCTATCTCCTTTCTTCTTTTCAAAGATTTTCTTAATTCCATTCTAGCTTCCTCTACTTTTTGTAGAGTGAGATGCACATCTATCACCTGGTTCTCAATGATCTTTCCAAGTTTGAAAAATTCCATCTTTAGATCTTTTCCTCCAAGTTGTTAGGCTACTTCTTGAGAGAACAAGCACTTTGATACCAATTGTTGTAATATCTTATTGGAAAAAATGCTTCTGAGAGGGGGGGGGGGGTGAATCAGAAGTACTAGCTTCTAACCTATTTTAAATCTTTAATAACATATCTTTGAAATGAACATGCATGCATAGAAACATTAAGCAATCATGAGAAACAAATATGCATCACCACATAACACTTAAGATTTTGGTAACCCAGAAACCCTCCAGGAATAAGAAGGTAAAACTGGGGTGGGGATGATACCCACAAAAATTACTGCAGCAATAATGTTTAACCACTTCTAATGGTCTGCCCTGTTAAAGGCTTTACACTGTATCAATAGTGACCTGGTTAAAGGATTTACAAACACTTTACATGAAGTGCTACCCTGTCAAAGGATTTAATCACCTATTTAAAGGATCTACAAAATAGCTATTAAGCTAACCTATCATCATAGGATTTCCTTTATAATACAATGACTAAAGAGTATTAGGTATAATAAACCTGATAGCTTACAATCCTTGATTGCTAAATATAGGCACTTGATATGCTTTCTTCTGATCTTGATCCTTTGAGATCGGATGTCCATTTGTATCACTTGCTTTTGTTTTGATTAACTGGATATTTAACTGTTGATCTCTTCCTCTAAGTCTTTTTATACTTCACTCTGAAAATAGTTTTCCTTCCACATCTTCGTCCCCTCCCCATACAATGAGACTTTTTCTTCCTTATAAAGACATTTGAAGACTTAGGGTTAGATGTGGATCTATGATCCATATTGAATCTTTGTTTCCATTTATTCCTTATACTTCTATCATTGATTGCATGCCTTCTCCATTTTTCTTATTGGTTGCATGTAGATTGCATAGGAAATATAAATGATTTGATCTTATCACTTAAATCCTTCAAGATTCATCATATATCAGTCATGAAAATGGTTTACATCTGAGTTTGTGAAGTTACAAAGTCATATGTTGATTCTGAGTTACTCGGAACTTATTGCTTCCTGATGCTCGACACCTTCTGTAACTCAGCTCCCGTATCGTTCCTATCTTGTTCCACATTGTTTATGACTCGACACCTGAATATTGCTCGATACTTGTATCATACTTGGAACCTATAGTCACTCGACATTTGATCTTCACTTGGCACATGAAGGTTGCTTGGCACCTAAAGATCACTCAGAACCTGATGGCTTTCCTGACTCGACACAACCTGTGGCTAGGCATACATAGTGTACTCAGCTTTAATGTAGAAAGTGGTTAAGTGTATTGGAACTCAAGTGTCAAAACCATTCTTGGAATAATAGGAAAACATTCCTATAAGGTAGATTTACCATCAGATTTAGGCATATCCCCTATTTTCAATGTTCAAGACTTTGTGACATTCAAAGGCACATTACCTCATATTAGTCGAGATGTGCAAGATGATATTTAACTTATTGCAATAGCTAGTATTAGAAAGTTTGAAGAAGAGAAAGTTTTAGAATCCAAAGTGAAGAAGTCTACAAGGAAAAAGGTCTATATGGAGCACCTTATCTAATGGAAGGGCAAGCCAACTTTAGAGGCTACTTCGGTTGCTAAATAGAGTTCAAGAAGGTTGACATTCTCCTAGACATGTTGCAATCAGGTATAACTTGTTTTTTTTTTTTTCAAAATAATGGGGGGAGTATGGTGTAGGAGCACCTAGGTAGGCTAAGGGTGGACCTAGGGCTTCTTTGATGTTTTGGCTTGTAGTGATGTTAGCCACATCACTAATTTAATAAGGGGACCAACTTGGTCCTAGGGTGTGGATAGATAGGTTAGAAGAGCCCAATCCAAGCACATGGAGGGTGTTGGCTAATCCCAATCCTAAGGAGGAGCCTTGGTAGGTTTTTGCATCAAACAACAAGTTAACCCTTGAAATCCTTAATATAAAGCTGATTGTGCATATACCATACAGACAAGTCAGAAACCCAAGACCTTCAAAATCTTCAAGATCACTAAAAAGGGTACTTGGAATGGTAATTATTTTAGATGCTTGTTGAATTATTTTTCATGATATCTTGGTTTTTGTGCATTTGGAGGGCTAATCCTTATAGCATTTTTCCAAGCATTTGAGTGCAATTTTACTTGTGGATTGTAATTCGACTAGGGTTTAAGTATGGTTTTTGGTGTGGAATATTAAAAGGAGTCCACAAACATATCAAGGTGGTTATCCATCCATTTGGAGGTAAAAATATGCATTTTGGGTTATTTGTGTAAATGAGAAATGGAAGCAAGTTGTTCTACCTTATTGGTGTGAGCCAACTGAATGATTAGGAACTATTGAATGGATTCCTAGGAAGCATAGGGAAGTAGAACCCCTATTTAAGTTAGGTACATGGCCTAAGGAGACCTTGAGATAGCTTTGAGAAAGAGAAAGGTTGGTTGTCACATTAATTTTGACCTCTAGTTTGTTTCTCTTTCATAGACCTACTACATGTCTCACTATTCTCTTCTATTCTTGCATTTCCCTCACTCAAGAAAGAAAAATATGACAGGGACCTATAGCCCATCAAATGAGAGATATAGTTGGAGAAAAATATTTTTCTATAAAATGAGGCTAATATTGATGAATTTTTCTTAAAGTTAATGTTGAATGTAAAGAGAAAGAAAGCATGTAATAAAATTATACCTCCTGATCCATTTCACTTTGTACAATCATCATTAAAGGGGTATAGTTTCTTGCATTTGTAAATCATTTATCTTAAGTTAGTTACAAATTACATTATACTTGTGCTAAAAATTAGATAGAAAATAACATGACCAATATGAATACATCACAAAAAACATAACATTGTATATTTTTTAATTGGTTACCTCTACAAAAAAAAAATTATTATAAGTAATCAGCACCAAGAATTGAGTATCATAACAAATATTTCAACCTAATTGCCACCTAATACATTTCCACTGATCATGTCATTAATCATCTTCTTCATCCATATCATCATCATGAACATTATCATTATCTATATCATCATCCAAATTGTTAGAATGACCATCATCAACACCATGATTGTCACTATGACCATCATTTTCATCATCATCATTGTCATCATCATCATCCTCACCATCACCATCACCATCACCATCACCATCACCATCACCATCATATTTTCTACCACCACCACCACCACCACCACCACCATCATTAATTCCATGACCATCATCATCATTATCATGATCTCCTTCTTCATCTTCAACATCATTATCATCATGTACTTTGTCTTCCACTTCTTTGATATCTTCTTCTTTAATCAAATTATACTTTATTGGTCTTCCTCTTGGATCATGTCCAACAACAAATGACCAATCTAGTTTATGTGGAACACCAAAGTAAAACACTTGCTCACATTGGCTTAGAAGAATACATGGCTCATTTCCAATTGGTTCAAATGACCTTGTATTAATCATTGTAAATCCATTATCATGTTCAATAATAGTTCTATCAGGATCATTTTGATTTAGTCGTAGCCTATACCATTTGGCACCTAATAGAACTAGTTTGAAGGAATTAAAGTTGCACTCTATTATATCATCCAAAATTCCATAGTATCTATTTTTAGATTTTTGAGGATGCATGTCATTCCTAGATGAAATATTGGTGACCTCAAAGACTGGAGTTATGCTAGAATCACAAGTTCTCTTAGTCTCATCCACCTTTTTTATGAAAAATTTATGACAATTGTAGTACATAGCTTTGTGGTGCTTGACCTGTTATTTTTCAAACATGTCACAATTATGCATTCATCCATGAGTTGATATTAAACAAATGGGTCATGATAGATTAACTTATACATAACTTTCCACCTCTTAAACCATTTGCTAGATCAATTATCATTGGTGTAACATTGAGATATCCATTACAATGAGCTTCTTTAACCAATGAAGCAACACCTTCCCATGTTAATGAGTGACCATTTTGGTTAGATCCTTCAATCCACACCATCATACAATCAATATTTTTTGCAATATATGGATGAAGTGCATCTCACTCATGAGAAACTATATAAAATAAATAGACTAGTTAGAAATAACTTATATTGATGATTGATAAGAATTAATTAACTACAATAACATTTCATAATTATTTCTCACTTTCCTTAATCTACCTTTCCCCATAAAGTACTCCCCTTTGAATATGTTAATGGAGTTGGGATCCCAAATGCAATCTACATGAATCTTTGATGCAAACTTGGGAAGATATTCACTAATGTACACTATGGTCAAGTAGACCATATATCCCTCAATCTTGGAACCCTTAGGGTGTGCTCTCAGTCAAACCAAGCCCTTCAAAACTTTCAAGTGCATCTCAACCATCCACATTGACCTAGTTGGTATAGATCCACATAATTTGATCTCCTCAACTAGATGTATGGGGTAGTGTTCTTGTGCATTAAAAAAATTTGAAGGTAGACACTTTTGAATCTCACACAAAAGTTGAGAAATTTTTCTCTTCCATTGCTTTATGTCTTTTTTTATCAATTTCTTTAGATGACAACCACCTAGAATATATTCATCACACATAAACATATTAATGATAAAAATAACACTTCTATACAACAAATCTAACAATTAACACTTCTAAACTCATTTATTTCCCAAGATCATATATAACATGTTTGAAATTCTTGTTGTCGAAGTTGTGTGGGAGAGATAGAGGTAGAACATGCTATACTAATAATAAAATGATCTTTTAAATATATTATAAAGTAAAAAAATAAAAAGTACATGATATTTTACAAATTTATTGTAAATAAAGAACATAACTTACCTAGATGAAGATATGCCAATCATGCATTTTTAACCCTAACCCAAAATCACCTTTCTTTGATATGAGTCTACTTATGTTAGCAAAAAATCTTGTGGGAAATTTAGTTTTTTTAATGGCTTCATATATGACATTAGTTTATTGTAATGTTAATAACCAACGAATGGTGCTTGTATTAACCCAGTTTCTATTGCTATTTGATTCAAGGAAAAACTTCAATGCATAATTGGATTCATCAATGTCACTAAAATTTTTGACCAGTTTTTACTTGTCATGCCTTCCATCCAATATTTTCTATAGTGTCTCTATTGCATTCTTTCAATATGCATAGCATCAAACAAATGCATGTTTTAGAGATGCTCATAGTACAACAACCTACTAAATTATCTAGGATAGCTTTTAAGTCCTTTTGGAAGTTTATCTTTGATGCCTTGACAACCTTTGTGAACACCAATTACATCATTAGTAAACAAAAGATAGCATCCAAATTTAAATTTTATATGAAAACATGCATCAGATGGAATGACATTACCTTGACAAATCATTCTATTGTATTCCAACTTCCACATGTGAGGTGTCATTCTTTGTGGATTTGATGTTGTCTCTTCTTTCCCATTGAAAAGATGGTTTTTTACAATTTGATACTTATGATTTTTGTGGAGAAAGTGTCTATGCTCATCAAACACTTGCTTTCCTAAAATTTTTGAATGACGAGATTTCATCTTTGAACCACAAATTGGACATGCAAATTTTCCCTTTTCCTGAAGACCTACAAGATCATGTATAAGTGGATGAAATGTGTACTATAAGATTCATATTTACAATTATCACACTCAACTTAAACATACAATGGAAATGTATTAACACTATTATATGCCAATAATTTGTTTTAACCATTTTACATACCACAAAAATGTTTTAGTCTAGGGACATCATGTGATGTCCATACAAGCATTGTATAGAATTGAAATTTCATTTCACCAATTGGTCTAGAGATGTTGTACATAGTGACCCCATTCCATAACTTCAACAACTCATCAATCAAGGGCTCAATACATATATTTATATCTTTCACTTGGTACTTATCTAGTTGAATGAACATAAACAAAACATAATTATTGCAACCATTTTGATATTGTGTTAATAAATTAATTTATATTACTATTAAATAGAAAAATACCTGGTACAATAATTTCCAACACTATGTGCTCCCTCTTTATGGACATCCAAGAAGGAATGTTATTGTTAATAACAAAAATAGGCTAGTCTAAGTAAATAGATCTCATCTCTCAAAATGGATTGACACTGTCTACTGTTAATAAAAGCTTCAAATTATGAGATTCTTCTTTAAATACTAGCCACCTATCTTCTATGTTCTTATATGTAGAACCATCTACAAGAATTTTTATAATGTCATCTTTAATTCTATTGCATGCATGGTAATCCATAAATTGTGCCAAGCTAGTATGCTTGAATAAATGTTGTAGATGTGGAATAATAGGAATATACCAAAGCACCTTGCAAGACACCTCTTTGGTTATTTGATCTAATTGATATGTACTAATGTGACAATCAGGGCATTCTATTACAAATTCATGTTGTTTATGATATATAATATGATCATTGCAACATGCATGTATTGTTTGATACTCTATTCCAATATCTTTCATAATGGTTGATAATTCTTAGTAAGAGTGAGGTAGAATGTTTTATGGTGGTAACAAAAACTCATCTATCAACCTATGGAAAAACATTAATGGTACGCTAACATAAAACATAAAAAAAATGACACTATACCTTAGCATAAGTGAGATTTCTACATTGGATATGTCATTCATAACCTTGAAGTTTACTAGCAATAATAAAATAGAGAGAAATGTTGTTTAGGAGCCTTGGTACATGGGCTTGTGATGTAGGGAAGGGGTGAATAACTACGGCCAAAGGCTCACTTAGCTATCCAAACCACCTTGCAAGAGTTAACATAACAAAAGCAAACACAAAGAACAACAACCAAAGGAGGAAGAAGAGTGAAATACTTTTATTTATTAATCAAAATATCTTCATACATGCCCATTTGTAAGGCCTTCTAGGTTATGGCCAAATACAAATACATTCACATTCAAAGATCCACCAAAAAATTTGCATTTCCAATTCTGCTCTCCAATCCTCTTCTAAAAAACCTACCTAACTCTAAGCTTAAACACTTTATTTATACTTTCCAAAATAGCTTATAGGTTATTCTAGAACATTACATAAGAGTAAGGCCAAACCAACAATAGTTTGGACACATCCCAAGAAAATATCTTAACATAAATATCATGATCAAAATAAATCTCACAAGTAAGCTCACATAAATCAAGTCCAAATGCGAACACTTGGCATAAATATGAAAACTCAGCACATGAAGGTCACTTAGCATAAATTGGGCAAATCGACACCCACTAAGTTCTATAGTAACTTGGCACCAACTAAGTGCTACAATAACTTGGCACCAACTATAGTAACTTAGCACCAACTAAGTGCTATAGTAACTCGACATCAACTAAATGCTATAGTAACTCAACACTAAGTGCTACAGTAGCTTGACACCAAGTGCTATAGTAACTCAACACCAACTAAGTGCTATAGTAACTTGACATTTATTAGAGCTACACTAACTTGGCATTAACATGAAAAATGAACAAAAATTAGTAGGATAACAAGATAACCTAGGATGCTCCTACATTAGACAACTAGGGTTGAAAGAAATTATTCTCTTGAATCATTGAGATGTCACAATCTGAGTTGAATCCAACTTAGATTGAGAAATCCATGAAGCATCTTCAATAGGCATATTCTTCCACTTCACCAAATATTCATAGTAATCTTTTCCTCTTATACTCTTTCCAACTCTCTGATCCAATATCTATTCAACTTCTTCAATCTACTTCTTAGGATAATCTTCTGATACAACAACTTCATCATCTGACTCATGATACCTATACAAATAAAAAATGTTGAATATAGGAGATATATCCATGTCATTAGGTAGTTAAACTTCATAAGGATTTCCATTTTCAAACTTCTTCAAGATCTTACAAGGTCCAAATTTCTTTATCTTCAGCTTACTATATGTTTCAATAAGAAATTCTCCTTTCTTTAAATGAACTATCACCTCATCACCAACTTCAAAATCATGATGTATTCTATACTTATCAAAATTCTCCTTATACTTTTGATTACTTGTTCCAACCTCAAATTTACCTCCTTATGCAAAGACTCCATAAATTAGAAAATTCTTCTCCTACAACACTTTTCTTTTCTTCACCAGCAACATCTCTCAAATCTAATAAACCTCTAGGCTGCATTCTAGTAACAATCTCAAAAGGCATTTTCCCTATACTCCTATTCATAGAATTTTAATATACAAACTCAACTTGTGCCAACACTACTTTCCAATTACTTGGCTTATCTCCAACTAAACATCTCAACAAATTACCCAAGCTTCTATTCACAGCCGTTGTCTATCCATCTGTCTGTAGATGGAATGTAGAACTAAACTTCAATTTAGTACCCATCTTCTTCCATAATGTCTTCCAAAAATAACCAAAAAAATTATTGTCTTTGTCAGAAATAATACTTCTTGGTAATCCATGCAATTTCACAATCTCTTTAAAAAAATTTTAGCAATAGGCTCAGCATTTGATGTCTTCTTACATGGTATGAAATGAACCATCTTAGAAAATCTATCCACTACAATAAATATGGAATCATACCCTTTCACTATCTTAGGTAATCCAAGAAAAAAATCCATACTAATGTCACTCTAAAGTTTCTGAGGAATGGTAATAGGTGTATACAAACCTATATTTTGACTTACTCCTTTTGCAATTTGACAAACTCCACAAATCTTTACAAATTTCTGAACATCGTTATACACTTGTGGCCAATAATATTTCTTTTTTAGCAAACTCAATGTCTTATCAATTCTAAAATGTCTAGGCAATCCACAACTATGCTTTTCCTTAATTAGATTCAACCTCATAGAACTTCTAGGAATACACAACTGAATGCCTTTGAACAACATACCTTCTTGAATGAAATACTCATCATACTTAATTATGTGATCTGCCAGATTTGGTGTTGTGCACTCTCTCCATGCCTCATAAAAATTAGGATCAACATCATATAACTGTTTTATTTCATCAAAACCAAGAACTTCAACCTTCATTTTAGTCAACAAAGAACATCTTCTACTCAATGCATAAACAACTCTATTAGTAACTCCATTCTTATGCTTAATAACAAATGCAAAACTATACAAGTACTCAGCCCACTTCATATGTCTTTGATTTAATTTATGTTGACTTCCCAAGTATTGTAAAGCTTTATGATTAGTATATAACACAAAATCCTTAGCAATTTAAATAATGTCTCCACTTCTTCAAGGCTTGAACAATAGCATAAAACTCTTGATCATACACAAAATACTTCCTTTTAGCATCATTCAACTTTTCACTAAAGAAAGCAACAGGTTTACCTTCTTGGGTTAATACAACTCCTATTGCATTACAACTTGCATCACATTCAACTTGAAATACTTAGTTAAAATTAGGCAAAGCCAATCTAGGTAATTTAACAACCGTTTGTTTCAAAGTCTCAAAACTCTTATCAACTCCATGTGTCCACTTGAATTCCTTTTTATCTCCCCTCATTGTCTTAGTCATAGCATTACAAATAGAATTGAAATTCCTTATAAAATTCTTATAAAAACTAGCCAAACCATGAAATTATCTTACCTCACCCACATTCCTAGGTGTAGACCATTCCAAAATAGCTTTAACCTTCTCTGGATCCATCTTCAATCCATGAGCTAAAATCACAAATCCCAGACACACAATCTCCTCTTGCGTAAAAGAACATTTTTATAGATTAATCAAAAACTTTTCCTCTTTCAACCTCTACAATACTTGTCTAATATGCTCAAGATGTTCTTCCTTAGTCTTACTAAATATCAAAATATTATCCAAATAAACAATCACAAACTTACCCAATAATATTTTCATAACTTCATTCCTCAACCTCATGAAAGTACTAGGAGCATTAAAGGCATAACCAACCATTCATAAAAATCATTGTTTGTCTTGAAAGTAGTCTTTCATTTATCACCTTCTCTAATTTTGATCTAATGATAGCCACTCTTCAAATCAATCTTGATAAAATACTTTGCTCCATTTAAACAATCAATTATGTCATCCATCCTTAGCATAGGAAACCTATATTTCACTATTATCTTGTTAATAGTTCTGGAATCAGTACACATTCTCCATTCTCCATTCTTTTTAGGTGCTAATACAATAAGTA
This sequence comes from Cupressus sempervirens, assembly GCA_028749045.1. Taxonomy (NCBI): domain Eukaryota; kingdom Viridiplantae; phylum Streptophyta; class Pinopsida; order Cupressales; family Cupressaceae; genus Cupressus; species Cupressus sempervirens. The sequence goes on along the minus strand of CM053783.1, from coordinate 732,820,600 downwards.
CAACACATGGACTCAGGCTTTCTTTGATCAAACCTTTCTGCAACAACTCATGCACTTGTCTATTAAGTTCTTCATTCTCTATAGGTGTTAATCTATATGGTGCTTTGTTTGGAAAACTAGCTCTAGGAATCAAATCCATACAATGACTTATACTTCTCATTGGAGGTAAACCATTAGATATATCCTCTACAACTATCTCTTTATACTCATTCAATAATTCAATAATTTCTTCTGGTACTCTGTTAATACTACTAGTTGTCCCTTAGTCACCATTGACTGACACTTGGTTAACACTATTTTCTGGCACTTGTTACTATTGACACAACTTGGTTTCTTTGGAATTATAGCAAAACAAACTTGATTCTTTTTCATTTCCTTTTCAAATTATTTCCCATTAACCATGCAAATTTTTATAGCATTACAATTAACCTCATTTGGACTTTCAATTAAAGACAACAATATTTGTTTCTTCCCACTCACCAAAAGAGTATATTGATTTGATTTTCCATCATGCATAGCATATCTATCATATTGACAAGGTCTATGAAATAGAATATGAAAATAATTCATAGGCATAATATCACACAAAATTTCATGAAGTTAATGTCCAATCTTGAACTTCACAAGGCATTGCTCACTTACCAATATCTTATGCTCATCTTTGATCCATGAAACATGATAGGTTTTAGGATGCTTCAACCTCTACAATTACAACTTTGTAACCAGCTTTTCTAATGCCAAATTTGTAGAACTTTCACTATCAATGATCACTTTGCAGCATTTTCCTATCATCTTACATCTTGTCTTGAAAAGACTTCTCCTTAAAATAGGTTCCTCATCACTTCCCTTATTACATAAGGTTCTTCTCACTAATAAATTTTCTCTAGCCTCAGGTCTACTTGGTGAACCCTCATCATCTCCTTGAATCACAACATTTCTGTTACCTTTCCCACTTTTAGAAGATCTATATTCAAAAGATCTATGTCCCTCTTCACCATACCTAAAACAATTACCATGAAATCCACCTCTACAATAAGAATTACCTCTTCCTCAGTAAGAATTAGTACCTCCTTGGTAAGAATTGCCACTTTTTCATTCAGTCTTTCCTTTGTCATCATTCTTCCATTCAAATTTGACTTTATCCTACACAAAACTTTTAGATCTGCCACCTTCACCATAAGATCTACCTTTGCCTCTCTGGAATCTACAACCTCTACCTCTTTGTCTTTTTTCATGTTTCTTTGCTAAGATCTCCTCAACTTTCAAGGCATATTGGTATGCTTCTTCAACACTTTTCAACTTCACAAAACTTATTTCATCTTGAATTTTAGATCTCAATCCATTTATATACCTTGCAATTTTCTCAACATCATCATCCACATGTCCATATCTGATGTCCAATCTATAGAATTCCTTGGTATACTCTTTCATAGTCAAATTCTTTTGTTTCAAATTTTACATCTTTCTCATCAAGCTAACTTGGTAATTAGCAAGAAGAAATTTTTTCTTTACCTTGTTCACCATCTTTGGCTAAGTTTTGATCTTCTCCCTTCCTCTCCTTTGTCTATTAGTTTGTAAATGTTCCCACCATAGTGAAGCATGACCTTTTAGCCTAGTAATTGAAATCTTCACCTTTCTATTATCAGGAGTGTTTTCATACTCAAAGAACTTCTCCATATCTGAGATCCAATCTAACATAGCATTGGTATCCAATTTTCCATCATAAGGAACAACTTCTAAAAAAAGTTTTGAATTTTCCCTAGACAACACTTGCAACAATCTTTCCTCATCTTGATCTTCTTTAGATTCTAGATTATGGTTTGGTGTCACTACTTCATCATCACTTACATCATCAAGATGTGCTCCTCTCCTCTAGGCTGTCTCCACAACATCTAATCTGGCTACAATTTGTCTCAATTGATCCAATATGGAATTGTAATCATTTCCTCTACCACAAACCATCTTTACAAATTAGGTTCCTGCAAGATTGTAACCCTCTACAAGTTATAGGTCAAATCCATAAATCTACCACATTAGAACTAAATTTGAATTAGAGTTCTACATGATCTAATATCCATAAAGATGAACTTCAAGCTCTAATACTACTTGACACAAGGAAGGGATGAATAACTAGGGCCAAAGGCTCACTCGGCTATCCAAACCACCTTGCAAGTGTTAACACAATGAAAGAAAACACAAAGAACAACAACCAAAGGAGGAAGAAGAGTGAAATAATTTTATTCATTTATCAAAATATCTTCATACATGCCCAACCATAAGGCCTTCTAGGTTATAGCCAAATACAAATACATTCACATTCAAAGATCCAACAACAAATTTGCACTTCCAGTTCTGCTCCCCAATCCTCTTCCAAAAAAACTACCTAACTCTAAGCCTAAAAATTCTATATATGCTTGCCAAAATGGCTTATAGATCATTCTAGAACATTACATAAGAGGAAATCCAACCCAACAATGGTCTGGACACATCCTAAGAAAAGATCTTAACATAAATATCACGATCAAAATAAACCCTACAAGTTAGCTTGTAGAAATTATGTCCAAATGCTGACACTTGACATAAATAGGAAAACTCAACACATGAAGATCACTTAGCATACATAGGGTAACTCAGCACCCACTAAGTGCTATAGTAACTCAACACCAACTAAGTGCCACAATAACTCGACACCAACTAAGTGCCATAGTAAATTAGCACCAACTAAGAGCTACAGTAACTTAGCACCAACTAAGTGCTATAGTAATTTGGCACCAACTAAGTGCTATAGTAACTTGACAGCAAATAAGTGCTACAATAAATTGTCATCCATTAGAGCTATAGTAACTTGAAAACAACATGCAGAATGAACAAAAATGAGTAGGATAAAAAGGCAACCTAGGATGCTCCTGCATCATCTCGTATGCCTTTTTAGTTATAGGTATATCAAAGTTCTCTTCATCAACATCATTAGATGCACAACTATTATTGTCTACATCATCTTCATCAATTACGCTAGTAACATCTTCTTTGATCATGTTCTCTAGAACATTATTAGTTGCAGCAATACCAACATCTTCAATTGTGTTCTCTACCTTAGGATCATCTTCTTCCATGGGTGCATTACCTTGTGCTTCAATATTCACACCTCCATGTTCCACCAGTTCAAAATCCACATTCACCAAAGGACAAAAATCCTTTCCCTCTTCAATGCGATTATGTTGCCTATAATGTCTCTATGTTGTTGTGACTAGAATTCTTTGATTCTTTAAGCCCTTGAGTTTTTTACAAGGACAATAACATTTTCTATCACTGCTTCTTTTGAACTGAGACCACAATCTAGCAATTGTCTCCTTATTTTTCTCTAGATTTATATTGTTAGGAATGAAATTTATTTATAAGAAAATATCCAGGCTATAAAATTATATCAAATATAAACATACAAGAATTAGTAATATCTTGTATATAATAGATAATAATAAATAAATAAATATTATTATCTCTTCAGTAAAGATGGCATCTAAACAAATCAAATGAATTATACAATATAAATATTGGCATTGATTTTGAACAAAAAATATTCATTTATGTATGTTGCCACTTGAAATATGTTGCTACAACAAATGTGAGTAAAGGTATGGATGTTTTTGGAAAGATCAATTTAGGATCAAGAAACAATGGGGGGTGGAGGTGAGGGGCTGTGAATAAGTGTTTTTAGATTTTATTATATTTTTTAAAAGAAGAAGATATATGTCTTTCTATTAATTTTATCAAAAATACATTTGTTATGCACAATCACAATGTGATATATGGTTTACTTGTGTGTAGAAAATCAAAAACATAAAAGGCATATATTCTTGTAGGAGAAGTGAGTAGCCTCTAATCAAAATTAAGGACTATCATCTCAAGTGTATGCATAATTCCTAAAGAGTATTATATTATGAAGATGGAAAATAAATAATATTCAATGATAGATGTCATAAACCATTTAAGAAACTCATATGCCTTTGAATTCTAGATTAAATTTCCAAACCACAAATGGAGTCTAAGAAACTTGAGCATGTCAGTTACTACCATGGCCCTTTCATGTAAGCCATGAGCTTTTATGAGGTAAGTGTTGAAAACAATTGATCAATTATATATTATCTTTGATGTTACACAAAATGTCATATCTTTACTAGTTAGTGTATGCTGAAATCACTTAAGTAGTGAAGACATGTTGCTATGTTTGTCAAGCATTCTAGTATTTTTCAACTTCAGAAGATAGTGTCTATCGAGTTCACTTAGGCATCGAAGAGAAGTTACTAGAAGTTGAGTGTTAACTAAGTTCACTCTATTAACAAAGGCAAGTTGATGGAACTAGTTTTAACTAGGCTCACTCAGTTACCAAAGGAAGTTTGTGAAGATGTAGTGTTAACCTAGTTGACTTGGTTAACACAAGAAAATCATTTCTGAGTTAGTGTCTACCAAACAGGATTGGCCAATGAAGGATTTTCTTGTTTTGGCATATTGAGTTTATTGGATCTTTTTGTTGGTTCTAACCACCTAAGGAGATGAGTATCATTTATTCTAAGGTGTATTCAAGCTGACCTAAAAATTTATGTGATATAAGTATAAGATCAAGTTGAGGATTGAATGTATGTGAGTACATGAAAGAATAGAAGATGCTAAAATGAAGTGAATTAGAAGGATAAGAAGAATATCCTTAAGGAGCTGCAAAGAAACATTCGATCAAGAAGGATCAAGTATTGAGATAGAATTGAGATCTAAAATTTGACAGTTGAATCAAAAATTAGGTCATCTCATTGTTACTCTCTAACCATTGTAGCAGTGATCTAAATCTCTTAATAGAGTTAGCTTAACAACTATTTGTTATCCTCTAACAAGGTGGCATTTCTAGATTCAACCATATAAATAGCTCTAACAAGGCCACTCCTAATAGGATGATTAAATACTCTAATAGGGTCACACCTAACAATGTGTTTTGTAACCTTTAACAGGGTTGGCTCCTAACAAGGTTCACTTTAGAAAAGTAAAAATCAGTAACTAGTTGCAATTGGTGGTTTTTTTAAAAATTGGGTTTCCATGTTAAATCTTAGTGTCACTTGTGTTCATGCTATTTATTTTATGTGTATGAAAATAATTTAATTAAAGTTAATCAAAGATAATATCCTAATATTTGCATTTTCTGAGTTACAATTATTATTTTAGTGGTTACCGAGTTACAACATATTATCAGTATTAATTGAGTGCTTGTGTGTTTACTAAGCTATAGTAATTTTAATAGAGTAATCTTCTATGCTGATGTCTAAGGGATCTAGAATTTATTTTAGTGGTAATTGATTCACCCTCCCCTCTTAGTTACTCCTCTTATATTTCCAACAATTGGTATCATAGTTTTTGGTATTTATAGAAAAGGTTTCAAGAACCTAAGCTAAAAGATTAGGATTTCTTATAGAAGAGAGATTCCCATCTTGAACATAGATAAATTTGAGGCATGGCAAGAACTTATGAAGTTGCACTTGGAAAAAATCAATGATTCAAGCTTGAAATATTTTGAAAATTCTTTAAAGGTTCCTACTAGAACATTGACTATGGAGGATATTGCTGAAAAGAAAAATCATAACATTATGATGATTGACATTGCATCAGCTCTTAACTATGTTAAATTTGATGAGGTCAAAGGATGTCCTACTACTCATGACATGTGGACAAAATTGAAGGATATATGTGGAGGTGATGATAATGTGAAAAGAGTAGAAGTAGAAAGCTTGAGAGGTTAGTTTGATTGGATGAAGATGAGAGAGGATGAAAACATTTTAAAATATGTTGAGAGAATCAAGGCTAGTGTTAGTACAATCAAAGCCTTTGGAGGGACAATTGAAGATGTAATAGTGGTAAGCAAGGTACTCAAAACCCTTCTTCCTATTTATGTAATTAGAGTGTCTTCTATTCAAGATATGAGATGACTTTGGATGCTCTAGTTGCAAAATTGGCTGCATTTGAGGTAGATACCTATGATAATTATACTCCTAGTTCTAGCAATCTTGAGTTTGAATTTGAAGCCAAGTTATCACTCAAGAAGAAACCTAAAAGGTCTAAAAGAAAACAATCCAAAAGTGAAGAGAAAGATAGTTCTAACAGTGATCTTGAAGTCATTAAAGTATTGCTTGCAAGAAGGTATCCCAAAGGAAACCAAAAGTACAAAGGTAAAATTCCTTTAACCTTTTTTTCTTGTGAAGAAGTTGGTCACATTGTTGCAAGGTGTCCAAATAGAGAAAAAAAAGATGAAAAGAAGAACAACAAGTACAAAGGCAAGAGGGATTTAAAGAACTTCAAGGACTACAAAGAAAAGGGTAAGAAGTCTTTTTTTATGGCTAAAGATTTAGATAGTAGTGATGATGGTGAAATGGTCTATATTGCTATAAAAGATGAATTTGATGATGAAGAAGATGAAATGACACTTATTTCTCATGTTAGAAGAAATGAAACATGGATTATTGATAGTGGTTGCTCACATCATATGACTAGTGATAAGACAATCTTTGAATATTTGGAACATTATGATGGTGGAAGTGTAAGATTTGGAAATAATGAACCATGTTCCATAAAGAGAAAGGGTTGTATCTCACTAACCAGTGAATTCAGATGTAATAATGCTTATTGGGTTGAAGGAATAAAGCATAATCTACTGAGTGTAGCATAGTTGAATAACATTGGATTCAAGGTAGAATTCATGAATGGGAAGGCCAAGCTACTAGATGGAAAAGGAAATCTAGTTGGGTTTGGTAACCAAACAAAAGGTAACTTATTCTACCTAGATCTTAGTGAAAGTTCATGTTTCATTTATAACATATAAAAAATTTGATTATGGCATAAAAAAGTTATGTCATGTGAACTTTGATAATTTGATCAAGATAAGCAAAAATAAAAGAGTGAGAGGTATTCCTAGTTTGAAGAAACTTGATATGGGCCTACGCAAAAATTGTCAAATTGGTAAGATGGGCAAGAAAAGTTTCAAAAGAAAGAACTATCATTTTGAAGAAGTCTTGGAGTTGGTTCATACTAACTTATGTGGACCTATTGGAATTGAGAGCTACAGTGGAAAAAATTACTTTATTCTTTTTGTTGATGATTATTCTAGAATGATGACTATATTGTATCTAAAAGATAAGTGTAAAGCTTTTCAAAAGTTCAAGTGGTATTTGAAAAGAGTAGAAAATGAAATAGGAAAGAAGTTGAAGTGTTTGAGATTAGATAGAGGTCTAGTGGATTCATTTTCAATGAATTCAATGAATCTACACTAAAAGATGATTCAAAAGAAAAGTATTAGCCCCTGGTACACCACAACAATTTGTTATAGATGAAAGAAGAAACAAATCCATCATGAATTGTGCAAGAAATTTGATGATAGAAAATAATGTTGCAATCAAATATTGCAAGGAAGTAATTAGTATTGTAGTGCATGCCTTGAACAAAGTATAGTTAAAAAAAGACTCAAATCAAACTTTTATGAACTATAGTATGACTACAAACCTAATGTAAGTTACTTGAAAGTATTTGGTAGCAAATGTTATATTCTAAAAGAGACTAGGAAAGGTAAATTTGATGTCAGAGGTGATGAAGGCATATTCCTAGGATAATCCAATAGAAGTAAAGCATATAAATGTTTGAATTTGTCTACTCATAAGATCATAGAAAGTGCACATGTGAGGATTGATGAGTTTGTTGAAAAGAGTGAAGAATAGAGCAATAAAGAACTTGAGGATTAAAAAAATTTTATTTACTTTGAGCCTAATATATTCTCAAATTTAATTAGAAGTCAATAGACTTCACCTCCCAAGTCCCCAAGATCTTTAGGAAGAATCTAAGATGCATCCAGTGCAACCCAAGTCATAGTCAAAAGTTATCGAGTTGCAACTAGAGCATATCGAGTCTAAAGAACCTGAGTAATAGATAGTGGGACATAAACTTGATACATATGATCATGGTGAGGCTAATAGAACAAGTTTTACATCCAAAGTACCTATGTTGGAAAGATATGTCAGAAGGCACCATGCACATGATCAGATCATTGGAGACAAGTTAGATGGTACGATGAAGAAAACAAATTCAAAGGTACATGTTTTCTTACTAAATTTGAACCTAGATTAGTTAATTATTATTTGGATAATGAAATTTGGATTGAAGCAATGAATGAAGAGATAGAATAGATATAAAGGAATAAGAATGATATTGTTGTTCCTAGACCCAAGGATAAAAATGTAAAAGGCACAAAGTGATTTTTCAAAAATAAGATAAATGAAGATGGAGAAGTTTCTAAAAACAAAGCAAGGTTATTCTTAATAAGAAGGTATTGGTTATGGTGAAATTTTTTCTCCTATTGCAAGATTAGAAGGTGTTAGGACTTTACTTGCTATGCTATGTATAAAGGATTTAATGTTTATCAAAAGGATGTGAAATCTGCATTCTTGAATGGAATTCTTGAAGAGGAAGTCTAAATAGAACAACCTAAAGGTTTTGTAGATCCTAGCAAAAGGGATATGGTTTGTAAAATACACAAAGCATTGTATGGTCTCAAGAAAGCTTGTAGAGATTGGTATGAAATAATTCATCACTATTTGATGAAGACTAGTTTTCAAATGAAAAATGATAACAACAACCTATATATCAAAGAAGGACCAGACAAGAAGATTGTGTTGCCAAAAATATTTTGAATGAAACCTTGTTTACTAGAAATGATGACTTGTGCAAAGCTTTTTTAGAGGAAATGAGTAAGGAGTTTGAGATTTCCATGTTTGGAGAGATAAAATTATTTGTTGGATTACAAACTCAATAGAAGAAAGATGGTATCTATATTTTTCAATCCAAATATATCAAGGAGATACTAAATAAATTTGGAATGGAGGATTCAAGACCAGTTGGAACACTTATGTCTACTATACATAAGCTTTTCAAAAATGACAACTCCAAGGAAGTAGATTATACCACATATAGACCAATGATTGGAAAATTATAATATGTAGTGCATACAATACCTAATATTGCATTAGTAGTTGGTATGGTGGAAAGATTCTCAACAAATCCTAAAGAAAATCATATAATGGCAATCAAGAGAGTCATGAGGTATCTAAAGGGTACTAAAGACTATGGATTATGGTACAATAAAGGAGGCACTTTAGATATGAAAGCCTTTATTCATGATGATTGGGTAGGAAGTGTTAATTATAGGAAGAGCACTAGTGGTGGAGCATTCTTTCTTGGCAAAAGACTAGTGTCTTGGACAAGTAAGAAGTAAACTTGCATTTCTTGATCTACAATAGAAGAAAAGTATGTTGCAACAACAATTAATTACTCCAATGTTGTTTTGTTCAAGCAACAGTTGGAAGGTATGAAGGTAGAGATCAAGGATCAAGTGGTCATGTTCTTTTATAACACTAGTGCAATTAATATATCAAAGAATCCCATGATGCATACCAAGACCAAGCACATTGCAATAAAATATCATTTTTTGAGAGAATTAGTGTAAGATAAATAGGTAAGATTGGAATATGTGAATACTAAAGAGTATATTGTAGACATATTCACTAAGCCATTACCTAAGGATGCATTTTTGTATCTAAGAGGTAAGTTAGGGGTCATTCCCCTCTTTGAAACTCGTGAAATAACTTTAGTGATGCATAAATTATTGCATGTTGAAGATCAAACAAGTTGATGCAGTATTAAAAGAGAAAAATGTACATGAGGTACATTGGAGCTCGCTATATATTTTCTTTAGCATGAGATGTCAAAGAGGGAGAGCTTGATTATCATATCAAAGAAATTTTCTAAAGATAGAGAGTTTGCATTTCACATAAGTTTTGTTTAAAGATGTCAAAAAGAGGAAGAACTTGGTCTGCTATCAAAGAGGGAGTGTTTTCTATTAGAAGGAGATGTTGAAGATAGAGTTTGCTGACATAGGGGAAAACTAAAGGTAGAGGGAATTCACACTGATAGAGAGTGTTATCATGGATGAGAATTAGAATGAAATTAAGGATATTTTCCTACTATTATTTTACTCTAAAATTTCATTGTATCATGACATATTGTGTTTCCATCAATGCCAAAGAGGGAGATTATTGAAATCAATTGATGAATTGTATATTGTCTTTGATGTTACACAAATTTCATATCTTTATCAGTTAGTGTATGCCAAGCTCACTTGAGCAATTAAGATAGTTTAGAAGATAGTGTGTACCAAGTTCACTTCGGTGTCAAAGAGAAGTTAGCAAAAGTTGAGTGTTAATCAAGCTCACTTGGTTAACTAAGGAAAGTTGGATGGAACCAATGTTACCCAAGATCACTTGGTTACCAAAGGAAGTTTTTGAATATGAAAAATTAACTAAGTTTACTTAGTTAACATAGTAAAATCATTTTTGAATTAGTGTCTACTAAATAGGGTCAGCTAACAAAGGATTTTCTTGTTTTGGTATATTGAGTTTATTAGATTTGTTTATTGGTTCTAGCTAACTAATGAGATGAATATTAATTATTATAAGATGTATTCAAGCTAACTTGATAATGTTTATCATATAAGTATAAGGTCAAGCTGAGGATTGAATGTGTGTGGGTACATGAAAGAATAAAAGATGCTAAGAGGAAGCAAATTAGAAGGATAACAAGAATATCCTTGAGGAGCTATAAAGATACATTCAATCAGGAAGGGTCAAGTATTCAAGCCAGAATTGAGATCTAAAATCAGCAATATAGTTGCATTAGAAATTAGGTCATCTAACTGTTACTCTCTAACCATTGTAGCAGTGATCTAAATATCTTAATAAGGTAGCTTTAAAACTATTTGTAAATCCTCTAACAAGGAGGCATTTCTAGATTGAAGTGTCTAACGACCTCTAAAAAGGCCACTCCTAATAGGGTGATTAAATCCTCTATTAGAGTTGCACCTAATAGTGTGTTTTGTAACCTTTAATAGGGTTAGCTCCTAACATGGCTCACTCCAGAAAAGTGAAAATCAGTAACTAGTTGCAATTGGTGGTTTTTCCAAAACTGGGTTTCCACATTAAATCTTGGTGTCACTTGTGTTAATGTTATTTCTTTTATGTGTATGCAACTAAGTTAATTAAACCTAATCATAGATAATGTCCTAAGATTTTCATTTCTAAGTTACAGTTGTTATTTTAGTGGTTACTAAGTTACAATATATTATGAGTATTAATTGAGTGCCTATGTGTTTATTGAGCTACAATAATTTTAGTAGAGTTTATGTTCTATGCTGACATCTAAGGGATCTAGAATTTATTTTAGTGGTAACTGATTCACCCCTCCCCTCTCACTTACTCCTCTTATATTTCCAATAGTAAGATCTCCCCTCCTCAGACCATGTCATTTCAATTAACTTTCATTAATTAAGGTGTATAATAACACTTGGCATCCATTAGGATTGTTACCAAGAATGAGATTAGAGATTCTAAGGTTCTTCCTAGAGTAACTTCAACCTATGATCATTTTGAGTGCAACTCAAGGGAGAATGTAAGAACATGTAAAGATAGGTCATTGCTACAAGACCATGTGAGATACCTATGTGTAAAGGAATCTTTCAAAAACATCATAAAGGAGAAAAAACCATGGGAAAAAAGCCCCTCCAAAAGAGAAAGAAGATGAACAAAAAATGTACAAGTGAAAAAGGAACAAGGAGCTTGCAAGGAACTTCCATCACCAATGTACAATATTTTTCCCACCCATTGGAAGGAAAAAGAGAAGGTATGTAGGAACACAATGTATAATTAAATAAATCAATGTTGGATGTTCAAAAAATAATGATGACAATCAAGAATGTTAAACAATGTTCCTCTTGTTGGGAATAACAAAAATTGAATATGTATGCAAGGTTTCTTTGCATGTCAAATAGTAAAATATGGGAATAAAATCATAATTTATGATGTCTCTAAAATCTTCTCAAATATTACATGAAACTCTCAAAACATGAAATATTGGAACCCCTATAGTGTAAAAATTGGCCCATATTTTGCAAAATGTCCAAAGTTAGTGTAGGGGCCCAAGGTCCTAAATAAGGTGGTCAAACACCAATTTTGGATAGATTAGGAGGTTAATAAGTGTCCAAGATAACAAAAGACATCTAGGCAATCTCAAAGCATCCCTACAATAGATTTAGAAAAATTTCTTACATGTTGTAATAAGGCATATAGGCAAGTCAAATGTTGATCAACATTGGTCAACACTATGAGTTGACTAAATATTTTCATTTTCATGTGTTTTAGTATTCTTTAATGATTTGTTAAGGTTTGGTAGGAATTTAAAGTCATTTGTTTTGAAATATTGGAGAATTGCAAAAATTGCAAAAAAAAAGTTATCATGCAACTTTTCTTGCAAAAATGGAAGATCAACAGTTAGTTTATTGTTTTGATCCAACATGTAAGAATGAATTTGTAAGGTCAATAGGGTTGACCTATAAAGTGAATATCTTCAACCTAGGAAAGGTTGGAATGTGTTGTATGAAATTTGAATCAAATAAACAAGTGTTTTGGTGGGAAAGAGATGTGCATACAACAAGTACAAATCTAAGATCTTCTTGCAGTGTTCAATATGTACTTGTTTTTATGGTGAAAAGTTGTGTTTTTGATCATTTTTTAGTGTAATTATTAGTTTCTATCAAATATAATTATTTTTTGTTTTATTTTCATTTATTTAGGTCTACTGGTTAACCTAGACTACACTTAGGATTTTAACTAAAATGGCTCCTCCCTCCTAATTCCCATAGTGGAAAACCCTAATTATTAGTCTATATTAGCATGGAGATGTCCATTATGGTTCTTTTTTTTATCATCACCCACATGCTTAGGATATTCTGGCAATATTTGAGGCTAGGCAACTAGTATGCTTGGTGTGCTGATAGTATGAAATAACATTGTAGAAGATAGAGAATAGATCATGGGTGCTTGATATTGGGTGAGTAGAAATGTGGAAGGATGCCCTTGGTGATGGAAATTTTGTTTTTGATGTGGGTCTTAGGTTTGAAGGCTTAGAAGCCCAAATAGTGTTATTACACCCATTACTTGCATCAAAAGTAAAATTCAAAACCAAAAAAGACTTTAAATTAAACTAATATGGTTGTGTAATGCATCAAACTAGCTTTCTAATGCCTACACGTATGAAAAAATATAGTGCCATATATTGAAGATATGGCTCCAAAAAGCAAACAGTTCCATTATGCACAAAAAAATTGCACTATGAAATTGAGGTGGCTACAAATCTATACTATGGTCACCAATATGAGAAGATAGCATTAATCACATGCGTAGGGAAATACCCAAGAGTGATTAGGGACTTCAACCAACCTATGAAAAAAAATCACCTACGATAAAATCTCAAACTAATGTCAAGATAATATAATAATTACACCTACAAATGGAATATGTTAATTAAAATGCCAATTGTAGGGATCTAACTTTGTCAATGTAAGGTTTACAACCTATACAAATCCATGCAGGTTTGTACATTTTGATAAGTTAACTCTCTAAATCCTCACAAATTGGTTCAAATGTATTGTCTAGCTTATTGCATCTTTCCTTGATCTCTTGTACATATTGTCTTGCTTAGGCAATAAATAGTTTGGCCTTCTGAAATTTTTGCGACCACCCATACACATATCTTGTGTCCTTTTAAAATCTTTGACAATGTGATCAAAAAAATCATGAACTTTATGCCTCGTGTCCACAATATATATCTCATGTGCACCACTATATAGGAAGACTCAACCATGTTATTGAGTTCATGTGAAATGGATGCTACCTCATGATCAAAACTATTTTTACTAAAACTAGAATAAATGTCACAAATAAGGTTTTTTTGTAATTTTAGGAAACTATTTTGTAGAATGCTATGTTGTCTTCACCATTAGACACCCAATCTCCAAGAGACAAGTTCCATATTTCCTATGTCACCTCATATTATAAATAATTATAGCCTCCATCTCTTCAAATTTTGTGCCTGAGTAGGCCACATTTCAATACAATATTTTATAGTTTGTAACTTTCCATTTTAGGGAGTTGATAACACTATTTTTTTTCTTCCTTTTAAAGCTCTTTAAATTTTATAAAGGTCTCTTACAAATGTGCATTGCTTACAAATAAGTTACTATATTGGTTTAATGGATAATGCATGTTGGTAATCTCCTTTGTTGGAGTCATCCAAGTAATTTTAAAAAATAATTTCCTATGGACTTGCACAAATTATTTATCTTTAAGGCTTAGTGTATCATGTTCTTAGAGATATTATAAATGTATTTTTTTGTTCTGTGCTTGTATTGGTTTAGATCACTTTCCTCTAGCTTTTGTAGAATTTTTTTTTTCTAGAAAGGTTGACTACCCCTTCAAGTTTGAAAGAATGTGGTTGGGTCATCTAAATCATAAAAATTACATACATGAATAGTGAAGAACTAAATTTGAAGGCACAATTATGTTCAAAGTGGAAAAGAAACACAGACATGTAAAAGAAAGGATAAAAATTTGGAATATGAAAGTCTTTGGAGACATATTCTAAATTAAAGTGGAAACCCAATATGATCTTAAAATTATGTAGGATCATATTTAAGAAGAGGGCTACACTAAACATCTAAAAAATTCTAAGAATGACATTCTAGTTAAATACCACAATATAACATCTAAAGAGTAAATATTCTGAAGGAAAAGATAGACAAATTTATGGTCAAAGGACAAAGATAGAAATACTAAATATTTCCATATCATAGCTCTTAAGAATAAGGAAAAAAATAGAATAAATAGCATTGAACATGCTAGAGAAAAGTTAGATAAGGATCAAGATATAAAGGAAGAAATGGTGGGGTATTTCTCTAATCTTCTATTGATTGACAATAATTTAAACTCTCTTGATCAAAAGGATCTTATCACTTATATTACTTCAAGAATTGATGATATTTTGAATAAATCTCTTAGTTCTATCCTATCCTCCAAAGTAATTAAGGAAGAAACCTTCTCATTTGAAGGAGAGAAGTCCACTAGGTTGGGTGGTTTCCCTATGCTCTTTTTACACAAGTTTTGGCATATTGTTTCTAAGAAAGCCTCCAATTTTTTCAAAGAATTCTTTGGTACTCAATCTCTACAATAGGAAATGAATTGTTAATTTATTTCCCTAATTTAGAATCAACCAAGAGCTAATTATTTTGGATGGATTTAACACAATTATCCTTTGCAACTTGTTATAGAATATTATTTCTAAAGTCCTAACTTTTAGGTTGTTGGCTCTTCTCCCTAAAATCATCTATGTCCAACAAATACGTTTTGTTATTAGAAGAAAAATATGGGATTCAATCATTACTGTCCATGAGAATATCTACTCATTGGAAGCCTCAAACAAACAAGGTTTTCTAATGAAATTAGATCTGTCAAAATCTTACGATAGATTTAATTGGGCTTTTTTGTGCAAACTTTTAAAGGTTTTTGGTTTCAATTATAAATTCATTAAATATTTTTTTTCTACTTTGACTACTATTATGTCAGTGAATGACATGTCTTCTAATTTCTTTAAAGCTTCATGTAGTATCAAAAAATGTGACACCATTTCTCCTATCTTTTTTATATAATGATGGAACCTTTGGGCAAATGTATTGGAAGATTTGTTCAAGATGGAAAGATTTAGAGTCTCCAACATTTTTCTGTCTTTTCTCCTTATTCCCATAAGCAATTTTTTGATGATATTATCATGATGTGAATGGATTTTGTCAAAGAGGGAAAAAAAAAAGATTTCTCTTTCTTCCTATACTTAATTCTATGGGCTAACTTATCAATTGGACCAAAAGTTCCATTTTCTTCATCAATAATCGAGAAGAGAGACAAAAAGAATATCTAAAATTCTTGATTGTAAGATTGATTTTTTCCCTTTTTCCTATCTTGATCTCCCATTAGGTATCAAGCCTTTTAATTCTTTTTGGAATTCCATTATTGACAAAGTTAATAACAAGTTGACTAGTTAAAAAGGATCCCTTTTAAGTCAAGCTAGGAAAATCCAACTTTTGAAGTCTATTCACCAAAATATGCATGTTTATGCATTAATCCTTTTCTTATTCTTTCTTAGTATGCTAATATAACTAAAAATTCTAGGGAAAGTTTCTTTAGATGGACATAGAGGAGAAGGTTCATTTTTGTTAGTGTCTTAGGAAAATTCTTGCAAACCAATTAAGGGATGTATTGGAATCAACATTATTAGAATGATTAAAAAATTTCTTCTCTTTGAAAAAATTTAGAGAATATTTGAAGAGGAAAAAAGAATGTAACTCTCTAATTAAGAAAAATTATGTCTTTGCAGCTCCTAACCTTGGAGATTACCTCTATTTAGATGTTTGGCTTAATAGTTACTAGATCTAGAAA
This sequence comes from Cupressus sempervirens, assembly GCA_028749045.1. Lineage (NCBI taxonomy): Eukaryota > Viridiplantae > Streptophyta > Pinopsida > Cupressales > Cupressaceae > Cupressus > Cupressus sempervirens. The sequence goes on along the minus strand of CM053783.1, from coordinate 732,804,203 downwards.
AGTATCCATGAAGATAAGTACATGTTAAGCAAGGAAAAGATGGAATATTGGTAATGGAAGGAGGATCAAGTTTAGGGATGATAGTTGGATTATGGATAATTCTATTTTTGAAGATCTTATCTTCTTCCAACATGTAGAAAAATGCAAGAATTTACTAGGGATTGAAGCTAGAAACTACTAGAGAAACAATGAATGAATTATACTTAAGGATGTGAATCTTTCTCTTCCTCATATTAACTAAAATCCAAATTCCTATTTTACTAGATTGAGTCTTAATGATAATATGTTCTGCAATCACAAATTTGATGGAAGGTTCTTTGTTTCCTCTATTTTATTTATGAATTTTAAAGACTTTGAGACTTCATTTTGGTCTAAAGATTGGATTAACTCTCCAATTCCTAAAATAGATATCTTTTACTATTTTTTCTTTCAAAATAAGGTATTGACTATTGACATTTATTCAAGAAAGGATTTACTCTTCCTAATCGATCATGGGTAATATATATGATTTCATCATTTTTAAAATCAAATATGTTTGGTTGGCTATTCTTTAGCCCAAATGGACCTATGTGGGAAATATTATTTATTTTTTCCTTAATGAAATTCATGAATCCTTATGATGAGTTTGCTATGTCTACTCATTACTTTAGATGCTCTATTTAGTAGCCCTGGAAGAACATTTTAATCCACATTAAGGGTACAATAGAGTCTCATTCCATTTGTTGAATCAATTTTCAAGTTTTAAGGTAAGTGTACATTTCAAGCCTCAAGGTCAATTTTCTTAAGGAAATTTATGTCTTTTCTAGTCTTAGATCCAACAAATTTCATTGTCTCCTTTAATTTCCATGGTCTAACAAATTTTTCCAACTGCAGGCTTATTAGATTTTGTCACTCATGTAAATATCATGCAAGTTTATAACTAGTTCTAGAGTCTGGTGAACCATCATTAGTTTTATTATCCATCTCAAAAACCTAATCAATAAATATATGGATTTTAATTTATTCTAATAATATTTACATGCCGAAGAGATTCAATCTCGTTCAAGGGTATCTCTAACAACTAGTCTATAAAGACTATTTCTATGTGAATGAATTCTAATGAAACATTTGGAATGACTAACAGTGCACTTAAAAAAGGTTATAACCTCACACCTAGAAGCCTATAAATACACCAAAGATGTAGAGGAAATCTAGTTCCTTATCAAGTGTGATTTCACTCAATAGACCACTTGATGGAATTTTTAGCTAGTGGGAAAATCCAGTTTTTGAGAAGCTAGGCACAATTTATAGCCATGTAAATAAGATATGAAGGATAGAACCTTCAATTTGGGATTGAAAATAATGCGAATCATGAAATACTTATTTCCTCCTAGATAATGTGACAAATCCACTTAAGAAAATAGAAGAGTACTAGATGCAGAAATTATGAACTTGGTTTAAAACAAGATAAACCTTGTGAATTGTTTTATAAAAACCCTTACCTTTAATTATGTTGTTAAAATCTCTATGAAGCCTCCCTCCCATCCACAATTTTCTACATGAATATATGAATTTTCACTTTTCTTCTTTGTGGTTCATATCTCTAACAACATCAAAATTTTGACACTAAACTACATTGAAATTTCAATGTTATTGGGATCATATTTCAAAATAAATAAATTTGACAAGCTAAATTGGCCTACCATAAAAAAATTTGGTCAAAAATGACCCCCAAATCTACTAGTGACCCCCCCTCTGAGTACTAGTTTAGATCAACACTTTTGACCTAGCACCTTCATACATTGAAAATCATCATAAAAACATACATTTTAATTTACATCCAATGGAAAAACCCTGAACATGTTAGCAAAGTTGACTCCCAAAGAAATTCAATTCAAAAACTCAAGTTCCTTGATGGCAGTCCAAAACATTTCAATAAGATTCTTAGTAATCCTTTGAGTCTTGGCCCACTAGATTATTATTTTAACCAATATTGTTAGTACTTTAATCTTATTCTTATCACTAGTTTACTTCATCAATCTCTACATGTACTACAAACTTGTTGATTTGACTTTGGACATGTAGTGATATGACTAATGATGGTTCTATATGAACCATACACTCTAAAATATTCAAAATCTCCCTCACTATTTATTTATTTTATAATTGGTTATCCTAACACTAATAGACTAAATACTTAGAATTTATATCTATTCAATCCAATCTTCTATGATATGTTTGATTCTTTGCATCCATAATGATTTGTTATCAATAATGAATATAATAATTTTATACTTCATGATTTTTTATTCTGACATCCTCTTCCAACACCATCATTAAGTCAACAATCTTCATCTTTAGAATTGATGGTAATACTTAGTGAAACAATTGCTAAGTACCTATACTAGCAAAAATTGTTCTCTAATCAATATAAAAATTGAATCCACCTTAATTGATGTAAAAATACATAACTCAATAACCCCACTTAAAAAATCAATCACTAACCACCAACTCTCCCTATTTCAAAATTACAATTTTTCACAAACTACCTACTCTCCCTTTGACAAAACTGACAAAGACATGCCAAAATATATAAAAAATTCCAAAAATGTGTTGTCTCTATGCACTTATCTTGCTAAAGACATCTTCAAACTTAGTCTTCAAGACTTAAAGATAATTTTCCCAAGTCCTCTATATGTTTTCCATAATCAGTATTTTGACCTTATAGTAGATAGGATAAATCTTCTGGTGCATCCACTATACTCATGTCTAATAATGATAATACTACTTTTGCATCCTTATTGCTTTTTTGCAATAGATATATTTTTGGAAAAAAAATTATCTATAGCTAAAGTAGTCTATAATTCCTCTTTTATAAGTTCCTTTTGGGATTTATACATGGTTGCATCTTCTAACCTTTACATTTTTTCACTTGTATAAGTTAAAAAATTATCTAATTGTTCAATTGGTGTAGTACATGAATCATAACCAACCTTAGGCACTAAATTTGATAATATGTCTCTTGTCCATTGAATCACTTGTGCCTCTTTCTTCTATGCTTTCATAATTTAACACCTCTTTGTCTTTGATTGCATTTTTATGGAAATGTACATGAGTTCAATGGGGCTTAGATTAATAATATCAATTTTTCCTTGGATGGTTAGTATATCATCTTCATCTTCTTCATCAAAAAATTATTAAGAGAAGATAAGGTATGCAAAACATTTTTCCCCCTTCTCCTTAGCTACAATACCTTCCTCTTGTTCTTGTTTTTCTTTGTCACCTTCCACTAACACATCCTTGGTATGTCATTTATCTTCCTTAATCTCATTTCCTCTAGTAATATTAACTATTGGTACCTATTGTGTATCCTTGGTAGATGCATTCCTTGTGGAATCTTTATTCATTATTTTTGACACAAAAGCTTGCACCCTTGCCTAAAGTCTTACCTAAAGGTAGCCTCGTGTAAGAAAGACACAATCTCAAAAGTGTAGGACTTTGCAACTTAAGATTGAGTCTCTAGAGAAGGCCAATTTTATTACTATTAGGATGACTTGGCTATTTCTTGAGAGGAAAAGGGAGAAGGAATGCATGAAAGAAAACTACCTAATCGAATCTAAGAGGAGGTAGTACACCAAATAGTATGTTTGAACTTATCTTTGCCCATGACTGCATAGTTCATCAATACAATCTCAAAGTATACAAATTCAAACCTTGCTTAATCCAACAACCATATGTAGATCATAAACCAAAATATTGTTGTAAGGAAGATAATTTAATTTATATCATTCAAAAGCTAAGTAGATACAATCATACATTTGAGAAATGAAAACAATACATTAACACAAAGGCAAGAAGGTATTGCACAATATATTAATGGAAGAAAGAGATACAATAGAGGAATATATAAAATTAGATGCAAAGGAAATTATAGTAGCAGAGCATATACAATACTAAAAAATTAGAGAAAAAAGATTGACCCTAAGAAGGGTTACAAACTCTACTATTATAGTGCAAGCATAACTTAGTTAGCTTCTACCCTAAGAAAAAACTCAACAACTGCATTTAAGATTGCATATAATAGTCATTGCAAGTCTGGGAAATATCTAATCATGGAGCACATCTAGATGCAAGAAAAACTACTTCTTCACTAAATAGAGCCCTGAGAAGACAAAATTAGAGGCCATTAACATTATAATTGATTAGATGGATCACCAAGTGGTGACGGAGTGTTCCTTTAAATTTATTAGGCATGGGGAATGATGAAAGTGGTTGAAGGAGATTGAAAAGATTAGATTTTTCATCAAAGAGTTGCTTCCTTTTTTATCAACACACCAAGTTAGCCAAGTCATTAGTCAAATGGAGTATCCTCAAGCCTTGCCACATGGACCACTCATACTTTATCAATCCACCACCCTACTAGCATTCAATCTATGTTTCATGTTGACCTCATGTGATTTCAACTTCACCACCACCTTTATTCATTAGTTTTTATTCCTTGTGAAACCATGAATCAAAGTGTATCATTACTTCATAGCTTTCCCTTAACATCTTCTACTGACTTTCATGATTAGATGATAATGTGAAACTAGCATCTTGCAACATTGCCACTTGATATCCAACTTAGCATTAGATGCATATGATAGTGCAAAACTATAATCCAAACTACCAACATAACATTCATACCATCACAACATGATCCTTGACTTGACATAAAATTCTTGTGACCATGTGAAAATGGGCTTAACTGCCATTGCTTGGTCTCCACCTGGACCTATTGAGACACATATTGCATCATCATTATCTCACTATATAAATTGAGCGTATAATTTTTTCATAATGAAATAGTGACACGAGTTGATTTTTTTAGATTGAATGATAAAAAATATAGCTTGGACCCCTCCTACATAGTTTAAATCCTTGATCATTCAGGAATTGCCACATCACCAAGGTCATCTATATGGAACCATGCCACAATTTTGTGACCTTAACCCAATATTATTCTTAACTTATCATGACCATGCAAAAAGGGAAAGACACAATCATAGTATTAACTATAGTTTAGGCCACAGCTCTAGTGAAGCTATAATGACCATTTGGTCTACTCATTTCATGTTATCACTACTTGAAAACTTAAATATTTAACCCATCACTGACACTAGAGACCATGTGCACAAGGTTATTTGTGACTTTTCCATCCTAACCATGGTTTACTCTTAAATCCCTTCAATCATATAAATGAAGAAGAGTATGACATCTCAACTTAAACCTTGGGTCAAGATCATAACCCTATGATTGATCAATAAAGAGAGATTGCTACATCCCCACTTATAAATTGATTTTAGCCTTCTAAACTCCAAAGTTTCACTGGCCACTAAAAAGATCGTCTTATATATTCACACCTCTTCTGGCAGTTAAACCATAGACTAAAGTGACTAGGTGAGGAAGGATAGTTACATGATCATAACTTGAATCTCCCAAGGAATAAAACATAAAAGGATTTAACTTAGGAAAAATAAGGGATAAGCCAATGTTTAGATATATCTTTTATAAAATTTGATCATTTGAATATTTGAATGAATATGGTAGTTGGTCATGCTTGATAGGAAAACTCAAATTTTGGCAGGAAGGAAAATATGGCTAACAATTTTGGTGACTCAAAGGGGATACTAGGCTACTATTTATATGACCAGTGAACTTTAAGCATCTATTGGGCTATAGAGTCATAAAAGTCTAGAAAATACTTTGCAAAACTAGAAATATAGAAGTATTGTGACCTCTACAACTATGAAACAAAAGAACTCTACCCCCCTAAACTGAAAACTCAAAACCTACTACATCTAGAAGAAATAAAATGTGCTCATGCACTTATTGAAATCTTGAAAAAACTATTCTATTATATACAAAAACCTTAACCCTCTCTAGAAGTAGGGTTTGAGGTAAATCCCATTAACTGGAATGGTATAATATCAACATTGGACTTGCATAGCTAGAAAGAATTCACTTACTTACAACTGATGATCACATAAGGTCCACTCTAGATATCATCAAACATGGAGTGCCTTCTTGACTTGGCTCTTTCTACATCCCACTTGAGGACAAGGTATGCTTCTATAAAAATTCTAGCCTTGGCCTTCTTATCAAAGCTCCTTTTGACATGTTGTTGATGTACCTCAAGGGTTTGCATAGCTTGCTACCTTTTTTCTTCCAATTTCTGAGCTAGCTCAAAAGAGGGGAATTCTAGTGAAATAGGAAGCTTGACTTCCCTTCCATAAACTAGTTTAAAAGTTGAATTCTTGACTTCTCTCTTAGGTGTAATTCTATCATCCCAAAGTGCTATCTTCAACTTGGCATGCCAACTCCTCTAATTATCTTCAATTGTACTCCTCATGATTCTAATGAGATTCTTGTTAGAAGATTTAGCCAAGCCATTACCTTGGGGATAATAATTTGAGAAATTTCTCAAATATATCCCATATTCTAGAGCCCAAGAACATATGTGAGCTCCAAAAAAATATTTGACAATATTAGATATGATAGTTGAGGGAACACCAATTCTTGTCATAATTCTATCAAGGAATTCAAGTATTGAGGCCTTTGTTGCATCCTTCAAAGTTGCTACCTTAGTCCATCTTATGAGATAGTTGATGGTTGCCAAAATCCATTTATGATTAGCAGGGGAGGGTAGGTTTATTGGACTAATGAAATCCAAACCCTATTGGTAAAAAGATTGGTCAACTTGAATGAGGTAGAGGGGAAGGGCTTCCAATCTTTGTTTCCCTAAAAAGAAAGCACATTTCTCACACTTCCTTACCCACTTATGGTAGTCATTAAATAGGGTAGACCAATAATAGCCAACCCTCATTATCTTCATCACATTGATTCTGGCTAAGAAATGGCCACCAACAAGACCATCATGAAATTCCTTCAACAACCTACTAACCTGATCTATTTGTATACATCTGATCATGACTCCACCATAATCCTTTTCGAATAATACTCCATCCACTAAGACATAGGGAATAGATTGCAATTTGAACTATCTCCTTTTGGCTCTATCGAGGCCTTAGGGGCACCTTCCTTCTATCAAGAAGACATTCACATCCTACACCCAGTCAATTTGGTCTTCATTTTCCACTAGTTTCTCATTTTGGATTAAGAGTTTGACCTCTTCACGTGTCTCAAAATATGAAGCCATTTTTTCACATAGTCCCTTATCTCTCACCAAATTGGTGATCTTAATATCAATATCATATTCTGTGACTTTGGTAATCCATCTAGTTATCTTCTCATTGATATCCTCATTTAAGAGGAAATCCTTTACACTTACATGTGGGACTAAAAGTTGGACCTTGTTGTGATACAAGAGATGTCTGAATTTCTTGAGAGCCCTTACAACAACAAGGATCTATTTCTCCACATAATTGTATCTTTCTTCATAATCATTAAGCCCTTCACTAAAGAAAGCAATGGGTTGTTCCATATTTTCATCAATTAACTATGTAAAACTAGATGAGATGCTTGTCTTCCCTCCAAGAGAGTAGAGGATGAAATCTTTGTCAAATTTGGGGTTCACAAGAGTAGGCGTTGAAATTGACTACTTGATTTCATCAAAACTAGCCTTTCCTTCCTCAGTCCAAGTGAACACTAGGTTCTTCTTTAACATAAATGTGAGAGGCTTTACCATAGAAGCAAGATCAAGGATGAACCTCCTTATGAAGTTGATCCAATCAAGGAAACTCTGTAATCCTTTTTATGGGTGTGAAGTGGGAGAGCAATAATTGCTTCTACCCTCTCTAGATATATTTTAAACACATTTCTTGACACCATATGACCTAAGATTTTTCCTTGGTTACTAGAAAATCCACTTTTGGGGGTTTGAGGAAACACCATACTCTCTACATCTTTTCAAATACCTATCTTAGATGATCAAAATGATCTACTGCATGCTTTGTAAAGATAGTTATATCTATTAGTCTATTAGAAACAACAGTCTGCCAAGATAACTTGGGGGGGGGGGAATTAGTTATCCAACATTTAAAACATTTATCTTCTTTAAACACACTTAACCATTCAACCAAAGTAAAAAACAACCATAATAAGATGCACATAGACAATTACAAATGATATGTTAACTAGGGAAACCTTTGATCAGAGGGAAAACCCTAGTGGGAATGATTCCCACAAGATGATGTACTAATATAAATATTCCTTGTTAGAGGATGGACCATATTAGGAGTCTATTACAACATTTAGTACATATGAGTCCAAGTTAGGAGACTTTGAATCCCTATTAGGAGTTGTAGTACAATGTATGCAAGATGAGCCCACTAGCAAAATATGCAATTTAAACTACAAGAAGAGCTCACTGCTCAAACAAGCAATTTACTATTATGTTTTTTTCTTTGTTCTGTCAATTGAAATAATCATTATTTGACCTTCTAGACTAGGTTACAAACCTCAAATCCAACTATCAAATGTCAGATCACTCAGCAAAACCTCAACAATGAAGTTTCCTTCACTTTAGCTCTACTTTGTTCAACTTTGCATTTTTCTCTCTATTGCTTATAATTTGTTTTTCATGTCATGTATATCTCTTTTCATGATAAAGGAAAATTTCTTTCCTTTATATCGAGTCCATAAAACAATTTCTTGAGTTGGATATTAGATCTTCTCAATTAATTATTATAGGACCACATTAAGAATGCATTGCACTTATCGATAATATAAATCTTCTATCTTGAAATTTAAATATCTTTCTGTACATGTAATATTATAATGAGTGAGCTTAGACACATCATCACTAGCATGTCTCCTTAACATCCTCAACCTTGATTATTAGAATAACAATTTGCTAAGAGATATAAAAAGTTTACCTAAACATGACTCTGTAAACTCTATCTTAAAATAGACATCGCCAAAACTTGCATAACTTCTTCTATACTTATCATTTCTTCATTTGACATTAACTACATATACTAGATACTTAGAAGTATCTCCCATAACCTTAGATAGGGAGAATACTCAATTAGCCATCTATACCAACTTGACCTTTTCATTGTTCTTCTGTCAGATACCACAAAAGACTGCTATGTTAACATCAACGAAAAAATTAGTCATGAATGTAACATATCTAAAATACTCCCCCATATGAATATCATCAGAATTCATGCTTCCAAAAATATACCCCTTTGGCATTGATGGCAACATAGATGAAAAACATCTAGTTCCAAGAATACCAACAAAAGAATGTTCATCTTTCTTTTCAAATCCTCTTCATCACTCATTCTCCCCCATTGATATACCTCAATGTGCTTTCTATCAAACTATCATTCCATGTTGTACTTCTCCTTGTTATCTTTCCTTTTCTCATGATATTCTTCCTAATGATCTTCTCATGATGTTTTTCATGCCAAACTTCTCCCCCATTGAAATTAATGTCAAAGGTTTCAACAACCATCAAACTCTGCAACAACTAATTCTTACTAGCTCAAGTGTCCAAAGAAACTATTCAAAAACAACATTCAACAAGAGTCATAGATGACTTTATCCATCATAGATACTCTACCATATAGGAAGCATCAATATTTAGTCGAGACAACAATGGTGCTATATTACACTAGACTAATGCACTCTTATATCATTTAATCTAATGTAGGAAGGGACATAACCCCTAGCATACCTCACAAATACTCAAAAGTATCTTTGGGAAGAGGCTTAGTGAAGATATCTGTAATCTACCTTTTTGTACCCACATACTCCAATCTAATTTCCTTTTCTACAAATTTTTCTCTCAACATTTGATACTTAATTGGAATGTGCTTGGTATTTGAATGCAACACTGGATTCTTAGACATATTTACTATGCTTATGTTGTGATGTGAATATCAGGATTTAACTGTGTGATTTTTGAGTCAAACTCGATGACCCATGTTTCATGAGTAGTTATTCAACATGAATCCATCTCTCTTGAGAATAAATGGAACACTTAGCACTCATTGGATCTAGGTGATGCTCACAGGGGTGAAGCACCAGGACTTCCCAGGAGGTCACCCATCCTAGTACTACTCTAGCTTGAGCACGCTTAACTACAGAGTTTCCTCCATAGTTAAACCCAAAGCTTGCAACCCCATTTGCATGCTCAGGATGGAGTAGTATTGGGATGGGTGACCTCCCGGGAAGTCCCAGTGCTTCACCCCTGTGAGCATCACCTAGATCCAATGAGTGCTAAGTGTTTCATTTATTCTCATGAGAGATGGATTCATGTTGAATCACTGCTCATGAAACATGGGTCATCGAGTTTGACTCAAAAATCACATAGTTAAATCCTAATATTCACATCACAATTTGACTAGCTATGGAAATCATCTCCTACTTATGCTTGTGTTGTCACAATGTATGAGAACAGGTTCACTGATTTCTATCCTTATATCCTTCAAGATTTGCTTCATCCAAAAAAATTGATTGCAATTATTTATTGCTACAACATATTCTACTTCCACTATACTTTGTGATGTATAATCCCACTTCTTTCTTAGCTAAAAAATCAATCTTCCTCCAAGAAAGAAGGCTCCACTACTGGTGCTCTTTATGTCATCCATATTGCCTACCCAATCTACATTAGTATAAGCACTTAGAGTAAAATCATTAGATCTATCATATCACAATCCAAACTTAGATGTTCCTTTTAGATATCTAAATATCCTTTTGATTGCTACATAATGCATTTCTTTGGTATCAGTTTGAAATCTTGTAACAATTCCAATTGCATTTTCTATTTCTAACCTTGTATGAGTCAAATATTATAATCCTTTCATCATAGATATGTACTTTTTTTTCTCAACAATAGGTGTCTCATCCTTTGTAGATAACTTGTGTCTAGTTACCATAGGTGTTCCAATGGGTTTGCATGTTTCCAAACCAAACCTTTTTTAGTAAATCCTTCAAATACTTACTTTGAGAAATAAAGATTCCTTCTTTATTCTGTACAATCTGTAATCATAGAAAATATTTCATTTCTCCTATCATACTCATTTCAAATTCTTTATTCATCTCTTTCGTAAATTTTTCATTTTTATCATCATTTCCTCCAAATATTATATCATCAACAAATATTACCATAATCATCAAACTATTATCAATTTCTTTCCAATATAGATTACTATCTATCATACCTTTGATATATCAAAGCTTTGTCAAATGTCTATCCAACCTTGCATACTAAGTTCTAGGTGCTTGCTTCAAAACATACAATGCTTTCCTCAATTTTCATACTATGTCCCCGTCATCTGTCAAAGGATAGCCTTTAGGCTTCTCAATGTATACTTCTTCTCCAAGTTCTCCATTCAGAAATGCTAACTTGAAATCCATCTAATACACTTTGAATTTCTTTTGTGCTACATAGGCTAAGAATAATCTTATTGCTTCTATTCTTGCCATAGGAGCATAGGTCTTATCATAGTCTATTCCTTCTTTCTATGAGTAACCTTTACATACCAATCTTGCCTTGTTCCTTACAACATCACTTGTTCATTCATCTTGTTCCTGAATACCCATTTAGTTCCTATCACATTCTTGTCTACTAGTCTAGGGACCAATTTCCATGTCTCAGTCTCTACTATCTAATCCAATTCCTCTTTTATAGCTTGTTTCCAATAATTATCTTTACATGCTTCATCTACATTCTTAGGTTCAACATGAGATATCAAACATAGTTCTTCATTGACACCACTTCTTGTCATCACAGATTTATCTTTGCTTTTAATGATCTACTTGAATGGGTGATTCTTTATAATATTCTTTCTTGAAGTAGGAGTTTCTATCTTAACTCTTAGCTCTACTAAAGGTTCCTAGCTTTGTTACCGCCTCGAATCTACTTCATTTTACAAATAACTATTAGTCTCAAGAAATAATTCATATTTCCTTGGCTTAGTAACAACATCATCATCTGAATTGTAATCAACTATTCTCTCTTATATCTTGAATTTTTCATCAATTCTCACATTTGCACTTACCATATTCTTATATTATAGCATCTACAAGCCTTTCTTTTCAATGAATAACCAAGAAACATACCTTCATCACTTCTAGCATCAAACTTACCAATATCATCATCTCTTTTGATATAACACTTACTACTAAAAATTCTGAAATACTTAACTATAGGTGAGTGACAAAACCACAGTTCATATGGGGTCTTGTTTGTGTCTTTCTTGACTTGCACTCTATTCATAGTGTAGACTTTTATATTCATAACTTCTCTCCAAATAATCTTGGATACATCATTCTTAGCTAACATAGCTTGCTGCTTCTAGAACTAACTTGTTCCTTCTCTTTGCAATGCCATTCTATTCATGGATTCTCAGAGCTGGTAACTATCTTTTGATTCCATTTTCTTCACAAAATATGTTAAACTCATTTGAATTAAATTCTCCTCCTCTATTTGAACTTAAAAATTTAATCTTCATACTAGATTTATTCTTAACTATATTCTTCAATATCTTAAACTTATCAAATTCCTCATATTTCTCTTTAAGAAATGTAACCCACATCACTCTAGAAAAGTCATCAACTAGAATCATAAAATACCTTTCACCATAGAATTCTTTAGTCTTCATAGGGCATTTGAGATCTGTGTGTACAATCTCTAATTTTGTTGTAGTAGTAGACTTCTTCTAGGGGAAAGAAGTTTGTTATCCTTTGCCAAAACACATTCTTTGAAAATTGCATTAGTAGGCTTTACAATCTTAAGTAAATCTCTAACTACAAACATATTACTAGTATTTATAACATTTTCAAGTTTTTATGAAAAAATATCTTATGTCACAACCAACTGTCATCTACATTTGCAACCAAACATGTCATTTTAGTAGGATTCAATTGAAATATATTACCTCTAGTTCTAGTTCTTGTTTCAATTACCTCTCCATCTTTGTCTTTGATTATGCATGTCTTCTCTATGAAATACAAATGATAACCTTTGTCTACTAGTTGTCCAACACTCAAAAGATTGTGCTTCAAACCATCAAAAAAATATACATCATGAGTGTTAGTTTTACCATCAAGATTTATAGATCCAATACATTTAACTTGGCATGCTACATTATTTCCAAATTTGATGATACATCCATCTTCACTTTTGAAGTCAACAAAATTGTTCATATCACTAGTCATAAGACATGAAAAACCACTATCAATTATCCAATCAAATTTCTTTCAACCTATGACACTAATGCTACTTTTTTTGGACTTTCTTATTTAATTGCCACAAATTCTATTTCATCATTACTAGCACTTACTGCTTGTTCATCAAAATCATTTTCTTCATTTGCATACAAATACTCTGTTTATTCTAGGTTTGAAATTTCCTTTATACTTTTGCTCTCTTTTAGGACACTTAGCATCATGGCCATATTCATCACAAGTCCAACATTTAAAGATTTTCTTACCTCCTTTTTCTCTTGTTACTAGAAGGGCTACTTCTTCTTCAATCTTCCTGTCCTCCTTAGATTTGGTACTGCTAGCAAAGTTTCCTCTAGCACTTTTGCTTCATGATAAACTAGGTCAAATATTAAAGGCACTAAAAGTTGTCTCTATGTTGGTCAACTCTTTGGACTGTCTAAGCTCATTCTCAACTACTTCAAGTCTTCTAAGCAATTTTTCCTTTGTGAAATATTTGGTACAAGATATCAAAAATTGTATCATTTGAACTATTGTCTTAAAGGTTGGTGTTAAGCACTTCAATATCTTCCATATAACTTCATTATATTCTTTGGTTCCTCCTTGAGATCTAATACTTGCATTAATTTCTAATATTCTTCCTACAAATGTTCTTATAGATTCATCACCTTTAAAAATGTTTTCTAGAGCTTTCCAAATCAAATGTGAAGTAGCAAGTGACTTTACCTAATTGTATTCAATTTCAAGAAGCGTAGTCAATAATGCTTCTCTATCTCTCATGTCAAACATTAAAAGATCTCTTTTTGTCTCAGTACAAGTTTCCAAATCTTTTCTAGCAATGATTGTCTTGGCTGATTTTGTCATGATCCAATATCCTAGACCCATACAAAATAGATATGACTTCATCTTTTTTTTAGCTATCATAATTTTTTCCATCAAATTTCAGAATATCTTTCCTGAATATGCTTGCCAGGGATCTCCCAAAGTTGTTAAACTTTATCTTCAAGGACCTTATGCTCTGATACCAATTGTTAGAAACAATTATCCACCAAGATAACTAAGAGAAGGGTGGGGGGGGGAGGGGGGAGAATTAGTTATCCAACATTTAAAACATTTATCTTCTTTAAAAAAACATAACCATTCAACCAAAGTAAACATAAACCATAATAAGATGCACATAGACAATTAGACTAGATATGTTAACTAAGGAAACCCTTGATTAGAGGGGAAATCCCAGTGGGAATGATACCTACAGGATGATGTGCTAATATAAATATTCCTTATTAGAGGGTGGACCCTTTTAGGATTCTATTAGAATATTTAGTACATATGAGTCCCTATTAGGAGACTTTGAATTTCTATTAGGAGATTCCAACCCTATTAAGAGTTGTGCCAATCCTATTAGGAGTTGTAGTAGAATGTATGCAAGATGAACCCACTACCCAAAAATGCAATTTCAATTACAAGAAGAGCTCACTACTCAAACATGCAATTTACTATTATGTTATTCTTTCCTTTTTTTTTTCAACTAAACCAATCACTATCAGACCTTTTACACTAGGTCATGAACCTTTCATTCAAATATCAAACCTTGGATCACTCAAAAAAATCTTGGCAATGAAGTTTCCTTTATTTTTTCTTTTCTCTACTCAACATGACATTCTACTTTTTGCTTCTTACAATCACTTCTTCATGTCATGTATATCTCCTCTCATGCTAAAGGAAAATGTCCTTCCTTTATATCAAGTCCATAAAAGAATTCCCTATGTCAGTTGTTAGATCTTCTCAATTAATTATTATAAGACCACATTACCAACATGTTACACTTAGAATTAACATTAATCTTCTATCTTGCAACTTAAATATCTTTCTGTACATGTAATATTATGATGAGTGAACTTAGCCATGTCATCACCAATATGTCTTCTTAACATTTTCAACCTTGATTCTTAGAATAACAATTTCGCTAAGAAATATAACAAGTTTACCAGAACATGTCTCTGTAAACTCTATCTCACAATAGACATCACCAAAACTTGCATAACTTCTTCTAGACTTATCATTTCTTTTTTTTGATGCTAATTTCATATAATAGATACTTAGAAGTATCTCCCAAAACCTCAGATAGTGAGAATACTCAACTAACCATTTATACCAACCTGATCTTTTTGCTATTCTTCTATCAGATAGCACAAAAGATTGCTATGTTGACATCAATGACAAACTTAGTCATGAATGTAATATATCATCATAGTAACATATCTACAATACTCTCCCATAGGAATATCATCATAATTCATGCTTCCAATAATATCATCCAGATATATTAGTACTATTTTTCCCAACATACCCTTGAAGGCCATCTCCATTGCCTTCTAAAATGTGGCACCTACATTGGTTAGTCCAAAAGGCATCTTAAAATAGGCATATGTGCCCCATTTAGTAGTGAAATAATTTTTATATATGTCAAACTCTTGAACTAACACCTAATTATAGCCTAAAACCCATCTAAGAAAGAAAACCTTTCTGAACCACTAACCTTGGATAAGACTTGTTCCATGAAAAGAAGGGGGCATCAATCTTTAAGAGAAGCCCTATTAAGGTATCTAAAGTATACAAATAATCTAATCTCTCCACACTTGTTCCTAATAGGAATAGGTTAGCCACCCATGAGGAGTGCTTGATAGGAAAAATAACGTTGGCCTCTATTAGCCTTGCCAATTCTTTGTCATTAATGGTTCAATCTTAGGGTTAATTGACCTCTTCTTTTGCCTAACAAGCTTCAAATTGTCACCTAAATCTATGGTGTGCTGAGATAATTTTTGGAAAAAACCCTTTATCTTCTCATATGTCCAAGCAATAAAATCATTGAATTCTTGACATAATTTAACGAAGACCTCTTGTTCAATATTGGTGAATACCTTTCCCAAGTTGAGAGTCCTTCCATTAGCACTAGTGACATGCATATGGTCATCCTTGTCTATAGTCACATTTGAACCCTTTCCCTTTACTTGATCATTAGAGTTGAAAAATACCCTCCAAGATGACTAGACCTTTAAGTAACTTGTTGGAGTTCAGGTTCAAAATATGGTCCCCATACTAACTTTAGAGCTTAGACTAATTTTTAGTAGAGAACTCTACTACATTTTGCAAGAAATCTACAATCTGCACATTAGAGTAAACAACCTACCAATTTGTGTAATTATCAGGAACATCAAGCCTTAAAAAAATTCTAATCTATTTCTCTTTTTTATTAGTAATATCCTTTTCTATATCATAAGAAGCACCAATTTTTGCAAGCCTATCAGCATATTTATTTTCTCTTCTAGGGACACTCTGGATGTTGAATGCTAGGAAGTCCTCAAGAAAATCCCAAACTCTATGCTTGTATGATTTGAGAATATTGTTCTTGGTAATATTCTAATTTTTAACTTGATGAACAACCAACTCACTATCCCCACATACCTTCAAGGATTCCATTCCTCTTATTTGGGCTAGTTGAAGTCCTTGGATCAGAGCTTCATACTCTGCTACATTATTAGTGCAACTAAATTAGAGCCTATAAGAGAAATAGTATTTCTCCAATTCAAGGGAAATGGGCATGAAACTATCCCTAAACCATTCTTATTTCTTGAGCCATAAAAAAAATGCTCCACAATCCATCAATATTCCCTTCCTTCTTTATGAGATTAGGAATAAGAGCATCCCTCTTTGATATGCAATATGTGCCAAGGAATGTCTCTAGAGCTTCTTGTACTAGATCAAACTAATAAGTAGTGGCCCACTCATCCAAAAAAAAAGTCAGGCACCTCTGCCAAAGAAGTGGTAGGCTCATGTGCATTGTCTCCATCCTCTTCTTCAAAAATAGTACAATTAATATTTATGGGACTTGGAGTATAACTCTATATGTGATTAAGGGCTAGCTATTTTTCTCTTATAGAAGCTTTTGTTCCATACATTGTTCTAAAAAACATGTAAAATAAATTACATGAAATATAGTCACCTATTTGTATAGTAAATTCTCTAGAAAGATAGATGGAAAAGCTTGGTTTGATCTTAGTGTTAGGATTAAACCATGGATAGAAATAAAAATTACATGCAAATATAACCAATATCAAAAAATAATAGATCACACAGAAAAGAGCACAAGACACCAAGATCTAACATGGTTCACCCAAAGTACACCAAATAACAAGTCCAATATTTTATGATCTAGTGAATATAACCTAATTACAATCTATAATCCCTTACAGCTCAATACCACCACAAGAACCAATTTTCACATCGCTTTTTGAAATTTTAATAATCTATGTTAGAGAAGAATTTCCCCAAGACCAAGGAACTCAAAAACACAAGCACAAATAGACGAGAGTATGATCAGAATAACTGTATAGTATTCAACTCACTGTTCAAGTAGACTAAGAGTGCCTCAATATAAAGGCCTTTGAGAAGCATCTAGAGTGCCTCAGAATTAGCACCATGATAAGTCAAACAACTAGGCACATGTCCACTAGATATGGGTTATCCTCCATTATGCATAGAAGTAAGTGCAATGATGAGAGGATAAGCCTACAAAGGTGAAACACACACATCAATGTTGTAGATAGCATGTGCTAAATTAGCAGTACAAAAAATTGTGTTGTCAACATGACAACTCAATGAATGATGCAAACTCTTGTGGTGTAGACACCATGTGCATAATTAGAGTTGTGTACTTCTATGTTGTCTACATGAAAACTGTAGAAGATGCACAAACTCCTAAGTGTCTCATAAAGAGAAACAATAAAATAATAAAAAATGCAAAATAATTAAATAATGCATTAACCTAACTAAACTTAAGTAAGTGTAAATAGTAAAGTACACATTTACACCAACAGAAATAATCTCTAACCCTAAGCCCTTTTATACAAGTATTTTTACCACTTTAGGATTATAATTAATAATTATATGTCGGCCCAAAATTCTAATAAAATAGGGCCCAATTTTTTTTTTTGTCGAGGTGATGCCTCAGTCCCAAAGAATTTATGAAGTATGTACAATACTTTCCTAATTAGTCACCACAAAATAACAATCTCTCACTTGGGGACTAATCAAGCTCCATTGATCTTGTGGTGATGTCACTACTCAATGAGGCTCCCATTGGATCAAACCATCCTAGACTATACTATTCTTTTATTCATGTTCAGTCTAGAAGATGAACTAAAGTTGAAGAGGAGTTCAACTTCTCCCTTGTTACTACCTTTGTAAAAATATCTACTAGATTTTTATATGTATGTATCTTGTCTAGCTTTAACTATCCATCCTCCAAAATTGATAGAATGAAATGGTATTGCAATTATATGTGTTTGGTCTTTGAATGCAGAGCTAAATTCTTTGCAAGATGAATGACACTTTGACTATCTGTAAACAAATAATTATCCTTCTAAGGGTGTCCTAATTCTTCAAAGAAGAACTGAAGCCATATCATCTTCTTAGTTACCTCTATAGTAGCTACATACTCTACCTCTATTGTGGATAAAGCATTAACCTATTGTAAGCTAGAAACCCAACTCACAGCTGCCCCCACCAATAGTAAAGACATAACTTGTAGTACTCTACCTAGTATTAATATCCCCTACCAACTCTGAGTCAACATAGCCCTATAAATAAGTATTAGAGCCCCCAAAGTGTAAAAACTTATTGGATGTTCCTCTTAGATATCTGAGAATCCATTTAACTACATTCCAATGCTTAATTCCTAGATGACTCATACACCTACTAACTTCCACTGCATGTGCAATATCTAGCCTGGTACATACCATAGCATACATCAAGCTTCCTATAGCTGAATCATAGGGTACCTTGGACATCTTATCCTCCTCTTCTTGTGCCTTGGGCCACATCTCCTTATTCAACTTCAAATGACCAGGTATAGGTGTGATGATAGCTTTATCATTCTCCATAGAGAAATGTTGCAACACCTTCTCAACTTAATCAACCTAAGATAGCATCAATTTTCTATTCTTCCTATCTCTACAAATCTTCATACCAAGGATTTATTTTTCTACCCTAAAATCCTTCATAGCAAATGCATGTGCTAACTGCCATTTCAACCCCTTAATATGATCCATGTTAGACCCAGCTAGAAGAATATCATCAACATATAAACATAAAATAATGTAGCTATCATCATCCAACCTCTTAAAATAAACACAATGATTTTAATGACACCTATTGTATCCATGCTCATGCATAAAACTATCAAATTTCAGATACCATTGCTGAGGTGCTTGCTTTAAGCAATATAAACTTTTCTTCAATTTGCACACTAAGTTCTCCTTACCTTTGACCTCAAAACCCTATGGCTAAGCCATATATATCTCTTCATCCAAATCACCATAGAGGAAGGTTGTTTTAACATCAAGCTACTCTAAATGAAAATTTTTAGTAGCCACAAGACTTAAAATAGTATAGATAGAAGTCATCTTAACAATAAGAGAAAATATCTCATCAAAATCAATGCCCTTTTTTTGTGCAAATCCTTTTACAACTAACTTGGCTTTAAATCTTTTCTTACTTTCATCCTCTTCTATTAACTTGTAAACCCACTTATTCTATAAATCTCTTTTACCTGTAGGAAACTTGCACAGATCCCATGTCTTATTCTTTAGCAAAGAGTCCATTTTATATTTCATTGTAGACTCCCACTAAATCTTAGTATCCATCTACATAGCTTCATCAAAACATTCAGGTTCACCAACATCAATAAGTAAAATAGAATACAAAGAGGGAGAAACTCTTTGTGGAGGTCTAATTTTCCTTGTTGATCATCTAACATTCACTAGTGTGTGTGATATTTTTTGTTGCGACTATTGCACATCATGAGGAATGGCTAGAACATCATCTTTTGGAGTATCATCCATCACTACATAATCATCTTCTTTCTTCTCATGTTGCTGCAACAGATCTTTGTGCAATAATTCCTCATTGAATATGACATCCTTGCTTCTTACAATTTTATGATTTTCAAAATCCCAAAGCCTATAACCAAATTCATTAATTCCATATCCAACAAATACACATTTCTTTGACTTAGCTTCTAGCTTAGTTTTGTTTTTAGAATCTATGTGAGAAAATGCTTCAAAACCAAAGGTTTTGAGAAAATAATAACTCACCTTCTTACCAGTCCATGCTTCCTCTAGAATATTACAACCCAAAGGAGTAGAGGGACCTCTATTAATCAAATATGCAATAGTATTGATAGCCTCTACCCACATGTGTAAGGGCAACCCAATATGTAACCTCATGCTCCTTGTGCGCTCCATTATAGTCCTATTCATGTGCTCAGACACTCCATTTTTGTGTGGAGTCCTTAGAATAGTTTTCTATCTATGAAGACCATTATTGGAGCAATAATCTTCAAATTCATGAATACAATACTTACCACTATTATTAGATTTGAGATATTTTAATTTCTTACCAGTCTCATTTTCAACCAAGAATTTTCATTTCTTAAAAGTTCTAAATATATCAAATTTCTATCTAAGAAAATAAACTCATATTTTTTTACTTGTTTCATCAATAAATGTAACATAACAATGAGAGCCACCAAGGGAAGATACCTGAGCTGGTCCCCATACATTGGTATGCACAAGCTCTAATTTCTCCTTTTTGTTTTCCTTCCTAGTTTTCACAAAACTCACTCTCTTTTATTTTCCATACACACAACTTTCATAGAAATTCATATTAACACATTTTAGACTTGGTAAAACTTTCTTAGAATGAAGTACTTTCATAGCTTTCTCACCCATGTGCCCAAGTTTGTTGTGCCAGAGTGGTGTATCAAAATTTACACCAACTATTTGTTCTCCTTGCTCAACTGTAACAACTATTCCTAAACATTCTTTTTTCTCTAAAAAAATTAAAGTAGAAGGAACACTATGACTTGTACAAAGACATAAGGTTCCTACTTTCACACCTTTTGCTACTACAAGGGAACATTTTGAAACCTTCCAATTTTTATCATTAAAAGTAACTACACAACCCTCATCACCGTGTTACCCTATGGAAATTAAATTCCTACTCAGCCTTGGAACATGTCTTACCTCATGTACTAGCCAATGATTCCCATTCTGCAACTTAATCTTAAATTTTCCCTTTCCAACAATCTGACAAGGTTCATTATCCCCCAAATAAACAAGTCCAATATCTCCTTAGACATAATCAATGAAATAACCTCTATGAGGTATATCATGAAATGAAGCAATAGAATCTAAAACCCATGAATCATCAACACTTTCTAAAGATAGAAGAAAAACATCCTCTTCAAATTTTTTCCTTACCAAATTTTCCTTCTTTTCTCCATCTAGTTTATCTCCTTCATTTTTATCTCCTTCATTTTTCTTTCAATTCCAACAATCTTTCTTTTTGTGCCCTAGTTTTCCATAGTACCAATAGTCGTTTGATCCTCTCGATTGAGACCTCCTCCAATTGAATTTCTGCTTGATTTCCCATGATTTTTGGAATTACTTCCTCTCTTAGTCATTCTTCCTCTACTTTGTGCATTCAAAGCACTTTCTAATGTAGATCCACCTAAGATTTTTCTATGAGTTTCTTCACTCAAAATAACATCGATCACATCATCATATTTTAGGGTACTAGATCTGGGAACAGAATTACTCATAGCCATTACCAAGCCATTCTAGATTTTAGGCAAAGAACATAAAATCAAGAGAGCCATAATTTTTTCATCAAAATTGATACCCATAGAAGATAACAAACTAGTAATAGTATTGAACTCATTTAAATGATCTAAAATAGATCCATCTTCTATCATTCTCATATTAAATAAATGCTTCATGAGAAATACCTTGTTTGAAGAAAAGGGATTTTCATACAGTTTCACCAGGGTTTGCATCAATTCTTCTGTTGTCTTCACTTTTGTAATATTAAATACCACTAATGGTGCTAGGCATAATAAAATGCTTCCAAGTTCCTTTCTGTCCAATAGATCCCATTCATAATTTGACATAGATCCCTAATTCTTGGCTTTGCCTTCTAATAGCTTCCATAAATCCTTTCGATAAAGATAGTCTTCCATTTTGCATCCTCCATAACTAGAAGTTTTTCCCATTAAACCTGTTAACCCTTAGCTTACCCTCGTCTACCATCATTCCCACTCAATCTTGAGACTCTAACTCAACCGTGAAAATTTCCTGTAGAGGATAACTGAAAAACAACCTCGCTCTAATACCACTTGTTAGGATTAAACAACAAACATAAATAACAATTACATGCAAATATAACCAATCCAAAAAAAATAGATTACACATAAAAGAATACAAGGCACCAAGATTTAATGTAGTTCACCTAAACCTTGGGCTATTCCACCAAATAGCAAGTCCAATATTTTATGATCTAGTGAATACAACTTTATTACAATCTGCAATCCCTTACAACTCAATGCTACCACAAGAACCAATTTTTACATCACCTTTTGAAACAATCCCTAAAACCAAGCCCTTCTATACAAGTACTTTTACCACTTTAGGGTTATAATTAATAATTCCATGTTGGCCCCAAAGAATTTATAAAGTATGTACAGTACTTTCCTGATTTGTCACCACAAAATAACACTCAGCTACTAATATATCTTGTGTTATAGTACAACTATGAAAATTATGCAATTCCATCTCTACATTTTTGAGACTCCTATAGTCTTGAAAGAGCTACCATCTAATTCGAGCACATCCCTAACCATTGGATCATATTTGATACCCATGAGGTTGGTTACACATTTAGGCATTACAAAGCTACTAGCCCCTAAATCTATCATACAATTATGGACTATTTTATCTCTTATGATTAAAGAGAGATAGAAAGGAGGAGGCCTAATTTTCTTAATTGTTTCTCCTTCTTTAGTTGGATGCATTAAACTTGTTGCATTATCTTCCCTAGGTGGCTAATCTTTCACTTCTATGCCCTCTACCTCTTCCTAGAGTAGCTTCTTCTATGATGGTATAGTAGCAACAAAATCCCATATAGAGATATTGATATTAGTATTTTTCATTTGATCTACCACATTAAAGGGATAAGCACCGACTACTTTGACTAAAACTTTAGGAAGTGCATTGATGGGTGGCTAATTTTGAGAAGTTTGAGATTTAGTAGACTTCTTGTTGATCATATCTTGTCTTTGCTAAGGAGTAACATTGGATTGTGAGTTCATCACTGGCACATGAGGATCCACATCTAAAGTTGAAGTTTGATTTGGTGGAGGAACTGTTAGACTTAATAGTCCACCAAAATAACTGAGGGGGGTGGGGAGTGAATTAGTTATCCAACAGTTAAAGCATTTATTTTCTTTAAATAAACTTAACCATAAAATCAAAGTAAACAAAAACTATAAAATGATGCACATAGACAATTACACCAGATATATTAACTAGGGAAACCCTTGATCAAAGGGAAAACCCCAGTGGGAATAATGCCCACAATATGATGTACTAATATAAATATTACTTTTTAGAGGATGGACCCTATTAGGATTCCTTTACAATATTTAGTACACATGAGTCCCTATTAAGAGACTTTGAATCCCTATTAGGAGATTCCAACCCTATTAGGAGTTGTGCCAATCTAGTTAGGAGTTGTAGTACAATGTATGCAAGATGAGCCCACTATCCAAACATGAAATTTCAACTACAAGTAGAGATCATTGATCGAACATGCAATTTTCTGTTGTGTTCTTCTCTCCTTTGTTATATCAATCAAACCAATCATTGTCAGACCTTGCAGACTAGGTCACAAACCTTAGATCCAAATATCAAACCTCAAATCACACAATACAAGCTTGACAATTAAGTCTCCTTCACTTCCTCTCTATTCTTCTCAACTTCATATTCTACTCTCTTTGCTAGTTACAATCACTTCTAATCAATACAATTTCATACATCATGATAAAAAAAATTGTCTTTCCTTTATACTAAGTCCATAAAATAATTCCTTGAGTTGGCTTGTTAGACCTTCTTAATTAATCATTATAGGACCACATTAAGAACACATTACACTTAGAAATAACATTAATCTTCCATCTTGCAACTCAAATATCTTTCTTTACATGTAATATTATGATGTGCAAACTTAACCATGTCATCACCAACATGTCTTCTTCACATCATAAACCTCAATTCTTAGAATAACAATTTTGCTAAGAGATATAACAATTTTGCCAGAACATGCCTCTATAACTCTACCTTAGAAGAGACATCACCAAAACTTACATAACTTCTTCTAGACTTAACAATTCGTCATCTAACATTAAATCCATACACTAGATACTCAACAATATCTCCCATAACCTTAGATAGTGAGAATAGTCAACTAGCCATTTGTACCAAATTGATCTTTCCATTGTGTTAGGATTAAACCATAGATAGAAATAAAAATTACATGCAAATATAACCAATAATAGAAAATAATAGATCACACAGAAAAGAGCACAAGACACCAAGATTTAACGTGGCTCACCCAATCCTTGGGCTACATCCACCAAATAATAAGTCCAATATTATTATGATCTAGTCATTACAATCGATAATCCCTTACAACTCAATACCACTGCAAGAACCAATTTTTGCATCACAACTTAATGAAAATGCCTAACCCTACACCCTTTTATACAAGTAATTTTATGTCACTTTAGGGTTAAAACATGTCAACCATATGTTAGCCACAATGTCAGCCATAACCCAAACCCCAAAAAATTTATGAAGTATGTATAGTACTTCCTTGATCAGTCACCACAGACTAATAATCTCCCACTTGGGGATTGATCACACTCCACACTAGACAACAATCTCCCACTTGGAGGCTGATCCTATAGCAATACCACTACCACATGGGGCTGCCACTAGATTAAACCACCCTGGACTTTGCTGCTCTTTTATTCCTATTTAATCTACAAGACCAACTGAAGCTAAAGAGGAGTTCAAATTTTTCCTTGTTACTACTATTACCAAATTTTGTTTGCCCCACCAAATTTCAAAATTTGAATGTTACCCCGCCCAACGGTCACCTCCCCGATTACTAATATTTTAATACCCACAAAGATATCAAAATTACCTAAGTTCTGAACCTTATGATATTTTTACACCTCACAAGTTCTCCACCGTCAGATCAAGGCCGATCGATGGTCGTCGCCATCTCACTATGATAAAGTTGTGCGAGGGTTATGATTGCGAAATAGCAACTGGTCAATGCATGTCTGGTGGGTCCAGCTTGCAGGGCAGAGGATGGTGTGGGTCAAAAAAGTTTTATTGCGGGTCAAAAATGTTTTGCGGCGTTGCAGGCACTACGTTGCTATCATGCGTTGGCTAGGAAATTGCCATGGTGACATAGTGCCCATCGGGAAAGGGTGTGCCGACGACGGTGAGTCAGCATGTTTGGCGGCAAGGTTTGGCAGGCCAGAGAAGATAACGACGAGGTTTCAAGCAACCGGTTGGGTTATGTTAGGTACTTCATCTACCTAGTCGACAGAGTTTGGTGTCACGGCGGAAAATTAGAGGGAGCCACGTGCGCCAGATCTTCAGTTCAACCAACACAATCAAGAGACGAGTCTTCATGATCATCAAATCTGCAAAGATCTACGACTGGCACTATCTTGCCATCAGAAACTTCTTAGGAGATAACATCAATGACGTAGTGACATGGTACCACATGTCTTGGTGGGACTATATTTCATGTTGCCAGCATAGTAGGGATTAAATGACTGATGGACCAACAGGGAAGTGCCACATGTATCGCGGGCTAGCAAATTACGAGGACGGAAGGTCACAGGAAGGTGGGTCTTTGTGACCATTAGATTAAAGAAGATCAATGACTGTCACCATATTTCCATGGCGAAGATGTGTGATCTTTACCATAGCGACGTAGCAACAGGTTGCCACATGTCAATGGGGCTAGGTCTCACCAGGGTGCGGTCACTAAGGTGTTGCCAGGTGTCGGTTGGATATGACAGCAGTTGCAGAGGTGGTGCCAAATATGATGGGTCCAGGGTAAGGACAGCATGGAGTATGATGAGTCTTCATGATCGTTGGATCTAGGCCGATCAATGGTCGTTGCCACCTCGCTATGGGTAAGTCACTTGAGGTTTATGTTGGCAACATAGCGCCTTGTTGACACGTGTCTCACTGGTTCGATCAAAAAGGATGGTCAGTGGCTGGTGGTTAATGTAATCATCACAATTAATATGAATATCTACAAGGGTGGTGTGGTTAGTTCGATGACAGAAGGCCAACCACAAAGACTCCCCCAAGTGGCAGAACGAAGAAAGGTAATTGGCTTGCATGACCTATCTGGCTCGTACAGCCTGCTTGACTTCCTTCAACCCTATTGATTCATGAACTAGGAAGCAAAGATGATCAAGGTTATCTTGCGATCTGATCTTCACGATCAATTCTAACCTACCTGAAATGAATGCAAGGCATAGGGAAACACTCCACCATCTCAGTCGACCCATCTACTATGTCAGGATCATTCATTGGCACAACTTCTGTCTACTCGAGGCATTCCTTCAGTCGAATATCTGATTTTGTACTTCAGAACCATGCTCAAGTCTGATCTTTGATCAGATATTTTGGGGTTCAATGGCAGTAGTTGAGCAGTTAATGCAGAATCATTTCCCTCAGTTATGCATGAACTATAAAGGCAATTTTGTAATCTTTTCCAAGGGTCGACTCTTTCTGATTTCTCTGATATTGCTCTGCAACTCTTAGTGTAACATTCCCTATGCCTTTGAACTGAATGATTCTCTATTTTATCTCCTTTAGCCATCAATGTGTATGTGCATCCCTTTTTGCCTCTCATTGGTGTATTGTCGAGATCTGTAGCCTACATATTGTATCTATTTTTTGCCTACTAGATAATATATGAGTGAGATTCCTCTTTCCTTGTGTTATTCAGTTTGGTTTCTTGATCTGCATGAGGTTATTAGATCAAAACAAGCCTGTATGTATATATCCTTAGTTTCATTTTGGTTCAATAGTGCATATATGGGCAAAAATGGGTCTGAACACTCTATTTTGGTGCATCACCTCCATAGTTTAGGTAGGGTAGAGTTTTTTTTTTCATCTCCTTCTTCCCCTTTTCCTTTTGAGAGTAGTTAGGTGCACCCTGATAGTAAGAGGAAGCCATCCTTCTCTGGAGACTCAACCTCACAGTTCAAGTCCCATAGCTTGGAGGTTGTTTCCATGTTTCACTAGGTTGTCCTTGTGCATAGGACTTGGACAAGGGTACAAACCTAAGTGACAAACATTTTTGGCACGCCCGGTGGGACAATCCTATTGAAGATTTAAAGTCTACTGGTGTCAAAGAAGGAAGAATTTTAGAGATTAATGCTGAAGAGGTAGTGCTAGCTTTAGTATTCAAGCCTTCAAGAGGTTGGTCCTTCAAAGTACTTGGTGACTCTGAACATCAACAAACCTGGTTCTAGGCCAAAGTTGCAGTGATTCATGCCTAGAGCTGAAACAAGGGTGTCTTCTAGAGGTAAATTTCAATATCAAGAGCTTTCCCTTTCAAATCCTAGAAGGAGGACTAGAATTTCATTATCACTTGTTAGGGGTGAAAAAATAGTTAATATACTTGTAAGGTCCGCCTCTACTCCTCCTACTGCTCGAACTCAGCCTAGATTACCATCAACACTCATCAATAGAACACTTGTTTACATGGCACAACCAAGAGTTCATGCTTTTTCCACCTTTAATGGTTGAAGTCCTCTGTTGTTAGCCCAAAGACATGATATACCAGTATCTGCACTAAAAAGAATACCTGATTTTATTGGTGAGACTTCTATCTCCCCTTTAGAGCATATCTAAGAAGTAGCAAATGTCTGTAATATTCATGGTATTACAGAGGATGATGTTGCTGTCAGACTTCTAGCCTCATCTTTAAAAGGAAAAGCATTACAGTGGTATAGGGGCTTAGCTCATGGTTCTATAACTAACTGGGATGAACTAGGAGCAGGATTATGCAAACATTTTGAGGATGGAAGTGACCATCTGTCACTATTAGAGCAGTTGACTACAATAAAAAGAGCCCCCCATGAGTGTATGACTGATTTTAATTATAGATTCCAAAAGACATGGAATAGAATACCTACTGCAGTGAAACCTACCCCTGGTAATGCCTTCTTGCATTACCTTAGAGCTTTTAATAGTGATATTGCCACTACAATCCAAACTATGGGAGGGGATACCTTGCCTAATGCTTATGAGATAGCCATAAAAGCTGAGAACATCCTAATACAAGGAGGAAAATTGGCTCCAAGGCCCCCTATGCCTTTATTTCCTGATGTTCCTAATCACCAACCAGTAATGGCCCCTCTTCCTACAACTTCTACATCACAAACCCTTACTCTAGTCCCTCAAGCTTCTACATCCTCAAATGGGATAGATGAGCTCAAAGAAATGCTCCAAGGTCTAGTGCTGAATACAGATAAAAGAAAGAAGACCCTGGATAAAAAATTGCAAGAGCAGGGGAGGGAGTTGAAGGACCAGGGGAAGAGATTAGAAGATAGTCTCTCTATGATACAAAAGATGAGTAACAAGGTGGTGGCCTTAGAAAGGCAGCAAGCTCAAAGTGGCAAGCCTCCCCAACTGCAATATCAAGCTCCAAGTGGTGGTAGGCTTCCTAATCAGTGGAATAGCTCCTTTGATCAGGGTAGGCAAAATAGTCATGCTTCTGCTTCAAGCTCAAATCAGAATAGAGCTATAGTCCCTCAAAATAACTTGGCCCAAGTTCAAGATTTCTGCCCTTCTTGCAACTATTCTTATACCTATTGCATGTGCCAGAAGGCAGAATCTTATATGGCCCTAACTATCCAAGAACCTACAGCAAAGCAATCATACAAGGAGGATCATCCCAAGGAGGCATCATATATTCAAGGACGTGATGATTTCTCTTTCATGAATCATCAGGATGGGGAGCATTGTAATGTAAACCAGGATTATGTTGCTCATAACACAAGAAGCAGGAAGAGAGCTATGGAACATGCTGCCCCCCTTTCTCCTAAGCAGGCCTCAACTTCGAGTGCTACACCTCATATACAAGTAGCAAGTGAACAAGCAAGTACTTCACAACAGCAAGAGCAAGATCCAAGAAAGAAAGATGCAGGTGGTCCTTATGTTTCCCCACCTCAACCTCTTTTAAGTGCACCTCCCAAAGTTTCTACCAAAGTTCCTAATGCACCTTTCAGTGTGGTAGAGCAAATGAAGAAAACCAATGTGAATATCTCTATGTGGGATGCTTTGCTACCATATCAATGCAGAAGAGGATGCTGCAGCAAGAATTAGAGAAGATTGAACTCAACGATCAGCCATCTATCATGGAGAATGCCACAAGTCTAGTGCAACTAGCAGGGGATATGGAGACAAATAAAAGGGTTAGACCTCCCCCATTCTATGTTTCTCTGATTATAGGAGGCAAATTAGTCCATAATTGCACGATAGATTCAGGGGCTAGTAGCTCAGTAATGCTTAGGTGTGTTGCTGATGCTTTAGGGATGAAATATGAGCCCATTGTTAGGGACGTGTTACAACTAGATGGTAGTATTATCAAAACCATAGGTATCCTTAGGAATGTAGAGATGGCCCTACATGCATGTCCCGGTTGCACTATGATTCAAGATATATCTGTTGCTGAAGTCAAGCCCTATTTTTCCATCTGTCTTTCAAGAGACTTCACTGCTCAGATTGGTGGATTCATATCTGCTGATTGATCATATATGTCATTTAAGACCAGATATGGAGCCAATGCCTCAATTAGAGCAGAACCTCAAGCCCTTCATCACACTGAATCTTACACTCCCAACTTCATCAATATGAATTGCCCTATTCTAGAGATGGATGAAAATGACATAGTAAATGAGCCTGTTACTTCCATAGCAGAGATTTTTGATTTCTTCTTGGATGAGTGGGAAAATGCATATTAGTTTGAGCCTATGTTAGAAATTCTTGAGACAGGACTTAGTACATATTGCATAATAGAGAAAGAGGCTCAAGCTCCTGATCTTGTTGGGACTAACGATGATATAAAAGGAACATGGAGTATGTACTTTGATGGCTCAAGGAATAGAAATGGATCAGGGGCTGGTGTTATGTTGGTCTCTCCTACTCAAATAAGATACTACTTCTCCTTTAGGCTCCAATTCAGTTGCACCAATAATGTGGCCGAGTATGAATCCTTGATTCAAGGTCTCTTACTTGCCCAAAAGAGGGGAATCCAAGCCTTGAAAGTATATGGAGATAGTGACTTGGTAGTGAATCAGGTGAGAGGTCCGAATGTCACCAAAAATGGCTTGCTCAAGTCTTACAAACACAGAGTCTAGGATTTGCTTGAGGGTTTCAATGCATTTAATATTCAGAACATTCCTAGGAAAGAAAATAAACATGCTGATAGACTTGCAGTGGTGGGTGCAGCTTATGATGTACCAGGGAATATTGAGGAGGAGAAGAAGCAACAAATTAGGGTGGTAGTGAGGCCTTCCATCCCTAACAACAACACTCATTAGCAAGTGTTTGACTCTGATGAGAAAATTGTGAGTTTCTTGCAGAATGAGGTAGAATTCTCAAATAGAAACCAGTCAAGGCTGCAAGATCAGTATGGTGATCAGATCATTCACCTTAGTTATAAAAAGTTTCCCAAGGGTCTCATTACTTTGGAGAGTGTTTTTAATCCTGATGATCAAACAAGAGGCAAAGGAATAAATCTAGTTGCAGAAAAGGATGATTATGCCCCAGTTACAATTGCTGATGGAAAATCTCTGAATATGGGGAAGGTATGTTCTGAAACTAAGCAAGAAAACTTCATTAATTTATGTCAAGAATTTAATGATGTATTTGCTTGGACATATGATGACTTAAAAGGGTTTGACCCTAGTTTGTTTCAGCATACCATAGATCTAGTTGATAAGCCCAAACTAGTAAGGCAAAAACAAAGGCCAGCGAATCCTAAGATTGAGCCCCTAATGAGAAAATAATTATCCAAGTTGATAGAGGCCAATATAATATTTCCTGTCAAACACTCATCATGGGTAGCTAACCTTTTCCCTGTAAGGAAGAAGAATGGGGAAATCAGATTGTGTGTGGACTTTAGGGATCTTAATTAGGCTTCTCTTAAAGATCACCATCCTCTCCCTTCCATGGAGAAAATTCTATCCAAGGTCAGTGGGTCAAGGAGATTCTCTTTTCTTGATGGATTCTTTGGTTACAACCAAGTGCTGGTTAAAGAATCTGATAGACATAAAATAGCATTTACTACTAAATGGGGCACCTATGCTTACTACAAGATGCCATTTGGACTAACAAATGCAGGTGCCACATTTCAGAAGGCAATGGAGATGGCCTTCAAAAAATTAATTGATAAGTTTGTCTTAGTATACCTTGATGATATAACTGTATATTCAAAAGATGTAGAAGATCATTTTGATCATCTAAGGCAGGTATTTCTAAGATGTAGAGAGTTTGTGGTTTCCCTCAACGCAGCCAAGTGTGTCTTTGCTACAAGGCAAGGAAAATTATTAGGACACATTGTATCTGAGGATGGTCTGACCATTGATCCGGAAAGAACAAAGGCAATACTTGCCCTTCCTCTTCCTAAACACAAGAAGGGGCTGCAAAGTTTCCTTGGTAGAATAAACTTTGTGAGAAGGTTTATCCCTAATCTTTCTACCATGGTGAAACCTCTTACATCAATGCTTAAGAAAGACATGGTTTTCTCATGGACCAAGGAGGGGAAGGAGAGTTTTGAAGAGATCAAGACAGCCATAGCCTTAGCCCCTACTCTCATGAACCCAAATTTTGAGAAAGATTTCATCCTCTACACTTTAGGTGGTGAGTCGAGTATCTCTACTATCTTGACTTGGACAAATGGCAAGGATGAGGAGCAGCCCATAGCTTTCTTTAGTGAAGGGCTCAAAGAATATGAAGATAAGTATTGATTTGTTGAGAAGCAAGCCCTTGCAGTCATCAGAGCCTTGAAGAAATTCAAGCACCTCTTATCCCACAATAGGATCCATTTGTTGGTGCCCCATGCCAGTGTAAAAGATTTTCTATTAAGAAAGGATATCAGTGAAAAGAGAGCCAGATGGATCACTAGGGTAATGGAATATGATGTTGATATTCAGATTACCAAGCTGGTAAGAGGGAGAGGATTGTGCAAAGAAATGTTATCAAGTCAGGATTCTGATGAAGAGGCCGCCATGGTATTAACAGAGCAGTAGGAGGAAGGAAATGTTAACGGCCCAAAGAGCTGGATAAATAATATGAAGAGCTTCTTATTAGGGGATGGATACCCTTAGGGATTGGACAGAGCTAAAAGGAGACAATATAGACTGCAGTTCATTCCCTACGTTGTGATTGATAGTATCTTATTCAGGATGGATTTTAATGGGACCCTGTTGAGATGCATTGAAGAGGATCAAGCTGAGAGGATGATTAAGGAACTTCATGATGGCCCTAATGGTGGCCATTTCTCTGCAAGAACAACTACTATGAAGATCATGAGGGCTGGTTATTATTGGCTATCTTTGTTCCATGATTGTTATAGGTATGTGAGAAAATGTGAGAAATGTGCTTTCTTTTTAGGAAAACAAAGGCTTGCAGCTCTCCCCCTTCATCCTATTCAGGTGGATCAACCCTTTACCCAGTGGGGGTTGGATTTTATAGGCCCTATTAATCCTCCATCTAGTGCAGGTCATAAATGGATTTTGGCTGCTACTGATTATTTCACTAGATGGATAGTGGCAGTTGCCTTGAAGGATGCCATAGAACCATCAGTGGTTGAGTTCCTTGATGGGATTGTATGTAGGTTTGGTGCTCCTTCTACTATCATCTTAGATAATGCTAAATATTTTGTTGGAATCTAGATTTGTGCATGGGCAATGAATCACAATATCTACCTAAGCACATCATCAAATTATTATCCCCAGGGAAATGGTTTGGCTGAGTCTTCTAACAAGAATCTTATCAGAATCATGAAGAGGACAATAGAAGACAATTAGAAGGTCTAGCATAAGAAATTAAGAACTGCTATGTGGGCTAATAGGATAATGCCCAAGAGATCTATCAGGAATTCACCTTTTGTGTTGGTATATGGTAGGGAGGCTAGACTCCCAATTTCACTAGAATTCCCTTCCTTGGAGTTGGCTCATCAGCTAGAATTAATTGAAGATGGTGTCATTTCAGTAAGAATGGGAGAGCTAATGGAGCTAGAAGAAAAAAGGGATAAAGCTATGAAGACCCTAGAGTTGCATCAGCAACAGGTGAAAAGGAATTTTGATAGGAGGGCTAGGGATAGGACTTTCAAACAGGGGGATCTAGTTCTGAAATGGGATACTAATAGGGTGAAACCAGGAAGACATTCTAAGTTTGATGCATTGTGGAGTGGCCCTTACCTAATTTCCAGTTGCAAATAGGCTAGTGCATTCCAACTGAGTAGACCCAACGGTGAAGTTCTACCCATCCCAGTCAATGGGATTTATCTTAAAGCTTGCTTCTGATGAAGATTGTGAATCCATGTACATAGTTAGTCTAGTTCCTTTTTTGTTATTTCCTGCCATTAAAGAAGTGCGTGTGCATAGGGTTGTCCTTTTCAGTTGTGAGCTTTCAAAGTTTTGACAGTCTCAGGTTGCAGAGGACGTTTTTTTTTGTTTTAGTTACAAAGGCAGATCTAGGGTTTTTTTTTTAATGTTTTAATTCCTTGCAGAGGGGTTAGGGTTTTGCTATTCTTAGACTTGTACCTTTCAGACCCATTTTTGACTCCATAGCCCAATGGATTGTTTATAGGCACTGGTCTTATGCATCGAGCAGGCTCATGCCCCTTGTGAGTCGCCAGAATGTTACCACATTTTGTTTGCCCCGCCAAATTTCAAAATTTGAATGTTACCCCACCCAACGGTCACCTCCCTGATTAATATTATTTTAATACCCACGAAGATATCAAAATTACCTAATTTTAGAACCTTATGATATTTTATGCCTCGCAAGTTCTCCACCGTCAGATCAAGGCTGATCAATGGTCATCGCCATCTCTCTATAATAAAGTTGTACGAGGGTTACAATGGCGACATAGCGACTGGTCGACGCATGTCTGGTGGGTCCAGCTTGTAGGGCAGAGGATGGCGCGGGTCAAAAAAGTTTTATCACAGGTCAGAAATGTTCTGCAGTGTCGTAGGTGCTACATTACTATCACGCATTGGCCAGGAAATTCCCATGGTGACATAGCGCCCATCAGGAAAGAGTGTGCCAACGATGGTGAGTTAGCATGTTTGACGGCAAGGTTTGGCGGGCTAGAGAAGATAACGATGAGGTTTTAGGCAAGCAGTTGGGTTATGTTAAGTACTTCATCTACCTAGTTGGCAGAGTCTGTTGTCACGATGACAAATCAGAGGGAGCCACATGTGCCAAATCTTCAATTCAGCCAGCACAGTCAAGAGATGAGTCTTCACGATTGTTAGATCTGTAGAGATCTATGGCTGGCGCTATCTCGCCATCAGAAAATGCTTAGGAGATAACATTGGTGACATAGTGACAAGGTGCCATGTGTCCTAGTGAGACTGTATTTCATGCTGCCAGCGCAGTAGGGATTAAATGATCGATGGACCAACAGGGAAGTGCCACATGTACCGTAGGCCAGTGAATTATGAGGAGGGAAGGTTGCAGGAAGGTGGGTCTTCATGACCGTTAGATTAGAGAAGATCAACAACTATCGCCATATTGCCATGGCAAAGATGTGTGATCTTTACCATAGCGACATAGCGAAAGGTCACCACGTGTCAGTGGGGCCAGGTCTCGCTAGGGTGTGGTCGCTGAGGTGTTGCCAAGTGTCAGTTGGATACGACAGTAGTTGCAGAGGTGGCACCAAATATGATGGGTCTAGGGTAAGGACAGCATGGAGTATGATGAGTATTCACGATCTTCGGATCTAGGCCGATCGATGGTCGTTGCCACCTCGCTATGGGTAAGTCACTCGAGGTTTATGTTGGCGACACATCACCTTGTTGAAACGTGTCTTGTTGGTCTAGTCAGAAAGGATGGTTGGTAGCTAGCGGTTAATGTAATCGTCATAGTTAATATGAATATTTGCAAGGGTGGTTTGGTTAGTCTGATGATGGAAGGCCAACCATGAAGACTCCCCTAGGTGGCAGAACAAAGAAAGGTAATTGGCTCGCATGACCCAGCTGGCTCGTATAGCCTGTTTGACTTCCTTCAACCCTGTTGATTCATGAACCAGGAAGCAAAGATGATTAAGGTTATCTTGCGATCTGATCTTCGTGATCAATTCTGACCTACCTGAAATGAATGCAAGGCATAGGGAAACACTCCACCATCTCAGTCGACCCATCTACTATGTCAGGATCATTCATTGGTGCAGCTTCTGTCTACTTGAGGCATTCCTTTAGTCAAATATCTAATTTTGTACTTTAGAACCATGCTCGAGTGTGATCTTTGATCAAATATTTTGGGGTTCAATGGCAATAGTTGAGCAGTTAATGCAGAATCATTTCCCTCAGTTATGCCTGAACTATAAAGGCAATTTTGTAATCTTTTCCAAGGGTCGACTCTTTCTGATTTCTCTGATATTGCTCTGCAACTCTCAATGTAACATTCCCTGTGCCTTTGAACTGAATGATTCTCTATTTTATCTCCTTTAGCCATCAATGTGTATGTGCATCCCTTTTTGCCTCTCATTGGTGTATTGTCGAGATCTGTAGCCTACATACTGTATCTATTTTTTGCCTACTGGATAATATATGAGTGAGATTCCTCTTTCCTTGTGTTATTCAGTTTGGTTTCTTGATCTGCATGAGGTTATTATATCAAAACAAGCCTGTATGTATATATCCTTTGTTTCGTTCTGGTTCAATAGTGCATATATGGGCAGAAATGGGTCTGAACACTCTATTTTGGTGCATCACCTCCATAGTTTAGGTAGGGTAGAGTTGTTTTTTGCATCTCCTTCTTCCCCTTTTCCTTTTGAGAGTAGTTAGGTGTGCCCTGATAGTAAGAGGAAGCCGGCCTTCTCCAGAGACTCAACCTCGCAGTTCAAGTCCCACAGCTTGGAGGCTGTTTCCATGTTTCACTAGATTGTCCTTGTGCATAGGACTTGGACAAGGGTGCAAACCTAAGTGACAACAACTACCTTTGTAAGTAGATCTACTAGATTGTCATCTGTATGTATCTTGTCTAGCTTTAACTGTCCATCCTCCAAAACTGACTGAATGAAATGGTACCGCAACTGAATGTGTTTTGTCTTGGAATGTAGAGTTGAATTCTTTGCAAGATGGATGAAACTTTGACTATTTGTAAATAAATAATTATCCTTTGAAGGGTGTCCCAATTCTACCAAGAAGAACTAAAGCCATATCATCTCCTTCACTACCTCTATAGCAGCAACATACTCTACCTCTATAGTGGATAAAGCATTAACTTTCTATAACTTAGAAACCTAGCTCATGGCTGCTCCACCAATAGTAAAGACATAACCTATAGTACTCCACTTGGTATCAATATCCCTTGCCAAATCTAAGTCAACATAGCCCTATAAATTAGTAGTAAAGCCCCAAAATGTAAACACTTATTGGATGTTCCTCTCAAATATCTGAGAAACTATTTGACTGCATTCCAATACTCAATTCATGGATGACTCATATACCTATTAATGACTCCCACTACATGTGCAATATCTGGACTTGTACATACCATATAATACATCAAGCTTTCTATAGCTAAAGCATAGGGTACCTTTGACATCTTATCCTCCTCATCTTGTGTCATGGGACACATCACCTTAGTCAACTTCAAATGACTAGGTAAAAGTGTGTTGACAGCTTTAGCATTCTCCATAGAGAAACATTGCAACACCTTCTCAACATAATCAGTCAGAGGTAGTGTTAATTTCTTATTCTTCCTATCTCTGTAAATCTTTCATAACAAATGTGTGTGCTAATTGGCATTTTAGCCCCTTAATGTGATCTATTTTAGACCTAGCTACAAGCATATCATCAACATATAAACATAAAATAATGTAATTTTCATCATCCAACCTCTTAAAATAAACACAATGATCTGAATGATAGCAACTATATCCATGTTCAGGGATAAAATTGTCAATTTTTAGATACCATTACTAAGGTGATTACTTCAAGCCATATAAACTCTTCCTCAATTTACACACTAAGTTCTCCTTACCTTTGACCTGAAGTCCCTGCTGCTGAGCCATATATATCTCTTCATCCAAATCACCATAAAGGAAGGTTGTTTTAACATCAAGATACTCTAATTGCAAATCTTTAGTGGCCAAAATACTTAAAGTAATACAGATAGAAGTCATCTTAACAATAGGAGAAATTATCTCATCAAAATCAATGCCCTTTTTCTATACAAATCCTTTTATAACTAACTTGACTTTAAATCTTTTCCTACCTCCATCCTCTTCTTTTAACCTATAAACCCACTTATTTTGTAAATCCCTTTTACCTATAGGCAACTTACATAAATCCCATGTCTTATTTTTTAGCAAAGAGTCCATTTCATCTTTCATCGTAGACTCCCACTAAATCTTAGTATCCACCTATACAACTTCATCATAACATTCAAGTTCACCAGCATCAGTAAGTAAAATAGAATAAAAAAAAGGAGAAATTTTTTTTCGAGGTCTAATTTGCCTTATTGACCATCTAACATTCACTAGTGTGTGTGGTATTTGTTGTTGTGGTTTTTTCACATCATGAGGAATGGTTGGTACATCATCGTTTGGACTATCATCCAACACTATATAATCATATTCCTTCTTCTCATGTTGCTGCAACAGATCTCTGTACAACACTTTCTCATTGAATTTGAGATCCCTGCTTCTTACAATTTCATGATTTTTAAAATCCCAAAGCCTATAACCAAATTCATTAATGCCATATCCAAAAAATAAACATTTCTTTGACTTAGGTTCTAGCTTGGTTCTATTTTCAAAATCTATGTGAGAAAATGCTTCACAACCAAAGGTTTTGAGAAAATAATAACTCACTTTCTTACTAGTCCATGCTTCCTGTAGAATATCACAACCCAAAGGAGTAGAGGGACCTCTATTAATTAAATATCTAGTAGTATTGATAGCCTTCACCCACATGTGTAAGGGAAACCTAGCATGCAACCTAATGCTTGTTGCATGCTCCATTATAGTCATGTTCATGCATTTAGCCAATCCATTTTCCCCTGGAGTCCTAGGAATAGCTTTTCATCTATGAATACCATTAGTGGAGCAATAATCTTCAAATTCATGACGGTAATACTCATTGCATTATTAGATCTGAGACATTTTAATTTCTTACCAGTCTCATTTTCAACCAAGCATTTCTATTTCTTAAAAGTTTGAAATACATCATATTTCTATCTAAGGAAATAAACCCATGCTTTTCTAGTTGCGTCATCAATAAATGTAACATAATAATGAGAGCCACCAAGGGAAGATACTTGAGCTGGTCCCCATACATCTATATGCACAAGCTCTAATTTCTCCTTTTTATTTTCCTTCCCAATCTTCACAAAACTCACTCTCTTTTGTTTTCCATACACATAACTTTCATATAAAGTCATATTAACACATTTTAGACCTAGTAAAACTTTCTTTGAATGAAGTACTTTCATACCTTTCTCACTCATGTGCCCAAGTCTGTTGGGCCACAACGGTGTAGCAGAATCTAAAATAGTTGTTTGTTATCCCTGCTCAACTACATCAACTATTCTTGAACATTCATTTTTCTCTGAAACAATTAAAGTAGAAGGAACAATATGACCTATACAAACATATAAGGTGCCTACTTTCACACCTTTTGCTACTGCAAGGGAACATTTTGAAACCTTCCAATTTTTATCATTAAAAGTAACTACACAACCCTCATCACTAAGTTTCCTTGATTAAATTAAATTCTTACTTAGCCTTGGAACATGTCTTACCTCATGTGGTAGCCAATGATTTCCATTCTACAACTTAATCTTAATTTTTCACTTTCCAACAATTTGACAGAGTTCATTATCCCTCAAATAAACAAGCCCAAAATTCCCTTGGAAATAATCAATGAAATAACCTCTATGAGGTATAGCATTAGCATGAAATGAAGCACTAGAATCTAAAACCCATGAATCATCAACACTTTCTAAAGATAGAAGCAAAGCATCCTCTTTAGATTTGTTACTTACCACATTTGCCTCCTTGTCTCCATCTGGTTTATCTCCTTCATTTTTATTTCAAGTCCAACAATCTTTCTTTTTATGTCTTGGTTTCCCATAGTACCAATAGTCATTCAGTCCTTTTGATTGATACTCCCTCCCCTTTGACTTTCCTCTTGATTTCCCACAATTTCTAGAATTATTTCCTCTCTCAGTCATTCTACCTATACTTTTTGCATTCAAAGAACTTTCTAATGTAGATCCACCTGAGGATTTCCTACAAGATTCCTCACTCAAAATAAAACCAATCACATCATCATATTTTAAGGTAGTAGATCCAGGAAGAGAATTACTCACAACCATTACAAATTCATTCGAACTTTCCAGAAAAGAACAAAAAATCAAGAGAGCCCCAATTTGTTCAACAAAATTAATACTCACAGAAGATATCTAACTAGTAATAGTATTAAACTCATTTAAATGATCCGCAACAGATCCACCTTATACCATTTTTTTATTAAA
The DNA here is from genome assembly GCA_028749045.1 of Cupressus sempervirens. Taxonomy (NCBI): domain Eukaryota; kingdom Viridiplantae; phylum Streptophyta; class Pinopsida; order Cupressales; family Cupressaceae; genus Cupressus; species Cupressus sempervirens. Next base: position 732,764,325 of record CM053783.1, on the reverse strand, counting down.
TAAATGCTTCATGAGAAATACCTTGTTTGAAGTGGAGGGCTTTTCATATAGTTTCACTAGGGTTTGCATCAACTCTTCCATCATCTTTGCTTTTGTAATACTAAATGCCACTGATGGTGCTAGGCATAATTGAATGCTTCCAAGTGCCTTTTTATCTAAAAGATCTCAATTTTCATTTGACATAGAGCCCTGATTCTTGGTTTTTCCTTCCAATGACTTCCATAAATCCTTCTGATAAAGATAGTCTTCCATTTGCATCTTCCACAACTGAATGTTCTACCCATTAAACTTGTCAACCCTCACCTTATCCTCATCTGCCATCATTCCCACTCAATTGTGAGACTCCCACCCAATCATGAGACTATAAATAAAAAACACAACCAGGCTTTGATACCACTTGTTAGGATTAAACCATAGATATAAATAATAATTACATGCAAATGTAACCAATAATAGAAAATAATAGATCACACAAAAAAAAACATAAGACACCAAGATTTAACATAGTTTACCCAATCCTTAGGCTACATCCACCAAACAACAAGTTTGATATTATTATGATTCAGTGATTACAACCTGATTACAATCTTTAATCCCTTACAGCTCAATACCACTACAAGAACCAATTTTTGTATCACAACTTAATGAAAATTCCTAACCCTAAGCTCTTTTATACAAGTAATTTTATGCCACTTTAGGGGCACAACATGTAGGCCATATTTTGGCCACAACATCGGCCATGACCCAAACCACAAAGAATTTATGAAGTATGTATAGTATTTCCCTGATCTGTCACCACAAACTAACACATTGTTCCTCTATCACATACCACAGAAGATTGCTATGTTGACATCAATGAAAAACTTAGTTATGAATTTAGCATATCATTATAGTAACATATCTACAATACTCCCCCATAGGAATATCATTAACACTCATGCTTCTGACAATTTCCCCCTTTGGCATTGATGGCAACATAGATGAAAAACATCTAGTTCCAAGAATACCAAGAAAAATTGTAAACCTTTCTTTTCAAAGCCACTCCATCAATCATTATCCCCCATTGATATACCTCAATGTGCTTTTTTTCAAACCATCATTCCATGTTGTACTTCTTCCAAACATGTTGTACTTATTCTTGCTTGTCTTTTCTTCTCCCCATGATGTTCTTCCTCATGATTCCCCCCCCCCATGATATTTTTCCTCATAATGTTTTTCATGCTATACTTCTCCCCCATTGAAATCAATGTCAAAGGCTTCAATAACCATTAATATTTGCAACAACTGATTCTTACTAACTCAAGTGTCCAAAGATATTGTTCAAAACAACATCCAAGAAGATTCCTAGATGACTTTGTCCATCACAAATACTCCCCCATACAAGAAGCATCAACATTGAGTCTAGACAAACAATGGTGCTCTGTTAGATTAGAGTAACACACTCTTGCATCATCTACTCTGATGTAGGAAGAGGCATAACCCCTATCATACCTCACAAATACTCAAAAGTCTTTTTAGTAAGAGGCTTAGTGAATATATCTATAATATGCTCTTTAGTGCTCACATACTCCAATCTAATTTCCTTTTCTATAACTTTCTCTCTCAACATGTGATACTTAAAAAAAGTGTGTGTGGTCTTCGAATGCAACATTGGATTCTCAAATACATTTACTTTTCTTGTGTTATAATAATGTATGGATTCTCAAATACATTTACTTTTCTTGTGTTATAATAATGTATGACAACAAGTTCACTAATTTCTATCCTTATTTCTTTCAGCATCTACTTCATCCAAACAACTTCATTATGATTATTTGCTACTACAATATATTCTACTTTTGTTGTACTTTGTGAGGTACAATCCCACTTCTTTCTTAGCCAAGAAACCAATCTTTCTCTAGGAAAGAAGGCTATACCACTGGTCCTCTTTCTATCATCCATACTACCTACCCAATTAGCATTAGTATAAGTACTTAGAGTAAAATCATTAGATTTTTCATACCACAATGTGAACTTTGGTGTTCCTTTCAGATATCTAAATATCCTTTTGACTGTTGCATAATGTTTTTCTTTGGGATTAGTTTGGAATCTTGCAACAATTCCAACTACATTTTCTATATCCAGCCTTTTCTGAGTTAGATATTACAAACCTCTAATCATACATCAAAACTTCTTTTGGTCAATAGTAGGTGTCAAATCCTTTGTAGATAAATTCTGTCTAGTTACCATAGGTGTTTCAATGGGTTTACATGTTTCCAAACCAAAACAATTTAGTAAATCCTTCAAATAATTAGTATGAGAAATAAAGATTCCTTCTTTATTCTATACAATCTCTAATACTAGAAAATATTTCATTTCTTCTATCATACTCATTTTAAATCCTTTCTTCATCTCTTTAGAAAATTTGTCACTTTCATCATCATTTCCTTCAAATATTATATATCAACAAATATTACCAAAATCATCAAACCATAATAAAATTGTTTCCACTATAGATTACTATCTATCATACCTTTGCTATATCAAAGCTTTGTCAAATGTTTGCCCAACCTTGCATACTAGGTTCTAGGTGATTTTCTTCAAGCCATACAATGTTTTCCTTAATATGCATACTATGTGTTGGTGTTTGAAAATGTTGGAGGTTTCCAATTACCTCGATGAGAATAAGAAACATCTAGGGGTAGCTAACTCCCATTTTCAACATATCCTTTTAGACACTGGGCCAACCATAAGGCTTGACCCTTCTTCTACTTCATGCTCTACAAAGCCTAGGTGGGTGGACCTTAGATTCAATCAATATGGTACGAGTACAAAACATACCCCTGAATCTCACAAAGTAGATAAAAACCCCTTATATCTCCTAATGACTCATGAAATGACATAAATCTACAATAGCTAAATGCAAATCTATAACATCATAAGCTGAGTGAGGGCATCACATTTAGGTTCTTTAACATGAAAAAGAAAAAATGTTTGATTAATGATGTTGATTCAAAAAAACCTCAAATATGTAGTAGTAAGAACTAATGATCTTGTAATTTATTAGAGCTTAATCCATTGGGTAATTCCATGAATCAAATACATATATATGGATATATAATACATATTCATATCTTCAGATATCTAATCTATCCACTCACCTTGTAAATGGACATCCATGCTCAATCTAAACCTCATTCTTACATGATATCTCCATTAGTAAACTTGCAACCTTGTTGATTCCCTTGAAGCATTTACATAACTCCTTGAGTTATAAGAAACAATGAAATAACATACAACTTTAAGGGACTACAACTGTGACCTAAGTTCTTTGTTCAAAGATCGTAAAACATTGAAGCTCATTAAGAAAGGAGACAAGATTCAAGATGAAACTCACCATACTATTCTTTGTATTAATTTCCTTGAAATAATACATTCATATGCATGAAATGAAAACATAGAAAAACCTGATAGATATGAACTATCCATATTATCCTTCCTAATGTTGTTCATACAAGAGAAAACGTTGAAGAATGAAGGTGGAATCAAAAATTTGGATCCACAAAGTGGTCTCACAAAAAGACTTAAAATTCCAACCAACAATGGTCTCACCGTGAAAAAATTGGAACCCTTACAATGGATGAAAGAAAAAAAGATATAGGAAGAAATGAATTCCCGAATCTATTATGCAATTGACATCTATCCACTTGGAATTCCACTTCTGCAACTCTCTCTTCTTTCTACCCATATGATCTGATATGGTTTTCATCATCATCCTATAATTGATTTGAAAATATCTTTGCTGAAATGGTGAAAACTTTTGTATCACAAAAAATATGAATTGCATCATGAAATGCTAGTAAAACTTTGGATTAATTGGTTTGAATGTGACCAAATTCAACCCCAACTACATTTTCACTATCTTTTACCCACATTTAGGTCATTACCATGCCTAAAAATAGTTCTAAACTTTGACACCAGAATATAGTTGCAAATTAGGAATCTAGAAGAGAACCTTGAATAACTTGAAAAGACTGCTTCTTGTACAAAATCTAACTTCATAATCAGAAATTTTAGTTTCTCCTGGTTCTGGCGATATATAACATCACATATTTAGCCTACTAGAAACCCCCTGAAAGCTAGTTTGAAAATGTCCCCCTCTACTAGAAAACTTAGGTCTGCAACTCTTTGAAAAATTAAAAATTCAAAAATTTAAAATAATCTAAAGTCCAAACTTTAGATTAAATAACCTTTTGAATTTTAAAAAAATCTGACGTGCAAAACTTTTTTGAGAAAACAATTTTAAAATGAGATTTTAAAATCATTTATTTTTCTCCTCCCCCCATTCAATTTTGGGGTCAACTCAAGTTTGACTAGGCACCACGTGATACTTCATGATTGGTCAACCCTTGTCTAGTCACCTTGCACATCATCGCCATGTCACTACCAAAGCGGGCTTGATGACACGTGTCACACACCTGCTTACCTAGATTATTTATCCAACTTCCATCTTTGTAATCTGGGCATACAATAATTGTTGGATCTTGACACATGTCACGATCTAAGCACTTCTTGCTTGAACTTGCTTTGGAGTGCCACCTCACTGCACGTGGGACCCGCTACCACATGGCATCTTCCTGCACTCTCATAATATTTATTAATCAAGCATTTTGGTTTTGTAGGAATGCACCCACCATTGGATTTTGACACTTGACGATATCTCATGCACTGCTGCCAAACCTGCCACATCATCGCACTTGCTAGTTCATTCAAAATTATGCATTTACTCCCTCTGGCTAATGTCATCAGTCACTAGCTATGGACAAGCCCCACATGCATTTCGTGCCTTCCAAAAGACACTTGATCTTAAGACACAATTCTTCTTGAGTCACTTTGTATTTGAAAACTCAAAAAGTCCTGCCCACAAACAATGTGGGATATATGGCTTAACACTAGTTTTTGCCCCTTTTCTGCTCTGCGATCTCCCTTTGCTCACAGTCATGTTTTGCTCTCCTGGTGTGGATCTCTCTTGACATTTTACTACAACCTTTTAAAGTGTAGGTTCCTCCTTTTGGTATGGCATGAGTACTTTATGTTCTTGGCATGCAGATTTCCTTTTAATAGTCTACCTCTTCTTTGTTTTTTGGAGGCTATATTGCTGCAGAGAAGATCTTCAAAGTCCCCAGAGATTATTTCTTGAGGTGTTGAACAAGAAGCTTTATTGGGGTCCAATGAATTGTTAGAACATGCCCAAAGTCTTGTAAAATTGACATCTAAAGGAAGTCTAAACTAGCTGCAATATGTATCACACTGAGCCCATTGATCCTATTCTCCTGATGGACTAACCATGAAAAATGTCCTTTTGCACAACACTAGAGGCTCCTCATATTCTTCAAACTTGTGCCTTTCAAGATGGATGGCTCATCTTGTTTAGAGTAGGGTATCTTTATGTTTATGCATGGATATTATCTTAATTGGATGCATGGGCTTAGACATCATTAAATTTAGTTAAGGCCCTGTACAATTGTTTTGCAAATAATTTATAGCTCTACCTTGCAACTGGGTGTAGTCCTACTTGATGCATTTTTATAATCTTACTAACATAGTCCACTCTAATCGCTAGATGCATCTTAGATCACAGATGGAGGAGGTCAAACATGATGGTTTTCTAAGGACAAGCTCCCCATTTCATAAAACACATAATTGGCTCTTTCCTAGCTGCCATATTTTCCTTTCAATTGCATGGGAGTTGCTTTTTATGGCATGCGCTGACTTCCTCATTCCCTATTGGTGGATTTCCCCTGTCTCCTATGCCTTCCTTTATGTGAACCTTGGATACCAAAATAGTCAACAAGATTAAATGGTGGAAGATGCAACTTAAAAAAATATGTTTCCTCAATATATCTATTTTGTGCATATTCAGCGACCATGGCAATTTAGGAATTTGTGGGATGTGACTAGTAATCCCTCCATTGATTTGTAACTGACTCATTGAATCAATTATCATGAGTTGGGGCTATTGGGGTTCTCGATTTGCAATTTCGACATGAATGGTTTCAAAATACTTAAATTGAGATGGTGGATATCACACATGGTATGTAACCATCCTTACTTTGGATATAAATTATTAATATACTTTTCCAAAGAGAGGATTTTCTTTACATATTTAATTCACTTGCCATTACCTCAAATGCACTAAATTACATACAAGTGGTGTTGATTGGTCATTAAGAAAAACTTAACCAACTTTATCAACAACCCGAACTCAGATATAAGGATCTTTTGGAGGGATCATATCCATAGTAAGGTCAAGGTCTAAATTTTACATATGTGATCCCAATATTTCTAAGTAGTTTTTAAAATATTCCTTCTCAGAATAGCTAAGTTTCTTTTGAATTTCCTGTGGAACTACAACTCCAAGCTTCCATCTCAAGCTTTGAATTATTTGTGCCTGGTTGTACATGACATGAGGCAACACTTGTTCCAAATCAAGGCAATGTGATGAATAATAGCACCAAATGATCTTCATTTTGAGTTATTGCCACATCTAGTCCTTTCTCTTGAATTTTTGACATATGAGTTTCAAGTTGAACATGGTGTTCACTACATTCCTCCAACACTTGTTCAATTGAATGACTATTGAACTGACAAAGTTGATATTTTTCGTAGGATGCCAATTCTTGAAAAAGTTTAACAACTTTTCTCTATTTCTATCCTTGGCCCTGCACGATATACCCACAGGGATCAAACTCGACCAACTTGGGGATTGAAAAGAAGTGGAAAAGTTGATGATTTAGAACTGGCTAGGTGTAAGCACCCATACATAAATAATAGTCATTACTTGTGAATAAATTTCCCCTTTTTTAACTCCTTGACTGGTCCCCTCTTTCTTTTAGAATATCCCTCGCTCTTGCATGGTGATGCTTATTAATAGGTGACACTCCTTGAGAAAGGGCTTTAAATACTATCACCAAATTTGCCTCCTAAATAGGATCTCTATCATTAATATTACTAATCTCTTAGTGAGATGATCATAACTTGTTATCCCTATCTTGAAAACATTTCACTTCTCTAAAGTTCTATCAATCTGATAAAATCAGTCAGACCCCAAAGTGGGTCTGGCTAAAAAAAATTTCATTTTGAAACATCTAAAATGCTAAATTGATCTATTGATCATCTCAAACTGATCAGAAACAAGTCCAATCACTTAACCATCAATTAAAGATCATTTTATCACTTATTTGCAAATTGTCAATTTAATGCCAGAGGGTCCTTTGACTAGCTTTAAAAACTAATCTGAACCTATGACCGGGCTCTGAAAATTGATCCACTAATTCTCTATTCTACACACTTATACCATGTCAAATCTTTTCTCATGAAAAATTCTGGGTCAAAAGATATTGACCATCAAATTTGACCTCATAACTGCTTGCAAGAAAAATGTTAGAAAATAATAAATATGGGGTTCGAAATCGGCTTCCAAACCTAGGTAAAATGACACTTGGGGAAATGAAAACTAGGATGTTGGTTCACTATCATGAGGAGAGTATAAAATTGTGATTTTTTCTCATGATGAATAATTTCGCACAAATGGAAAGCCGTCAACGTAGGCTACTCAAAATTGCAGACTAGAAATAATGGTAGAAAATCAATTTTCACAAATGAAATGGACCTGGAAAAGTATGCAGATAGATTTGTCAAGATGTGAAAATTGGCAGACTGAAAGTATTTTTGTAGGACAACATAGTGGTACAATCCATTCAATCTCACTTATCACAAATTAGTATTTATAACATCACAAACAGGGGTACTAACATATCTGCAAATGTTGACACCATTAAAAAGCTAGAAATTACATTTGAAATTGCATTTGAAAAATTATCAAACAGATTCATCATAAGTTAAAACTTGAAATATAACAAGTCTCTGACATCTATAATGCAACACAAAACTAATTTTATAATTTTGGTCAATTGGGTCAAAGTTATAACACATCAAATAGGGCTTCCCATAATTATGTGCAATGTGCATCAACATGAAAATAGTAAACTACCCACTTTGAGGGGTTTGAAACCTAGTCAAACAGATTAAAATCAACTCAAAATATGAAACATAGGCTCTTAGGTATGGACATTAAACACTCCCAAAGTGGCAAGTCATGAAACATTTATGGGTGTGAGATATTCACTTGCAAGCATAGCCTCCTATCGCTATTTGACACTCGAGCAAAAAAATAGAAATGACAATTGCTCAAAATGAGACTTCACGAAATGACTCAAAATGGAAATTTAACTTCATGGAACATATAGACACACTAAATGAATGGTGTTAGAAACATTAAACACCTCATGGGGCTCAAATTTAGAATCGGGTACATTCACATTAAAGAGCGCTCATAGGGCTTGAATTCTTAATGGTACTCAAAATTGGGAAAGCAATTTTGAGTCCCCATAGTGGCTCTGTCTAAGGATGCATATCCCTTGTGAGAATGGCAAAGATTCAGGTCTCTGGAAGAATTAGTCCACTCACAACAACTTCTCTTGAATAACTTTATTGAAATAAAAAACAACTCCTAAGATTATGTACAAATGATGGCCCCAGGCCACCGAACTTCAACAAAATTGTTTACCTCTATCATAAACATGATTCTTAATTGAACTTGCATGAGGTAAACTAAAAATATCACTCATATCAATTTCACCAATTAGATACACATCTTAAATCTCACCACTTAGCAAAACTGAATCTACATTCTTACTTCCATAATGCATATAAAAACTTACTTCATTTTCAACCACTTTCTCATTATGAGAGTAATTATCAAATGCATCGAGATAAACCACTAAACACACTTGATCATCTGGCTTATAACTTTCAAGAATTTCATTTAAAACCTTTGCAAATCTAATATTGAACTCAAGAACTAACTCACTATTCCCAATTTGGATATTCAAAAATTTATCAAAATAATCAAAGATGCTTACTCTTTCCCTGAACTGTGTCATGAAGGCTGAAAGTAATTCATCCCAAGATGAAATTGAGCATGCTGGCAGGAAAGAAAACCAATCCCTAGCATTGCCTTCTAAATTCTGAACAAACAACTTCATAAGAACGTCTTCATGAGCAATTTCAAAATCACCAACCAAGTCACTAAATATCTAAACATGATGATTGGCTGAATTTTCATAGTTCCCACTAAACTTAGGTAAATATTTTCTAAAGGCATAGGGCATAATATTTGGGAAACCATGAATGCCATACAAAACTAATGGCATATATCTCTTGGTAGAAATAGATCTATAACTCGCACTAACCGACTGCATATTTGATGCAAAGAAACTTGACATTTCTAATAGTTTAAAACTCATTCACCTTGATTACTTTCATAATTCATTACTTGCAGTAGATCTAGAATTCTTTCTACCAATTCAAAACTTTGAACATACTTCAAAATATGACAATACTTTTGTTGAATCTACTTTCCACAAAGTATCTTGAAATGTACCAAACCAATCTCCTATTTAGTGTTGGAATTGCCACTTGATGAAGAAACTTTGTAAAGCATACTTTCATGGAAACACAATCACATGAAAGTGCAAAATACCTTTAGTGTTTGCTGTATGAAAACAATGATCTGCTAATTGGCATAGGTGTTGGTTTGAATTCTTCACACCCCTGATCAAATCCTTGTAGAGTTGCCATCTCATTGGAGAGAACTAAATGAAATCACTACTATGATTCATTTTAACTTTTAAATTTCTTATGATAGCAAACCAAACAACACTTTGAAACTCATCATTCGAGAACTTATACATCTCTCTTCTTGCTAAAGACTTAACATAACTTTCAAATCTACCTAATTCAACTAAAAACTCTTTGAAAATATTTATACATATAACCAATCTACACTACTACAAAGATCCTTTAGAGAGTCGCCACTCACAAATATGAGAAAGATTTAAAACATGATTCATAACATGATAGATCTGAACTAGATTTTCAATCTGTAGAACTTGCAAACCGTCAAACACTTAGAAGAGAGAAACCTTTTCTTAAACAATTTTGACTCTAAAATTACAACAATACTTTGGAAATAACAACTAGTTGAATTGATTGAAGATGAACACATTTTAGAAATACAATTTATGTTCAACCTTGAAAGATACTGCTTTCTTGAACAAAGCATCAATGGGGTGCAAGATATTTGAGTAAGAAAACTAGAAAACACATCAGGTAACTTACTATTACAATTTTTTCATACACTTCTCCTGTTGTATTGAATCTCCTTCTTCAAATTCTCAAGGTTTGTCTAAATTTCAAATTCAATATGATCCCTAGAAAAGTCACCATTTTGTTGGCATTTGAAAATGTTGTAGGTCTCTAATTACCCCGATGAGAATAAGACACATCTAGGGGTAGCTAACTCCCATTTTCAGCATATCCTTTCAAACACTGGGCCAACTATAAGGCTTGATCCTTCTTCTACTTCAGGCTTTGCAAAACCTAGGTGGGTGGACTTTAGATTCAATCAATATGGTATAGTGCAAAACATATTCTTGAATCTCACAAAGTAGATAAAAACCCCTTATATCCCCTAATGACTCATGAAATGACATAAATATACAATAGCTAAATGCAAATCTATAACATCATAAGTTGAGTGAGGGCATTACATTTAGGTTCTTCAACATGAAAAGGAAAAAAACATTGGATTAATGATGTTGATTCAACAAAACCTCAAATATGTAATAGTAAGAACTAATGATCCTATAACTGATCAGTGCCTAATCCATTGGGAAATTCCATGAATCAAATACATACATATGGATATCTAATACATATTTATATCTTTAGATATTTGATCTATCCACTCACCTTGTAAATAGACATCTATGCTCAATCTAAACTTCATTCTTACATGATATCTCCATCAGTCAACTTGCAACCCTGTTGATTCCCTTGAAGCATTTACATAACCCCTTGAATTATAAGAAACAATGAAATAACATATAAGCTTAAGGGACTACAACTACGACTTAGGTTCTTTGTTCAAAGATCTTAAAACATTGAAGCTCACTGAGAAAGGAGACAAGATTCAAGATGAAACTCAACCTCCTATTCTTTATATTGATTTCCTTGAAATAATACATTCATATGCATGAAATGAAAACACAAAAAAACCTAATAGATCTGAACTATATGTATTATCCTTCCTAATGCTATTCATACAATAGAAAATGCTGAAGAATGAAGGTGGAATCACAAATTTGGATCCACAAAGTGGTCTCACAGAAAGAATGAAAATTCCAACCAAGAGTGATCTCATAGTGAAAAAACTGGAATCCTTACAATGGATGAAAGAAAAAAAGAAATAGGAAGAAGTGAATTCTTGGATCTGTTATGCAACTGACATCTATCCACTTGGAATTCCATCCTCTGCAACCGAATAACCTCTCTCTTCTTTTTACCCATCTGATCTAATATGGTTTTTGTCATCATCGTGTAACTAATTTGAAAATATCTTTGTTGAAATGATGAAAAAATTTGTGTCACAAAAAATCTAAATTGCATCATGAAATGCTGGTAAAACTTTGGGTTAACTAATTTGAATGCGACCAAATTTGACCCAAATTGCATTTTCACTATCTTTTCCCCACATTCAGGTCATTACCATGCCAGAAAATAGTTCTAAACTTTGACGCCAGAATATAGTTGTAAATTAGGAATCTGGAAGAGAACCTTGAATAATTTGAATAGACTGCTTCTTGTACAAAATCTAACTTCATAATCAGAAAATTTAGTTTCTCCCAATTCTGGTGATATACATATTTAGCCTATCGGAAACCACCTAAAAGCCAGTTTGAAAATGTCCCTCTCTACTAGAAAACTTAGGTCTACAACTCTTTGAAAAATTAAAAATTCAAAAATTTAAATAATCTATAGGCCAAACTTTAGATTAAATTCCCTTTTGAATTTTTAAAAAAATCTAACATGCAAACCTTTTTTGAGATTTTTTTTTAAAATCATTTATTTTTCCCCTCGCCCCATTCAATTTTGGGGTCAACTCAAGTTTGACTAGGCACTACATGGCACTTCATGATTGGTCAACCCTTGTCCAATAACCTTGCATGTCTTTGCCATGTCACTATCTGAGTGGACACGATGACATGTGTCACACGCCTACTCACCTGGATTATTTATCTAGCTTGCATGTTTGTAATGTGGGCATGCCCTGACCATTAGATCATGACACATGTCATGATCTGAGCACTTCTCACCTAAACTTTCTTTGGAGTGCCACCTCACTACACATGGGACCCACTACCACATGGCATCTTCCTACACTCCTGCAATATTTATCAATCGAGCATTTTGGTTTTGCGGGCATGTGCCCATTGTTGGATTTGGACACTTAGCGAGATCTTGTACATTTTCACCAAACCTGCCACATCATCGCACCTATTAGTTTGTTCAAAATTATGCATTTACTCCCTCTAGATGGCATCATTAGTCACTAGCCATGGACATGCCCCACATGCATTGCATGCCTTCCAAAAGACACTTTCTCTTAAGACACAATGCTTCTTGAGTCACTTTGTATTTAAAAACTCAAAATGTCCTACCCATGAACAATGTGGGATATATGGCTAAATATTATTTTTTGCCCCTTTTCTACTCTATGATCTGCCTTTGATCAAAGTCTTGTTTTTCTCTCCTGGCGTGGATCTCTCTTGACATTTTACTACTTCCTCTTAAAGCATAGGTTCCTCCTTTTGGTATGGCATGAGTACTTTATGTTTTTGGCATGCATATTTTCTTTTAACACTCTACCTCTCCTTTGTTTTTTGGAGGCTATATTGTAGCAGAGAAGATCTTCAAAGTCCCCAAAGCTTATTTCTTGAGGTGCTAAAAAAGAAGCTCTATTGGGGTCCCATAAATTGTTAGAAAGTTCCCAACATCTTGGAAAATTGACATCTAAAGGTAGTCTACGCTAGCTACCACATGTATCACACTGAGCCCATTGATCCAGTAGTATATGTTCTAGGTAGTCTACGCTAGCTACCACATGTATCCTTCAATCATGACAATGCTAGGTATAGCCTTTGGAGTAGGATGAAGCAAATCTTGAGCTTCTTCCCATTACATTATAGAACTTATATAATGACTACCACGAGGGTTTCAAGAAAAGGCAACAGCTTTCAAGATGGATGGCTCTCCTTGTTTAGCGCAGGGTATCTTTATGTTTATGCATGGGTATTCTCTTAATTGGCTACATGGGCTTAGACATCATTAAATTTAGTTGAGGCCCTATACAATTGTTTTGCAAATAATTTATAGCTCTACCTTGAAACTGGGTGCAGTCCTACTTGATGCATTTTTATAATCTTACTAACACAGTCCACTCTAATGGCTAGATGCATCTAATATTGTAGATGGAGGAGGCCTAGCATGACAATTTTCCAAGGACAAATTCCCCATTTCATGTGACACATAACTGGCTCTTTCCTAGCTACTATATTTTCCTTTCAATTATTTGGGAGTTCCTTTTTATGGCATGCACTAATTTCCTCATTCTCTATAGGAAAATTTCCCCTATCTCCTATGCCTTCCTTTACATGAACCTTGGATACCAAAATAGTCGGCAAGATTAAATGGTGATAGATGCAACTTAAACAAATATATTTTCTCAATATATCTATTTTGTGCATATCCAACAACCATGGCAATTCAATAATTTTTGGGATGTGACTGGGAATCCCTCTGTCAATTTATAACTAACTCATCGAATCAATCATCTTTAGCTGGGGTTGTTGGGGTTCTCAATTTTCAATTTTGACATGAATAGTTTCAAAAACCCTTCTTCATACTTAAACTGAGATACTGGATATCACACATGGTATGTAACTAGCCTTACTTTGGATAGAAATTATTAATATACTTTTCCTAAGCAAGGATTTTCTTTGCATATTTACTTCACTTGCCACTACCTCAAATGCATTGAATTACATACAAGTGGTGTTGATTGATTATTAAGAAAAAATTCACCAACATTATCAACAACCCGAACTTGGATATAGGGATCTTTTGGAGGGATCATATCCATAGTAAGGTCAAGGTCTAAATTTGACATATGTGATCCCAATATTTTTGAGTAGTTTTTAAAATATTCCTTCTAAGAATATCTGAGTTTCTCTTGAATTTCCTATGGAACTACAACTCCAAGCTTCCATCTCAAGCTTTGAATTAGTTGTGCCTGATTGTACATGTAAGACATGAGGCAACACTTGTTGCAAATCAAGGAAATGTGATGAATAACAACAACAAAATGATCTTTATTTTGAGTTGTTTCTACATCTGGTCCTTCCTCTTGAATTTTTGCCATACAAGTTTCAAGCTGAACATGGTGTTCACTACATTCCTATAACAATTGCTCAATTGAATCACTATTGAATCGAGAAAGTTGATCTTTTTCACAAGATGCCAGTTCTTGAAAAAGTTTAACAGCTTTTCTCTATTTCTATCCTTGGCCCTACATGATATACCCACAAGGATCAAACTCAACCAACTTGGGGATTGAAAAGAAGTGGAAAAGTTGATGATTCAGAACTGGCTAGGTGTAAGTGCCCATACATAAATAATAGTCATTACTTGTGCATAAATTTCCCCTTTTTTGACTCCTTGACTGGTCTCCTCTTTCTTTTAGAATGTCCCTTGCTCTTGCATGGTGATTCTTATTAATAGGTGACACTCCTTGAGAAAGGGCTTTAAATACTATCACCAAATTCATCTCCTGAATAGGATCTCTACCATTAATATTACTAAGCTCTTCTTGAGATGATCATAACTTGTGATCTCTATCTTGAAAACATTTCACTTCTTTGAAGTTCTATTAATTTGATAAAATTAGTTGGACCCCAAAGTGGGTCTAGCTAAAAAAAATTCATTTCCAAACAACTAAAATGCTGAATTGATCTATTGATCATCTCAAACTGATTAGAATCAAGTTTGATCACTAAACCATCAATTAAAGCTTATTTTATCACTTATTTGCAAACTATCAATTTAATGCCAAAGGGTCCTTTGACTGGCCTTAAAAACTGATCTGAACCTATGACCGGGCTCTAAAAATTGACCCATTGATTCTCTATTCTGCACACTTGTACAATGTCAAATCTTTTCTCATGAAAAATTATAGGTTAAAAGATATTGACAGTCAAAGTTGACCTCACAAAAGTGCCTGCAAGAAAAATGTCAGAAAATAATAAATTGGGTTCAGAATCAACTTCAAAACCTGGGTAAATTGACACTTGGGGAAACAAAAACTAGGACGTTGGTACACTATCACAAGGAGAGTATAAACTTGAAATTTGGGCTCATGATGAATAATTGGGCATAAATGGTGAGTGATCAAAGTAGGGTGCTTAGAATTGCATACTGGAAATAATGGTAGAAAAGCAATTTTTGCAAATGGAATGGACTTGGGAAAGTATATAGATGGATTCGTCAAGATGTGAAAATTGTCACACTTAAAGTATTTTCAAAAGACAACATAGCAGTACAATCCATTTGATATCACCTATCATCGATTATGAGTTATAACATCACAAACAGGGGTACTAACAAATCTGCAAATGCTGACACCATTAAAAAGCTAGAAATTGCATTTGGAATTGCATTTGAAAACTGATCAAATAGATTCGTCATAAGTTGAAACTTGAAACATAACAAATCTCTAAAATCTATAATGTAACACAAAAGGAATTTTAGGATTTTGGTCAATTGGGCCAAAGTTATAACATGTCAAATAGGGCTTCCTTAAATTATGTGCAATGTGCATCAAGATGAAAACAGTAAACTACCAACTTTGAGGGGTTTGAAACCTAGTCAAACAGATTTGAATTGACTCAAAATATGAAACATAGGCTCTCAAGTATGGACACTAAACACTCCCAAAGTGGAAAGTCATGAAACATTTTTGGGTGTGAGATATTTACTTGCAAACACAACCTCCTATCATTGTTTGACACTCAAGCAAAAGAGCAGAAATGATAGTTGCTCAAAATGAGACTTCACGAAATGAATGTAAATGACAATTTAACTTCATGGAACATATAGACGCACTAAATAAATGGTGCTAGAAACATTAAACACCTCATGGGGCTCAAAGGTATAGTCAAGTGCATTCACATTAAAGAGTGCTCATAGGGCTTGAATTCTTAATGGTACTCAAAATCAGGAAAGAAATTTATAGTCCCAACACTATGTCCTTGTCATCTTTCAAAGGAAAACCTTTAGGCTACTAAATGTATACTTCTTCTTCAAGTTTTCCATTCAGAAATGCTGACTTGACATCCATTTGATACACTTTGAGTTTATTTTCTGTTGCATAGGCTAAGAATAATCTTGTTGCTTCTATTCTTACCATAGGAGCATAGGTCTCATCACAATCTATTCCTTCTTGATGTGAGTAACCTTTTCATACTAATCTTTCCTTATTCCTTAAAACTTCACCTTGTTCATTCATCTTGTTCCTAAATACTCATTTAGTTCCTATCACATTTGTGTCTACTAGTCTCAAGACCAATTCTCATATCTCATTCTTTATTATCTGATCCAAATCCTCTTTCATAGCTTGCTTCTAGTGATCATCTTTACATGCTTCATCTACATTCTTAGGTTCAACTTGAGATATCAAACATAGTTCTTCATTGACTCTACTTCTTGTCATCACACCTTTATCTCTACTTTTATTTATCTACTCAGATGGGTGATTCTTTATCATATTCTATCCCAAAGTAGGAGTTACTATCTCAACTCTTAGCTTTGCTAAAGGTTTTGAGCTTTGTTCCTACCTTGGCTCTCCTTCATTCTACAAATCATTGTTAGTCTCAAGAAGTACTTCATCATTCCTTGGATTAGTAACAACATCATTATTTGAATTATAATCAACTATTCTCTCTTGTATCCTAAATTTCTTATCAATTCTCACATTTGCACTTTCCATAATAGTCCTAGTTCTTAGACTATAGAATCTATAAGCCTTTATTTTGAATGAATAATCTAGAAACATACCTTCATCACTTCTAGCATCAAACTTTCCAATATCATCATCTCTTTTGATATAACACTTACTAAAAAATTCTAAAATACTTAACTGTAGGTGAGTGGCCAAACCACAATTTATAAGGGGTATTATTTGTGTCTTTCTTGACTTTCACTCTATTCATAGTGTAGACTGCTATATTCATGGCTTCTCTCCAAAACATCTTGGATACACCATTCTTAGCTTACATAGCTCTTGCTACTTTGTAACTAACCTATTCCTTCTCTTTGCAATGCCATTCTATTTAGGGGTTCTTGGAGCTAATAAGTATCTTTTGATTCCATATTCTTCACAAAACATGTTAAACTCATTTAAAGTAAATTCTCCTCCTCTATCTGATCTTAAACATTTAATCTTCATACTAGATTCATTCTCAACTCTATTCTTGAATATCTTGAACTTATCAAATGCCTCAGATTTATCTTTAAGAAATGCAACCCACATCATTCAAGAAAAGTCATCAACTAGAATCATAAAATACCTTTCACCATAGAATCCTTTATTCTTTGTAGGATCATTAAGTTCTATGTATACAATCTCAAATTTTTCTATAGTAGTAAACTTCTTACTAGGAAAAGAAGTTATGTTATGCTTTGCCAAAATACACTCCTTGCAAATTGTGTTAGTGGGTTTTAGAATCTTAGGAAAATCTCTAACTGCAAACATACTACTAGTCTTCACAATATTGTCAAAGTTTATATGACAGAATCTCTTATGCTATAACCAACTATCATCTACCTTTGCAACCAAACATGTCATTTCATTAGGATTCAACTAAAATACATTACCTCTAGATCTAGTTTATGTTTCAATTACCTTTCCATATTTATCTTCGATCATGCATGTCTTCTCTATGAACTACAATTGATAAACTTTGTCCACTAGTTTTCCAACACTCAAAAGATTGTGCTTCAAACCATCAAACAAATATACATCATGAGTGATAGTTTTACCATCAAGAGTTGTAGATCCAATACCTTTATCTTGGCATGTTGCATTGATTCTAACTCTAACAATGCCTCCATCCTAACTTTTGAAGCCAAAAAACTTGTTCATATCATTAGTCATACAATGTGAACAACCACTATCAATTATCCAATTAGATTTCAGCTTCTCAACGTGTGACACCAAAGCTACTTTCTATGGAATTTCTTCTTTAATTTCTAGGAATCCAATTTCATCATCACTAGCACTTACTACTTGTTCATCAGAATCATTTTGTTCATTTGCATACAAACACTCTCTATCTCTTCTAGGTTTGTAATTTCCTTTATACTTTTTCTCTCTTTTAGAACACTTAGATGCATAATGATCATATTCATCACAAGTCCAACATTTAAAGATTTTCTTCCACCTTTTCCTTTTCTTACTAGATGGGTACTCCTTCAATATTTCTATCCTCATTAGATCTGTTGTTGCTAGAAAAATCCCCTTTAGTACTTGTGCTCCTTGATAAACTAGGTCAAAAATTCAAGGCACTGAAAGCTATTTTAGTTTTGGTCAATTTTTCAGATTGTCTAAGCTCATTCTCACCTGCTTCAAGTCTCCCAAGAAATGTCTCCTTTTTGAAATTTTTGGTACAAGATATCAACAACTATATCATTTGAAATTGTATATGAGCAATGTTAGTATGCTAATAGAAACCAAATTTAAATAAAGCTTCTACAAACTAAACAAAATTCATAAACTTCAAGATAGACTAAGATGAGCTCTCAATTGAGAATATGAGCCATTAATGGGCTCTCTCAATAAGAAGCTCTCTTGTTGAGTGGCTTTGTCTAAATAGATAGGATGTATGCTCAAGCTTATGCTTCAAAAAGGGCTTCAAATGGAGTTCAAATTTGGGTGTGAGTGTATGGTTTTGATGTAAAATGGATTCTTAAAATGGCATTGTGACTTTACTTCATGGATTGTGTTATTTTGCAAAGGGGAAGGATCCAATTTATAGGCAAGAGGCTTGAGTGATTAAGGGCTAAGATGCAAGGATGGGAAAAAGCTCATGGAGGGCTCAGATTGCATGAGAAGAGAGCACATGGATTGTGCTTCCTTACAACCAATCAGGGAGTGACACATGCCATAGGGTGAGAGGATGGAGGAAAGGGGAAGGATGAGTCAACAAAGGAGGCTCAATGGGATAAAATCTTCATAAAGACCCTCATAATGGCTTGTAAGAGCAATAAAAGGGCTTGGAAGAGTCATTTATGGCCTAGTGGGCTTCATAAAGTTTTATGGTTCAGATATTTTGAGGGAGATGAGAGAAATTTCGACTTGGGCATGATTAGGAGGATTTTAAGCTTGCTTAGGATTGTGCAAATGATTAGAGGATGGATTAGGATTAGCTTAGGGATAGGCAAGTGGATGGCATTTAATGAGGGTGGGTGAAGGAGGATATATTTGTTAACTTTGGCTTGGGTTAGTAAGTCTTAACCCATGTTTAGGGAATGTGACAAGGTTAGGAGGGGATTAGGATTAGGTTTAAAGACATCTTCTAGAAGAGTCTAGACTTTGGATGAGGATAAAGACTTTCTAGAATAGTCAAGAACTTCCTAGGATGAGGATGAAGACTTTCTAGAAGAGTCTAAAACTTCTTAAGATGAGGATAAATTAGATTTTTAGGAAATAAATAAAGTTTTATTTATTTCAAGGGTTTGGGTTGAGGAGATATTTATTAAAACTTTTTTAATAAACATGAGGATTAATATTTAATCTTAATTAATTATTTTGAGTTGGGATTAGGGGTAGGAAATGATGGGATTAGCTTTTAATCAAAATTAAAAAAGGATTAGAAGATTTTGGAAGAGGTTAGTGGTCTTAAGGAAATTGGCCAAGTTTTGAGCAAAAAATAATAATTTTTATTTATTCTGGGTTTTTTGATCAATTTATTAATTAAATAATTAATAAATAAGGAAATAATGTTTAAATAAGATTTAAACATTTTTGGGAGGGATTCCTTAATTAAATATTTTTAAATAAGATAAAGGGATTTAATGGCATAAAAATAAATAAATTAATTAAATAATTAATTAATTAATAAATGATGACGTCATTAGGAATTTTTCAAAAAATAAAAATACTTTATTTTCTAAAGGTTTTTAGGTGTCTACATTTTTCCCCTCTTTGATGTGATGCCACAAGTGGCATGGCATCAAAGATAAGAAAATAAGATGCCCAAGGCTAGAGCAGAAGAGGAGAGAATGGATTGTGAGATGCCCCCTCAAGAAGGCGACAGGGAGAGAAAGTGAGGCTTGACAACTTCTTGAAAAGTACAAGAATCTGAGATGAGCAAGAAGACTCAGATTGGCTTAAGAGAAGAGGTTTAGTTATCTCAAACTCTCACTACGGGAGAATGATAAAGGGAGAATCAGAGGCACAAGAGGAAGCAAGCTTAAGATCTCAGGGATTGCAAAGGATGAAGGAGTGGAGCACTATAAAAGGAATCCAAGATGGGGAGATGGATGAGGGGACTATAAAGCTGATGCAATAAGATTTCAAAGAGTCAGATTGGTGGAAGATGGGTTTCAAAGATCCGTAGGACTAGGATTGTGGATCTCGAAAGATGAGGCTTGGTGGATTTATTTGGATTGATGGATCCCTAAGACTAGGATTGTGGATCCCTAAAGCTAAAGGTGAGGAGTGATTCAAAGAGATAATGATGCATAAGCTGGGGTAGGAGAGACAGATGTTGGATATGGATGGGGGATAATGGAGATGAAGGGAAACCATTGAAGCTTTTTGAGCGGGAGGATAATTCAAAGAGAAGTACCACCATGTAGTTGAGCACTAGATTTGCTATAGGATTGTTGGTTAATTTCCAAGGTTACCAAGAACATCAAGGCCTTTTCACCAATTGTCTAGAGGACTGACGAACTGACTCGAAACAAACATGCAAGGATTGCCCCAACATCACACATGATTCTTAAAAGAAGCATCGTGGAACCGACACTGGGTAACCCACAAGAAGAAAAGAAAAATAAATGAAAGACCTGATCAAGACCTTATGCTTAGATTGCCCCATTCGTAGCATACCATGATATGGAAGATCGTGGCAACCTTGAGGAGGGAACAAAAAGATTGCTTGGAAAAGATACTTCAAGACCCAAAAGGGAAGATTTCAAATCCAAAGAAAGTGAAAATCCAAAAGAGAACCATTTGCCAACGAGATGGGTAGGACGAGGTACTAACAGACCAAGATCAAACATGAGGAAAGCTATATCCTGCAAGGATCTATCGGAGAGCACCTAAGCAGATGGATCTGGATGAGTGATGCATCTGGCAAGCTGAACTAAGAAGGATAACACTTTGGTGATAGGAGATCTAGCTAAAGGATGCATTGGGATAGCTAACCAAGGGTTGTGCGATGTGTGCAAGATGTTGATCAAGGAGGAACTGAGACAAAATTTTGATAGATACAATGCTACTAAGCTAAAGAGGATGTACAAGCTGACAGACCAAGATATTTACAAGCTGAAGCTGACCAAGATAGGTACAAGCAGGAAAAAGCTCAGGATGATAGGATAGCGGGATGGTTCGATGTTGTGAAAGATGTGAAAGCTAAGGGTGGGGTGATAGCGAAAGATATGGATTTGGTAGGATGCATCCAATGATGATGAGAGATTTTGTGACCAAGGATAGCTAGAGGAGCATGATGAGATGGCTGGATAGGGTGGTAGATAGCTAGGATTATGATGGATATAAAGAGATGACATTATGTTTGCATGAGGATAGCCTAGAGCTAGATACCAATGACAAGGGAGGATGGACAAGACAAGATCTCCAAGGAATATAGTGCCCCCAATCAGAAGATAACATGCAGAAGGAGGTCTTATGATGGATGTGATAGGATTGAAGCTAGGTTGGAAAAAGTTGAAGGGGCTAGAGAGATGGATGATAGCTGGGATGGTTGGCTGAAGCTGTAGGAGATAAGTGGATGGTGTGAGATGGAAGATGGAGGGTGGAGGATAGGTGGATAGATTGGAAAATGGAGTTGGATGTCAAGAGATGACCAAAAGCATAAGGGTGATAGGCTAAGCTAGGGATGGTGGGATTACGCATGACACTTGTTTGCCAAGTTTTCATCATGGTACTTGTCCAAGGTGCTTGAATTGCCAAGTTTTCACCAGTGGACGCTTTATTTTTCTTTTCTTTTTTTGACTTTTTGACTTTGGACTTAGCTGGAATGATCTTGGCTTTCTTTAGCTATTTTGGCTTTTTTGGGATTTTTCACTGGCTATTGGAATGTTCAATTTTGTTGCTAGTTGTTGGTACATCGGATTTGTGATTTATGCAATAGATTGGATAAGATGGGATTGATGGTAGGAGATTGAGGGATGAAAAGGTTGGAAAGGAGCATGAGATGGGGATGCTTGCAATAGCAACATTGGCACATGTTGGGATGGGTGTGAAAAGAGCATATGGGGGATAGATGGTAGATGCAGGCATGATGGAGGATTTGTGAAAGTGTGCTTGGGGATATAGGCACCCAAGATGGAGTTAGGAGATGGGGGACATGAGTCACTAGATGGAGGATTAGCAATGGTGGATGCCATTATGCATTGGGTTTCAACTTTTTTCTTTGGGATCCACATGGTTTTGGATTTTCTTTTCATAGGCATTTGCATTATTTTGCATTCTTTGACTGGATTTTTCCTTTTTGGTGTATGTCTTTTAGAATAGACATATGATTGCCTAGGATGTAGATTTTTAGCTTTATGCATTTTGAAGTTGGCATTTACATTGCTATGGTAAGCTTTGGAAAGATGGTTAGGTGAAGCTTTGTGAGATGGAGAGGATATGGGAGAGTGTGTAGGGGGATGATGATGGATGATGTGCCTTGATATGTGCCTTTTCTGATATTGCATAGGAATGGAGGGAATAGGATTTGAATGATGGCTGATAAGAGGATGGAGGATGGTAGATTTTGGGACATAGGGACCCAAAATGGATTTAGCAGATGAAGGGGGGATATTGGTATGTTGTTTTAGTTTGCAAAGATGGTGGAGGGGGGATGACATAAGATTTCTTGAAGGAGTGATGGGAGGCTGGCATGGGGGGTTTGGAGATAGGCTTGGTTTGGGGGTGTGGTGTACCAACACCTTTAGATGGTGAGCCTTTGGATACATATCCAAGACCACAAAATTCTAGATTTTTTTGTGCAATAATAGGCTTTCTGATTCCTTGCTCTTGTGGTCCTAAACCTTGACCTTGATAATTCTATTGATTGATCATTTGGACTAGCCGATAATACTTTTTTCTTGCAAAAAATGGTGGAAGTGCTTTATCAGATGTACTGCAATAGAGAGATACTATTCTTAATTCTTCTGCTAAGAGGAGGCCACTATGGATGAATGTAAGTGAACCAAGAAGGTATATTATAGATGGTGAAATAGCTTGGATATGTGGTAAGATGGAAGCATGGAGTGGAGGAGATGGTAGGATAGGATCTTGATTTAGCTGATGGGATGAAAAGATATCCTGCAGTAGAGGAGGTATGGCTTGAGTTTTTGGAGATGGAGGGGATAGTGACTCCACTATGGATGGAACACATGGTACAATGATATCTTCATTTATGCTTTGGGGGATGTCAACATGCTTTTGGGTAGGATCTTGATAGTATTCGTTTGGAGTGGATGGTGCGATAGGAGGTGAAGGGATGGACTCTTCAAAGGCAGCGGATGGATAGATGGGAGATTCAGTAGTGGAGATGGGTGAGTAGAAGATGGATGCATAAGGGTCATTATGGGAGATTTGGGAAATGCTTGGAGGTGATGTGGATAGGATTTGGAGGGTTTTGATAGATGGTGGGATTTTGATGCTTGTGGGAAGTGGAAGGATTTTAAGCAATTTGATGGATGGTATGGGGATGATAGCTATGGGAGATGGAGGTGATATTATAGATGGGGAAGCTTCATTACTGACTACTTCACATGGTTGGATTAGATGACATGGCTTATCGACTGTTGGAGGCAACTTTTCTTGTATTTCCTCTAGGAGATTCCTTGGAGACTCGTGTGTCAGAGGTGGAGGTGGATTGACAGGAATAGTTAGTGTGATGGGGGTGGAAGATTGGAAGCTTGGTTGATTGGGTGATGGAGGAGAAGCTGCAATATCAGATGGCATGACTAGATAGTTTAGAAGAATGCATGGATTTTGTGGGATGCTTGGGGGAATGTTTCTAAGGCTTTCAATATACCCATCATAGTCAACAAGATTTTCATCATCATTGGAATAGGAGGTGGCGGGAGAAAGGACAATACAACTGAACACATCATGATAGGTTTGGGATTTCATGTTTTGATGATGAGTCAGATGGGGATGGGGTCTTGCATATGGATGAACACAGAAGCTCATGGTTGGATTTGGATTAAGCGCAGATTTTGGATTAGCTGATGAAGGATTTCCTAGGGAGAGTCAAAGCTGTATGATAGACCTAAGGAGGATTGGCTGGAGATTTTTGGCTTTCCTATGGATGGAAGACTTCAAGGGCATGCTGTCAAAAAGTGAGTTTTTCTTTCCTATGCGCTGGATTGGTGGAGATTGTGTCAACTTAAGGATAGACTAATGATCCTATGGGCATGACATGAGATTGACCACTTGTGGATCCCAACCTTTAGCTCAAGGTGATGAGGGATAACAAGTGACAAAGCTAGATTACCCTAGACAAAGCTCTGTCAAAGGGATAACCTTGGTGAGGCTAGTGGATTGGTCGGATTGATTGGATAGCAAATTCTAGCAGAATGACAACAACTCTCTAAAGGCTTGGGTGTGATTTTGGATTGGGTTGCTAGCTGGCTAGGGGGGATGATTTGGAGAGATTTTGGATTTGGGATTGTTCTAAAGCAAGGAACTAGATAGATTCGGTTGCAGCGGGGGAGCTTGGATGATTTTTTGATGAGGCAGTGACTACGCTAAGTATGCCTTGGGCTAGGAGATTTTTTCTTTTTTGGAATTTTGACCAAAGTTGGCAAACATTCATTCAAAAGCTATGAACAAACAAGAAGACAAAATTTTTGAGCAAGCACATCAAACACACCAACATTCTAGGAAGCTTTCTACAAGGATGAAATTTGTTATAGCTAGGGAGTCCTCGATATACACAAGGTACGTGAGGCCCAAATCCATAGATGAAACCAAAAAGATGTCACACAACCGAGAGGAGCGATAACCCACTTCTCCTCTTTCACTTTTCAAGGGTATAAAGTTCCTTGAGGCTTAGCCCGAGTGACAAAAATCTTGATTCCAAGAGAGGTGTCTTTCGATTCACCTCCCGATTCTTATACTCTGCTAGAATGCTAGAGTTGAGGTCATCCAAGGGGTGATGAAATCCCCAAGCAGGCCTCCTAAAAAGAAACAAGGTTTTGGATCCTAATCTTATGCACCCAAGATGGCCTCGAAAGATGACAAGGGGAGAGAAGACTTGGATGACCTTGGGCTAAAAAATAAAAAAAAAACACGCTTGTTCTTTTACCAACTGACTCTTATGTGTGCTAATCTAGACTTTGCAAGCACTCATGTTTAAGAGACAATGTTCAATTCCAACTTGAAGTGCCAACAAAAGTAAATCGATCGAAGAATGCAAACAAGAAGAAGAGTTAGGGTCAACAAAAGAAAACTCGCGCACCCGGAGGCCCTCCACATCAAGTATCGATTAATTTCCTTTAAAGCATTCAAGAGTTGGTGCGATTTTGTTTTAAGCCCAAAGCAAAGATGTGTGAGACTCGATATGTCAAGCGCGCACCCGAAGGCCCTCCACATCAATAGTTGTTCAATTTTAGTGCCCAAACTTGAAGTGTGATCAATTTAATCTAGAGTTTTGGTCATTTAATTTTTTTGATAAAGTAAAAGCAAAGGTTCAAAGACCAAGTGAGTGAGTTAGATTGTGGAACATTTAACACCTTTTTCAAGTAGACCCATCTGCATAAATGGCGCTGAGATTGCAACCAATGGTTGAATTGATGGGTGATTAGAAAAGAGGTGAGTCCAAGGAAATACTCAAATTGATTTTTGCAAATTTGTATTTAACTTAACAAATTTTCTTAAATGACCAAAAATCAAACTTTACCTAAATTGCATGTTTGTTCAATTTTAGAAGCTCCAAATGAATTGTTTGATATTGCAATGGTTAATTGATCCTTGGCATTCAAGATTGGATTCGTTGTTTTAATCATGCATTCAAGGAAAATTTGATTTTAATCCATGGCATTCAAAAGTGTGTTTAGCAACATGCATTCAAAGACAAGTGATTAAACATTCAAGTTTTTTCCTTTGAGCATTCAAGATTGAGATTTTGTGTGTTGGTTTAAGAACTTTGAAGTGCTTTGTTTTAACCTTAGATCATTCAAGATTGTTTTCGACTCAAAAGTGAAAATGACTCTTTGGACTTTTGTTTTCATTCAAGATTTTGTGTTCTAGTTTGCATATTTTAAGCCCAAAAATGATATTCATAGATTTTTTTTATGCATGAAAAACCTAAGAAACATTCAAGATTTTGCAACAAGACATTTGTTTGGAACAAATAACAAAGCTTTTAGGACAATTTTTGGCAACTATTTAGGACTCTTAGTTTTCATGAGATTTTTAAAAGAACTTTAAAATATTTGCAAATGAGGTTCATTTTATCCTTGATTGATGCTTTGAGTTTGATTTAGATTTTAGTGTGCACTTAGTGTTGATTTTGAACCTTTTGAAATGGAAATTTGAAGTTCTTTTTAAATTCCCAAAAATGAAGTGTTCCTAACTTTGCATGAATGAATCTAAAACCTTGATGTTGCAAGGATGCAAATGATTGGATTGGTTTAGTTTCACTTGTTAAAAGAGTTTTTCTTTTTTGCAAATTTTTAATTTTTTAATGGATTTAACTATGATTTGGGGGTTCATTTTAAGCACTAAAAAGAAGTGTGTATGATTTTGCTTCCTTAAAAAAAATGGTCAAGATCTCCCACAAGAAGAAGAAGAAGAAGTAGATGGAGTAAGAAGAATATAGACAAGAAGAGGAAGAAGAATTTCAAGTGCTTTGTCCATCTATAAGCTTGAAAAATCTGCAAATACTATGAGATAGACTATGAGTTCCTTTATCTTCTTCATGCTCATGTGGACCTACAAAACCAATTTATACAATCCTACCAATCACAAAAACAAGCAAAATTATCCAAAATTAGCAAATGACATACAAAACTTGACTAAAAAAGCTAATGAAGATGACCCATGTGGGGTCCCACCGGGCGTGCCAAAATGTATATGAGCAATGTTAGTATGCTAATAGAAACCAAATTTAAATAAAGCTTCTAAAAACTAAACAAAAACCATAAACTTCAAGATAGACTAAGATGAGCTCTCAATTGAGAATATGAGCCATTAATGGGCTCTCTCAATAAGAAGCTCTCTTGTTGAGTGGCTTTGTCTAAATAGATAGGATGTATGCTCAAGCTTATGCTTCAAAAAGGGCTTCAAATGGAGTTCGAATTTGGGTGTGAGTGTATGGTTTTGATGTAAAATGGCTTCTTAAAATGGCATTATGACTTTACTTCATGGATTGTGTTATTTTGCAAAGGGGAAGGATCTAATTTATAGGCAAGAGGCTTGAGGGATTGAGGGCTAAGATGCAAGGATGGGAAAAAGTTCATGGAGGGCTCAGATTGCATGAGAAGAGAGCACATGGATTGTGCTTCCTTACAACCAATCAGGGAGTGACACATGTCACAGGGTGAGAGGATGGAGGAAAGGGGAAGGATGAGTCAACAAAGGAGGCTCAATGGGATAAAATCTTCATAAAGACCCTCATAATGGCTTGTAAGAGCAATAAAAGGGCTTGGAAGAGTCATTTATGGCCTAGTGGGCTTCATAATGTTTTATGGTTGAGATATTTTGAGGGAGATGAGAGAAATTTTGACTTGGGCTTGATTAGGAGGGTTTTAAGCTTGCTTAGGATTGTACAAATGATTAGAGGATGGATTAGGATGGTTTAGGATTAGCTTAGGGATAGGCAAGTGGATGGCATTTAATGAGAGTGGGTGAAGGAGGAGATATTTGTTAATTTTGGCTTGGATTAGTAAGTTTTAACCCATGTTTAGAGAATGTGACAAGGTTAGGAGGGGATTAGGATTAGGTTTAAAGACATCTTCTAGAAGAGTCTAGACTTTGGATGAGGATAAAGACTTTCTAGAATAGTCAAGAACTTCCTAGGGTGAGGATGAAGACTTTCTAGAAGAGTCTAGAACTTCTTAGGATGAGGATAAATTAGATTTTTAGGAAATAAATAAAGTTTTATTTATTTCAAGGGTTTGGGTTGAGGAGATATTTATTAAAACTTTTTTAATAAACATGAGGATTAATATTTAATCTTAATTAAATATTTTGAGTTGGGATTAGGAGTAGGAAATGATGGGATTAGCCTTTAATCAAAATTAAAGAAGGATTAGAAGGATTTGGAAGAGGTTAGTGGTCTTAAGGAAATTGGCCAAGTTTTGGGCAAAAAATAATTTTTTAATTTATTTTGGGTTTTTTGGTCAATTTATTAATTAAATAATTAATAAATAAGGAAATAATGTTTAAATAAGTTTTAAACATTTTTGGGAGGGATTCCTTAATTAAATATTTTTAATTAAGATAAAGGGATTTAATGGAATAAAAATAAATTAATTAATTAAATAAATAATTAATTAATAAATGATGATGTCATCAGGAATTTTTCAAAAAATAGAAATACTTTATTTTCTAAAGGTTTTTAGGTGTCTACAGAAATGTTTACTTAAACGATGGTCCACCGATAGTCCACCAAGATAACTGAGAGGGGGGGGGGGGGTGTGGGTGGTGAATAAGTTGGCCAACTATTAAAATATTTATCTTCTTTAAAAAAAATAACCATTTGACCAAATTAAACAACAACCATAATAAGATGCACATAGACAATTAGACTAGATATGTTGACTAGGGAAACCCTTTATTAGAGGGAAAACCCTAGTGGGAATGATTCCCACAAGATGATGTACTAATATAAATATTCCTTGTTAGAGGATGGACCCTATTAGTAGTTTATTACAACATTTAGTACACAGAGTCCCTATTAGGAGACTTTGAATTCATGTTTGGATATTCCAACCTTATTAGGAGTTGTAGTCTAATATATGCAAGAAGAGCCCACTACCCAAACATGCAATTTCAAATACAATAATAGCTCACTGCTCAAACATTCAATTTAATATTATGTTCTTCTTTCCTTGGTTCTATCAACCAAACCAATAATTATCAGACCTTATAGACTAGGTCACAAACTTCAGATCCAAATATCAAACCTCAAATCATTCCGCAAAACATCAACAATGAAATTTCGTTCATTTCTACTTTGCTCTACTCAACTTTGCATTTCGCTCTTACTGCTGCTTATAATCACTTCTCAATGTCTTGTCTCTATTAAATTCATGATAAATGAAAATGTCCTTCCTTTATATTAAGTCCATAAAAAAATTCCCTGAGTTGGATGTTAGACCTTCTTAGTTAATCATTATATGACCTCATTAAGAACACATTACACTTAGTGATAACATTAATCTTCTGCCTTGCAACTTGAATATCTTTTTGTACATTTTATATTATGATGAGTGAGATTATCCACATTGTCATCAACATTTCTTATTCACATCCTCAACCTTAATTCTTAGAATAACAACTCTGTTAAGAGGTATAACAAGTTTTCCAAAACATACCTTTGTAAACTCTATCTTTGAACAAACATCACCTTTCTTCTTCTAGTATTAACTACATATACTAGATACTGATAAGTATCTCCTATAATCTTGGATAGTTAGAATACTCAACTATCCATCCATACCAACTTGATCTTTCTACTATTCTTCTGTCAAATACCACCGAAGACTGCTATATTAACATTAATGAGAAAACCAGTCATGATTGTAACATATCATCATAATAACATTTGTACAATACTCCTCCATAGGAATATCATCAGCATTCATGAATCCATCAATCTTTCAAAAATCTCCCCCTTCGACATTCATGGAAACATAGATGAAAAACATCTATTTCCAAGAATACCAACAAAAGACTATTCATCTTTTTTTTAAATGCTCTTCTTGAATCATTCTCCCCCATTGATATACCTCAATGTGACTTTTGTCAAACTATGATTCTATGCTATACTTCTTTTGAACATGTTGTACTTGCTCTTGCTTTTCTTTTCTTCATGATCTTCTCATGATTTTTTTCATGTTGAACTTCTCCCCTACCGATATCAATGTCAAAGGTTTCATCAACCAAATTTACTACATCAAACTCCACAAAAATTGATTCTTACTTAGCTCAAGTGTCCAAATAAACTATTCAAAATCAACATCCAACAAGAGTCCTAGATGACTCTATCCATCACAAATACTCCCCCATATAGGTAGCATCAACATTTAGTCGAGACAAACAATGGTGCACTGATACATTGGACTGATGCACTCTTGCATCATCTATTCTAATGTAGGAAGGGGCATTACCCCTAGTGTTGGTCATGTTTTCACTTTAGTTTTATCTCAATACATCTCTAAGTGAGTGTTTTGGGTTCTTTTTATGAGAATTAGGGTTTGGTTCTTTTATTTTTATTAACTTTAGAATAACCCTAACTTTTGTTTCACTAAAAGTCACCCTTAGGAAGCTTTTGGGCTGTGTGCCTTTTCAAATTAAAATGTGGGGGATAAATCATGTTAAATTATCCCCTTTCTATGCCTAGGAACCTTTTAAAAATTCATTCACATTATTCAAATATTTCCTAAATTTTCCCAAAATATTTTAAACCCAATCTTTTATCTCTAATTTTCCATGGGTTCATGTTTCTTTTTGAAGAAGTAATCGAGTAATGATAACCCTTGATTTTCTCGAGATCAAGTGTTGTCACTTTGTCACCATAAGAAATTGCATGTCATTTACCACTAGTGACATGGAGACAAAGCTATGACGCCCATTTAATAAAGAAACAAGGTTTCAAGGTGAGTGACCCACATTGTCAAATCTTCCTATGATTGATGGTGGTTGCTTTGTCGCCATGAGAAATCACAAGGTTTTGATCCTTGGTGACATAGAGATTGCCTACAAAGGGAAATACTATGGGACCAAACTTAGAAATGGTGTTGTAAATTTATATCATTAACAACCTTGTCAACATGTCAGGATGGTATGATATCAGATGCCACTAAGGATTTATACTAAAGGAAATGTACTATTGATCACACCATTAAATCCCTTCAAGATTGATGGTGGTCACTTTGTCACCACGAAAAGTTGCATGAAATTTATCCTTGGTGACATAGTGGCCAAGAAGAAATACTATGGGCCCACATCATATATAATGAAATTATCACATGAGTTCTATCGTCCAACGCAAGGGGCATCAATGATGGTCGCTATGTCATCAACAAGAGTTGCTCAATTTTTACCCTTGGTGACATAGTGAGAACATGACATATGTCCAAAGGCATAAGTGGGTCTAATGTAAGTCACTAACAATGAAAGGAAAGGCTAATGTGGAAGGGTTTGATTGGATTGACTACCAACTTGGAGGGTTGAAGCTGAGCCATTAAAGGTTTTATTCCTAAATTGTCAGATTTTTCAAAGATCTATAACCTATTTTCAAATTTGAAGGTGATGCCACCTTATTTCTCTATGATCCATTTATGAGAATTAAGGCTCCTTGTGTAAAGTAAAGCCAGGAATATATTGTAGAAACTCAAAGATTTTCTTTGTGTCCACATATTTCTAATTTTTTAAGAGCTAGAACTTGTTGAAGAGTTATTTCCCACCTGATTGAATTGTAATTTTTTTTTCTCTATATTAGCAATTTATTGCAGAATTCAAAGAAGAAATAAGAGAGCCAAGTAAGTATCTAATCTTGTATATCACTCAAAGAATTCTAGATTTTCTATTTTATTATGAAACATGCCTCCAAAGAAGAGTTTTTTGGGGAAAGTAGAATATGCTAGTAGGAATATACATGATGATTTTCTAGAACAATTAACTGAATCCACAAATGAGTTAGCCCAAATGAAAAAATTAATTCCTGTGAACCCTAGACTCTGGATTTTAGATGGTTTGTATGATGAAGGGAATTAGACTAGGGATTCTATTACCTCTAAAATAGGGCTTCAATTATTCAAGAAATGGTTCTAAGAAAGGAAATTGTTTGCCCCCCATGAAAATATTTGGAATATTGATTTAGGTAATTTAGTAGTCCTTGGAGTTTTCTTGAATTCAGACCTTCTCATATCCATAGCCCTAAAGTACAACCTAGTAGCTAGGATAATGAGGAGAGTAGATGGGGAATGTCTGATAAGAGTTAATGTAGAAGAGATTTGAGAGGTTTTTGGGTTGGATCCAATCACAAATTATCATGAGATCATTGACTTCTAGAGATTGGAAAAAGAATACTTGTCTCGAAAGGATCAAGTCAGACAGGGTGCATTGAGAGGACACTTGGACACAATTGGAAATTTGACTTTTGTTACAACATCAACTAAGGAATATTTTAAGAAAAATAAATTAAATACTAGGGCCATACACATGTACATGACTTTATGTAGGGTTTTGGTGAGGATGAGCAATATTTTATGCTAATAAAGTTCATGTACATGATGAAACATATCTCTTCTTTTGGCATGGATATCATTTGTTTGATTTTGTATCTTATTTAGTAGAGGAAATTCATATAGGTCTGATTGGAATTGCAAAGAGAAAAGTTGAGAAAATATTTGGTCATTATTCATTGTTGATCCATATGCTTTTGTTTAAATCAGTTACTTACTTTGAAAAAGAGATGGTTTTAGATAGAGAATATGAGTGAGAAGCTCTGCCAGTCCAATTATGTAGTGCATATATGACCTGGGATGCAAAAGAGGATAGCTTTGTTATATTTGATAGGTACTTCACACCCAGGTTGAGAAACCTCATATTAAGGGACAATCCCATAATTCCTAAAGCACTACTAGATTTTAGTAGGCCTATGGACAACACTACTAGTTTGATGATGTCTCACAATTGGGTAGATATCATACCATACCTTGTGTCTACAATTTTAAAAGTGTATATTTTCCAATAGAATCCCCATGTACTTCCTTACCAAGTACCTTTAGAGCTAGGAATAGCCAAAGTGCTATGGTAGATAGGTGGATTGGAGGAAGCACAATTGACTAGTTGGTCTAGGGGCTCAATTTTCCCAAGTTGCATAGTTGCCCACCAATTCATAATCACCAAGGGTGGTTGGTTATTTTTCTAGAAATTCTTAAACCCATATAAAATGGCTATCTCCCATGAGTGTTTCAATGATAGTGAGGGTATTTTTGATATTTTTAGATAGAGGGATAAGATTAGTGCCAAGGATCATCAACCTTACTTTCCTGAGGACATAATAAGGAATGAATTCTCTCTTCAAGAAAAAAAGATTTAGAAGGAGAAGTGGAGAGTTTATTCTAGGGTTCTAGAATTTATTAATTATTTTGATAAAGACTATAAGCCTCTGAAGGATTCCAAGACAAAGATACATAAACTAAATAAATTGACAATCACTTTTCCAAAGATCATGGAGGCAATGAATGAGAAAAAGACATTCTTTTTAATTCTTACCCTAATAATTTTGGAAATATATGTGATAGGCTAAGTTACTAAGAGGGGAGGGATTAATTGGTAACTTATAAAACTTAATACTTTATTAACAATTAATCCTTCTTGTATATTATGATCAACTAAAAGAATCAAAACATTCATAACACTTTTGACACACAATATGGTGACCCCAAAACCTTCCAAATAGAAAGTAAAATTTAGATGTGAATGATACTCACAAGCTTTAGTACCACAATTTAAAGTTGGACTATTAAGGGTTACAATGATCACTTCTAATGATTTTCCCTATTAGGAGCAATAAGGATTGCTAGGTCCACCTTGCAAAAGGATTTATAGACATACAATGAAGTATGTGTTAAAAATAATAGTCCACCAAGATAATTGGCGGGGTGGGGGGTGAATAAGTTATCCAACAATTAAAACACTTATCTTCTGCAAAAAAACTTAACCATTCAACCAAAGTAAATAGCAACCATACAAAGATGCACATAAACAATTACACCATATATGTTGACTAGGGAAACCCTTGATCAGAGGGAACCACAAGATAATGTACTAATATGAATATTCCTTGTTAGAGGATGTACCCTATTAGGAGTCTCTTAGGACATTTAGTATAATGAGTCCCTATTAGGAGACTTTAAATCCCTATTAGGAGATTCCAATTCTATGAGGAGTTGTAGAATGTATGCAAGAGGAGCCCAATGCCCAAACATGCAATTTAAACTACAAGAAGAGGTCACTGCTCAAACAAATAGTTTACTGTTATTTTCTTCTTTCCTTTTTCTTTCCTCTATCATGTCAACTAGACCAATCACTATCATACCTTTTGGACTAGGTCAAAAACCTCAAATCCAAATACCAAACCTTGGATCACTCAATAAAACCTTGGCAATGAAGTTTCCTTTACTTCTACACTACTTTTCTCAACTTTTCATTTTGCATTCTCTACTACTTTTTGAATAGTCACAATTCACATATATCCATACCATGATAAAGAAAAATACCCTTCCTTTATACCAAGTCCATTAAAAAAATCCTTGAGTTAGTTATTAGTCCTTCTCAATTAATTATTAAGAACATGTTACACTTAGTGCTAACACAAATCTTCTGCCTTGTAACTTGAATAAATTTTCATAAATGAAAAATTATGATGAGTGAGCTTAGCCACATCATCCTCAACATGTCTTCTCCATGTCTTCAACCTTGATCCTCAAAATATCAATTCTGCTAAGAGACATAACAAGTTTTTTAGAACATGCCTGTATAAACTCTATTTCAAAATAGATCACCAAAACTTACATAACTTCTTCTAGACTTATCCTTTCTACTTCTAACATTAACTGCATATGCCAAATACTTAGAAGTATCTCCCATAACCTTGGGTGGTTATCATGCTCAACTAGTCATTTGTATCAACTTAATATTTCCACTGTTCTTCTGTCAGATACCATAGAAGACATCAAACATGCTATGTCAACATCAATGAAAAACTCATTCATGAATGTAACATATCATCATCAAAAAAATCTTCCAACAATCTTTCCAATCTTCCAAAAATCTCCCCCTTTGGCATTGATGAAAACATAGATGAGAAATATCTTCCAAGAATACCAACAAGAGACTTTCCATCTTCAAATTCTTTTCATTAAAAGATGATCTATCTTCAAATCCTTTTTATTAATCATACTCACCCATTGATATAACTTAATGTTATCTATATCAAACTATTATTTCACTTATTGTGCTTATGCCAAACATCTTCCTCAACATACTGCCAAACTTTTCTTCTTAGCATAATACTTCTCCCCATTTAGCATAATATTTTTCATGCCAAACTTCTCCCCCATTGACATGAATGTTAGAGGTTTCTAAAACCAATATCTCTACATCAAACTCTATAATCAACTAGTAATTATTTAGCTCATGTGTCAAAAGACAACATTTACAACAATATCAATCAAGAGTCCAAGATGACTCTGTCCATCACAAATACTCCCCCATACAAGAAGCATTAGCATCCAGTCCAAACAAACAATGGTGCTTTGCTACCCTAGACTAATGCATTCTTACATCTTCTATTCTGATGTAGGAAGGGGAATAACCCCAAGCATACCTCACAAATACTCAAAAGTCTCTTTGGAAAGAGGTTTAGTGAATATATCTGCAATCTAATCTATAGTGTTTATATACTCCAATCTGATTTCTTTTTTTGCAACTTTTTCTCTCAACATATGATACTTGATAGAAATGTGCTTAGTCTTTGAATGCAACATTGGATTCTTAGACATATTTACTGTGCTTATGTTGTCACAATGTATAATAATAGGTTTACTGATTTCTATCCTTATATCCTTCAGCATCTGTTTCATCCAAATAACTTGATTGCAATTATTTGTTGTTGCAACATACTCTGCTTCTATTATACTTTGAGATGTACAATCTTATTTCTTGCTTAACCAATAAACCAATCTTCCTCAAAGAAAGAAGGCTCCTCCACTAGTGCTTTTTCTATCATCCATACCACTTACCCAATTTGCATTAGTATAAGCACTTAGAGTAAAGTCATTAGCTCTGTCATACCATAATCGAAACTCTAAAGTTCCTTTCAAATATCTAAATATCCTTTTTACTGCTCTATAATTTTCTTCTTTGAGATCAACCTAGAATCTTGCAACAATTCCAACTACATTTTCTATATTCAGCCTTGTGTGAGTTAGATATTGCAATCCTCTGATCATAGATCTTTACTTCTTCTACTCAATAGTACGTGTCTCATCCTTTGTGGATAACTTGTGTCCAGTTACCATAGGTGTTCTAATAAGTTTGGATGTTTCCAAACCAAACCTTTTTAGTAAATCCTTTAAGTACTTAGTATGAGAAATATCGATTCCTTCTTTATTTTGTAATATCTACAATCCTAGGGAATATTTCATTTCTCCTATCATACTCATTTCAAACTCTTTCTTCATTTCTTCTATTTTTTTTTAAATTTCTTCATCATTGCCTCCAAATATAATGTCATCAAGAAATATTACCAAAATCATCAAACCATCATCGATTTCTTTCCAATATAGATTGCTATCTACCATACCTTTTCTATATCTAAGCTTCGTCAAATTCTTGTCTAACCTTTCATACCATGTTTTGGGTGCTTACTTCAATCCATACAACACTTTCCTTAGTTTTGATATAATATCCTTGTCATTTGTCAAAGGATATCCTTTAGGCTGCTCAATGTATACCTCTTTTTCAAGTTCTCCATTTAGAAATGTTGACTTAACATCTATCTAATATACTTTGAATTTCTTCTATAATTCATAGGCTAAAAATAGTCTTACTGCTTCTATTCTATCCACTAGAGCATAAGTCTCCTCATATTCTATTCCTTCTTGCTATGAGTAACCTTTACATACCAATTGTTGGCTCCTCATTGAACTAATTTAAAAATAACCAAGAAACTAGATCAATACATCTAAGGCTAGCAAATTCCTATGATGGATGCACTTGACTACTAATCTTGGGCCAACTATAAGGATATTTAACTCTCCTTCTTCTTCAGGATCTATAAGACCTAGGTAGGTGGACCTCAAATTCTTTATATGGTACCAATGTAAAAGCATACAACTAAATCTAGATAAAAAATAAAACCCCTTAATTTTCTATATTTATGCAAACATTCCTGGTCATGAAATAGCTAATAACAAAGAACATGAACCTGATAAACCAAGTGAGGGAAAAATATTTCAATTCTTTAAACATAAAGGGAAAATATATTTGATTAATAATTGAATCATCAACCTAACCTAGGTATGCAACAACAAAAACATGTAACCTCTAAGCTTATTAGTCCCTTACCCATTGGGCATCAATTAAACTTTAACATAAAGATAGATACCTGAAGTATACTCATATATCCAAACATATGATCTATCTATCTGGCTTACAAATAGACATCTATCTTCATAGGAACTCTCATACTTATTGTTATATCATCCTAGTGAAATCTACAACCCAGTCAAGGTAAACAAGTATTTTCTTGGCCCTTTGTTCCAATAGAAAATTTATCTAGACATACAATATTAAGGGATTCTAATTGAGTTTAAGTTCTCTATTCTTAAACACAAAAAATCACAGATAATAGAGGAAGGAGATGAGAATCAGAATGAAACTAAGAAAAATGAAGCTCTTGTATTAATTTCATTGAAACTAACATATCATCTATATATCAAAACTTAGAAAACAACACCAAGGAATGACTATGTAGTATAAAATGCTTCAAAAGAAATAAACTATTGTTGTTCATAATAGAGGAATATTGAGAATGGTATCACAATAGTTAGGAAATTCTCTAGCTCTAGAACCCATTTGTTCTTATAATAATGAGAAAATCTCAAAAAATGGAACCCTTTCAAAGAATAGAGAAGAAAGATATATAGAAGAGAAGATATTTCAGGATTTGGAATCTGAAATTGACATGTGTCCCATTGAAATTATCTTCAATCTAATGTTGTTGAAACTGATCTTCCTTCATCTGCCTATAACCAAAAACCATAAATGATGCACTAAAATATCTGATATATCCCTTTAATGTAATCAACAAAATATCCCTTGAAGAAAATATCAGATACACATCATAAACTGTGTTGGAGCTTTAAATCTAATCTTGGCTTGTCACTTCTACTTTTGCCATGAAATTCAACTGTACTATTAGCAAAAACATGATTACTTCCAACTACCTTTAAAACATTCAATTTTACCTTTATAGTTGATGAAATCAAAATTTATCTAATCATATATGGTTTCATTTCCTTTGAAAACATCAAATCTGCACTTTATCACTAAGGAGCCCGCAAAATTACAAATCTACCTATAGCTACTTCTAGTGAATACTTGTGCAAAAACTAATTATAGAAATATAAAATTTATCTCTTCCCATTTTTTTCTGTATATTACACAGCATATTTTGGACAAAAAAACATGCTCTTGAGGTGCATTTGAATTTTCCAACCCCAAACTATGAACATAGCATTAAAAATGATAAATTTAAAATATTACATACCTGAACTATATAAAATCTTAAATTTATCAAATCTTTGAACTTTAAAATTTCATACATTGAAAATACTTAAATTTTAATTTTTTATATTCACTTTCCATTTCCCTTTGTCACTTATAAAATTCTCATTTGCCATTTTATTCGAGTAGGCCCCTCATCCATCTATACAACATTTGAACATTTGAAGTTTTGAAATTTATGCATTTTTATAATATCATAGCAACGAATTTTTCTTTCCATGATCTCATGCCAAACTCCCCCTTTCATAGCATCAAGCTTTGAAGAAATGGTTTATTGTAATATCTCCACCCACAAATTCAACTTCCCTGACCTTATGATCCATCATCACATCATAGCATTTATAACTCCATTTCCTGACCACATGGCAAGGGGCCCATCATAGCATCACACATTACCAAATTTTGATTTACAACCTCATGCAAATGGGCTTTTCATAACATCAAAGCTCCCAAATTTACCTCTCATGATCACCCGATGGTTCTTTCTCAGTGTTTGGAGGGTTAAAATTTTATTTGACTTGGCATGCCAGCTGGCCAAATCGGCTCCTCCACAAATGAACTAAGAGTATTAAAAGACTCGTGCCCTTTAAGAGAACTTAACATGCGAGCTTCCATCCTTAAAAAATCATTACAAAATATCACTCCACCAATGTGGGATAATCATTCTAGTAGGTTTCTAACATCTATGACCATGAAGCTCTACCTTGTATGTTGTAGTGGTCTTCATGTACATTTGAAGTTTGCTGCAGATCTTTTGATGTCATGGGTGTCTCAATGCCCCTTCTATCATGCTGTCACCTCCCCTACAAACTTTTCAAGTTACCCTCAACATGTGGAGCTCCTTGCTAGTTGTCTTTGAAGTGGATGACTCTCTACAAAGCATGAACCACTCTACATCTAAACAATGAAAATTTCCCCTAATTGTTGTTTCCTCCCATATGCTCTACCAAGGATGTCATTCTTGTTCTTTGTGGGGGTCATTCCTTCTCATGTACGTGGACCTCTTTCTTGCCCATGCCATGGGCTTTGCTTATATACATGGACCTTCCACTCTTTCTATTGCCGCTCCAGCTCCTCATGTGATCACCAAAACAAATGAAGTCTCTTCCTTGCATGGAGACCCCTTGTGTCATGCCTTCTCTCATCATTTGGTGCTAGGAAACTCCTTTCGCCTCATGCAAATGGGCTCTACTCCTACCATTGCACTTTATTTTAAACAAGAGCATCCAACCTCCCTTTCACACTTCCTAGATACATTTTGCTCCATCTAATCTTTCAATATAATGCTTCCCTTGTACTTGAAAATCTAGACTTTGAATGGGCCCAAATGTGGCATCCTTCAATGAATATAAAACTCTAAGAACACCAGTCATTGACTTGGGACAACTTCAAAGGTTTAACTGGTTGAAAAAATGAGCTCAAGATTTCATTCCAATATTAATAGGTATTTAGTCCTTTGGAATTCCTCACATAAAATAAACTACTCCCTTCCCCTGACAATCACATTTCTATGCACATTTGGGAAGAAATTTCGTTGATGGAAATCAATGACTCAACATTGCAATATACTATGAGAGCATTATAAAAAAGAAAATTTTTATAAAAATATTTCATGTGATGACTTAATTACGTTGAGCATGAGCCTATGTGTAAAAACATAAAGACCCTTTATACGCACCAATTGTATCTTGAACATCTCCAATCCATGTGTAATTTCATCAATCTAATGTAACTAGTCGAGCCCCAAAGTGGGTCTGACTAATTTTTTTTTCCAAGAAAATGACAAGCAAACTAATCCATTGATCATTTTGAATTGATTGAAATCAAATTTGACCATTGATTGATCATTAAAACTTATTTACCCTGTTCTTTGTAAATTGTGACTTTTTGCTAAGAGGGCATGTTGGCTAGCTTTAAAAATTGACTCAAACAAATAATAGGGCTCTAAAAGTTGATACGATGATAGTCTATCCCACAACCTTGCATCTTGTCAAATTTCACCTCATGATAATCATCCAGTCAAAAGATATTGACTTTCAAAGTTGTCCAGTTAAAACTGCTTGTAGATAAACAAGTTTAAAAATTGGAAACTAAGTTTGGTTTTGGCTTTGAAAATTGGGCAAATAGATGCTTGAAGGCTAAAAAATTGGGGAATTATTTCATTTCCATGAGGGGAATATAATTCTATTATTTGGACTCATGATGAATCATGAGACGCATTTGGTAAACGTGCAAAGTGGGCAACTCAGAATTGTAGGACTGGAAACATCAACAAAAAGGTGTTTTTGCAAATGGAATGGCCCTGGGAAAGTGTGCAGATGAATTCATCAAGGTTTACAAACTGGCACACTTGGAGTATTTTGGAGTAGAATTTATTGGTACAAACCATTTGATCTCATCTATTATAGATTCAAAACTACGACATCCTAAATAGGGGTACCAACCAATCTGCATTTTATGATACCAATAAAAAGTTATAAATTGCATTCAAAATTGCATTTGAAAAGTAATCAAATGAATTTGTAATAAGCACAAATCTAGAGTGTGCCAAGTGTGTGACCTCTAGAATGTAATACAAAAGGAAATTTTTTAGTATGGTCAATTGGGTCAAAGTTATAATCGGTCAAATAAGGCTTCCTGGATTTTTGAGAAATATGCATCAACATGACAAAGATAAGTAGCCAACTTATAGGGATTCAAAACCTAGTCAAAATATATTAGAATGACTCAAAATCTATAACATAGATTCATTGATATGAATAATAAACAATGCCAAAGTGGTGAGTCATGAAACATTATCGGGTACAAGATATTCAAATCCAAACTAGGCCTCTTGTCACTATTTGACACTTACACAAAAATATAGAATTGAACACTACTCAAAACAAAACTTTGCAAAATGACCTCGAATGACAATTTATCATTGTAGAATGCATGGATATGTTGAATTTAAGGTGTTAGAAACATAAAACACCCTTTAGACCTTAAAATGATAACCAGGTACACAAGCAAGAAAATGTGCATATACATCTCAAAGCAACTCAAAATTTGGAATGGTACTCAAAATGGAGAATGTGAATTTGAGTCCCATCACCAATCTTGCTATGTTTCTTACAAATTTTCCTTGTTCATTCATCTTGTTCTTGATTACCCATTTGGTTCCTATCACATTCTTATCTACTGGTCTAGGGACCAATTCCCATGTTCCATTATTTTCTATTTGATCCAATTCCTCTTTCATGGCTTATTTCTAGTAATCATCTTTGCATGCTTCATCTAGATTTTTTTCTTCAACTTGTGATATCAAGCATAGTTCTTCATTTACTCTACTTCTTTTCATCACACCTTTGTCTTTTCTTTTGATGATCAGATGGGTGATTCTTTATCATGTTCTTTCTTGAAGTAGGAGTTGCTATCTCAACTCTTGGTTTTACTGAAGGTTTTGAGCTTTGTTCCTATCTTGGCTCTACCTCATTTTGCAAATAATTTTTAATGATATCTTTCACATTTTCATGGTTAGCCTCTAGATCAACAATAGTTACCAAAGGTAATACTTCCTTTTCCTTAACCATTTCAAGCTCGTTATCACAATCTTTCAAGAATCTTTCCAAACTTTCTTAAATTCTTCATCTTCATCATAAATCAAACTCTTTCTAGATTTCCTTATTCTGTTAGGGCATGTAGAAGAAAAATGACCAAACTCTTTACATGTCCAATAAGAAAAAAATTTCATACCTTTAAGTTCTCTCTTTGTAAGTAGATTAGTTCCTTCCTTTAACTTTATGTCTTCTTCTAATTTGGATCTATCTTCACTTGTGCTACTATTCCTTTTTATACAACAAAAAAATTCTAGATCTAAAAACTCAATAGTCTTCTCTTTACAAAAATTTGATAACTCACTAAGAATTTTCATCTCTTAGCATCAAAATTTCCATTATCTAACTTAGGACTATCTTTGTTCACCACTGATCTCCCAAAGTTGTTAAGCTTATCCTTCAAGGACCTGATGCTCTAATACCAATTATTAGAAACAATAGTCCACCAAGATAACTGGGGGGTGAATCAGTTATCCAAAAATGAAAACACTTATCTTCTTCAAACAAACTTAACCATTCAACCAACATAAATAGAAACCACACAAAGATGCACATATATAATTACACTAGATATGCTAACTAGGGAAACCCTTGATCAAAGGGAAAACTCCAGTGGAAATGATGCCCACAAGATAATGTACTAATATGAATATTCCTTATTAGAGGATGGACCTTGTTAGGAGTCTATTACAATATTTAGTACAATGATTCCCTATTAGGAGATTACAAACCTATTAGGAGTTGTGCCAACCCTATTAGGAGTTGTAGTACAATGTATGCAAGAAGAATCCACTGCCCAAACATGTAATTTCAACTATAAGAAGAGCTCATTGCTCAAAAAAATAGTTTACTATTATTTTCTTCTTTCCTTATTCTTTCCTCTATCCTATCAACTGGACCAATCACTATCAGATCTTGTAGACTAGGTCACAAACCTCAGATCTAAATACCAAACCTTAGATCATGTAGCAAAACCTTGGTAATGAAGTTTCCTTCACTTCTACACTGCTCTACTCAACTTCACATTCTACACTCTACTACTTTTTGAATATTCACAATTTGTATACATCCATATTATGATAAAGAAAAATATCCTTCCTTTATACCTAGTCCATGAAACAATTCCTTGAGTTGGCTATTAGTCCTTCTCAATTAATTATTAAGGACACATTACACTTAGTGATAACACAAATCTTCTGCCTGCAACTTGAATAAATTTTTGTACATTGAAAATTATGATGAGTGAGCTTAGCCATATCATTGTCAACATTTATTCTCCATGTCCTCAACCTTGATCCTCAAGATATCAACTCTGCTAAGAGATATAACAATTTTACTAGAACATGCCTCTATAAACTCTATCTTAGAATAGATATCACCAAAACTTACATAACGTCTTCTAGACTTATCCTTTCTACTTTTGATGTTAACCACATATGCTAGATACTCAAAAGTATCTTCCATAACCTTGAGTGGTTATCATGCTCAACTAACCATCTGCATCAACTTGATCTTTTTGTTATTCTTCTGTCAGATACCATAGAGGACATTAAACATGCTATGTTGACATCAATGACAAACTTAGTCATGAATGTAACATATCATCATCAAACCAATCTTCCAATAGTATGTACTTAGTAAAGATATTTACAAAATACTGTTAAGCCTACCTTGTAAAAGGATTTAAATGATCCACCTATTAGGATTAAATAGTGGCTAATCTCTAATCTACAACTTATTTTGCTAAATGAGACTCCTTTGAGTATAATGATCACCTTATTGTGATAGATAAATCTTTCTTGCTCCTTATATTGTTGTAGCCTTTATACTTGACACTTTTTTGTGTGTTCTTCTCTGCTTATTACTTTCATACTATATATTGGATATGATATAATACATTACATATATACCAATCCAAATTACAATTCAATAAAGTTAGCTAAAATACAAGTTTACATAATATACACAAAGTTAGCCCAACTACAAGAACTTAGGTTTTGAAGACTAGCTTAGTAAGGTTCTGATACTCAACATCTACTATCAATGCTCAACATCCTCATGCATTTAGTAGACATAGAAGCTTAGTCCATATTGATCACTTCTAAGTGGTCTAAACTTGGTTTGCACTCATGAATTGGTGAATACTATGAAACTCGACATATAAAAAATTTGATTCATACTGCATAGCTCAGTCAACACTATCACAATGAGCTTAGTATAAATTAAATCACTTAGTTAACATTGAGTGGCTCAGTCAACACTAGATTCACATCACTGTAACTATGAACTCAGTAAGCACTAATGAACTTGGTTTGCAATGAGGAACTCAACATATACTAAGATGCTTGGTTTACACTATTGATCACCAACTTGGTAGAAATTTCTCAGAACAAACTTAATATTGTTCTTTGAACTTGGTAGCAACTATAGAACTTAGTAAAGCCTTAAATGCTTGGTTAACATTGTTAATTGTAC
The DNA here is from genome assembly GCA_028749045.1 of Cupressus sempervirens. NCBI lineage: Eukaryota > Viridiplantae > Streptophyta > Pinopsida > Cupressales > Cupressaceae > Cupressus > Cupressus sempervirens. The sequence continues at coordinate 732,719,484 of CM053783.1, read as the reverse complement.
AATAAGCTTAGTAGATACTATCTATCTGAATATGTGTTTGTCACTAATAACAAACATGACTATAAAGTCAACAATCTCCCCCTTTGGAAATAGTGAAAAAAACACTTATTAGTCAAAACTGAATTCAAAAATTTCAAGAACATCTTTTATTCATCATTAGTGTCTTCAACTCGGTAGCATACCCTATTTTTGTGATTTTTCAAAATTACTTTTGTAAGAGATGTTTCCCCAAGTATCTATACATATATGGTATGACAATACTCCCCCATACATATATGTACACTATACTTTACATCTTTTCACATTTGATATATACATTTTCTCCCCCTTTATGTATACTACATCTTATATTATATGTCCTCCTCTTTACAATATACATATTCTCTCCCTTTTTGACATTAATGCCAAAGATGTATGCTATATAGTAATGCCAAAATGTGACAAGAAATTTGAATGTGAGAATTAGTGTCATTGTCTTATCCCAATTTTCTTACAACACCTTTCATGTGTGCAATGCAACTTGAACTTCTGCTTAAAGTTCTATCATGTGATCTACAATTGAGAAGTTGTTATCATGGATGGGGATTTTAGCATGTACAATATGTTTTTGCAATGCATCCATGTTTGGGAGAATCATGCCCTCTATGTTTACTAGTGTAGCTCTTATTCTAGCTTCTTCTCTTAACAATTTTGCTTGCATGTCAGTAAAAAATTTGATCTTTGTGTAGTGGTTGGAGCTATAACTTGGGTCAAGTTGCAACTCTTGGGAACTTTCGTTTAGGTCTTCATCAATATTTGAAATTTTATCTTTGATTTCCTTGGTGAAAATTGAAGTATCATAGAGTTTACCAAATAATAAAGTCACATTATTGCAAGAGGTCTCCAATGAGCTTAGAATAGTAGATAGATCTACTTGATGAATTGCAATCTTTTGTGCAATTAGCTCCAAAAATTTATTCTCAAATTTCTTCTCCACCCTCTACAACAATTTCTCCTATCTATTTAAATCTTCATTCAATTTCTAGACTACCTCTACTAACTGATCCAAAATTGGTTGAGAGGTGTCAACCTCCATGTTGAATGCCTCTACTAGAATATTCTTTACATCTTCAAGCACTTGAAATTCTTTATTTCTTTCTTCTTTAAGCCTCTGCTACTTAACTTTCTTCTAAAATAGCTTTCCAAATACATGCATTTGATCAAGATTAAGATCAGAGATTTCCCAATTTAGAATAACAAGCTCCTCCTCAAGATCAATTTCCTCTTCTTTCCCTTTTCCTTTACTAAATTTTTTTATATTCAGTTGAGGATTTGTCTCAACTATCTTTGTACTTATTATTTTCATGCTAGGAATGGAAACAATGGTAGAAATAGTAGGAGTGACTAAAAAAGTAGATACTGTACTTATTGATGAAATAGCTTGTGTAACTAAAGTTGATGAAGGAGGAAGTGTTGACTACTCAATAGATGAAGTGCTTGTCACTTATACAAATGAGGTACTAAGATGAATAGGTGCAAAAATTTATTGAGTGTTTGTACTTATAATGTTTGACACAATCAATCCTATAGTAGCTTTCGTTGTGCTTGATGTTTTCCATGCTTCACTTAGAGAATGGGGAAGTGAGGCTATGACCATTGCTGCAATTTTCTCTAGGTCAATCTCCTCATTATTTTAAACTTTAGGTAGATCTTCCTTGGTGGCTTCCTATTCATGTCCCTATTCCTCATCATCTATGTTATCATAATGTGTTACTTCTTCATCATTATTACCTTCTTCTTCCTTTTCATCATCATCACCTTTATCATCATCCTTGTTAGTGATATTAACAATAAAATCACCCTTCTTATGTAGATTGTAGATGATTTTCCATGTGTTGGTGGAATTCCTTACCACATGTTCAATGTCATTGATTAATATTAGTCAAGTGTTAAACTTCAAGGTAATCTTTTCTTCATTCTTCTTTAAGGATTCTTTTACTTCCTTATCACTTAACTTTAGCATAAGTTGCCTCAAGGTCTACTCATATATGTCTTTAGTAGTTTTCCTTACATGCTCCCATCTTGGATTTATCTTTTCCATTAGCTCATTTAGAATTCACTGAGTAAGTTGATCTGGAGAATAATTCCATTTTCTCAATTTAGATATGACCATGTCTTCAACTTGCTTCTACTCCTCTGTAGTTCTAGTTTCATACCTTAATTCTTTGAAGTTTTCTATACTGGCTCTACTATTAATTACTTTCAACTTTTCTTGGAAAGAGGGTGGTTGCTTTTGAAGATTACATCTCCACCTTGTTTCTTCCTAGATGCCCTCTATGTGAACACAATAGTAGATGGTTTGGTAGGTTTGGTTATAATAGCCTTACCTTTCTTCTTTATAGGTTCTTCTTCTTCTGAATTTTCTCCATCTTCTACTTCATCATCCTCAATGTCATCACCTTTTCCTTCAATCAATAGAAGAGTTGAGTTGGTTTTCAATTTTGATTCTCTTCTTTCCTTTTTTGACTACCTAAGGGAGTTTTATTTCAAGTTCTATTCTTGCCTTTGCTTCATCATAGGTGCCAAAGTATGCAGCTTTTGGGTCAATAGGCTCATTTAATAGTGCTTCAATAATGTCCTTCATTTCATCAATGTTAACCTCATAACCTAGATGCTTGACCCATACATTTCTCAGTCTAACTACTTGAATATATACATTATCATAGTCAATCATATAACAAATATCATCTTTGTAATCATCAACAAGTTTCTCTAGTATCCTAAATTTGTTATTCATCTTGTCCTTAAATGCATCAAAGTAGTTATCCATAATACTAGTATAGGTTTCTCCCATTTTAGCTATATATTCATTGATATGATAAAGAACATGTACATCCTTCCTCCATATGATGGTACCCTTAGATGGGAAAAAATTTTGCACATAGAAAAATAGACAAGTTATGAGTAAACCAAACTTACAAGGATTTTTCTTTGAAGTTCTTATACTCTCCATATTTTTTTTGAATTGATTCATCATCAACTCAGCAAGGTCAAGTGACAAATTATTTTTTACCACTTTGTATGTGGGACCCACTACTTCACATTATACATTATTGAGTCTTCTTGAGTTGTGTATTTTGTGTGTGATGACATGTATCTCAAACTTCAAATTTATATCTATAACATAGCTAATCTTCATTCCCCTTCCATCCCACTCAGCAAGGGTTTTCTTTTCTATCTCGACTCAAATAAGGGTCATGGTCATTTTAGCTTTTGGCAATATTGGAAGACCAATGATTGTATGGATCATTTTCATAGTTATCACAATAGGTTTCTCTAACCACAACTAACCATTATGCACATTATTGATGATAAATCTTATCCATTTGATCTAAAAATCTCATGGCATGTGCAGAATGTGAGTGAAACCCTTCACTTCAAGGTGTTGATGCTCTAGTTTTAACAAACCATTAACACACAATTCTCTCAAGGATTCATCCATTTCTATAGTTTCAATATCTTGAATAACACACTAAAAATGTGAACAAATATCATTTATCAATAGTTCCTTTGATAGAATTTTTGATTGTGCTCTACTCGGATCTAGGGTTTCTATGATAGCCAGACTCAGCTTGAAGTTTGGTGCCTTCCATTCCATGCCTCAAACTAACATTTTTGACCCATTCTTAGATTTTCTACAAGTAGATTCTATTTTTCTTGGTAGGGTTTGAGAGAATACAAAATCTTCAACAATAATATGCTTTGATCACTCAAATGCTCAGAAATTGCTTTGCACAAATAGCTTTGAAAAAACTACAGTGACAAATGACTTCAATTTTACCCTTTTTATCAAATTTTGTATTTCAATTTCCATAAATGCCTAGTACAATTATTCACTCAAATGATAGACTATCTTCCACTCTGTTTGCATTAAGTGCTTGATAGAGTCATTTATGACTTTATGCCCACATAACAATTTTAGTAGCTCTCAACCTTGCTCAATAGGGTTTACAACCTAACTTCACTCATTAATCACTAGCATCTCCTTGGATGCTTGGCAATCCCTTTGCATCTTGAATTTTGATATGGATCTTTCATTCTACTAACTAGAACTAATGTGAGATGTCTTCTTCAAAATCCTAGTTCTAGTTCTCCTTGTGAGAGATCAAGTGGAAATTGTAGAAGATGATGAAATCCAACTTCATAGGTCACCAAGATCACTTACATGCAAATAACCTGACAAAGGGAAACCAAAGAAGAAAGAGATGGAGCTTGGAATAACTAAATGAACTGAGAGAACAAATATTGCAACAATGAAAATGTATTGCTATACAATATACCTTGAAAATGAATTAAGAAATAAAATGAGACTGAATATAAAGGCCTCAAGGAAGCTTGTAGAAAAAGATAGAAAATTCTAGAAGATAAGGTTGACATCTAAGCATATGTCCACAAAAGGTGGAATATCCTCAATCAAGGTGAGGAGATAAGTATGACTTAGATAGGAACAAACTCTCGTGTTGTCAAAAAATCCTAAACTACAACTAATAAATAAATGCAATTACCCTAAGTAAACTTTCTTCATTCCCCTTCCATCCCACTTGGCTAGGGTTTTCTTTTCTATCTCGACCCAAATTAGGGTCGTGGTCATTTTAGCTTTTGGCAATATTGGAAGACCAGTGATCCTATGGATCATTTTCATAGCTATCACAATAGGTTTCTCTAACCACAACTAACCATTATGCACATGGTTGAGGATAAATCTTATCCATTTGATCTAAAAATCCCATGGCATGTGCGGAATGTGAGTCAAACCCTTCACTTCAAGGTGTTGATGCTCTAGTTTTAACAAACCATTAACACACAATTCTCTCAAGGATTCATCCATTTCTATTATTTCAATATCTTGAATAACACACTAAAAATGTGAACAAAGATCATTTATCAATAGTACCTTGATAGAATTTTTGATTGTGCTCTACTCAGATCTAGGGTTTCTATGATATCCAGACTCAACTTGAAGTCTGGTGCCTTCCATTCCATGCCTCAAACTAAAATTTTTGGCCCATTCTTAGATTTTCTACAAGTAGATTATATTTTTCTTGGTAGGGTTTGAGAGAATACACAATCTTCAATAGTAATATGCTTAGATCACTCAAATGCTCAAAAATTGCTTTGCACAAATAGCTTTGAAAAAACTACAGTGAAAAATGACTTCAATTTTACCCTTTTTATCAAATTTTGTATTTCAATTGCCATAAATTCCTGGTACAATTATTCACTCAAATGACAGACTGTCTCCCACTCCACTTGCATTAAGTGCTCGGTAGAGTCATTTATGACTTTGTGCTCCCATAACAATTTTAGTAGCTCTCGACCTTGCTCAGTAGGGTCTACAACCTAACTTCACTCGTTAATCATTAGCATCTCCTTGGATGCTTGGCAATCCCTTTGCATCTTGAATTTTGATATAGATCTTTCATTCTACTGACTGGAATTGATGTGAGATGTCTTCTTTAGAATCCTAGTTCTAGTTCTCCTTGCGAGAGATCAAGTGGAAATTGTAGAAGATGATGAAATCCAACTTCACAAGTCACCAAGATCACCTACATGCAAATAACCTAACAAAGGGAAACCAAAGAAGAAAGAGGTGGAGCTTGGAATAGCTAAATGAATTGAGAGAACAAATATTGCAACAATGAAAATGTATTGCTATACAATATACCTTGAAAATGAATTAAGAAATACAATGAGAGAGACCGAATATAAAGGCCTCAAGGAAGCTTTTAGAACACGCTAAAAAATGCCAGAAGATAAGGTTGACAACTAAGCATACATCCACAAAAGGTGGAGTATCCTTGATCAAGGTGAGGAGATAAGTATGACTTAGATAGGAACAAACTCCCATGTTGTCAAAAACTCCTAAACTAAAACTAATAAATAAATGCAATTACCCTAAGTAAACTTAAGTAAATGAATAAATAATTAATAAATAATTATTTACTCTAAAACCCCCCTTAAGTGCAACTTAGGAGAATCTCTTAAGCTCACAAAAAAAAGATGAAATGAAAAATGGGTCTTGATAACAAGGCCATGTTAGGTACCCATGTCCAATGCAAAGAGATGCCACCTCTGAAAATAGGGAAAGAGGGAAAACCTCATGGGAAAACCTCTCTCTCAAAAAGAACCCTAGAGAACCCACAGGTGTGATGATGTAGCAATGATGTCATGCTGACATTAGCAAACCACTAGGTTAAAATTGATGGCTTGTCGACCATTGTGGAAAAAAAGGATTTCCACATGGTAGTACTTGTTGAGTTATCAGTGCTAATGTGGTAGGGGCCATGTGGCAGATGCCAACATGGCACCTATGCCATTTGGCACTTAGTGACTGGTGCCAAGTGTCAGTGAAATCTTCCACATGGACTATAGGTGGTAGCTATGTAGAGAGGTAGTGCATGGATGGTAGAGATAGGTGGAGTGCTATAAAAGCAACAAGAATTAGGGGCACTGTCGAGATGGTGGCGAGCTGGTCAGGCAGTAGTGGGTGTGGAGTGGTAGTTGCACTTTGCCTACCCCACAATTCCACTACTGATACCAGTGGTTCCTAGGTGGTGTGCAGGAAATGCCATGGTGGCTACTAGGTAGTGCCATGGTGGCGTGCTCTATAAAATCTTTTTTTGTTGAAAAATTGTTCGTATAGCCTATTCAGGGGGCAAAAAAAATTGCTAGAAGTTATAGTCACCAAAATGGACAAATTTTATATGGATCTTGACTATAATAGGCCTTTTGAAATCAATGAAAGCATCCATTTAGGCCCAAAGTGCTCTAAAAAATGTACTTCCTCCTAATTGAAGAAAAAAATCACAAACAAACTAGGCTTTATGTCTATAAATCGTAGCTTCAAAAATTCTTCAACCAAGAAGAAATAGGGAGGCTTTGATACCATGTAGAAGATGATGAAAGCAAACTTCATAGCTCACCAAGATCACCTACATGAAAATAACCTGTTGAAGGGAAACAAAAGAAGGAAGAGGTGGAGCTTGGAAAAACTAAATGGACTGAGAGAACAAATATTGAAACAATGAAAATGTATTGCTATACAATATGCCTTGAAAATGAGTTGAGAAATATAATGAGAGAGATCGAATATAAAGGCCTCAAGGAAGCTTGTAGAACAAGCTAGAAAGTTCTAGAAGTTAAGGTTGACAAATAAGCATACGTCCACAAAAGGTAGAATATCCTCGATCAAGGTAAGGCGATAAATATGACTTAGATAGGAACACACTCTTGTGTTGTCAACAACTCCTAGACTACAACTAATAAATAAATGCATTTACCCTAAGTAAAATTAAGTAAAAGAATAAATAATTAATAAATAATTATTTACTCTAACAGAAATGCTTGAGTCACCCAATTCTTGAGTGACATGTTCATCATTGCTTAGACTTCAATTCTTAGAAGATTTTGGAATACATTGTTGTCTCATCTAGTTTCTAATGTTATCAACCATGGCTTTCTTTTCATCTTCAATTCTTCCAATATTCATATAGTTCTTGGCAAGATGACTAGGTTCTTTACAAATGAAACATCTTCTAGTAGTGTCTCTTTTTCTCATGTGATGTTTTACACAATTCATTCCAATGTGTCCAAATTCTCCATAGTAATGACATTTGCACAAAGTGTTATAATCCCAACCAAATATAGCTTTTACAATTTGTTCTGCTAGGTTCAATATCTTAGATTTACGTTCTAAATATTTGTGCCCATGCTTCTTACATTTGTTACATTTTCCTTAAATTTTAGGTTTCTCTTTGCATTCATTAGCTCTATGACCATGCTGATTGCAATTGTAACATTTTCCATTGAATTTAGCTTTACCATTGCTCCAACATTTCTTTGATGTATGGCCTATCTTACCATAGTGACTGCAAGTAGGTCTTTGATTCTTTTGAACTCCTTGCTTGGATGATTCATCTTCTCCTAATTTTCCTTTTCTTCTATAATGGATTTTTTCATTCAATTGATCCATATCTACTTGAGATTTCATCATCCTCTCATTAGTTTTCTTTTTAGTGTTTAGGTCATTCAACAATCTTTCATTTTATGATCTTAAATTCATGATTTTTTCATTTGCATTGGTGAGCTAATTAATGAAGTCTACTTGTTGAAGAGATAGGTGTTGAATTTCATTTTTCTTTCCTTCTATCTCTTCTTTTGTCTTGTTTTCCTCTTCCATGACTTCAAAAAATCTCATTGACTAAATTTCTTGCTCTCTTCTTAGTTTTCTTACTTCTTCTTGAAGGTTACCATTCTTCTCTAATAGCTCTTTGATTGCTTCATTGGAGTCATCTGAATTGTTTGAATGGAAATCTTCAATTCTTTCTTTAATGTAGAGTTTTCCGTTCATTTGGATTGCAAGATCATTTCTTCTTTTTAAGGATTGAGAGAGTTGTTCCTTTGCTTTCTTGAGTTATCCAAAAGTCAATTCCAAGTCTAGCTTCTCATTATCAATAGCCTTATCAAGTTTGAATACATCCATAGCCTCTATTCCTTGCTCAAGCTATTAAACTTCTTTCTTGAGAACCACAATGCTTTGATACCAATTGTTGGAAATATATGTGATAGGCTAAGTTATTGAGAGGGGATTAGTAACCTATAAAACTTAATCCTTTATTAGCAATTAATCATTCTTGTATATTATGATCTAATTGCATGAATGAAAAAATGAAAGCATCAAAACATTCATAACACTTTTCACACACAATATGGTGACCTAGAAACCTTCCAAATAGAAAGTAACACTAGGATGGGGATGATACCCACAAGCTTTAGTTATGTAGTATAAAGTTGTCTTATTAAGACATATAGTGATCACTTTTGATGATCTACCCTATTAGGAGCAATAAGGACTATTAGGTCCACCTTGCAAAAGGATTTACAAACATACAATGAAGTATGCACTTAGTAAATAGATTTTAAAAAGACTATTAAGTCTACCTTGTAAAAAGATTTAAATGATCCACCTATTAAGATGAAAAGTGGCTAATCTCTAATCTGCAACTTGGTTTGTTGAATGAGATTCATTTGAGTGTAATGATCACCTTGTTGTGATAGATAAATGTTTGTTGCTCCTTATACTATAGTAGCCTTTGTACTTCACACTTTTTTTATGTTCTTCTCTGCTTATTACTTCCATACTATATTGGATGTGATATAATAAATTACATATATACCAATCCAAATTACAATTCAACAAAGTAAGCTATAATACAAGTTTATACAAAATACACAAAGTTGACCCAACTACAAGAACTTGGGTTCTAAAGACTAGCTCAATGAGGTTCTGATACTCGACATCTACCATCAATGCTTAACATCATCATGCATTTGGTAGATGTAGAAGCTTGATCCATACTAATCACTTCTAAGTAGACTAAACTCAGTCTGCACTGGTGACTTGATGAATACTATAAAAATTGGCATATAAACCGAATCATTTGATTCACACTACATAGCTTAGCCAATGCTATCATAATGAGCTCAATATAAACTGAATCACTTGGTTAACACTAAGTGGTTTGGTCAACCCTAGATTCACATCACTGTAACTATGAACTTGGTAAGCACTAATGAACTTGGTTTGCACTAAGGAACTTGGCATACACTAAGATGTTTAGTTTACACTGCTGATCACCAACTTGGTAGAAACTACTTAGTTCAAATTGAATATTATTCCTTGGACTTAGTAGCAACTATAGAAAAGGCATAAAATGCTTGGTTAACATTGTTAACTAATATACAATGAGCTTGGTTGATAATATTTGTCTGAATAATTGTGTGTCACTAATAGATGATCATGGGAAGTAGCTGATTCTTAGGGTATTTTGATCTTCACCATCTTGGTATTAGGTATCTTAGTACTTAGTAGTGCAAAAAAAAAACACCTAGCATATCTCACAAATACTCAAAAGTATCTTTGGAAAGAGGCTTAGTGAGTATATCTACAACCTTCTCTTTAGTGCTGACATACTCCAATCTAATTTTCTTTTTTGTAACTTTCTCTCTCAACACATGATACTTAATAGAAATATGCTTGGTCTTCAAATGCAACATTGGATTCTTAGACATATTTACCATGCTTGTGTTGTCACAATGTATGACAATAGGTTCACTGATTTCTCTCTTTATATCCTTCAACATTTTCTTCATACAAATAACTTGATTGCAATTTTTTGCTACTACAACATATTCTTCTTCCACTATACTTTGTGATGTACAATTCCACTTCTTTCTTAGCTGAGAAGCCAATCTTCCTCTAAGAAAGAGGGCTCTACCACTGGTGCTCTTTCTATCATCCATATTGTCTACCTAATAAACATTAGTACAAGCACTTATATTAAAATCATTAGATCTATCATACCACAATCTAAACTCTTATATTCCTTTCAGATATCTAAATATTAAAGTGATACAAAAAATCTAAACTTTGATATTACTATTGCATAATTTGCTTCTCTGGGATCAGCTTGAAATCTTGCAAAAATTCCAACTATATTTGCTATATTTGGCCTTGTGTGAGTCCAATATTGCAAACCTTCAATCATAGATTTGTACTTCTTCTACTCAACAATAGGTGTCTCATCCTTTGAAGATAAGTTATGTCCAGTTACTAAAGGTGCTCCAATGGCTTTGCATGTTTCCAAACCAAACCTTTTTAATAAATCCTTCAAGTGCTTAGTCTAATTAGCAACAACAGGCTGATTAGCATTGTGTTGTTGCTCTATTACTTGTTATTGTGTAGTTAATGCCAAATAGACTCTTCCTTTGACACATATAATATCCATAGGAGTAGTTATAAGAAGGGAAAACATCTTAATCTTGAGAAAGATTATTTTGAGGGACTAAATCCCTATTTAGGTTGGTATTCATAGTATGGGTGTTGTTGATAGGTATATTTTGATTATAGGGAGCATGAATCTAATTTGGGGTCTATTATGTATGGGACCTTGGTACCAAGTTTGGGGAGGCTTATTATTTTGAACTTTTTTCCTCTTCATAGTCACCAACTCATTACTCATTTTTTGTATCACTTTACCATTGTCCTCCATCTTCTTTTGATGCTACAACTTCTTGTCTATATTTTGCATTATTTTTTGCATCATGGCCTCAATCTTATCAACTCCATTAGATGATGTGGAAGCTATTGGAATCACAACAAGGGATGACTTATAGTTCTGGTGGGGATAAGGGCTATAGTAGGTTGATGATTGGGCATGTTAGGAAAGAAATCCATTGGAGGCCTTGGAGCTACTTCCCTCCTTGAATAATGATATTTTCTGCCCTTATGGCCATCTAATAAGCATTTGGTAAGGTGTCCCCTCCCATAGATTGCAGAGTGTTAGCAATATCATTGTTAAAGGCTTTGAGGTAATACACGAATGCATTACTAGGGGAAGGCATTACTGGAGTAGGTATTCTATCCCATGTCTTTTGAAATCTATAATTAAAATTAGTCATATATTCATGGGGTGCTCTCTTGATGGTTGTCAACTACTCTAAAAGTGATAACCAATCATTTTTGTCCTCAAAATTCTTGCAAAGTCCTGCTCCTAACCCATCCCAATTAGTAATAGAGTTATGAGGTAAATCTCTATACCATTGTAATTATTTTCCTTTCAAGGATGAAGCTAGAAACCTAATAGAAACATCATCATCTGTAATAACATGTATGTTATAGAAATTTGAAATATCTTGAATACTTTCTATAGGAGAGATGGAAGTGTCACTAGTGAAATTAGGTATACTTTTGAGAGCCAACACTAGAATATCATGCCTTTGAGCCAAAAGGAGGGGACTCTAACCATTAAAGGTGGAAAATGCATGTGCTCTAGGATGTGACATATAGAATAATGACCTATTTATATGAAAATATGGCAACCTATGTAGTGATGTATCAATAAGAGGAGTGGAGAGAGATCTTGCAGGTGTATGTGCTACTACCACACTCCTAACTAGTGATAATGATAATCTATTTCTCTTTTCTCTAGGGTTTGAAAATGAATTATCAGTGTATTGCAAATTATCTCTAGAAGATGTTGTTATATGAGCCTTGGTCTAGAAACTAGATGTATTATAGGATAGAATCACCAAGTACTTGAAAATTAACCTCTTGAAGGCCTAAAAAGTTGAGAGAAGAACTATCTTCTCAACATGTATTTGAAATTTTCTTCTTTGACACCAGTGAACTTAAAAATGCTTCAAATGTTAGTCCCACTGGGTGTGCCAAAAACTATTGACACAAAAGCTTGTACCCTTGCCTAAAGTCTTACTGAACGGTAGCCTTGTGCAACATGGAAGCAATCTTGAAAGTGCGAGACTTTGTGACTTGAGATTGAGTCTTTGGATAAGGTCAGTTTCCTTACTATCAAGATGCATCTAACTATTTCTTGAGAGGAAAATGGAGAAGGAATGCATGCAAGAAAACTACCTAATCTAGTCTAAGAGGAGGTGATAAAGAAAAATAGTATGTTCAACCTTATCTCTGCTCATGAATGCATAGTTCATCAATACAACTTCAAAGTATTCAAATTTAATCCTTTCTTAATCGAATAACTATATGTAGATCAAAAACCAAAAGAGTGTTATAAGGAAGAGACTTCACTTTGTATTATTCAACCCATGTAGATACAATCATATAGTTGAGAAATGAAAATAATACATTAACAAAAAAGGCAAGAAGGTATTGTGTAGTTTATTAATGGAAGAAAGAGATACAAAAAAGGAATATATCAATGTAGAGACAAAGGAAATTATTGTAGTAGAGCATATACAATACTAAAAAATTAGACAAAAAAGATCAACCCTAAGAAGGGTTACAAAATCTTCTTTTATAGTGCAAGCATAACTCAGATAGCTTCTACCCTAAGGCAAAACTCAACAACTACATTCAAGAGTGCAAAAAATAGTCAGTACAAATCTAGAAAAGATCTGATCAGGGCACACATATAGACACAAGAAAAATCACTTCTTCACCAAACAGATTCCTGAAAATATAGAAATGATGACCATTAATGTTCTAACTGATTAGATAGATCAGTAGGTAGTGGTGGAGTGTTCCATTACATTTATCAGGCATGGAAAATTATGAAAGTGGTTAAAGGAGATAAAAAATATTAGATCTTATATTAAAGAGTTGCTTCCATTGTTATTAGCATGCCAAGTTAGCCAGGTCATCAGTCAGCTAGATTCAATCCTTAGGTCTTTCTGTGTGGACCAATCATACTTTTTCAATCTACCACCCTGCCAACATTCAACCTATGTTTTATGTTGACCACTTGTGATCATAGCTTTTCCACCACCTTTCTTCATTAGCTATTATTCCTTGAAAAACCACAAATCAAAGTGTATCACTACTTCATAGATTTCCCTTAACATCTTCTCCTAACAATTGCAATGAAGTGATAATGTAAAATTGGCATCTTACAACATCGCCACTTGATATCCAACTATCATTAAATGCATGCAATCATATGGAATTGTGATCCAAACTACCAACATAACATTCATGTCATCATGACATGATAGTTGACTTGACATGAAATGCCCACGACCATGTGAAAATGGGCTTAATTATCATTTCTTTCTCTCCACCCAAACTCACTGAGACACATGTTGCATCATTGTTATCTTGCTATATAAATTGAGTGTACAATTTTTCATAATGACATAGAGACATGTGGTTCTTTTTTTAGATCCAACAATAAAAAATACTATTGGTACCCCTCCTGCATAGTTCAACTCCTTGATTAATCAAGAACTACCACATCACCAAGGTCATCTATATGGCAACATGTTGTAATTTTGTGACCTTAACCCAAGATTATTCTTAACTTATCATGACCATGCAAAAAGGAAAAGATGCATGACCATAGTATTAATTTTAATTCAAGCCATAACTACAACAAAGCTGTAATGATCATCTAGTCTTCCCATTTCATGTTATCACTACTTTATAGGTTAAATATTTAACCCATCACTGACCATGATGACCATGTGCACAAGGTGATTGAAAAATTATCCATCTTGACCATGGTTTATACTAAAATCCTTGCAATTATATGAATGAAGAAGGGTCACAACATCATAACCTAAACCTTGGGTCAAGATCATAACCCTACAACTGAGTGATAAAGAGATATCACTATGTTGCCACTTATAACTGGATGTTAGCCTTCTAAACCATGAAGCCATGCTAACTGCTAAAAAGATGGTGTCACACATTCACACCTCTTCTAATGTTTAATCCATAGACTTTAGTGACTAGGTGGTGAAGGATAGTTGCATGATCACAACTTGAATCTCCCAAGGAATAAAGCATATAAGGCTTGAACTTAGGAAAAATAAGGGATAAGCCAAAGTTTAGATATATCTTTTATAACATTTGATCATTTTAATGTTTGAATGAATATGACCATTGGCCATTCTTGATAGGCAAACTCAAATTTTGGCAGGAGGGAAAATATGGCTAACAATTACTTCTTTCATGAATTGATCAGTCCCTATGATCTCTGGGGCATCCACCTATTCATCTAGGATATATAGGATGGGTGTATCATATATGGTAAATTTTTAACACTTCCAATATTCCATAATTCATTAATATTGGTAATCTTAGGGTCATCTTATTATATTTTATCATCTATTTCATGCACTTCTTCTTTTTCTTGCTCCTTAACACCCAAAGAGTGCTTTAATATAGTATCTATCCCATCTTGAACCAATTGAGACTCACCATTTAATAGTATTTTTAACCTTTTCTTGTTCTTGGATTTTGGTCTTTTCTTGCCAATAATCTCTTTAATTTCTTCTTTAGACATCTTTGGTTGCATTTGAACTAAAACATATTTAATCAATTTCCTATCTTGTTTCAATATAACACACCACCTAGCTTCAGTCTTACTATACAAGGATGTGTGTACCTTTCATTGTGACTCAATTAGGGATTTACTCAAAATTTTCATACTAAACACAATTAATTCCTTTATTTTTTGATGTTCTTCTTTATTAAACTTATCATAGTACTTTTTAACCTTGACTAGTATACCTCATTTCCTTAACTTTATTCCCAATTTTATCAATAGAGATAAACTTACTCATGTCCAATTGAATAATCTTCATATTAGGTGCACCAAATACCTTAAATTTCTTTCCATCGCCCTTTAGCTCTTTTTGGCCACCATCATATTTATTTCCTTCTTCCTCACTCTTTTCATTATTCTTCTCCCTATGTGCTTTATCCTTCTTCCAATTTTTGGTCATCTTCATTGATTTAGTTTCCTTCTTAACCTTTAAAGGCAAATTATTATCCACCTTATAATTTTTCTCCTATCTTTCATTGGAAATTTTCTAAGAGGAGGGAATTTATCCTATTTTACTATAGCACTCCTAGTTTTCCAATTGATGTGGGTTCAATTGGTTGTAGTAGAAATAATTTCAACATCTTCCTCTTAAGTTCTTGTTGTAGTAATGTGTTAGCCAATTTTGCTTTATTCTTCACTCTAGATTTATCAATATTCTCCTTGGTGAATCCTTTCTTCAACGAATATTGTTCCTCTTATTTTCCAATCTTCTTCTCAATCACTAATTTGTTTAACTAGAGAAAGACTTCTATGTTCTTCTCATAACATATTCTAAACCTAGAAAGACTTTGATATAACATTTTTCACAAAGATCTTCTACATATATTATCAACATATATACTTCCACCTCATATCTCATAGGCATAACCCATGAGATCCTTTGTTCCATTTCTTCCATGAGGCATGTAACGCCCTACTTAGTGTATATGAGCAATGTTAGTATGCTAATAGAAACCAAATTTAAATAAAGCTTCTACAAACTAAAAAAAAATTCATAAACTTCAAGATAGACTAAGATGAGCTCTCAATTGAGAGTATGAGCCATTAATGGACTCTCTCAATAAGAAGCTCTCTTTTTGAGTGGCTTTGTCTAAATAGATAGGATGTATGCTCAAGCTTATGCTTCAAAAATGGCTTCAAATGGAGTTGGAATTTGGGTGTGAGTGTATGGTTTTGATGTAAAATGGCTTCTTAAAATGGCATTATGACTTTACTTCATGGATTGTGTTATTTTGCAAAGGGTAAGGATCCAATTTATAGGCAAGAGGCTTGAGGGATTGAGGGCTAAGATGCAAGGATGGGAAAAAGCTCATCGAGGGCTCAGATTGCATGAGAGGAGAGCACATGGATTGTGCTTTCTTACAGCCAATTAGGAAGTGACACATGTCACAGGGTGAGAGGATGGAGGAAAGGGGAAGGATGAGTCAACAAAGGAGGCTCAAGGGATAAAATCTTCATAAAGACCCTCATAATGGCTTGTAAGAGCAATAAAAGGGCTTGGAAGAGTCATTTATGGCCTAGTGGGCTTCATAAAGTTTTATGGTTCAGATATTTTGAGGGAGATGAGAGAAATTTTGACTTGGGCTTGATTAGGAGGTTTTTAAGCTTTCTTAGGATTGTGGAAATGATTAGAGGATGGATTAGGATGGTTTAGGATTAGCTTAGGGATAGGCAAGTGGATGGCATTTAATGAGGGTGGGTGAAGGAGGAGATATTTGTTAACTTTGGCTTGGGTTAGTAAGTCTTAACCCATGTTTAGAGAATGTGACAAAGTTAGGAGGGGATTAGGATTAGGTTTAAAGACATCTTCTAGAAGAGTCTAGACTTTGGATAAGGATAAAGACTTTCTAGAATAGTCTAGGATTTCGTAGGATGAGGATGAAGACTTTCTAGAAGAGTCTAGAACTTCTTAGGATGAGGATAAATTAGATTTTAAGAAATAAATAAAGTTTTATTTATTTCAAGGGTTTGGGTTGAGGAGATATTTATTAAAACTTTTTTAATAAACATGAGGATTAATATTTAATCTTAATTAAATATTTTGAGTTGGGATTAGGGGTAGGAAATGATGGGATTAGCCTTTAATCAAAATTAAAGAAGGATTAGAAGATTTTGGAAGAGGTTAGTGGTCTTAAAGAAATTGGCCAAGTTTTGGGCAAAAAATAATTTTTTATTTATTTTGGGTTTTTTGGTAAATTTATTAATTAAATAATTAATAAATAAGGAAATAATGTTTAAATAAGATTTAAACATTTTTGGGAGGGATTCCTTAATTAAATATTTTTAATTAAGATAAAGGGATTTAATGGCATAAAAATAAATAAATTAATTAAATAAATAATTAATTAATAAATGATGATGTCATCAGGAATTTTTAAAAAAATAAAAATACTTTAGTTTCTAAAGGTTTTTAGGTGTCTACATTTTTCCCCTCTTTGATGTGATGCCGCAAGTGGCATGGCATCAAAGATAAGAAAATAAGATGCCCAAGGCTAGAGCAGAAGAGGAGAGAATGGACTGCAAGATCCTCCCTCGAGAAGGCGGTGGGGAGAGAAAGCGAGGCTTGATGACTTCTTGAAAAGTACAAGAATCTGAGATGAGCAAGAAGACTCAGATTGGCTTAAGAGAAGAGGTTTAGTTAGCTCAAACTCTCACTATGGTAGAATGATAAAGGGAGAATCAGAGGCACAAGAGGAAGCAAGCTTAAGATCTCAGGGATTGCAGAGGATGAAGGAGCAGAGTGCTATAAAAGGAATCCAAGATGGGGAGATGGATGAGGGGATTAAAAAGTTGATGCAACAAGATTTCAAAGAGTCAGATTGGCGAAAGATGGGTTTGGGAGATCCCTAGGACTAGGATTGTGGATCTCGAAAGATAAGGCTTGGTGGATTGATTTGGATTGGTGGATCCCTAAGACTAGGATTGTGGTTCCCTAAAGCTAAAGGTGAGGAGTGATTCAAAGAGATACTGATGCATAAGCTAGGGTAGGAGAGATGGATGCTAGATTTGGATGGGGGATAATGGAGATGAAGGAAAACCATTGAAGCTTTTTGAGCGGGGGATACTTCAAAGATAAGTACCACCATCTAGTTGAGCACTAGATTTTCTATAGGACTGTTGGTTAATTGCCAAGGTTACCAAGAACATCAAGGCCTTTTCACCAACTATCTAGAGGACTGACAAACTGACTCAAAAAAAACCCGCAAGGATTGCCCCAATATAACAAATGAATCCCAGAGGAAGCAATGTGGAAACGACATTGGGTAACCCACAAGCATAAAAGAAAACAAGCAAAAGACATGATCAAGACCTTACGCTCTGATTGCCCCATTCGCAGTATACCTTGATAGGGAAGATCGTGGCAACCTTGAGGAGGGAACAAGGAGATTTCTTGGAAAAGATATTTCAAGACCCAATAGGGAAGAGTCCAAATCAAAAGAAAGCGAAAATCCAAAAGAGAACCATTTTCTAATGAGATGGGTAGGACGAGGTACTAACGGACCAAGATCAGAGATGAGGAAAGCTATATCCTGCAAGGACCTATCGGAGAGCACCTAAGCTGGTGGATTTGGATGAGTGATGCATCTGGCAAGTTGAACTAAGAAAGATAACACTTTGGTGATAGGAAATCTAGCTAAAGGATGCATTGGAATAGCTAGCCAAGATGTGCGATGGGTGCAAGATGCTGATCAAGAATTAACTGACATGAACACTGGATAGATACAATGGTACTAAGCTAAAGAGGATGTACAAGTTGATGGACCAAGATATGTTACAAATGTACAAGTTTGTTCATGTTTTGGTTTTTGTGAGATGGAAATTTTTGTGAAGGATGGGATGTCTATAATAGGTGATAGGTGGATAGGTAGATGGTTTGCGAAAAGCTTAAGTGAAAATGGAGTTTTGTGTGTGCACGTGATAGTATACAAGCTAGGATACAAGATTATTTACAGGCTGGAATATGGTACAAACTTTGGACAAGATTTGGATATACAAGGTATGGTACAAGATTTACAAGGTATAATACAAGCTTTGGTACAAGATTTTACAAGCTGAGGTACAAGATTTTACAAGCTGTACAGGAGGTATTTACAAGCTCCATTAGATTTCAGATATTTGGTTGGAACACCAAGGGAACAAGCAAGTGTTTTATGGGATGGTGGGTGAATGGATGAAGGATAGGATAGTGATAGATAATTGATTAGTCTTAGTACACAAGGCGCTTGAATTACCAGGTTTTCACCAAGGTACCTGTCCAAGGCACTTGAATTGCCAAGTTTTCACCATTGGATACTTATTTCTCTTTACTATTTTTTTTTGTATTTTTCAAAAGCTGGGTATACCAAGGATCTTCAAGCATAGAACTTCTTGAGATGAATGATGTTAGTAGGATCATTCAAGAGTTCTCCTTCCAGTGTAGATAGCTGATAGGCTCTGGAGCCAAAGGAAGTAGTGACAACATAAGGACCAAGCCATGTAGGTTCAAACTTGCCTTTCTTTTCTCGATCTGCTTGGACTTTCATGTTTTCTTTGAGGACCATGTCGCCTGGCTGAAAATGTTGTGGAAGTACCTTCTTGTTGAAATTTCTTTTGAGACAAGTTTGATAGACTGTGAGATGATCATAGGCTTGTTGTCGCTTCTCATCTAAGAGATCTAGCTGGGTGAGCCGAGCTACTCTGTATTCTTCATCTGATATTTTCCCTTGCAAAGATATGTGCAAGGAGGGAAGTTCAACCTTTATAGGTAGTACTGCTTCAGCACCATAGACTAGGGAGTATGGAGTTGTGCCTGTGGATGTATGGAAGGAAGTTTGATAGGCCCATAGAGCTGGATTTATTTGCAGGTGCCAATCACGACCGGAATCATTGACAACTTTCTTTAGGATTTTGAGGAGGGTTTTGTTAGTTGCCTCTACCTAGCCATTACCTTGAGGGAAATATGGGCTAAAAAATTGGTGATGGATGCGAAGGGAAGTGCATAATTCTTCCATGTTGAGATTTTCAAAGTTACCTCCATGGTCGGTGAAGATGGTGGATGGGATGTCGAAGCGGAAAACAATGTGGTACAAGATGAACTTGGAGACCTAAACTCCTGTACCTGAGACTAGGGGGACTGCTTCCACCCATTTAGTGAAATAGTCTGTAGTTATTATTATCCATTTATGTCCATCAAATGAGAGGGGTGTGATAGTTCCAACTAGATCAAGGCCCCAACAAGTGAAAGGCCAAGGTGGTGCAATAGGTTGTAGATCCTGTGCTGGAGCATGCACAAGATTTGCATGCTACTGACATGGGAGACACTTTCTGAAAAAGTCACAGGAGTCTTCTTCAATGGTAGGCCAATAGTAGCTTGCTCTAAGGATTTGTCGCGCTAGGACAATACCACTCGTGTGGGCACCGCAAAGTCCAGAGTGTACTTCCTTTAACACCATTGCAGCCTTGTTTTGTTCTAAACATCGAGAGAGAGTATCGTGATAACCCCGACGATATAGGGTATTGGCTATGATAACATAGCGGGATGATTTTCGGATGAGGTTCTAGCATTGGGTATGTGTGAGGTGAGGGGATATGATACCATCGTTAAGGTAAGCGTGAATCTCATGGTACCAAGGGGATTGGGGACCAACCAAGATACAAACATGGTTTGAATCCTCATTCGCATAGGCGGGTGTGAGGAGCTACTCCACTAAAAACTTATACTGTGTAGTTTCTTGGGGAATTTCCAAGAGTGAGCCTATAGTAGCCATAGCATTTGCTGCTTTGTTCTATATTCGAGGCACTTGTGTAAACTGTAGCCATTTAAAATGCTGGGTTAGCTGATCAACTAGATCTTTGTAGGGTAATAGCTTTTCATCTTTGGTTTGATATTCATTTAGGGCTTGCTTGATGATGAGCTGAGAATCGCTAAAGATTTGTAGCTCAGTAATGTTCCATTCTATAGCTATCTTTAATCCTGCTATGAGGGCCTCATATTCAGCTATATTGTTGGTGCTAGGGAATTGTAGCTTGAAGGCTTTTGGAATGTAATCTCCTTGAGGTGTGACCAACAATATTCCTGCCCCTGATCCATGAGATGTGTATGAGCCATCCAAATAAAGTTTCCATGGGGGTTGTTCTTCAATTAGACAGATATGCTCATCTGGAAATTTTGTGATCAATGAATAAGCATCTATTAGAGGTGCATAAGCTAGGTGATGTACTATAGCTTGCCCTTTGATTGCCTTTCTGTCCACATATTGGATGTCAAATTCGCTAAGGAGCATAACCCATTTTTCCAAATGGCCTATAAGTGTTGTTCTAGAGAGCATATACTTGAGAGGGTCAATCTTGGAGACTAGTTGGATGGTATGACTTAGCATGTAGTGGTGAAGCTTTTGAGTTGAGAAAACAACTGCCAAACAAGCTTTTTTCATAGGAGTATAATTGAGTTCATAACCAACTAGGGTTCTACTAATGTAGTAGATGGCTCTTTCTCTGCCGTAGTCATCGAGCTGTGCTGGAAGTTCCCCTAGAACAGTAGGTATTTCTGATATGTACAAAATCAGGGGATGACCAGGAACTAGTGGAACCAAGATAGGGGGATTGGTGAGATACTGCTTGAACTAATCGAAGTTGTGCTGACATAAAGGATCCCACTTGAAGTTCTCATACTTCTTTAGTAAATGTGAAAATGGTGTACACTTATCTGCAAGCTGAGAGATGAAGCGTCGAATAGATTGAAGCTTTCCTTGAAGAGAGCAAAGCTATCATAGTGTCTGGGGAGGAGACATGTCTAAGATAGCCTTAACCTTCTTGGGGTCGATCTCTATACCTCGTTTAGACACTATAAAGCCTAGAAGCTTGCCAGATGTGACCCCAAAGACACATTTCTTGAGATTTAGCATGAGATGATATTTGGCTAACCTATCAAAGACTTTCTCCAGGTCAGCAAGATGATCCATGAAGGTATGAGACTTGACCAAGATATCATCCACATAATCCTCCAAAATGCTATGGATGAGATCATGAAAAATGGTTGTCATAGCTCTTTGATAGGTAGCCCCAACATTCTTTAGGCCAAAAGGCATCATGTTGTAGCAAAAGGTTCCCCAAGGGGTAGTGAATGCTATCTTATACTGATCCTCTTTTGAAATCTTGATTTGATTATGCCTAGAAAATCCATCCATGAGGGACAAAATTTCATGTCCAGCTGTAAGATCTACAATCATATCTATGTCGGGCAAGGGAAAATCATCTTTTGGACAAGCTTTGTTAAGATCTCTAAAATCAGTGTAGATTCTGATGTCACTAGAAGGCTTAGTGATGGGGACCATGTTGGAGATCCACTTTGAATAGTTAATAGGTCGGATAACCTTAGCAGTGAACATTCTTTCTAACTCAGCTTTGACCAGTAATGCCACCTTGGGGTGCATTTTTCTAAGCTTTTGTCTGACGGGTTTGATCTGTGGATTGACTACAAGATAATGAGCTACAAGCTTTAGATCAAGCCCTAGCATGTCCTAATATGACCATGCAAATTGGCCAATATTCTCTCTTAAGACCTCAAAGAGGAGATTAGCTTGGTCTTGTGATAGGGATGCAACAATGTGAACAAGCCTAGGGATCTCTGAAGAACCGATGTTGACTTCCCTAGTATCCTCGATTAGAATAAAAGATATCTCTGGTCAATTATCTTGAGGAGGTAATGCTAAATCCTCATGTTCTGCTTGTGGCTCTAGATGTTCTTGTTGGGGGGTTCTCTTTGTTGCTTAGCTAGTCTCAAATTCACCTTAGTTCCAGTTTTGGGTGTATCAAAACTAGGTTGGGGATTTTCTCCAAAATACCCCTTGGGATCTAGCTTGTAGATATAGGCAAAATATGGCTTTGTTTTCTTGTGAGGTGTTTCAACTCCCATAAATCTCAGAAGTGCTTCCTCTGATGTGAACCCATCAATGTGTATGATGCTTGGTTGGTCCCAATCTATGAGTTATGGATGGGCGAGTGGTAGATCAATGAGGTGGATGGATAGTTCTTGGAGAATAGAGTCTCTGAGGGAGATTTGGTCTAGGATATTATCGTAGGCTCTCTTTTCAACTTCCTAAGGAATGCCTTCGATTTCAACAAGGTCACAATGAATGTTCAAAAAAGTGTGACCATCCGTATTGATGCCCTCAGTTGTGGGTATGCCAAAGCCAAGACCTGACTTCGATTCCCACTTGTGTGCGTCGATGGGGCACTACATGCCTCTTTCTTCTGGTCCTAGACCACCACCTTGATAGTTCCATTTTTTAGTGATGAGCTTATGTTCTTGGGGATACTTTTGGCTGAAGTGATCAAGGCATGCTTGATTCCTTAGAGGTGCATCCTTATGTAACCAATTGTTGATATCTGGAGTGAGCTCCTTATGAAGAGGGATTTTCAAGGATACAAAAGTTGTTGGGCCAAACTATTTGTATCGAGGAGGTGGAATCTCCTTAGCTTTTTGATATGTCGGTCATCCATGGGCATGTGGATCAAGTGGGAGTGCCCCAATAGCAAATGCATCCGATAGACTATACTCTCCACAACCCTTGTTATTGATCTTCATGCTAGATAGGGTAGAGGCAAGGATGGTTTTTGGGTCATTACAAGTGTGGGATGAGCTGGCAATGGATGTGCCGATATCAATTCCAAGGAAATGGTTTGTATATGAAGCTTCAACCACATTGCAGTAAGCAAAGGGTTCTGGATCGACATGGATGGTTACCTCAGTGCCTTGATGCAAAAATTTGATGCACTGATGGTAAGTGGATGGAACAGCTTTCATAGCATGAATCCATGGGCGATCGAGGAGGATATTGAATGGTAGGTTTAGATCAATAACATGGTAGAGTGTTTCTTGGATGACTGGCCCAACCTTGATTGGCAGCAAAATAGTTCCTTCTATGGTTCTTTCCAAGTTGTCATAAGCTTTGATGGTGATAACGTCACTGATGATATCTGCCTCAGTATGCCCAGCTTTTTTTCTAAATTTTAGGGTGCAAATATTCAAGGCTGATCCATTATCTATCATTACTCTTTTCATGGAAAAATTGAATACCATGATGGCTATGCAAATTGGAAGGGTTTGATCTGGCTCGACCATGGCTATGTCGGTGGGTTTGAACGATAGGGCACGTGAGGATGAAAGGTGTCCAACAAGATTATGAAAATTAGTAGCATTGATATTAGAAGGGACACGAGATTCTATGAGAGCACTGTTAAGGATGTTCTTGTACACAGGACTAGTGTGAAGAAGGTCTAAAATGGAGATTTGGGATGGCATGTTCCCAAGGTGTTCTAAGATATTGTACTGGCTTTTTGATGGAGCTGATGGTGCTGGTGAAACGGGTGGACCTGCGATGTTAAATCAGGCTCTTTGAGTGGTGACTGCACACTCATTGTTTGGTCCTTGGATATTGATAACATTGACAAAAGGCTCTTTCTCAGATATACAACCAATAAGGCTACCATAGTCTATATAGGATGAAGTGTGGTCATTGTTCTTCCCATGCTGTTGGCTTGGCTGATGGTTGTTGGTGTTGTTGTTGTTGGTTTGGATAGGTGCTTTTCCTTGATTTTGATTGTTGTGAGGAGGAAAAGAATTTTGATAGATCTATAAGCCTTCATTGGGAGAGGTTTGGGCACCAACAATGATTTCCTTCTTATCAATCAGGTCCTGCACATAGTCTTTTAGTTTCATGCATCTGAGGGTAGTGTGACCTTTTACCCTATGAAATTTGCAGTACTCATTGTCTTTGTACCATGCAGCTTTGGATTGGCTTGGGTCAATTTGCTGGGTAGGAGGAAATTCGATGAGGTTTTCCTTGACTAATTTCTCAAAAATGACATCCAATGGCTCACCAAGGGGTGTATAGTTTCTAGGTGTAGGTTGGAATCTAGGTTTTTGTCTTGCAGCTACATTGATGGCATTAGCTTGATTGCTAGACCCTTGAAAGTTTGGTCTTAGATTGTGGTTTTGATAGCTATGGTTATTCTGCTATTGGTAGTTGATAGCTTGCTGATTGTTTGGTTGATAGGGTGGGTTGGACTAGTTGTGAGAAGGACCAACAATATTCACATGTCTGGTGTCAATGATGCCATCTATTGCAACATGCTTGTTTTTGTTCCAATACCTAGACTTGTCATTGGAATGTGATTGATTTTGGTTGGCTTCCTTGTAAATCTTGACCACACCATCTTTAATGAGTCCTTTCTCAAGGATCATTCCTTTATCTTTGATATCTTTCTAGGTCTGCAAATAGTTCATGGTCATGTGGTGAGCCAAGCTAGGATGGGCATTATCAATAAACATTTTCACCAAATGGCGCTCTGGCAAGGTGCAAGATATGTGGGTGGTAAGGGTTTGCCATCTTTGTAGATATTCGGGAAGGCTTTCTCCACCTTTTTGCTTGGTGTGGACAAGATCAACTATTGATAGCTTTGTTTCAACAAGATGGGCATATTGGGCTACAAATGCCTCAGATAATTCAGAAAAATTTTTAATTGTGCCATAGGGGATTCTATAAAACCATTCAAGAGCTAGTCTGGCCAAGATTTTTGGAAAGAGATGCAAGAGGAAGATGTCATTGTATGCCACTTCTTGGTAGTGCATGTAAAATTCTTTGATATGTGTGACAAGGTCTCCTTTTCCTCTAAATTTGTCAAATTTGGGTGTCTCAAAATGCTTGGGGAATGGTGTCATGGTAATGGCTCTGTCAAATGGGTAAGGACACACATTCTCAAACTTGAAATTTTTTGGATCATTTCCCTCTTGGATGTTCTTCAAAGCTATTTTCATGGCTTCCCATTCTGAATTAATGGGTGATGGCTGGGGTGCCCCCAATGTAGGAGTGCCTTGAGGTAGGTATGCACTAGATGGGGCCACTGAATATGGATGGCTGTGAGGGATTTGCTAATAGGGATTGTACATTGTTTGGGCAGCTACATTGTGGATGACAATTTGCTGAGGGGGAGGTGGTGCATAGTGTTGCATGTGCTACAAGGGGCTTACTGTTGATATGGGATTTGAGGTTGGGATTGAGGAACATAAGTTGGTTGTGGGATAAATGAATTGCTTTGTGGAGGTAAGGTATAAGATGGTTGTGAAGCTTGGGGAAAGGATTAGGGGGCTTGTGGGGTTTGACCAAGGTATGTGGGTTGTGCTCCCATTTGGGATGGTACCTGCAAATAATTGGTGGTTGGATGGATTGGTGGGTTACCTCCTAGAAGTGGCATTGAAAAGTAGTTGGTAATAAGAGGTAATGGATTAGTTGGTGGTGGAGGTGGTGGGAATTGAAAGCTAGGAAATGGAATTGATGGGGTTTGATAGCTTGGTGGCTAGATTTGGAAGTTTGGTAGAGTGGTGGCAGGAGCTTGGGTCACTTGAGAGCTGGGAAAAACATTTGTAGTAGCTTGTGGGGTTTGATAGCTTTGTGGAGTGAGGGTAGTAGCTTGTGGATTTGTGGTTGATTGCACTGAGCTCCCAAGACCTAATGGAAATGATGGGATTGTGCTTTGGGCTGTGGTGAACAAGTTGGGGGTGATGAAAGGTTGATTACTTGGCCCCATGGGCAGCATCCCTGTTGTATATTGCTGAGGTTGGCCAAAGATGCTAACACTGATTTGGGAAATGGGTGGATTTGGAAGGCTGGGTTGGGGAGTAGCAACAACAATAGTGAAGGGCATGAATGGTGAGGTGTTTTGGGTAAAGGGGGTTTGGAGCAGAGAGGTATGAACCAAGGATGGAGTGGTGGTGGCTGGGTTGGCTTGCGACATGGAGATTTCAACTTGGGTGGATGATGGTATGTTTGGGTCTGTTGGATCATATGGATTGGCTGGAGGCTCTTCTTTTGGCATATATTGAGGATAATTTGGATCATAAGAGCCTATGGGTGGTGGAAGCTGCCCAAAAAATGGGTGATATGGATCTGATAATGGAGGGGGTCTTCCAAAGTCAAAGGTTCCTACATTGTCCCTTTGAAAATTAGCCATGATTGTCTCTTTGTTCTTGTCTATAATGGCATTTACCAATACTACATTTCGTAGTTGGTTCATGAAAGCTTCAATGTCAGTAGATGATGGCATAGCTTTCTTTGGGCTGAAGGATGGTTGAGTGCTCAAGGGGGTAAGGTTGTTCGATACAAATGATAGGGCTCCATTGTTTCTTTCTTCTTGGCTAAGAGAGTGATGGGTGGCATGAAAAATGCTCCTAGGGATGAGATGCAACAAATGCTGGTGGATGCAAAAGGGAGGAAGGCTTTTCTATGCAAATGATTTCCAAGGTTGAGGCAAAGTTGTATGACAAAACCTAAGGAGGATTGGGTTGAGGATTCTAACTTCAAAGATATGTTGTCAAATTATGAAATGTCTGCTTTCCTATGTGGAAGCTTGGTGGTGATTGTGTCAACTTAAGGATAGACTGATGATCCTTTAGGAAGAACACGAGATTGACCACTTGTGGATCCCAACCTTTAGCTCAAAGTGATGAGGGATAACAAGTGACAAAGCTAAATTACCCTAGACAAAGCTCTATCAAAGGGATAACCTGGGTGAGATTGGTGGATTTGGAAGATGTTAGGAATAGAAAACTTTTGGCAACGTGACAACAATTTTGAAGGGTTGGATGTGAAGTTTTTGGATTGCTGGCTAAATGGTTTGGTTCTAAATGAGATGGATGAGCTAAAATGCTTAAGGGGAAGACTAAAGATGGCTAGCTTTCCTACAAAGATGACTCTAATGCAAAAGTGAAGCTTATGCAAGAAGATGTGGAGAAACAAGGGGGTCTAATCATAGAAATCATGCCTAGTTGGTAAGGCATAAGCATTGTTAACTCCTAGATGTTGGTTAAATTGGATGGTGTGATCTAACTAGGCATCTTGAAGGGCTTCATCAGCAGCTTTGTCCTCTACTTTGTGGAGTTTGGAAATTTGAGGACTTGGTGTTAGTTCCTTTCTCTTGGCTAAAAGTTCTTGATATGCCTGAGATGGCTTGAGTTTGACTTTGTGAAACTTCTATTTGGGTTTTGGTTGCTCTGACATCAATTCTTGAATCTACTTGGCTTTGAGAGACCTCGGTTATTTTGCTTCAACTTGTTCAACTTTTGGAATAGGCAGTGACTACGCTAAGTGTACCCTAAGCTAGGATTGATCAAGTTTGGCAAACATTCATTCAACAAATAAAAAAGCAAGAAATAGATAGGAACAACCAAATAGAATTTTTTGATTCTTAGAATGTGATACTTGCACTGAGGAGTGTGTATGTTTTACAAATATTTCGATCAGTCACTTCAAACACATTAACACTCTAGATGGTTGTCTACAAGGCTGATAGTTGGTTTAGCTAGGGAGTCCTCAATATACCCAAAGGTATGTGAGGCCTAAATTCGTAGATGAAACCAACAAGATGTCACACAGTCGAGAGGAGTGGTAACCCACTTCTCCTCTTTCACTTCTCAAGGGTATAAAGTTCCTTGAGGCTTAGCCCTAGTGACAAAAATCTTTATTCCAAGAGAGGTGTCTTTTGATTCACCTCCTGATTCTTATACTCTGCCAAAACACTAGAGTTGAGGTTGTCCAAGGGGTGATGAAATCCCCAAGTAGGCCTCCTAAAAAAAACAAGATTTTGGATCCTAATCTTATGCACCCAAGATGGCCTCGAAAGACGACAAGGGGAGAGAAGACTTGGATGACCTTGGGCTAAAAAGAACATGCTTGTTCTTTTACCAACTGACTCTTATGTGTGCTAATCTACACTTTGCAAGCACTCATGTTTAAGAGACAACGTTCAATTCTAACTTGAAGCACCAACAAAAGTAAATCGATCGAAGAATGCAAACAAGAAGAAGAGTTAGGGTCAACAAAAGAAAACTTGTGCACCCAGAGGCCCTCCACGTCAAGTATCGATTAATTTCCTTTAAAGCATTCAAGAGTTGGTGTGATTTTGTTTTAAGCCCAACGCAAAGATGTGTGAGACTCGATTTGTCAAGCGCGTGCCTGGAGGCCCTCTATGTCAATAGTTGTTCAATTTTAGTGCCCAAACTTGAAGTGTGATCAATTTAATCTAGAGTTTTGGTCATTTAAATTTTTTGATAAAGTTAAAGCAAACGTTCAAAGACCAAGAGAGTAAGTTAGATTGTGGAACATTTAACACCTTTTTCAAGTAGACCCATCCCCATAAATGGTGTTGAGATTGCAACCAATGGTTGAATTGATGAGTGATTAGAAAAGAGGTGAGTCCAAGGAACTACTCAAATTGATTTTTGCAAATTTGTATTTAACTTAACAAATTTTCTTAAATTTTCAAAAATCAAACTTTACCTAAATTGCATGTGGAAAAGAGATTTGTTTTGTTCAATTTTAGAAGCTCCAAATGAAGTGTTTGATATTGCAATGGTTAATTGATCCTTGACATTCAAGATTGGATTTGTTGTTTTAATCATGCATTCAAAGAAAATTTGATTTTAATCCATGGCATTCAAGAGTGTGTTTAGCAACATGCATTCAAGGACAAGTGATTAAACATTCAAGTTTTTTCCTTTGAGCATTCAAGATTGAGATTTTGTGTATTGTTTTAAGAACTTTGAAGTACTTTTTTTTAACCTTAGATCATTCAAGATTGTTTTGGACTCAAAAGTGAAAATGACTCTTTGGACTTTGGTTTTCATTCAAGATTTTATGTTCTAGTTTGCATATTTTAAGCTCAAAAATGATATTCCTAGATTGTTTTGATGCATGAAAAACCTAAGAAACATTCAAGATTTTGCAACAAGACATTTGTTTGGAACAAATAACAAAGCTTTTAGGACAATTTTTGGAAACCATTTAGGACTCTTAGTTTTTATGATATTTTTAAAAGAACTTTAAAATATTTGCAAATGAGGTTCATTTTATCCTTGATTGATGCTTTGAGTTTGAATTAGATTTTAGTGTGCACTTAGTGTTGATTTTGAACCTTTTGAAATGGAAACTTGAATTTTTTTTTAAATTTCCAAAAATGAAGTGTTCCTAACTTTGCATGAATGCATCTAAAACCTTGATGTTGCAAGGATGAAAGTGATTGGATTGGTTTAGTTTCACTTGTTAAAAGGCTTTTTCTTTTTTGCAAATTTTTAGTTTTTAATGGATTTAAGTATGATTTAGGGGTTTATTTTAAGCACTAAAAAGAAGTGTGTATGATTTTGCTTCCTTAAAAAAAAATGGCCAAGATCTCCCACAAGAAGAAGAAGAAGAAGTAGATGGAATAAGAAGAATATAGACAAGAAGAGGAAGAAGAATTCCAAGTGCTTTGTCCACCTATAAGCTTGAAAAATCTGCAAACACTATGAGATAGACTATGAGTTCCTTTGTCTTCTTCATGCTCATGTGGACTTACAAAACCAATTTATACAATCCTACCAATCACAAAAACAAGCAAAATTAGCCAAAATTAGCAAATGACATACAAAACTTGACTAAAAAAGCTAATGAAGATGACCCATGCGGGGTCCCACCGGGCATGCTAAAATGTATATGAGCAATGTTAGTATGCTAATAGAAACCAAATTTAAATAAAGCTTCTACAAACTAAACAAAATTCATAAACTTCAAGATAGACTAAGATGAGCTCTCAATTGAGAATATGAGCCATTAATGGACTCTCTCAATAAAAAGCTCTCTTGTTGAGTGGCTTTGTCTAAATAGATAGGATGTATGCTCAAGCTTATGCTTCAAAAATGGCTTCAAATGGAGTTGACATTTGGGTGTGAGTGTATGGTTTTGATGTAAAATGGCTTCTTAAAATGGCATTATGACTTTACTTCATGGATTGTGTTATTTTTCAAAGGGGAAGGATCCAATTTATAGGCAAGAGGCTTGAGGGATTGAGGGCTAAGATGCAAGGATGGGAAAAAGCTCATCGAGGGCTCATATTGCATGAGAGGAGAGGACATGGATTGTGCTTCCTTACAACCAATTAGGGAGTGACACATGTCACAGGATGAGAGGATGGAGGAAAGGGGAAGGATGAATCAACAAAAGAGGCTCAAGGGATAAAATCTTCATAAAGACCCTCATAATGGCTTGTAAGAGCAATAAAAGGGCTTGGAAGAGTCATTTATGGCCTAGTGGGCTTCATAAAGTTTTATGGTTGAGATATTTTGAGGGAGATGAGAGAAATTTTGACTTGGACTTGATTAGGAGGGTTTTAAGCTTGCTTAGGATTGTGCAAATGATTAGAGGATTGATTATGATGGTTTAGGATTAGCTTAGGGATAGGCAAGTGGATGGCATTTAATGAGGGTGGGTGAAGGAGGAGATATTTGTTAACTTTGACTTGGGTTAGTAAGTCTTAACCCATGTTTAGAGAATGTGACAAAGTTAGGAGGGGATTAGGATTAGGTTTAAAGACATCTTCTAGAAGAGTCTAGACTTTGGATGAGGATAAAGACTTTCTAGAATAGTCTAGAATTTCCTAGGATGAGGATGAAGACTTTCTAGAAGAGTCTAGAACTTCTTAGGATGAGGATAAATTAGATTTTAAGAAATAAATAAAGTTTTATTTATTTCAAGGGTTTGGGTTGAGGAGATATTTATGAAAACTTTTTTAATAAACATGAGGATTAATATTTAATCTTAATTAAATATTTTGAGTTGGGATTAGGGGTAGGAAATGATGGGATTAGCCTTTAATCAAAATTAAAGAAGGATTAGAAGATTTTGGAAGAGGTTAGTGGTCTTAAGGAAATTGGCCAAGTTTTGGGCAAAAAATAATTTTTTTATTTATTTTGGGTTTTTTTGGTCAATTTATTAACTAAATAATTAATAAATAAGAAAATAATGTTTAAATAAGATTTAAACATTTTTGGGAGGGATTCCTTAATTAAATATTTTTAATTAAGATAAAGGGATTTAATGGCATAAAAATAAATAAATTAATTAAATAATTAATTAGTTAATAAATGATGATGTCATTAGGAATTTTTCAAAAAATAAAAATATTTTATTTTCTAAAGGTTTTTAGGTGTCTACACTTAGGAACTGAAAATAAATAAATATAATACACTACAAAGTTTATTGAACTATTTTAATTTTTTTTTTAAACAACATCAAAGTAAAAATATGGAAGTAGTATACACAAACACAATATTTGCACAAATACAATTACAATAAAAATTTTATTATTGAAGGGTTCTTTCACATTGAGTCACATTTTAGAAGCTTATGATAATTAATCTAAATCTTGAGTACAATATTCATGATCATAAAGAAATAATAGATACATAATAGCGTAAAAAAATACAACTGGTACAATGAAATATATCTAATGAATAACATCCCTCATAGATGTTGTATGGTATGCAAGATTAGATATGAGTACATCAAAATAAAAGATACATTATCACATATATACAACTAAATAGAAGTCTCCAAATAACAATAAGATTTATAATGATACATTTTCTGCAACAAACATCAAATAATTGTCAATCTAAGAGGGAATCAAATGGTAAGAAGTCACTACCACCTGACTATGTGGTCACCTAATTAGGCTCCCAATCCCACTATGTAGTAGAGATAATGTAAAATCTACACACAAATAATAAAATTATAAAACAATCCTGGGCAAGGAATCTTGAAATCCAAGTCTACCTCAAGGGTACATAAGCTACTAATAAAGAAAAGATAACCAAAGTCGAAAAGAAACTCATCCAAACCAACATCACATACCAAAATCAACAATTGATACCACAGTACAAACCAAATATCAAAACCAAAAAGATAAAACCACCTCCAAATCAATGCCAAATTTCATATGTACAATAACCAATAGATGATAATTGTCATCAATAAAAGTAAACCACCAATCACTAACTCCAACAATAAAAATACTATGGATGAATAATTGACACTCATCAATACAAGTCAGTTATCAACAATAAATGACATCTGATCAAAATGTAATAACTTACAATAAATACACCATCAAAAGTAACATCTAACAAGTATACCACCAAAGGATAATATAAAATCCATGAAGGGGACTCAAGCTACATACTATGGAGTGTCATCACATGAGCCAAATATAAGGTTACCTTAGCAGTTTGTTAGGACTCTAACCTTGTAGTGACTCTATGCAGAACCAAAATACCCTCTTGTGAAGATGAGGTAACTATTCATACCTCTCAAGCTATCATCCAATTCTGACCCTTAGCTTATACAAGCACTCAAGGCATGGACGAGGAAAACTTTCTAACTTATCTTTTTAATTAATCTCAAGGCATAGGGGATGGAAGTATTTTAATTAGTATGTTATCGCTTGTTACACAACTTACAATAAGTTAGTCTAGCTACCACTTTGGGTCCTGATCCCCATTGCAAGCCACTTCCATAAACATTCACCTAGACTACCTTCCCAAACTCATAAACCACAATTTTGTCCCATACCACAAAAGTAATATTGATCAAATTTGGTTCCTTAATAGGCAAGCTAAAAATAACATTGGTTCTTAATTAAGCCCAAGTTCTCATAAATGCTCATCAAAATAAATCTCATAAAATAAATCTCAATTTCAATCATAAAATAAATCATGACATCTAGTCAAATAATCATAAAAGAAATCTTGAAAACAACTATGGTGCACATCCTATCTTGGCCAACTAAACAACTCATAAAGAAAACCATCACAAAAATAAACCTCACAAGACTATAAATAGAATTTTTAAGAAAACACATAGTTTTCAGCCATATGTTTTAATTCCATCATTTTCTATTCTTTAGTCTGGGCCATAAAGATGTGTTTAGCATTAAAGTAAGAATATACATGTTAATATAAATTTTTATGCTAAATATACTTATTTAAATCAATAAGTATTTAAATATCAAATATATTTGTTCATATAAAATAGCATGTAACATTATCATGATATTAATTTAAATAATCTTAAATCATAATAATTTAATTAATAACATAAATGTAGATTATTAGATTTAAATATTGATATCAATTCCATTTCTAAAATAATAGTATGACTTCTATTTAATTCTAATATTAATATTTAATTTTCTTTTAATTCATAATGTAACAAGAGATAACTCAAACTTGAAATTATAATTTTAATTAAGATATATACAAATTCTCTCATAATATTTAAATATTCATAACTATATTTTATAGTGAACTCTGCTATAATTTCTCTTAAAATATAGCTACGCCACAAATATATACTTACTATCTTATAACTCCTCAAGTATTAATAAACATATAACAAGTTATAACCAAGAGTTTTAAAAAGAAAGCAGTATTTATTTATTTAATTTTTGAAATAAATAAATAATTATTATTTTAAAAATATTTTTAAAATTTTTTTAAATTAATAATTAATCATAATATATAGTTTTGATTAATAAATCTAGAAATTAAATTATATTCTTATAAAATAAAAATAAACATGTAATTATTATTTTTGCACAACTTTAATCTTCTAAAAATATGCAATTAGTATTTTTGCATGCCTCTAATCTCTCAAATCATGCAACCATAATGTGCTTAGTTTTCTATCTTTAGTATATTTATTTTCACATGCATGCATAAGTTTACTTGCAACATGTTTTTCTCTCAATTAATGCTTTGCTTTTCCAATTAATTTTGCAACCAAATTATTTTAGATATAAGAATATTACTTATCTTTATTTAGAAATTTAATGATAATCACATGGTTCTAATGACAAATTTCAAGTTGAAACCCTAGTTGTTCAATTTGTTATTTTCCTCCAATTTTCTATAATCAAAATTTCCCTATATTAGAAAAGGTTTTACAAGAATACAATCATAATAGTTTTAAAAAAAATTCTATAGCTTTCCTTGATCAAGTTTTCTTGATTAATAATTTTTCCTTTTCAAAATCTACAACATAATTATTCATCCAAAAATCAATACAATAAACTAATAATAATTATGATAGAATGTAGGAAGATTCAAAATATTTAGATCTTTTAATAAAATTCTACAATGGGTTTTCAAACCCTACCTCAAAACCACAACTAAAATATGAGATAATCTATGAACACATGCAAATCCAAACCCTCTAAAACTTTCAACAATTTTTTTCTTCAATTAGTTCCGCAAATGAACTACAAACCCTCTAATAAAGAATCATAACCCTAACTAGGGTTTCTATTTCCCAATTACTAAAAGCCACTAACTTTATTTAATAATTACTTTAATTATTTAATCCTTTCATGCACACTTAAAGAACTTTTTTAACCAAAATATTTTTTTAATTTTCCTTTCCTCCACTTTATTATTTAGTGTAAGCACTATTTAAAGCTTAGTTTATTATTTAAATTAATAATTATAATTAAAGCTCATTATTTAAATGCAACTCTCTATTTTCTACATAAACCCATCTTATGTTTCATGGTCCAATTCTCTTCCTATTTGATCTTTGTCTTTTCTTTCCTTTCTTAATGATATTCATGTTTATGACTGCTTTCGCCAATCTTCTCCTTAGTGGTCTTCTAGAGTATGGCAGAAGAAAGAAAACTTGGCCTCTATTGCTAAGATATCATCTTCCTTAGGTAATGATTCTGGTTTATCTCTTTGTTTTGGTGATGCTATGTTAAGTCCTCAGGTGTCTTACATGAAATATTTGACTATAATCGGTACAATCTAGTTTTTTCATCCAATTTTTATTTTGTGATTATGGACTAAAATTAATTGGAATGGCCAAAACAATTTATTTTATCTTGATCATGGATCTACTTTTTTTATAGCCAATTTTGAATCATCTATTGCTCATAATAATGTTCACCATGTTAAAAAATTGATTTTGTGATGGTTGGGGGGTTTATACATTGTTTTGGGTTCCAAACTTTAAAGCCAATGAGTTAGCTTGTGCCCTTTTGGATTGAGATGCCTACTTTGCCCTTGGAATATAGAGATTTGTATAATGTCAAAGCCATTATAGATAAGATTGGTGTATTTATACAACATGATTTGATACCATTTTAAGAACCACATCGATTTATTTGGTTTTGTCTTCTATTAAACCTTTTAAAGCCTTTTCTATAGACTATTACTCTTACTTTAAGGTGGCATTCTTTTCATCAAGATATTCTTATTCAAGACACCCACCCTATCCATTGTTACGAGAATTTGTTAGGTCATTTCACAAACCAGTGTAAGGGTCCTAATTGCTCAAATTTGATTGTTTGTAAAGACCTTACTTTTTTTCCATCTAAATACTCATTGATTATTCATAATAAGGAGAGTTATAACTTTAATATTAACAATGATTATGATTTTGGCATGTGGAAGAACCCCACTTTTTCTAATTATTTTGATTCTAACAAGACAAGCTCTTAGGTTTCAACAAAGGTAGCTCCTCAAGTGTTGGGTGTTTTAAATTTTGCTCTCACTAATTCTTTATAGTTGGTATGTATTAACAAATGTTTTGCACCTTTATATCCTAATATGTTGGACTCTTTTAATAAAAATTTGAGGGTTTTTTTGCCAACCATTAATTCCCTCGTTAAGGGTGTCAAATTTTCTCACATTTTTGATATGATAGTTAGGTCATCTAAGTCTTGTTCT
Organism: Cupressus sempervirens; assembly: GCA_028749045.1. Classification (NCBI taxonomy): domain Eukaryota; kingdom Viridiplantae; phylum Streptophyta; class Pinopsida; order Cupressales; family Cupressaceae; genus Cupressus; species Cupressus sempervirens. The sequence goes on along the minus strand of CM053783.1, from coordinate 732,683,016 downwards.
AGACCCTTGGCTCTTCTAATATTTTATTCAATTGTTAACAAATTAATGTTCTCTAAAAGTCCTCTTAAATAGACATTTGACTGAATACATGCTAATATTATGGCTACGAAGGTTATGTTATTTGTTGCTTCTTAGTTATTTGATGATATTGAATTAGAGGATGGTGTTGATCTTCCATTCTCTTTTGATATTGTTTTTATTCAATCTCCATAAGTGGATGTAACCATTTCTGGCTATATTATATGTGAAACTTTACCTATGGTTTCTAATGTCAACTAAGTTATTTTTTGTGCTATTTCTTCTAAGAGTTACATTATGATGTTAAGCGACCTAGGGATCAAACTACCATGGAATTGGAGCCCATTGCTAAGCTTTTCATTGTTCAAACTCCTAGGTGCCCTTAGTCAAATGTGAAAGTTCTTAATCCTAGAGGGAGGAAATCCAAAGTAGTCAAGGCTATGGAGGAAACTGAGTAAGTTATCCAATCAACTTTGGATGCTAATTTTTCCACTTCTAGGCATTTTTCAACAAGGAGGACTAAATGTTCTCCTTGTCTGTGATGAATATCCTCTCTTGGAATGTCAGAGGTATTAATGCCTTTAATAAAAGACATAGAATTAAGTAGAGACTTGATTCTTCTAAATGTGATTTTGTTCTTCTCCAAGAAACTAAAATATCCTCTAATCATTTTAATTTGACTATGGCTAAATGGAATGATTGGAAGAGTTCAATTATCCCAGAAAATGGTGGCTCTGGGGGCCTGGCTATCTTATGGAATAGTAAAACTTTTATTATGTTTCCTTTGATCTTTGGGTGCATTGATAGCTAGCTAGTATTAGACATTTTAATCTTTCTTTATTTTCCTTGAACATATATGGGCCTACCTCTACCTTGGAAAAAGCTCATCTCTAGTAGATTCTAACTAATGTTATTCTACAATTCCTTGACTATAAGGTCATCATTGTATGTGATTTTAATGATACTTTGGGGCCTTAGGATAAGATAGGAGGTATTTCCCCTCCTTTTACAATTTAGACTTAAATAATTTTATTCTTGATAATGACCTATTTGATGTTTTGCCATAGAATGGGTCATTTACCTAGACAAACTGTAGCTTTTTATTTTTACATATTGTTGTTAGACTTAATAGATTCCTTTTCTCTCAAATCTAGAAACTAGAAAAATTTTCCTCATCTTTAGATATTATGCCTTTATTTGATTTGGACCACTTTCCCATTCAACTATGTATTAATATAGCCAATAATGGTATGCCTTCTTCTTTTAGGTCCTTGTTTAAATTTTAATCTATTTGGTATCATCACCCATTATTTGATTCTCTACCTAAGAAATGTTGGAGTTGAACACCCCAAGAGGATGGTTCATTGATGCATTAGTTTTTTTTAAATGTAGTTTTTCAAGAAATTGATTAAAGTTTGGAATGCTAATGTTTTTAGGATTATATCTGATAAAAAATAAAAAGTGGCAAAGGAATTGGGTAAGGTCAATGTGCATATAATAATTGGTCATGGCCTGGATCCTCAAACCTATGAAAATAAAATATGTTTGAATGAGGAGTTAGAGGAGTTATGTTCTAGAGAGGAAGCATATTGGAGGTAAAATTCTCGTGAGTTATGGTTAAAACTTGGTGATCAAAATACTAGGTATTTTCATTCCTAAGATAAACAAAAAAAGGTAGTTAAGACCATCTTCTCCATAAGTGGTGACTCTGGAAATCTAATTAGATATCCTTGGGTTTTTTTGAAAACTTATTTCCCCCCATTGTCCCACCTTTGGATGAGGATAGGGTGGATGAACTCCTTGATGTCATCCATTATCTTATCATCCTACAAGATAATTATGCTCTCATGGCCCCATTCACTCTTCACAAAGTGAGAACTATAATTTTCTTAATGTCCCCTGATAATTCCCCTAGTCCAAATGAATTTACAACTCTTTTCTTTAAAAATTGTTGGGATGTGATCTGCTTTGGCCTTTTGGCTATGCTAGAAGAATCTAGGAAGAACTAGCCATGCTAAAGTGTTTGAACACCATAAATCTTGTGTTGATTTTGAAAATTAATGACCCTAATACCTTTTCTAATTTTAGGTTGATTTATCTTTGCAATACCATCTAAAGTATTATCACAAAGGCAATCTATTTGTCATTACAACCATTTATCTATAGAATTATTTTTCTTAAGCTAGGAGGGTTTTTTCCTAGTAGGGAAACTATAGATGGTGCCTTGATTGCTCATAAAAATTTGCATTCTGTTAAACAACATGTCATTCCTTCCTTTGTTTTAATGATAAAAAATGATGAAGGCTTATGAAAGGCTTAATTGGTCTTTTCTTATTCAAGTTTTTCTTAAGTTTTTTTTTTTCAAGAAAGTGGTTCAAGTGGGTTAGAGCCTATATCTATGGTGCTCATTTTTTTTTCTTAATTAATGGTTCCTCAGGTGGCTTTTTTCCTTCAACTCAAGGAGTTAGGAAAGATGACCCATTTTCACCTTTCCTCTTCATCATTATGTCTAAAGCATTGAGTTGAGTTATTAGTGCCTATCATGTCTTAGGGCATTGGTCAGGTATCCACATTGTTGGTACATTCATTTTGGTAACCTATTCATTATTTTTTGATGATACCTTATTATTTGGTAAATCTTCTATTCAAGAGGCTAATCAAGTAAACAAGGTTTTGGATTTATATACCTCTATTTTTGGGTAGAAAGTTAATGCTCGTAAATATAAGATTTATGTTTTTAGTACATCTCCCAGGATTTGTGTTAGGATTGTGAGTATTTTAGGGTTCCTAGTTGACAAGTTACCTTCTACTTATCTTGGGATACCCTTATTTACTAGGACCAACAATCCCACTTATTGGAAATTAGTTATTGATCACATCAGAGCTAGAGTGATAGAATGGAAGACCAAGTGGCTTTTTTTTATCTATTAGGATCCTCCTTGTTAAATTAGTCCTATCAATTATTCCTAATTATTATATTTCAGTCATGTAAGCACCGATTTTTTTCTTAAACCAAATTGAGAAATTAATCTAGGACCTTTTGTAGTTGGCTAACATGAATGGGGAAAATCAAGATTCCCCTTATCTCTCTTTCAAAAAGTCCCTTTCTTCAACCTTTGGTGGTGTGGACCTTCATAATTTGGCAAATTGAAATATTTCTTTTGGTGGAAAATTGATTTAGAAAATGTATGCCCAGCCTCATCTCAAATGGTGTTAATTGATGAAAGAAAAATATCGAGATAATCTTGATCCATCCAAAATCAATTCTGCCCTTGATCCTCCTACAAGTTTTGTCATTTAGAATTTCATGATAAAATGTAGAAACATTGTTACATCATTTGTATCATAATGGCAATTCAATTAATTTTTGGTTTGATTCATGGAATCGGTTGGCCCCCTTATCTACTATGGATATCTTTTGTGAAATTTGGGTTATCATTGCCTTGTATTGGCAGAATATGTTAATTGACTTTGTTGTGAGTCAAAACTAAGTTAATCCCACTTATATCTATAAGGAAAATACAAGGTTCCCCAAACCCTCTACAAGGAAAAATAGTACTCAAACAACTCCAAGGCTTCCTAAATGATTAGGATGGGTGTCGTAGGCTAAAATAAGGTGGATTCAAAAGGTTTCAATAGATTTTTGGTCCTCAAGCAACATCCAACACCTAAATCTCTTCAAAGTTCCCTTTAGGCCAAATTGCCCCTCAATATGTCTCCAACAAGAAAGAATCTTGGATTTCTCCCAAATTTTCCTAGAATTTTTAGATACACTTTAAGCTACACTACAACATATCAGAAGGATTCCATGTTTTCCTTTGGACCATATCCTATTGTTACCTTACTATGGCTCAAAAATGCATAAAAGAGGGTAACTTAACAAAGCAACTACAATTTATTTGTACTCTCAAGAACACAAAATCTAGAGAGTCTCTCCTTAGGTCACAAATGTTTCAAATTCAAATGGAATCAGTCTCAAAACTTCTATACAACCAAAATCCCCAAATTGATCCTTAAAACCCTCTTAACCTAGGGCTTTCTAATTCAATAGTGTCCCAACACTTCTGAGATCAAACAAGGGTGGATTCACCTTGTATAGGGTGTATTCACCTTGTATAGGGTGTATTTAGATACCTCAAATAATAAAACTTGTACATCCTTTAGATAGATCCTCTGTTGCTACTCCATACCAACCTCTTCATTACCCCTTAACACTTCCTTCTTGAGTGATCACCTTCAAAAAAACTCTCATCTACACATATAATTGTTAGGTAGGTATTTTACAAGTTAGGAATGGATAATTCTATGAGAATAAGTAGTATCATTCATTGAATAATCATCCAAACATTAGGTCTTGTCAAAACTAACCAAAAAACCAATACTCCTAATGGCTATCAGCAATTATTTTGCAAAATCAAAGATTATAAATGAACTTCAAAGCATTAAGAATGGATCAATATAAATTATAGTTTCCTCCAAGAGTTAGAAAATCCTTTGATCACAAAACTACAAAGAACCCATCGAATTGCAAAAAAAAATGGAGTTTTATTGAGTTTTCTTGCACAGTGCATACAATCGATCATTCCTAGTGCTACACCCCATATAATGCCTCAAAATTGACTTAACAACATCCCCTAAAACTATCCCAACCCATTTGGATTATTTTACATGCTTAATTGTGCCTAAAACTTCTTTAAAATGTTTTTTCTCCAAAATGGAACTAACTGTTGGGATTCCAATGTTTGAATTCTCCAACTTACAAATAATTGCATAAATCGATTATTTGACTTCTCAAACTTTTCTAGAATGTCTTCAAGGTTATTTTAACCAATTATAACTCTTTCTAAGGCTTTTAAGGAATTATTTGAATCCATATTTACCTTCTAATCTTATTTCATCATCAAAGATTTTATGGTCCTTAACAAACCCTTTAGGATTAATTACCTCCCAAGGACATGATTAGCTTTAACACATGCCAATTAATTGGCTTAAACTCTTCCTTTCCTCTGAATCCATATTTTATCTTCTTTAGGGATCCTTACATGTCTAGATGCTCCTACATCATACTCCCCTCATCCAATGAAACTCATGTCCCAGGAGTTGATCTTCTTAGGCCAAGCATTGGTATTTGGTGACTTTGGGTATGCAGGGGTAAGGTAATATCCCAAGATGAACTTACTCTTCATAAAATTCCCCAAATACATACTCAAAGGATTAGAAAAATAATGTTCATTTTTTCACTCTCTAAATGAAGGATAGTAAGATGGTTTCAAGGTCTCCATCTCTAATTTATTCCTTGGATAAAAAATATTCCTCCCCTTTTAATTTTTAGTTCTATGTAGTGATTACACTATAGGACATTTGACTACCCCAATTTGTGCAAAGTTTAGATCCCAAAGCTCTCCTCTTTTATGACTGTCTTGGCTACCATGTGGCTACACTCCCTTACTGTTGTACCATCTAGTATCATACTATACCTATAAACTCATTTTCTTCCCAAAACACATTACAATTGGTTCTTCTTTCTCCTTTAACAAAGGTTGTAACTCATACCTCCTGCCCTCATTATGGACTAAGTACATGTTTGTGAAACCATCATGGATAACTTTTCTAGACCATTTCCAAGATCTTCCCAAAATCAAATGTCCACAATTCATATTGAGAACATCATACCATACCTTGTACCTATACTTTCCAACTAAGAATTAAATCTTGACTTGATCATTAACAATCATATTCTAATTTATGTTTGCCCAAGTTGCATAATATGCTTGAGGATGTGGAAATTTTTTTAGATTCCACTTCCTAATAACTTCATGAGACACTACATTATGTTTTGCTCCCGAGTCTATAATGAATTGACATACTTTACATTGGATAAAATAATTTTATTTAAAGATTCCTAGATTGTGTGGCTTCCCCCTTCTCACTAGAAAAAGTTCTCCCTCTTCAGGTATAGCCAATATGGTTATGGATTTCTCCTCTTCTTTTGGTTCCTCTTGGGTTAAATTGATCTCTTATTCATGCCTTTGTCTTCAATCCATTTAGGACACTTACATGATCAATGGCCCACTTCATTACATGTAAAGAATCTCCTTGTGAACACTCCATCATCTCTTCCTCCATGTCTTCCTCCCCTATATCCTTCTCTTGTCTCTAATGTGTATTGTTTATTCGTGTCTTTATCATTGCTATTATGAAAATCAGTAGTACTTCTACCACCTCTTCCTCTCATTGATGAACCTCCTCTTGTATTACTTTGTCTCTCTTTCCTTATTTTGATATTCTCCTCATCCTTGATGGAAAATTTATAACACTCTTCAACTGAGCTAGGGATAGCAAGAATAAGTTCATATTGGATATTGAACATAAGTCCCCCCATGTACCTTACAATATTCTCTTCAACATCTTCATCATGACTCACCCTTATGTCCAATTTATGAAGCTCTTTAGTGTACCTCTATACATCCATGTCTTTTTGCTTAAGACCTTGCAAATTCTTGTATAATTGTTAGAATCTGAAAAGATTAATAACCTAGAAAACTAGTGCAAAGAGTAAATATCTAAACTATGAATGAAAATGATACAAAATCAAAATAGAATCATAGAGTTAGTCTCCAAGAGAGTAATGCAAATGCTGGAAGCAAAATAGCATTAAGAGGATGCAAAAAAAAGAGATGTAAATACAAGCCAGGTAGCATGCTTATATAGGCTAGGAAGAGGGAGGAGGTGACAACACCAACCAATGAGGAGCAACCATCTATCGAACTAAAGATAGCAAAGTATCTTCCCAAGATAGCTAATGGATGCTCACATGTAGGAAGGTGACACCTCACAACCATTCACCTAATAAGACATGCTTTATTAACCTAAGCGAGATTATTAAAAGTGTAGGAAAAACCTAGCAAAATAGAAAAAATAAAAAACTACACTAACAATAATTGCTTCCTATAATCATTAGGCATAAATTTTTCCTTCATCTTATCCATCATAGTGTACAACGATGTGATTTTTAGTTTCCTATTATTCCATCTCTCTTCTTGATCACAATCTCACCATAGTAGAGTGTGTCCCTTCAACTTTGACTTTTCTATCTTCAAATTTTTTCCCTCTTCAACATCCTCACATTCGAAGATATTCTCCATGGCACTAAACCAATCTATCAATTCCTCATCATCCATCTTTCCTCCATATATAGGAAAATTTGTTCTTTGATTTGTATCTCCACTCTTTATAACTTTTGAAAACCTAGCCATCCTTATATCTTTAGGATCTACTTGTTCTTCCTCTTGTGGTACTTATTAATCTCCTTCAATTTCTACTTCCTCATCCTATCTTCTTCCTTTATCCCTTTTCTCTAATTTCAAGATTCTCTCCATCATAATTTCTAGTGTCTTGTCCTTCTCATTGATCTCCTTCTCCCTTTGTTCTAATGTTTCCTTCAACATCTTGTTATCTACCAACTACTATTTGTCTATTCTTTCCAACTCCACATTTTTCATCTTTTTGGGTAACACTCCTTCCCCTTCAAACATGGTTCCTAATCTCCTTGACAAGTTGGATCGACTCAAGTTCTTCTCCTCAAAGGATACTTCAACTCTAAGGGATAACTAAGGATCCAAACTATCAAATTTCTTAAGCTCACTTCCCTAACTTCCAAAGGATTATTACTATTTATATCACACCACTTGATGTGGAGGCAAGGTTGGTGGGAGTCAAAACTAAGTTAATCTAACTTATACCTATAAGGAAAATATAAGGTTTGACAAACCCTCTATAAGGAAAAATAGTACTCAAACAACTCCAAGACTTCCTAAATCATTAAGATGGGTTTCTTAGGCCAAAAAAAGGTGGATTCAAAAGGTTTCAATAGATTTTTCATCCTCAAGCAACATCCAACACCTAAATCTCTTCAAACTACCCTCTAGGCCTAATTGCCCCTCAATATGTCTCTAGTGAGAAAGAAGCTTGGATTTCTCCCAACTTTTCTAAAGCACAAACCTAAATATCTAGGTTTTTAGATACCCTTTAAGCCATATTACAACATATTAGAAGGATTCTATGTGTTTCTGTGGACCATATCCTACTGTTATCATACTATGGATCAAAAATGCATAAAATAGGGCAATTTAACAAAACAACTACAAGTTATTTGTACTCCCAAGACCCCAAACCATAGAAAGTCTCTCCTTAGGTCATAAATATTTCAAATCCAAAAGGAATTAGTCCAAAAATTCCTATAGTACCAAAAGCCCCAAATTGATCCTCAAAACTCCTTTAAACTAAGGCTTTCTAATTATATATTATCCCAACACTTTTGGGATCAAACAAGGGTGGATTCACCTTATGTAGGGTGTATCTAGACTCCCAAAATCATAAAAATTGTACCTCCTTGATCTGAATTAGATTGCAATACCTGGTGTAAAACCTATAGTATTGTGACTAAATTGAAAGCAATTAAAATGCAATACTAGATGTTTTGGCAAGCCAAAAAGTGATCCATTCATTTTGAAAATTAATTTATATAAGTAGATCCCAATGGTGACCATTATCCCTTGGAAATGAAAATGAAAAGTCCAAAAGCTAATTTATTACAAAATAAACTCAAACAACTATAAAAACTACAAAAATCTATATTAAAATTTGTATCTACTTGTAGAAGTCATAACTTTCTACTCGTAGCTTGAAATCATGAACCTTCATAATTTTTGGAAAGATCTTCTAGAGTTCTACATTTAGTGTCCAAAAAAGTACTAGAACATAGAAAATAATAAAAATTTATATTTTCTATTTTCCCATTTTTTCTTATGAAAACATCATTAGCATCTTCTTGGACTATGTTTTGATCACTCCTTCAAATAGATCCTCTATTGCTGCTCCACACCAACCTCTTCATTACCCCTTAAAACTTCCTTCTTGGGTGATCACCTCAAAAAAACTCTCATCTACACATATAATTATTAGAAAGGTATTGTAAAAATTAAATATGGATCATTCCATGAGAATCAGTAGTGTCAATCATGGAATGATCATTGATCATTCAAACATTAGATCTTGTCAAAACTAACCGAAAACCCAATACTCCTAATGGCTATCAACACTATTTTGAAAAATCAAAGATTAGAAATAAACTTTAGTGAATTAAGAATGGATCAATACAAATTATAGTTTCCTCCAAGGGTTAGAACATCCTTTGATGAAAAAAATACAAATAAACCATCAAATTGCATGAAAAATGGAGTTTTATTAAGTTTTCTTGCATAGTCTGTATAATGGATCATTCTTAGTGCTACCCCTCGTACAATACCTCAATATTGACTTAATAACATCCCCTACAACTATCCCAAAAAATTTGGGTTGGCTTCCATTCTTAGTTATGCTTAAAACTTCTTAAAATTGATTTCCCTCCAAAATGGAACTAACCATTGGGATTCCAATGTTCAAATTCTCCAACTTATAAATTATTGCATAAATCAACTATTTGACTTCTCAAACTTGTCTAGAATGTCTTAAAGGTTATTATAATCACTTTTAACTCTTTCTAAGGCTCCTAAGGACTTATTTGAATCCACATTTCCCTTCTACCCCTATTTCATCATTAAAGATCCTAAGGTCCTTAACAGGCCCTTTAGGATTCATTACATTTTTATCATTTTTAAAGCCTCCTAATTCTATGATTGGCTCAACACATGCCAATTAATTGGTTTAAACTCCTCCTTGCCTCTGATCCATATTTTATCTTCTTTAGGGATCCTTACATGTCCTGATGCTCCTGCATCACTTATGCCCAATGGATAGATTGCAATCTAGATCTAATATCAAATGGACTCCTCCTCAACATGGTTTTATCAAATATTGGATTTTTTCTTAGAGATTATCATGGTTATTCTTTCCTTTTCATGGATCACCCTATTCCCCCAGAGACTAATAATTTGGTAGAAGCATATTCTTTACTTTATGGCCTTACTGCTACTAAAAATCTCAAGATTAAATTCCTTCATGTGGAAGGTGATTCTTCTATGATTATTAATGCTTGTATTAGTAGATGATATGGTTCTTGGCATATTAGTTATGGTCTCATAAATTTTCTTCCCATTTTATATTCTCTTAGTGTTTTTTGCTTATCTCATATTTATAGAGAAGGCAATTGCATCATAGACCTTCTTACAAACCTTGGTGTTGAGGATCAATTGATAAATATTCCCTCTAACAATGTCTTTTCTAACTCCCATCTTACTATTTTTAACTTGACGAACCTTGAGGTTTGTCCCTAAATATTTTGTGAATGTGATCCCCTTGTTGGAATTATGTTATATTTGTCATTAGTGACAACACTTACTCGATTCTGAATGCTTACCAAGCTCATCACTCAATCTATAGTTTATATCGAGCATTCAGTGGTCACCTTGTAAGCTTGGTAGTTAAGCAATTTACACTGAGCATTCCTAAAGCTACCAAGTAAATATAGGTAATGTGAATACCAGTAGTGTCTACCAAGCTTCTTAGTATCTATCGTGCTTCACAATGTCTACTGAGCAGTAAGTTTGTGTCATAAAGTTTAGTGTAAACCATGCATTGGAAGAAGTAGTGTTTGTTGAGTGAAGCAAGGTAAACTCAATATGTAGTATCTACCGAGTGACACTACATCTATCAAGTCACTAGTGGTTATCAAGTTTAGAACTACATTGAGTGATTAGCATGGATTGAGCCTTCACTTCTACCGAGTGCATGATGATGCCAAGTAATGCAGTGGACACCGTGTATTAGAAGGTCATCGAGTCAATTTAGTGAACTTGAGTTATTTACTGTTGGGCCACCTTTGTAATGTATTTGTTCACTTTTATTTTGGCTGACCTTGCAATTTTGTAAATTTGAAAGGTATATATGTAAGGTGTATTGCAAGATATCATGGGTATGAAGAAACAGAAAAGTAATGAAAAGGAGATGCAAAGGTTTTTCAGCAGTAGTTCAAGGAATATAGCAAGGTCAATACAGAGGCAGAAAAGTTATATCCATCACATAGGGTGATCAGTGCATGAAGGATCTTATCAAAAATTAGTTGTAAGTAGATCCATTACTTCATCTTAACAAGTGAATCAATTTTCTAAATCCTCTAACAAGGTAGACTTAACAGTCTTTGTATAAATCTCCTGACTGAATGCATACTTCATTGTATGTTTGTAAATCCTTTAACAAGGTGGACCTAGTAGTCCTTTGTGCTCCTAATAGGGTAGATCACCAAAAGTGGTCAATGTAAGCCTTAACAAGCCAACTTTATATTGTAGTATTGAATTTTTGTGGGTATCATCGCCATTCCAGTTTTACTTTCTATTTGGAAGGTTTTTGGGTCACCAAAATATTGTGTTCTTTTGTGTGATAAATGATTTACCTTTCAATACTAATGTATATAGTAGTATAGATGGATGTGTGGTAAATTTAAAGGAAAATTTTGAAGTTACCGATTCACCCCTCCCCTCTTAGTAACTTGTCATATCCTAAATATTTCCAACAATTGGTATCAGAGCTTTTTGGTTCTTAGGATAGAAGCTTTACAACTTGAGCAAAGATATAAGGACAAATGGAGATATTAAGACATGACAAGGCAATTGAAAATGAAAAGCTAGATCTGGAGATGGCAATAGCTCAACTCAAAGAAGCAAGAGAGCAGCTTTCCCAATCCCTAAAAAGAAGGAAGGAACTTGCATGACAAATGGATGACCATTAGTATGTTGAAGAGAAGATTGAAGACTTTTTCCCATCAACCAGCTCAAATGAAGCTAATGAGGAAATCAAAGAACTCCTAGCAAAGAATGGCTCTCTGCAAGAAGAAGTAAGGAAACTTAAAAGAGAACAAGAAATCCAATCAATCAGGCTATGTGAAATTTTGGAACAAAGGAATAAGGAAAATGAAGACTTGGAGGAAAGAAACAATGAAGAATAGAATCAATCCAATCAGCATGAAGACCCCATTGATCAAATCACTAAAGCAAATGAAGAAATCAGAATTCTTAAAGTACAGAATGAAAGAATAAGAAGTGATGTAAATTATGAAAGGGAAATCAATGAAAGAACAATGAGAGAATTGAGATGTGAAAAGAAAATCATTGAAAAATTAAAGGATGACCTAAATGCTAAAAAAAAAATCAATGAGAGAATGTTGAAATCACAAGAAGACATGAATCAATTGAATCAGCAAAATGAGCCGAATCTTCATAGGTAAAAAGGTAAAGTAGGACTTGGATACATTGAAGAATAAGGTGAATCTTCCAAGCAAGGTGCAAAAAGGAATCTAAAACCCTTATGCAATCATTGTGGGAAAATTGGTCATACATCAAACAAATGTTGGAGCAATGGAAAAGGAAAATTCAATGGAAAGTGCTATAACTATAATCAGCATGGTCACAAAGTCAATGAATGCAAGGAGAAACCAAAATTTAAAGGTAAATATCACAAATGCAAAAGGCATGGTCACAAGGCATCTCAATGCATATCTAAATCATTCAATCCAACTGAATAATTAGTAAAGGCAATATTTGGATGGGGCTACAATACATGGTGTAGATATCATTATTGTGAAGAATATGGACACACTGGTATAAATTGTGCAAGGCATCACCTAAGCAAGAAGGACACTACTATAAGGTGTTACACATGCACTGAACTTGATCATATAGCTAAAAACTACATGAATATAGGAAAATTTGAAGATGAAAAGAAAGCAAGGGCTGACAACATAAGGAAACAAATGAAGCAGCAATGGATTCCTAAATCCACTGAAGAAACAAGCTCAAATCATGGAAGTGAAGTCACTCAAGAAGTGGGTGACTCCATCCCCTCAAACTAAATTACTAAGAATGTGTTGGAGCTATACTCAGTAAGAAAATTATAAGTAGTTCCAAGAAATATGAGGAATACAAATGATCCAATCAATATTCCAGATACACTAGGATCATAGAAAGGTTATCCTTTATTGAGTTGCATTGGACTCCATCAAGGAAAGTTGGTTAAAGACCTTACCAAGAAAGGTCGAGAGCAAAAAGAATTTGGTTTGTCTATCGAGTTGATACTCTTACCAAGTTAGGTCAGTGGATGATAGTCTGTCATGCACTATGTCAGTATGGTACCTAGTATTAATGGTGAATTTTCATCAAAAAGGGTGGAATTCAACTTCATTTTTCACTGTGTCTTCAAGACAAAAGAGATTTCTAGGTGCATTCAAGAAATTCCAAGTGATTTCAAAAAAAAATTTAGTTAGGGAATTTGTTTGATGATTTGATCACTTACTGAGTAGAAATGGCATCTGGAAGTACCAGCAATAGCAAGGTGAAAAGAGGATCAGAGATGTTGGTCAAGGGTGTAGAGTGGAAAGCACCAAATTTCAAGTTAGTTCTAGTAGTGGCAGAGCACTCGACCCTAATGGCACACAATATTTAATTCCACCAAAGGTACTTTTGATTAATGATATCTACACTCATTTTAAGTGTTCAATTCAAGAGATAAGAATCCTAGAAATGGATAATTCTTTAGAAGAAATGTGTGTTGATAGCTCACTAAAACCCGAGCACAAGCATTTGGAAACAAAAGGGTTGACACACATATCACACCTGCCAAGAAGCTTTCAGATAAAATGGATTAGGTATATTCTTAGCCATGTTCACAATGGTCAGTTATGGTTGGAGCAGCCCATATTGATCACCAAAAAGATGATTCACAAGATTACTGGAATTCCCATTCAAAGCAAAGCTAAATCCACCAAAACCCTAGGTCGGGATGAACTCCAAAAGAAAACCCTAGCCAAGTGGGATGGTAGAGGCTTAAAAATTAGCACCGTTACTGACATAGAACTAAGGTTTGTAATTCATGTAATTGCTTACAAGATTTACTATTCTAGTCATTTGAACAACGTGCCATGTGAGGCAGTAGACTTAGCATTCAAAGTTGTGAAGAAAAACTTGGAATTTGATCCATCAAAACTACTACTAAAGCAACTAAACAAGAATATGGATAGCATTAGGTCATCAAAGAACAATCCCTACAAATTTGGTTCTTTATTAACATGTCTCTTATTTTATGTGCAAAAATTATTTCCATCCAAAGGTTTTATCATATGGAGAAAGGATGTTCCCATTTTGTATCAGATAAATGAGTTTATAGCAGAAATGAGTGTAAACTTTGACAGTATAATGGATAATTATTTTGAAGACTTCAAAGAAAGAATGAACAACAAGTTCAAGATTCCTCCTAAACTTGTTGAGAACTATAAATATGATGTATGTTTCATGGTAGACTATGATAGAGTATACATTTAGGCAATCAGGCCCTGAGTTGCATGGGTGAAACCTCTCCCTTATGAGGTCAATATTGATGAAACTAGGGATATCATTGAAGCGCTAGTAAATGAGCCTATAGATCCCAAGCAACTAGTCTTTGGCACTTATGATGAGGCAAAAGCCAAAATTGAATTAGAAATTAAGCTACCTTAAGCAATCAACAAAGGTAAGAGAAAGATTGCTAAGATGAAAACTATCACTGGTCCCTTAATGCTTACCAAGGGAAAAGGAGAGGATCAAGAAGAGGATCAAGAACAAAAAGATGAAGAGAAAGAATTAGAAAAGGAGGCAGAGCTAATAAAGTAGAAAGGGAGGGTTATCATTACTAAACCTCCAAAGGCCTCCACAATTATTTTCACCAGGAGAGGTAAAGGAAAAGATAAAGGTGAAGTAGTATTTAACAAGCCCCAACTCAACTTCCAAGAAAGGCTAAAATAGATGGAAGAAGGAGCTGGCATCACAAACTTCAAGGCTTTAAAGTTTGAAACCAGAACTGATGCTGAGAAGATGCAGACTGAGGAGTTGGTACTCACCAAAATGAGAAAGTGGAAGTATTCCCCAGACTAGATTGCTCCTTAGATCTCAAAAGAATTATTAGTAAGACTACAACTGCGATGGGAGTCAGCCACATAGATAGCCAAGGACATCTATGAACAATCCTTGAAGAAACTATTGCCAAATCTCACAAAGGCAGAAATAAAGGCAGCCATAAAGAATAATGAAGGAAAAATGATGATCAGATTTCACACATGTTTGATTCTAATTAAGGAAATTGAGCATGTTATAAGAGATTCAACAAACATGTGGAAGAATATCTATCATCTACATAAGCCTAGTCATGATCCAGTTGAGATCAAGGATGATGATGGTGATAGTGATGATGAAGAAGATGACAACACTCCATGTATTACTTTTGATGTTGAAGATTATTAGGCACTAAGGATTGATGATGAAGAGATAAGGGAAGAAGCTAAAGAGGAAGACAAGGAGGAAGTGGATGAAGAAGATGATCCAATGAAGGTTGCAGTAGAAGTCATTGGTTCCCTTCCTCACTCTCCACCTAAGCTGACATCATCATCAAGGTTGGAGTCAGCTTTAGTAGGATTGATTGCATCCACATTAGAAATATCTACTCCTACCACCCCACAACTCTAGGCATCTTCCATGGAAGTATCAGTTACTTCGTCTACCAAGTTGTAGCCCTCCTCGTCAGCACCCAAGCAATCCATCACAACAACATGCACAACTGTCAATTTCACAACTTCATGTACAGTAAGTTTGCCAACCCATTCTACAATTTTTTTTGCCACAAGTCTGATTGCACTAGTTTCTATTAGTTCTTCAATTGTAAATATTTCAGCTTGTACATTACCTATTAGTACATCATTTTTGGGAAGCACATCAATTTTGATACAGTTGGTACTTCTCTTAGTTTTCCTCTAGTTGGACCAATTCAAGTTTTTTCTGCTAGTCCATCTATATCAACTATTGTTTTTGTTTCAAAATCCAAGGAAGCAAGAACTAAAGTAAAACCAAAGACTCCTCTAAAACTTTTGCTTACTAGTAAGGAAATTGATGAAGATATAGACTTGGATAAAGAAATTATTATTCCCAAGATAGATTTGGACACTGCCTCAGCCAACGAAATGAGATTGGTCAGTCAACTTTTAGATCAAAAGGCAAGGTAGAAGTAGCTAAGAGAAGAGAGGGACAGAGAATATACAATAATCAAGAATGCCAAAAATATAATTATTGAAGCTATTAGTGTTGATGTTGATCCATCTCAACACATTTTATTACAATTAGAAGAGGTTGCAAATAAGTTCAATGAGGACACCTCTGTCCAAGAGAAGCTCATTAAAAAGGAAAAGAAGAAATTTGACAATAAGGTGCTTGAGAACATTGCTCAGCACATTGCAATAAAGTTGGTAGAATTATCCATAATTTTGAGCAACCTTGAGAAATCTTTTACAAATGTATCATTACTTTTTGGCAAGCTTTGTGATGTTACCGAGTACACTGAGGATATTAAAGAAAAATTAAATAAGATTGATGTGGATATCAAGGCTAGTGCTCAAAAGTTATAGCTAAACCATAATTCAAGCTCTTCACATCACATGAAGGTGAAATTTTTGTCAAAAATGTAGGTAGAGTTACTTAGAGAAGAAGCCAGGATTAGGTCTATAGTGACTGACATCTAGAATATGATCTTTCCGGTCATGGACCAAATGTAGAAACATATTATCTATTCAAAAACATTGATCCAAGACAACAATTTTTCTATAACAAATCATATTATTGAACTTTCTACATAAGTTCAAGTGGTACTCTCCACCTACAAAATTTTACAAGATAATTGGGATAAGACATTGTCTCTTATTCTCAAGGTACACTTTGAATTTCTCTCACATTTTAGTGTCTCTATTTGAATTTATTGTATATACTCTTTGGCATTATTGTCAAAAAGGGGGAGTATGAGATGAGGGGAGTAAAAGAGACTTGTGGAGAAATAAGAAAGAAAATAAATTAACATATTTATAGATAAAAGTTATGTATATATATTATGCCATATGTATGGGGGAGATATATAAGATATGTATATACAATAGCTCTACCAAGATTAATTTTGAAAAATCAAAATCAAAATGTCAGTTAACATAAGTTTTGGTTTATAAGTGTTTTTCTCACTAATGCCAAAGGGGGAGATTTTTGGCATTATGTTATATTTTTCATTAATGACAACACTTACTCAATTCTGAATGCTTACCGAGCTCATCACCAAGTCTATAGTTTATATCGAGCATTCAGTGGTTACCTTCTAAGCTTAATAGTTAAGCAGTTTACACCGAGCATTTCTGAAGCTACCGAGTAAATACAGGGAATGTGAAGACCAGCGGTGTCTACCGAGATTGTCAGTATCTATTATGCTTCACAATTTCTACCAAGCAATAAGTTTTTGTCATGAAGTTCAGTGTAAATTGAGCGTTGGAAGAAGTAGTGTTTACCGAGTGAAGCAAGGTAAAATCAATATGCAGTATCTACTGAGTGACATTAGATCTACCAAGTCACCAGTTGTTACCAAGTTTAGAATTGCATCAAGTGATTAGTATGGACCGAGCCTTCACTTCTACTAAGTGCATGACGATGTTGAGTAATGTAGTGGATGCCGTGTATCAGAAGCTTGTCGAGTCAATTTAGTGAACCTGAGTTATTTACTATTGGGACGACTTTGTAATGTATTTGTTCACTTGTATTTTGTTTGATCTTGCAGTTTTGTAAATTTGAAAGGTATATATGTAAGGTGTATTGCAAGATATCATGGGTATGAAGAAATAGCGAAGTAATGAAAAGGAGATGTGAAGGTTTTTCAGCAGTAGTTCAAGGAATACAGCAAGGTCAATATAGAGGTAGAAAAGTTATATCCATCACATAGGGTGATCAGTGCATAAAGGATCTTATCAGTACTTAGTTGTAAGTAGATCCACTACTTCATCTTAATAGGTGAATCAATTTTCTAAATCCTCTAATAAGGTAGACTTAACAGTCTTTGTATAAATCTCCTAACCGAGTGCATACTTCATTGTATGTTTGTAAATCCTTTAACAAGGTGGACCTAGTAGTCATTTGTGCTTCTAAAAGGGTAGATCACTAGAAGTGGTCAATGTAAGCCTTAACAGGCCAACTTTATGCTATAGTATTGAATTTGTGTGGGTATCATCCCCACCCCAATTTTACTTTCTATTTGGAAGGTTTCTAGGTCACCAAAATATTGTGTTCTTTTGTGTGATGAATGATTTACCTTTCAATACTAATGTATACAATAGTATAGATGGATGTGTGGTAAATTTAAAGGAAAATTTTAAAGTTATTGATTCATCCCTCCCCTCTTAGTAACTTGTCATATCTCAAATATTTCCAACACCCCTTTGGTCTGTACCCCTTTTCTCACCTAGGGTCATCTTCATGAGAGTTTTATTTTGTCTTTTTATTTTGTGGCTTGTACTAATAATTTTTTCATAGGTGATTCATGGTTTTCTAATATATGTAACCATATGTGTATTTTGTTCATTAAACTGACATTATACTTTCTTCATTTTTACCTCTTGGTGTCCTTCACATAGGTCATATGTTGTGCTTAATCTTTGATGATTATTTCCTTCGTGGGATGTCAGGTTTCATATTCCTATTTTACATTTTGAGTTGGTTCTTCTATCATCTTCCACAAATCTATGATTGGCTATCCATCATTATCTTGGAACTTCCTGCATTCTCTCATGTGTAAAATTACTTACAAAATTTAGTTTTAATTTCTATTATTGGCTTTCGTATGTTGGCAAGTGATGAATTTGTTCCCTTTGCATTTTTGAATGTGGGAGTATGGACTATATGGCTTTATTTATATCTATGTACTCTCATTCTATGTATGGCTTGGCTATATTTTATTCATTCTTGCCTGTTTGGTTAGTTACAATTATTTATGGTTACTTCCTTTCTATTTTTGCTTATTTGTTCATGGTTGTCTCTAGATTCATGGATGAGTTTAGGCCTTTTAATTTGAGGCTTTATGTACACCCCAATGGTCTTGAGTTTCCAATTTAATTTAAAATCATTGATGATCTTCAAGATAATATGTTTATCATTCATTTTCCTAAATCTCAAAGGTGTGTCCAACATTTATTTTGTGAGGTAGTCCTTTCTCTATAATTTAAATGGGTCATTTTCTCTTCTCAAATTGTGTTGATTTTATGTTCTAACTTCCTCCATTTATCTCAATCATAGTCGATGTTCCATCATGTTTCTAATTGGGTTCTATTTCCATGCTTTTTGCTTAATGGTAATTTACTTTCAATTGTGCAAGGATATCATCTGTGGTAGGGTGAAGCATATGTGGGAGGAATATTTCCTTGTCATTTGTTGTATAATTCTAATAAGTTTATTATGATGATTGGTGCAATTAAATATTGTGTTGCCTCTTCTAGTATTATGCCATTGTACATCAATCTTTTCTTTTTAGTTTAGGATGACATGGCTCATGGTGTATTTAGTGTCATAATTTTGTCTCCTTTACTTTTTTTAATGGATTTAATTTTTAGAGGGGATTACATTCCATCATCAGGTACTAGCTCCATCTAATTTTTGTCTATTTTGAAACTCTATGTATACTTACTTAGGTTCTATACATTGTTCAGTTGATCTATTCTATAAATGGGTTGTAGGTGTATGATGATAATATGGATACTGACATATTTAATGTAACGGGGGTTTCTATGATCATATTTTTGTAATTGGCTTTCTTACTTGGCCATTCCTAGTTTGGGGATTGGAGTAGGTTTCTTAGGATGTCATTGGGTCTTTATAGGAATTTTATCTTTTCTGAGTGCTGATGTGGAGCTTTTCTTATAGGCTCTTTCATCAATGAGCCCTTTTTTGAATCTGGAAAAAAATTGATGTACATATTATAATGATACAATATAAATACTAAAATTTTGCCAAAAATAAATAAAAATCTTTTAATCTTTTAATTATTTTATCTAGCTTCTTAAAAATAAAAACTCTTAAACTAACTACATATTTAATTAATTTCTAATTAAATAAATATCATTATATTTTAATTTCTCTTTAGCCAATTTTTTTAATTAGACTTCCAAATTAAGTATATTAAATTATTCATATTTTAATATTTTCTTTTTAGTCAAATAGTATGTAATTACTCTCAATATTAAATGATTGATTCAAATATTATAATTAAATCATTTACCAAATAAATGAAATAACCAAATCCACATAAAAGCAACATTACCAAAACTAATCAAAACTCAAAATTAAAAAAATACATGTAATGATAAAATCATGGATTTAAAAGGGGTGGAAAGTCAGATACATGTCCTCCTTCTTAGGGAAAATAATTAGGATATGGCTGGGATTGGACCTGAACATTATCTCTATATTTGTGCTATTAAGTTATTGGGATAGGGCACGCCCATCCTGGCAATTAAGGGAAGTTGATGCCTAGTACCTACAAACCTAAATAAATGACAAGTATTTGCATGCACATATATATCTAAGCTAAATAGACAATATTGGGGAGTGGTACATCATGTAGATCTTGATTAGCAGGTGACTATGACTACCTCTTTTAACCATATCTAGCACATTAGACATAAATATAACAAAAGCGCACACACCATACACATGCAAGTATGGGGTAAGTATAATAGTAAATCTTAAATATAAATAACATCATATTCTAACATGAACATCTCATCATCGTGAGGATATAATAAACATATTTTTAAGACACACCATATGGCAACATCATAAAAGTAATTTCATTAGCTAACTAAGAGAAATTAAAGTAACATCACTACAAGTAGGAAATTATTACAAGTTGACATAAACAATTACTCAACATATCAAATATCAGATAAGGGATAACACATCTATAGAAGAGTCATATAGAACTTTAACAATTAAGTCTCTAATGATAGCAAAGAAGGGGTATTACAAGGCATGTACTAGTTTTCTCCATAAAGAAAATAGTGTCCTTATATTTTTCCACTATTTTAGATGGAATTTCCTTCTTGTTGGTGAATAGATTTGTCTCCCTTCAATGATATCAAAGTAATTGACTCTATACCCCTATTTGGGAAATAATAAAAGTTTTCAATAGTTAGATAAACATATGATGATTGTTTCCCTCTTAATATATTTTCAATGAATTTATATTTTGAAAGTGCATACATATGTACTTTTTCTAGAAAGTACTTTAGGAACTCTGACATACTCTTAGACATGGAGGGAAATTTTTAGAAGCTATAAAAGAATTTAAGTAAATTAAGAAACAAAAAGTTTTCTCAAATCACCTAAACTTAGAAAATAGAGAGAATTCAAAGATATTAAAGAAAATAGTGAAAAGGATGATAACTTTAGATAAACAACAATCAATATCACAAACAAATTGATATAACAACTCACAAAGCAATCATTACATAAAATTTCAAAAACATAGTTTTAAATTGTGCCATATATTGATAAAAGTACACACACACGCACACACACACACACACACACACACACACACACACACACACACACACACACACACACACACACACACACACACACACACACACGTCTTTGAGCCCAAAGTCTCAAAATAAACATTCAAACATTCCTTTGAGAACCAAAATAAGGTATCTTTATCGAAACTAATATTTAACCTATTTCCTTATCTTAGATCTAACCTTTAACCTATTTTATGCTCCATATATAGTATCGTTATGAGAGGCCTCCATCAAAAACCAACTCTCTCAGTTACAAAACAATTATAGAAATAACTAACTAAAAATAGTCTTTAAGACAAAGCTTTCAAAAAGACAATAGATTCAAAAACTAACATGACATGCAACTAATTGACTTCATCGAGCTTATCTTCTCCTAATTTGGCCTACTTAACTAGGTTCCAGCTCCTAAAAACTATCATGAGCTCCTAATAAGCATCAGAATGTGGGTTTCTCAAACTTGGTAGTTTTTCTCTTTAGGCATCCTTTTGCCATTTTAGTTCTTTGATCCTCCTGCTCTGTTTGGAAAAGTGTTCCTAATTTAGGTATAATATGGATTCCATGTTAACCACTATAGCAGGGCATAGGATTGTCATTTCCTTAAATCTCAACCTTGGTGTCTTGGAAAATTTTCACCAAACCCTCTGAATCTATGTTGCCCTCCTCAAACTGTAGTATGCCAATGGGGTTAATTACTTACATGTCTTTTAGAACTTCTCTATGCATTTCCTTTATTTCTTTCTTAATTTCCTACACCTCTTCTATGAAACTTTAAACAAGGAGTTCTTCCAATTCATATTACTTTTCCATATATAGAGCATGGAAGGATCTACGATTTTCATAGGATTTTCAGCAAGAAACTTAATCACTTTGTATTTTTCAAATTCTTACGCTTGAAATGCTATCACCCAACATCTAGCTTTATCAACTTCTCACACTGGTATAGGGTCTAGAGCTCTCTAAGAAGAATCTCTCTTTCTACATTGGTAGTAGTGAACTCCTGGATGAACTTATTTCCTTCTTCTATGATAGCTCCTATCCAGGTGTTCATCACTTCCAAGAAGAGTTTTCCCCTTTGCATTTTCTTTAATAATTTCTTGTTGTCAAAGGAGCTAGGATCAAATGATTGGAGAACCTAGATCAAGGGAAGCACCCCAAAATTCATCATAGAATCATTGTACTCAACCATAGTGATAACTAATCATTTCAATTCCCTCTTTTCCTAGCTATCTTTTTGAGACTAGTTCAACATGTGGTCGACTGAGAACTTAAACAAATGATTACTAGTATCTTAGGAATCCCAATTCCATTTGTGTAAACTCAAAATTTTCACCCTCCACCTCATACACACCTTTTTTCTTTCTTATAAGTGGCTATCTTTGTAGTCACCTTTCCCATAGTAGGGTCTTTGGTCAAGTGGGCATTACTTTTTAACTTTTTGTCTTTAGGAGTGTGAGTGCAATTCTTAATAAATATGTCTTTGACTACCAAAAAGATAGGTCTTAGGCTACATTCTTTTTCTATTGAGTTAGATAGCCAAGGGGGAATGACACTTGTGGTTTTTTGTCCCTTCATCTTGTCTAGTGGGTGTCACAAAACCTTGTTGAATCACATTCATATATATTGACCAGACAAATTAATATCTCAAATTTGATATAGTTTTTATATAGTCTGAACTTACTCTTTGAGTCATGTGAATTTTTTTCCAAATACTTGGTTTTAAAGGTCTTATGCTGAATGCCGCCATAACCTATTAAACCTATTAATAGTGGATATGACGTACCTTGCTTAATATTATAAATAAAGTGCAATATTTCATATAAATGTTTTAAACTATGTTTTAATATTTGAATGAGAGTAGAAATGTTGTTGTATATGTTCAAATGTTTCTAATTTGCAAGAAATGAGGAAGTGGCATTAAGAGTGGTAAACACTGCATTAAGGAAGGAGTAATGAAGACCTATCATTGAATAAGAAGTGTGGATTAGTTGCGGGTGATAAGCCACATCTGCAAAAGGAGTTATTTTAGAGAGCTGACTTGTTACATTATTTGTGGGTCGTTATTCTATTACTCAATCAATGTTCTAAAGTCATGGTTGACATCCTGCCCTTTTCCTACTGATGATGTTTTCTTACGAGTTTTATGTTATATTTTTGTAATAAGTTCCAATCCTCTATATATATGGAAAGTTAGAGTTAGTGAGGGGATTCAAAGATTCTAAAGTTATTTTCTCTATTCCTTATGAATTGTTTAGTCATGTAACAAAAACATAGTTCTAATAAGAAAGTGATTTTGGATTACCTATTATGTTCTTAGTTGGTTGAAGCCAACCAAGGGGGTCCACTTGGGAGGTGGAATAGATTTAGGTAGAGTATATTTTTTTCTTATAATTTCCTATTTAAGATAGATTTACTGTATTAGTCCTACAACATAGTTACTATGAAAGTTCCTACAACACTTGTGGAAAACTATCATAGTGAATATTTGAACTGTTAACTAGTTTAGAATTCCCTTTTCTATAATTTCTATAGTTCTCTGTTGATAATCCAAGTATGCTTACTATTTTGTATCAATAGTGTTGAGATTATAGATGGAGTAACTGAAGGTGGGGGGTGGGAATCAGTTACTACAAAAAGAATCCATAGATCCCTTAGATGTCTTAAATAACTAGTTATTGCTAATACTTGGTAAACACTAAAAAAATGTTGTAACTCGATAAATTAACTTGTTACTAATCTTCAAGTATTCATGCATGCAAAAGTAAATAAAATGAACACAAGAGACACCAGATTTAACGTGGAAACCCAATATGGGAAAAACTACCAAGTAACTAGCTACCAATTTTTACTCTTCTAAAGTGAGCCCTATCAGGAGCCAACCATGTTAAAGGTTACAATACACACTGTTAGGTGTGACCCTATTAAAGGATTTAATCACCCTGTTAGGAGTGGCCTTGCTAGAGGTCTTTAGAATAATTCAATTAAATTGTCACCTTGTTAGAGGATTTACAAAAATGGCTATTAAACCAACTCTATTAAGAGATTTTTAAATCACTGCTATAATGGTTAGAAAGTAACAATGAATTGATCTAAATAAGATGCAATTGAATTTTCTAATTATAAATCTCTATTCTACACTATTAGATCCTTTTCGATTAAATATATCTTTGCTACTCCTCAATGATCTTTGATCATCCTTCAAAATTTTCTTTCACCATAATTAGTCTTCCTTCTCATTCACATTACATCAAATCCATCACTTACACTTAGAATTTGCAACTTGAATTCTTATATATACCATTTAGACTATCAAGTCAGCTCATTCATAAGTTACATTTACCAATAAACCATACATCAGTCAGCTACAAATATTACTTTAAACAAATAAACTTTATTTTACAAAATAATGAAATCCTTCATTGGCTGACCCTGCTCAATAAATACTACTTCCAGAAATAATTTCCTTCACTGTCCATGAAAGCTCAGTTAGAACTATTTCCTACACTATTTTCTCTTGATGATCCGGTTTTCTTGGTAGCAACTAAATTTCCTTTGCTAACCTTGAAAGCTTGATAGTAACTGAATTTCCTTTGCTAACCTTGAAAGCTTGGTAACAACTAAATACACAAGGTAAAGCTTGAGAACACTCGGTAGACACTATAAACCTTCTTTGCTAACCTTTTGAGCTCGGTAGACTCTATCTTTTGCCTTGCTAACCAACTGATCTTGGTAGACTTTGTCTGACAACTAATATGACATTTGTGTAACATCAAAGACAACACACAATTGAAAAATTGTATCCAACAATCTCCCTCTTTGGAATTGATGGAAACACAACATGTCATAGTAGAATAAAATTTGAAAATAAGTCTTTACTAAAAGAATACTTTACCCTCTTCTTCAAATACATTAATCTCCCTCTTTCATAATAATCCCTCCCTCTTACAGAAACTCTCATTTTATTTCAAATTTTAGAAAGATATGATAGTATACTCTCCCTCTTTGACAACACATGCCAAAGACAACACAAATCAAATGAATAGCATTGTACCTGATGTATTGATTCATATGCAATGTCTTCATTACTTTACTACATCAATTGATAGATCTTCAATTCTGTTCCTATTGATGCATCACTAAAACTGTATTTTAGTGAGCTTTAGATAGGGGAATGACCCCCAACTTACCTCTTAGATACAAGAATGCATCCTTAGGTAAATGCTTTTTGAATATGTCAGCAATTTGTTCCTTTGTATGGACATATTCCAATCTGATTTCCTTTTCGTGTACCAATTCTCTAACAAAGTGATACTTTATAGCAATATGCTTGGTTTTTGAATGCATCACTGGATTCTTGGATATGTTAATTGCACTTGTGTTGTCACAAAACATAACAAAAAGTTCTTTGATTTCTTGCTTCATACCTTTCAATAATTGCTTGAACCATATAATGTTTGAGCAGTTTACTACTGTTGCAGCATAGTCAGCCTTTTCTGTGGATTGGGATGTACAGTTCTACTTTTTACTTGTCCAAGAAACTAACCTCTTTCTAAGAAAGAAAGCTCCTCCACTTGTACTCTTTCTTTCATCAACATTCCTTGCCCAATCTGCACCAGTGAACACTTTTAAATCTATATTTCCTCCAAGTTTATACCATAATCCATAATCTTCAATTCCTTTTAAATATCTCATGATCCTTTTGATTGCCATCATGTGATTTTTTAAAAAATTTTGCTGAGAATATTGCTACAATTCCTACTACAAGGGCAATGTCTGGTCTTGTGTGCACTACATACCACAACTTTCCAATCATAGATCTACACAATTTATGATCTAGTTCCTTTGATTCATCATCCTTGGTTAAGTTTCAATCCAGTACACATAGGAGTTCCAACTAGTTTTTAGTCTTCCATACCAAACTTTTTTAGTATCTCCTTGATGCATTTAGATTGAGTGATGTAGATACCATTCTTACTATGATGAATTTGAAGACCAACAAAGAATTTGATTTCTCCAAACATTGACATTTCAAATTCCTTGTTCATTTGTTCTAAAAATTCTTTGCAAAGATCATCATTTCTTATGAACAAAGTATCATCTACAAATATTTCTGCCAAAACAATCTTATTATCTAGTCCTTCCTTTATGTACAAACTACTGTTATCATTAGCCCTTTGAAAACCAATCTAAATAAGATAGTTATGCAATCTTTCCTACCATGCTCTAGGTGCTTGTTTCAGACCATACAATGCTTTATAAAATTTGTAGACCATGTCCTTATTGTTTGGATCAACAAAACCTTCAGGTTGTTCAATATAAAGCTCTTCATCTAATATGCCATTGAGAAATGTTGACTTGACATCCATTTGATAAAATTTGAATCCTTTGTATGCAGCATATGCAAGTAAGGTTCTGACACCTTCCAATTTTACAATAGGAGCAAAAGTCTCTCCATAGTCTACACCTTCTTCTTCAGAGTATCCTTTGCATACTAGTCTAGCTTTGTTCCTTGACACCTTACCATCTTCATTTAACTTGTTTCTGAATACCCACTTAGTTCCAATCACATTTTTATCTTTAGGTCTAGGTATAAGAGTCCATGTTTTGTTTTTCTCTATCTGTTCTATCTCTTTATTCATAGCTTCAATCCAAATTTCATTTTCTAATCCATCTTTGACATTTCTAGGTTCAAAATCAGCAAGTAAACAAGTACCTTTCAACTTACTTCTTGTCATTGTTCCTTCTGATTTATCTCCAATGATCTGGTCTAGTGCATGATGCTTCCTGACATACTTGGCTAACACATGCTTCATGTCTTTTAAATGACTTGAATTGTTATCCTTCTGTGCTTGAACTTTTGGTTTTGGTTCTGGTTGCTCAAGCTCGATAGGTGTTGATTCGGTAGCTTCTATTTTCAACTCGGGTTCTTGCAAGTCAGTAGGTATTAGCTTGGTTGGTAGGTATTAGTTTGGTTTGAACTTCCTATGACTCAGTTATCGAAGACTCAGGAGTTGAAGATTCTTGATTGAAATGTGTATTTGGCATTGTATTAGGTTCAATGTAAATAAATCTCCTATAA
This sequence comes from Cupressus sempervirens, assembly GCA_028749045.1. Lineage (NCBI taxonomy): Eukaryota > Viridiplantae > Streptophyta > Pinopsida > Cupressales > Cupressaceae > Cupressus > Cupressus sempervirens. The sequence continues at coordinate 732,655,528 of CM053783.1, read as the reverse complement.
TCTTCAGGTTCCCTTTTTCTTTCTTCTTTAGTTCTTTCTGCAAACTCATAAACTTTCACATGTGCACTTTCTATGACTTTGTGAGTAGACAAATTCAAACATCTATATGCTTTACTTTTGCAAGAATATTCCTTCATCACCCTTTACATCAAATTTACCTTTTCTAGATTCTTTCAAAATGTAACATTTTCTTCCAAATACTTTTAGGTAATTTACATTGGGTTTGTAGCCATACCATAACTCATAGGGGGTTTTAAAAGAGTCATTTTTTAGTTGTACTCAGTTCAAGGTATGAAATATAGTGCTAATAGCTTCCTTCCAGTATTTGATAGCAATGCTCTTCTCAATCATTAAGGTTCTTGCATAGTCCATGATAGATTTGTTCCTTCTTTCTACTATTCCATTTTGTTCAGGAGTTCCAAGTGTTGAAACCTATCTTTTGATTCCCTTTTCAATGCAAAAGTTATTGAGCTCATGTGAAATAAATTCACCACCTCTGTCAAACCTCAAGCATTTCAGTCTTTTTCCTATTTCCTTTTCTACTCTGGCCAAATACTATTTGAACTTTTCAAATGCTTCTGATTTCTCTCTTAGGTACATGAGAGTAATCATTCTTGAATCATCAACAAAAAGAATGAATTTTTTTTCACTAGTATAAATTTCAATACCAATAGGTCCACACAAATCAATATGCACAATTTCTACAATTTTTTCATACTGATAGTTCTTGCTTTTAAAACTAGTCTTTCCCATTTTGCCAATTTGACAATTCTTGCATAGACCAACTCTAGGTTTCTTTATGTTAGGAATACCTCTTACTTTCCTGAATTTACTTATTTTTACCAAGTTTTCAAAGTTTACATGACATAACCTCCTATGCCATAGCCAACTTTCTTCAACTTGACCAATAAAACATGAACATTGACCAAGTTCAAGATAAAACAAGTTACCTATTGTTTGAGTGTCTGATCCAATCAGCTTACCTTTTCCATCCAATAGTCTTTCTTTTCCATGCATGAATTCTACTTTAAATCCATTATTGAGTAGCTACACTACACTCAATAGATTGTGCTTTAGTCCTTCTACCCAATATGCATTATCACATACAAATTCCCTAGCCAGTGAGATTCTTCCTTTTCTTTTTATACAACAAGGTTCATTGTTACCAAATCTTACACTACCACCATCATAGTCTTCAAAATGTTCAAACTTAGTTTTATCACCAGTCATGTAATGAGCACAACCACTATCTATAATCCATGTATCATTTATGCTCATATGAGAAATGAGTTCCATTTCTTCATCATTATTAGATTCATCTTTTATAACAATGTAAACAATTTCATCTTCTTCTTCATCATCAGAATCATTAGAATCTTTAGCCATGAAACATGTTTTCTTACCTTTATCCTTGAATGATTTGAAGTCTTTCTTGCCATTATACTTGTGACCTTTCTTCTCATTGTTGTTCTATTTATTTGGGCACTTAGCAGCAATATGTCCAATTTCTTCACAAGAAAAACAAATTAGAAGAACCTTACCTTTGTATTTCCCTTTGCCTCTTGAATATTTCCTTTCTAGTAGAGCTTCAACCACCTCAAGATCACTATCTGAACTCTGTTTCGATTCTTCATCACTATCTAACTAAGGATCCTTTATCTTCTTTGTGTGAAAGCTTGGCTTCAAATTCTAATTCAATGTTCTTGGCAACTAGAACATAATTATCATAGTTGTCTAGCTCGAATGCAGTCAATCTTCCAACTATAGCCTCTTAATTTATCTTATGATTTTCTTTACATCTTCTTTATTGAATTGCAGAGACTCTGATTACATAAATAGGAAGTAGAGCTCTAAGAACTTTACTTATAACTATCTACTCCTTGATATCTCCTCTAGATGCTTTGATTGCACTAACACATGCTTTAACTCTTTCAACATATTTTGCAATATTTTCATCCTCTCTCATCTTCATTTGATCAAATTGTCCTCTCAAACTTTTTGCTTTGGATCTTCTCACATTATCATCTCCTCCATAGATCTCTTTTAGCTTGTTCCACATTTCAAAGGTAGTTTTGCAATCCTTGATGTCATCAAATTCTTCATAACTCAGAGCAAATGCTATATCTATCATCATTTTGTTGTGAGTCTTCTTTTCAGCAATATCATTGATAGATAATGTACTAGCAAGTTTTGCATATTTTTCATCAAGGTACTTTAGTCTTGAATCACCAATAGAATCCAGATGAAGTCTCATCAATCCTTGCCATGTTGAGAAGTTGTCCTTGTTAAGTTTTGAAATTTCCCTCTTGTAAGACATCTTGATCTTTAGCTTAGATCCTTGAAATATTTTCCTAAAAGCACCAAGAGCTTTGATACCAATTGTTGGGATTATAGATGGAGTAACTAAAAGAGGGGGGAATCAGTTATTACAAAACAAATCCACAGATCCCTTAGATGTCTTAAATAACTAGTTGTTGCTGATACTCGGTAAACACTAAAAAAGTGTTGTAACTATGTAAATTAACTTGTTACTGATCTTCAAGTATTCATGCATGCCAAAGTAAATAAAATGAACATGAGAGACACCAGATTTAATGTGGAAACCCAATATGGGAAAAATCACCAAGTAACTAGCTACCAATTTTCACTCTTCTAAAGTGAGCCCTGTAAGGAGCCAATCCTGTTAAAGGTTACAATACACACTATTACGTGTGACCCTATTAGAGGATTTAATCACCCTATTAGGAGTGGCATTGCTAGAGGTCTTTAGAAAAATTCAATTGAATTGTCACCTTGTTAGAAGATTTACAAAAATGGCTATTAAATCAACTCTATTAAGAGATTTTGAAATCACTACTACAATGGTTAGAAAGTAACAATGAATTGATCTGAATAAGATGCAACTAAAATTTCTAATTATAGATCTCTATTATGCACTATTAGATCTTTTTTGATCAAATATATCTTTGCTACTCCTCAATGATCTATGATCATCCTTCAAAATTTTCTTTTACAATAATTAGTCTTCCTTCTCATTCACATTACAACAAATCCATCACTTACACTTAGAATTCACAACTTGACTTCTTAAATATACCATTCAAACTGTCAAGCTGGCTCATTCATAAGTTACATTTACCAATAAACCATACATTAGTCAGCTACAAATATTACTTTAAACAAATAAACTTTATTTCACAAAATAATGAAATCCTTCACTGGCCGACCCTACTCGGTAAATGTTGCTTCTAGAAATAATTTCCTTCACTGTCCATGAAAGCTCGATTAGAACTATTTCCTGAACTATTTTCTCTTGATGATTAAGTTTTCTCAATAGAAACTAAATTTCCTTTGCTAACCTTGAAAGCTCAGTAGCAACTGAATTTCCTTTGCTAATCTTGAAAGCTCGGTAGCAACTGAATACACAAGGTAAAGCCTAAGAACACTCAATAGACACTGTAAACCATCTTTGCTAACCTTCTGAGCTTGGTAGACTCTATCTTTTGCCTTGCCAACCAACTGACCTCAGTAGACTTTGTTTGATGACTAATATGACATTTGTGTAACATCAAAGACAACACACAATTGAAAAATTGTATCAAACACAATAGTATAGGTTCCTTTCATGCATTTTACTTTCCTACAACATAGGTGTTAAGACTCTTTAAGGAACTTGGTACACATACTATGTTGACCCATTTCAAGTCCTACATCCTTGGGTTGACAATTCAAATGTATTTTCATAGTAGAATAGATAGTTCTCAAGATGGATAGAGTATCCCTTGTTAGAGAAACCTGCATTTTTAGCACCATTTTTGGGGATGGTTTCAAATTAGGAACCTTCATGAGTCCATTGTTTCCAAATTCATATGTTAATTAGAAACCATGAGATTGAATGCTTGATCCATAAGTAACCAATTCAATTGCATGCATCAAAGAGGAAGACCACAAGATGAATATGGAAGATTTCTTCCATGGGAGCCTATTAATTTGAATGAAGACATTGAAGAAGAAGCTAAGTTGCATTTTTTAGATTCAAGCCCTATTTTTCCTACAGAATCATCCTCAAGGGTAGAACCTTTGGATACAAGTGGCCTTCAACCTTTTGCTAAAATTTTGGCCATTTTTCTTGATAGTACTACTCCAAATCCACAAGTTGTTAACAATCTAGTGCCTAATATCCCTTTCAATAACAACCTCATAATCAAATACCTCCAATAATGGCACAACCTACTTTTCCATTTCCTCTCCCAAGCCTTATAACCAATGCTAATCTCAAAAATATACCTCCAAATGCTCTTCCAAAGTTTTATGGCCTCACAACTGAAGATCCTGATACTTTCTTGTTTGAGTTTGACATACTATATCATAGCTTTGACTGCAACACTAATTTCCATAAGCTCAAATTATTACCAGCAATACTACAAGAGTTAGCTTTACAATGGTTCATGGGTTTAGGAGCCAATGTAGCAAGTACTTGGGATGAAATACAAACTTTGTTTCTGGACAAGTACAAAGAGTATTGTAAAGCAAATGATTCAAGAGGAGATGATATTTTTAGAATATCACAAAAGGAGGAAGAAACATTGGAAGACTATATTTCACGTTTCTTGTATACACTGCAGAAGAACCCTCAGCATGTGTTGTCTGAGGATTCATAAAAGCTAGTCTTTTTGAGAGGTGTGAATGATAGTTGTCTAGAAGCATTGGACTTTATGGATGGAGGAGATGTGTATCAATCTTCATGGGATGACCTCAAGAAAATTTGTCTTAATTACTCAAGATCAACCATGAAGAAAGGAAAAGGACACCAGACTACAACTATTAAAGGAATCAATCAAGATATTTCAAAGTTCAAGATATCTAATCTGCTCTCATATTTCAAGTAGGACATTATAAATGATGTTGCCACACATCTTGACACAATGACTACAAAGAAGAAACATGCAGAAGATGAAGTAAAACTAGCTAAGTACTACCCCCATTGTTGGAAGTAGAAGAAAGATTGTCAATGTAAATCGGTTGCTAGCATGGAAAACCAACATCTTCCAACTAAGTATATCAAGATAGATGGAGATGATGAGCAAGTATTCTTTGTTGCTCAATGTTGGCCATGGGCCCAATGTCATGGTATGCCTTAGGACCCTTTGCAAAATTCAAATCTATATGGTAATCAATGGAAAAACTATAATACCCAAGGTCCACCACCATATAGTCAACCTAATTGGAATAATTCTTGGCAAAATAATCCACAAAAGCCCCAATGGCCTCAGAATTCCCAAACTTCCTGGCCAAACCAATGGAAGAATTAATGGAAAAACTAACAAAACCAATGGCAACCACCCCAGGGGAATTGGTAGCCTACAAATCAATGGAGAGGACCTCAACAGTGGTCTAACTAAAATACTAGTACTCCACAATTACCACCCCCAGTCCAACAACATGCACTAATGCCACCACCTATGAGTCTTGGACCTCAAAAGTAGACTCAATTACCTACACAACCTTAGCAAAATCTAAATAATAAGTAGTCTCAACAACCCATGTACTCTGTTGATGCTCAACAATATCATGCTTATGCTCTAAATGTTGCAAATATACATTTGAGATCTGGCACAACCATACTAGTGCCTAAACTGCCTCTTATAACTAAAATACTAGATACTCCTATAGCATTAGAACCCCTAGTTTCTAAAGAGGTTAACCCAACTAATGTTATTATTTCAGCTCATGCCTAGCCAATAGTTGAACCTGCTTTTCTAGAAAAGCTCATACAAAGTAAACCTATCCACATAGAGGAATAGTCTTTTGATATTGTTGATTAGTTAAGGAACATGCATGTCCAAATACCCCCTATTCCAAGCTATTAAAGATGTTCCCATATATGACAAAGCCATTAGAGAAGCCTGCCTGAAGCAGCCTAGGAGGAAGAAAAAGGACCCAACTACGGTCCATGTGGTAGGACAATTGGCTAACATTATATTAGGAAAATTGATCACTCCTAAATATTTTGATCCAAGTAGTCCAGTTGTGAATGTGGTTATAAATGTTTAGTCTATTAAAAATGCTTTAATTTATCTTGGTGCCGCTATAAACATCATGACCAAATATACGATGAAGAAGTTGAAAATAGAAGGATTAAGGGCTACTCCAACAATTCTATAACTTGTAGATAGTTCTACTGTCACTCCTATTGGGATGATAGAAAACATAGTTGTAACCATAGACTCTCTAGAGTACCCTACAGATTTCATGATTCTATCTCCCAAAGTCAATTTATCTAGTTACCCTATCATCCTAGGATGACCATGGTTAGCTACAACTTATGGGTCAAGGAAAATGACCATATCTAATGGTCAAGAAACAAAGAGATTTGATTTATATCCTCCAACCCAATCACAACTAGATTTAAGCACATCTATTTAGCAAGATTTAGGGGATAAAGAAGAAGAGTTAAACTCTATAGCATAGCTTATGATGTTACATAGATAATATTTCCTCAAGTTGTAGGAAGAGGATTCATTAATTTAGAGTATCCTTACTACCACTTGTGTGGTAGAAAATGATGTATCTAATAGTTTCATATTAGAGTTAACCACATATGAGGAATATGATGAGAATTGTATTCTGCTCAAAGAACCATACATTATTCATAAGCTCTTACCATGTGAATTAGATACAAGTCCAATCTCTAAAGCTATTATAATTGAGTCTACCACTACTATTGATCTGTCAAAAGGTCATAATCTTCATGTCAATCCTAAATTATCTTCCGCACAGATGAACCAGTTAACAGAGTTGCTTCAAAAACATGAAAAGACTTTTGCATGGGACTATGGTGATATGAAGGGGTTTAGTCCTACATTATGTACCCATAGAATATACATCAATGAAGGGTGTCCACTACTCCATCAACCTAGAGAAGGATTAATCCAACCCTTAGAGAAATAGTTAAAACTAAATTGCTAAAATTGCTTGATGCTGCTTTTATTTATCCTATATTTGATAGTAGATGGGTGTCACCCCTAGTCATAGTACCTAAAAGGGAGGTAAGTGGAAAATTTGTGTGGATTATAGAGAATTGAATAAAGCAACTAAAAAGGATCACTTTCCTTTATCATTCATAGATCAAGTTCTAGACACTCTAGCTGGAAAAAGTATTTCTCTTTTTTAGATGGGTACAATGGTTATAATCAAATAAGTATTGCTCCTGAAGACCAACAAAAAACCACATTTACATGGTAATGGGGTACTTTTTCATATTTTTTTTGCCATTTGGCCTATGTAATACTCTAGCAACATTCCAATGAGCTATCATTAGCATTTTTTTTTATATATCACATGATTGTATGGAAATACATATGGATGGTTTCATAACATTTGGAGTCACCTTTGAAGAAGCCATGATGAATCTTGAAAAGGTTCTTATCTGATGTAAAGAGCATAATCTGGCACTTAATAGTGAAAAATGTTTCATTCTCATGTAGGAAGGAGTGGTACTTGGTCATTTCATATTAGCTATATGAATACAAGTGGACCCAGCTTAGATAGAGGTAATTCTAACACTACCAATACCAACAAAACTGAAAGATGTAAGATCTATTTTAGGTCATGCTAGATATTATAGAAAATTTCATAAAAGATTTTAGCAAAATAGCTAGCCCCTAGTACACATTATTGACTAAGGAAGCTGAATTTATTTGGACCCCCAAATGCAATTAAGCCTTCCTACAACTTAAGAAACTTCTCACCATGGCACCAATTTTACAAGGACTAGATTGGTCAATTCCATTTCATATTCATATTGATGCATCTAACTATTTTGTAGGAGCTGTATTAGGAAAAAAGCCTGCTAATCTTGAGAATGTCATCTACTATATTAGTAAAAGCCTTCATGGACCCGAGCTGAATTACATAGTAATAGAAAAATAAATTTTAGCCGTAGTCTATGCATTGAAAAAATTCAAACACTCTGTGACTAGATATCCAATTTTTGTTCAGACTGATCACTCAGCTATAAGGTATTTAATGAACAAACCAGTTGTCACTAGTAGATTGGGAAGATGGCTCTTGTTGTTATAAGAATTTGATATTACCATTATTGATAAGACAAGAAAATCCAACATAGTTGTAGATTATTTGTCTAGATTGACCATTGTTGATGAAGATCCAACTCTAATTGAAGACACTTTTCCATATGAGAACTTGTTCCATATAACAAATCATACACCATGGTATGAAAACATTGAAAATTATCTTGCTACAAATAGATGACCCCCACACTTCTTTTAAAAAGAAAAGAGATAGTTAGTAAAGAAAAATTTTCAATACTCTTGGATAGATAGCAATCTCTTCTATGTAGGGCCAGATCAAGTCATGAGGAGGTGTGTCAGGGAAGATGAGACACATGATATACTACATGCTTGTCATGATGAACCATGTAGAGGCTATTTTGCAAGAAAAAGAACAATTCTAAAGATACTTACAATAGGGTACTATTGGCCAACCCTACATAAGGATGAAATGACATGTACAACTAATTGTGACAAATGCCAAAGGATAGGCCAAACAACCAAAACTGATGAGATGCCACTCACTCCACAAGTTGTTGTCACCCCTTTTGATAAATGGGGCATGGACTTCATAGGTCTAATTGAACCACCATCAAGTGGAAAATCCTACATCTTACTATATAAAAATTATGTAACTAAATGGGTGGAAGCTAGAGCAATGAAAAATGTCAAAGATGAGAAAGTAGATAAGTTTCTGCATGAAAAAATATTCACCTATTATGGAATACCAAGAGAAATTGTAAAAAATCAAGGACCTTAGTTTACATCAAATTTGATCATTGAAGTTATGAAGGAGTACAACATAAGGCACCATAAATATAGTCCCTATCACCCTCAAGCGAATGGGCAAGCAGAGGTTACCAATAGAGAACTTGGAGCCATTTTGACAAAAAATAGTACACATACATAAGAAGAATTAGACAAGTAGATTAACTGAAGTTGTTTTGGCATACCAAACAACATGGAAGACAACCACTAGATTTAATCCATTTGAGTTTGTCTATGGTAAAGAAACAATGTTACCCATTGAATTTGAATACAAGACATTGCGCACTACTTTAGAATTGAACATCAATATTCCTACAACACAACAAGATAGACTCCTCCATTTAAATTCACTAGATGAAATATAAAAAAGAGCTCTAGAAAGAATAGAAATTATTCAACACCAATGAAAGCAATGGCATGATGGACATATCAAGAATAAAATATTTCAAGTAGGAGATTGGGCCCTCCTTTATGATTCTCATTTCAAAGAGAATCCAAGGAAACTATAGACTCGATGGTTAGGGCCTTATGAAATTTAAAATGTATTTGATAATGGTGTAGTACAACTCAAAACCATTAATCTTGTTCAATTTAAGTTACTTGTGAATGGCCATAGGCTACATCTCTATCATAAGCCACAAACTAAGCACAATGCCTATAGCACTTTCAACCAACCAATGCACCACCTCTTCTGAACATAGTTCCTACAGTAGAAGATGAAAATCTTCTTCTTGCAATCATGCAATGATAGAATTCCAGGAACCTTCATAATAAAATATCATTTAAATGTGAGACCCCATTCTTCCATTCACTTCTCTCTTTCTTCATGTAATCAACTCATTTCATTTATTTATCTACCATTCACCCACATTCCACCTTCCACGTCACCCACACTATTTCTTTTGCTTTCAATAAACAAGATTGTTAGCACTTTCTATGATCATCAGCCTTTGCCATTGCATCAACTTGCATGAAAATGTACAATCACAAATTTATAGGTACAACAATTTATTTTCCTCTTTATTCTTTATATATATATATATATATATATATATATATATATATATATATATATATATATATATATAATCTAGGACTTAAGCCAATTTCCTATTCCAGTACCAAAATTTTTAAAGTGAGGACACTTGTCAAATTTTAGTGGGGAGTTGGGAAAGTGTAGTAATTTCTAAATATCACCTCCATCTTATCCTATTTGTGTCTACACCAAAGAATGTACTTTAGTGGCAGTCTGATAGCTTTCATTTCATTAATTTCTAAAATCTTTCTGTATCTATCATATGTTTTATTGTGATTTTTTGGAAAAGATCTCTTGTACTTGGCATGATTGAAAGGACTAAGAGCTATTATGGGAACATTTGTAGTTAAAGCCTCAATTTACTCCATCATTAATTCATCATTATTCTACATGCTGAAAATAAAGGGGTCTTGATTATGAGAAGTGGTAACAACATACGACATTTTAAAAATAATTTTTGAAGCTCAGAGCAAAAGAAAATTTTGTTGCAGTAGCAAAAGTGGAAGCCAGGCATTTTGAATATGGGAGGATAGCTAAAGAGGTATGAGCTAGTCATGCATAATATTTTACTCATAGAAATTGAAGTAGTACGATGATTCTATTCTTGTTGATGGCTCGATTATTTCTTATAATTAACAGAATATAGTGAGGAAGTGAAAATGGAGTTCATGACAATATTTGATGAAGGAGAAGCCTTAGTTTGGGGATTAAGAGTGGTTTCTACTAAGGAAAGAATAGCAGCGGTCATCGGGTTACCAACAATTGGGTAATATTATCCAAATGAGGATGATGGTAGATCTTCAAGGGCACAGTTCACTCAGCAAGGTGACCTTCAACTAGACATCACAAAACAAGGATGTAAGAGACTTTCTCTTCCACCTCCATATCCAAAGCTAGCAACCCACATTATTGGATATTTGACTTGTGAAGGTAGGTTTTTGAACTTACATGCTCATCATTTTAAATTTCTTAGTTGCATAAGGAATAACATGCAAGTTAATCTTCTCAACTTTCTTTACAATATGTTATGTATCAATGCTGAGGAAACCCAAAAAGGAAAGCCAATTTTTGTTTTCCATCATGCCCTCTTCAAGCTTCTACTTGAATGATCTCTTAGGGATTCTTTCCCTATTTTGTGGATAGAATTTGTTGAAACCAAAACCTTAGAGCCACAAGTTAACCCTATTCCTCCAAACTTAGAAAATGAGGAAGAAGCCACTAAGCCAATTCAAAATCTAGCTAAGAAGGAAAAAGAACCCTGTCCTGATAAGTTTTCTAAGCCTAATTTAGAGGAAGATATGTTGAGCTCTTCTAAGGGTTAAGGCAAGAGTAAGGTTAGCCCTAACCTTGAAAAGGAAGTGTAAAATCCCTCTGTTAAAGTAACAAAAAGAAAGAGGTTTTTTTCCTATCGTAACTGATCTTGCTACATCTACTCCAGTCATGCCCAAACCTAAATGGAACCATAAAGTGGTTGAAGTTGAATAAGTTCCTAAACATAGAAGCCCTCACATGTGAGGTCGAGTATCTCCAGCTTCTATTGAAAAACCAAATGCCCCAGTTTCAAAATCTCAAATAGAGTCAGTAGTTGAAAATGTTCTGGATGATTCTCTTGTGCAAGTAGAGCCCCAAAACATAGAAACACATGAAGATGAGTCTGTCAAGGAGACATCGCAAGAGTATCCATAAATGTGTAATCCAATTCCTACTATTGTTCCAAAAGAAGCATTCAACAATGAGCAACTTGTCATGCCATCAATTTCTAAATATTCCAATGTCTCCCTTATACCTTATAAATCTTCTTGGTACACCCAATATTTCCAACAAGTTTCCAAAAAACAAAAAATCAAATTTGAAACTCGAGAATGCTCATCATCAAAAATTTAGTCAATATTGCTTGGTCTATATAATCATTTTATTTTTTAGAAACTCTTGTGGAAGAAAGAGAGAGACCAGATGCAAAAGGCACTATTTGAGAGAGACAAAGAAATTGAATCATTAAAAGAGAAACTATAAAATTAGAAGCAAAAAATGAATAAGGATTTGAAGCTAGCTAATCAAGCTATAACCTATAGACCACCCCCAAGGGTGTAGGCTGTGTGTTTGAAGGAACAATTTCTATTTTTCTAGTTGATGATGACAATAAGAAATATTGATTATGAGCTTAAAAATGCTCAAGATTTTTATAATGTGTATCAAACTTTTCCCTCATGGAAAAAGAACTTGTTGTGTGAGCTCTATTTACATATTTTCATAATTCCACAAGAAATAGAGTGGAATCCCCTACTCTAGATAGGGAATGTTCATTTAAGAGCTCTAATGTCATGGATACACAATGAAACCAATTATGATAGATAGTTGGATGCTTATAGAGACCTCAAAAAATTTGAGCCACTACCACTCCAAGCTAAATCCCATAAGCCTTATGAAATCTTGAGGGATTGGTTAAAATTAACTTATGGAAGGCCAAAACTAGAAAACAAAGAGAAAGCATTTGAAGAAAGGGAAAATGTTTAGAGAGAGTATCAAATGCTTCCTAATTTTACACAATAAAGAGTAATTGTAGGGCTTAGAAATAGGTGGAGTCAACTACCAGAATCTTTTAGAAAGGTTGAACCACACAACCCTATTAAATTTGAGGTATTAGTGAATAGAGTGCCTAAATACATGCAATTGGGAAGGCAAATAAGGAAAGAGTTATGGATGCCACTAACCTTCCAACCTCCTACCCTTCTCTGGCCCTTGTATTAAAGTGATGCTACTAGGTTAGATTCATTAGTTGAAGAACACTTGGGTGAGAATTGGAGATGATCAAGAGGATACTTCTACACCTTTAGAAGTGAGAAACAAGGGAAGACAATAGTGGGAGATTTCAGAACAATGGCAAAGAAGTACAATACTTAAGGACAAGCATTGGCATAGTGGGGGGTAGATGATGAGACAAATTAATGTCTCAAAATTGATATAGTGTTTATATAGTCTGAACTTACTCTTTGAGCCATGTGAAAAACATTTCCATATACTTGTTTTAAATGTCTTATGCTGAATGCAACTAGAACCTATTAAACCTATGGATAGTGGATATGATGTACCCTTCTTAATATTATATATAAAATGTAGTATTTCATATAAATGTTTTAAGCTATGTTTTAAAATTTGAATGAGAGTAGAAATTTTGTTGTATATATTCAAATGTTTCTAATTTGTAGGAAATGAGGAAGTGGCACAAAGAGTGGCAAACACTACATTAAAGAAGGAGTAATGAAGACTAGTCATGGCATGAGAAGCGCAGATCAACTCTATGTGATAATTCGTGTTTGCGAAAGGAGTTATTTCAAAGAGATGACTTGCTACATTATCTGTAGGTCATTATTCTATTACTCAATCAATGTTCTAAAGTCATGGTTGACATCCTACCCTTTTTCTACTAATGATGTTTTCTTATGAGTTTTATGTTATGTTTTTGTAATAATTTATATAAGAATTTGGCTTAGGCTAGAATTCACCCAAGAACTAAAGAACTCAACACAAGCACATAGTAGACCAAAATAGACAGAGTATGATTAGAATGATGATATTCATTCAATAACTAGATTGAGAGTACACTAGGAGTGCCTGAATATAAAGGCCTCAGGAGAGCTTCTAGAATGCATAGAATTTAGCATCATGATATGTCATACAACCAGGCACATGTCCACCAGATATGGATTATCCTCCATTGAGCATGAGATTAAGTGTGATGATGTGAGGATAAGCCTACAATGGTGTTGCATGCAAATCAGTGGAGTAGACAACATGTGCATAATTAGAGTTGCATAACTCAATGAGAGTTCACAAACTCCTAAGTGTCTCACCTAAAATAATAATAAAATAATCTAAAATAATTAAATAATGAATTAACCTAAGTAAAACTTAAGTAAGTGTAATAATTAAATACCTATTTACACCAACACCCCCCCTTAAGTGCAACTTAGGGGAATGCCCTTAAGCTTATGAAATCTAGGATGCAATGCAATATGGGTCTCGGCTACTAGGCCATGTTAGGTACCCATGTACATAATGATATGCAATCTCCCATAAAGTGAGGAAAGATGGAAAACCTCATGGGAAAAACCCTCCCCCAAAAAGAGAGATAAATAGGGATGCATGGATGGATGGAGTAATCAAGACCCCCCCATTATGACATACATTTAGTATATACATAAGAGAATTATGAGAAGAGAAAGAGAGACAAGATAGGCTCCCCCCCCAAAGAAGAATGTTGAACAGTGACTACTCTAATGAAGAAGCTGATCCAAGACTATAGAATGGTGTTCCTTCCCTTAGGAAGAAAAAATGCCAAGGGTACAAATGAGATGCTTCCGCTGTGTGTGGAAAGAATCTCATGGATAAGTGATGTCTCTAAAACCTACTCAACTGATTGAAGAACCTATTCCAAAGAACTGTTTGGCTCTGCAACTGATGAAGAACCCTGCTGCAACTGTTGATCATAAGTATCCACAATCACTTCAACTTGTGATGATTGATCATGTAGAGAATGAACAAGAGAGTTTGGAACCCTCATGACAACTAAAGAAGGTAATTTTGCATCAAGAAGAAGAAGCAGATCATCAATACTATCCCCCAAATCTATCACTGAACCTATATCTGGAAGACTAGATGTACCTTGCTATTCTGGACCTATCACCATGGTGATGTATGCATGTGGAATGAACTGATGAAGTAACCTCTCACTGTAATTGTCGATAGAACCCCACATGTCTAAATCTATTGAAGCACTATCGCTGGAATCACTATCAGTATCCACACTATATGATGTGTGAAGAGGAGTAGAGGACAAGCTGGGTGAACTCTCCTCAAAATTTACATCCTTCTCCACAAAAAATTGATTTGTCTCAGGATCTAGAAGTCTATATGCCTTCACACCATCTTTGTAACCAATGAAAGTAAAAGGTCGAGATGACTGTGCCTTGCATCCCCTGGAAGATATCTTTGCCCATGTAAGACAACTAAAGACTCTGAAGTGTGTCACAATAGGTAATCTATCATACCATGCCTCAAAAGGATTTCTTCCATATAAGGCTGGATGAGGAGAATGATTAAGAATGTGAGTGGTACTAGAGATTTCTTTGACTTCTAATGATGGATCTAGAGACTTGGCATGAATCATGCAACTTGCCATAGACTTAAGAGTTTGGATCCTCAATGCTGCAACATCTGTCTTATGTGGACTGAATACTGAAGGAGTCTGAAGATCAATTCCCTCATGGCTACAAAAGTCCTTAAGTCTTCTATTCAAATCCATGCTTCCATTGTCCATGTGGAGTACTTTGATGGCCTTTCTAGATTTTCATTCTACATGAGTCTTGAAGGCTAGAAATTTGTCCAACACTTCATTCTTGTTATGCAAAAAGTAGACCCAAGTGAACCTTGAAAAGTCATCAACTAAGGTAAGTATGTAGCAACCTTGGCTGAATGCAAAAGGACCTACTAATACCATGTGAACCATCTATAGAACATCTATTGCTCTAGAAGACTTCCCTCTTTGTAACTTCCCCTCTGAATGCATATCCACTGAATCTGTTGAATACTCACCCTTAGAAAAGTTGATTTGAGGTAGACCTTTCACTGTTTGATATGTGTAAAGTTGCTGAAGGTAGCGAAAGTCAAGATGACCATACCGCTCATGCCATAATTGTATGTTTGAATGTGATTGAGATAACAAGGCCTTTGAAGAAGACTTGGGTACAAAATGCAAGAAAGAGTACAACCTCTTGTGATCATTCACATTCCCCATTGCAACCAAGGAATTGTCTTTAAGATTGTGCACCTTTACTGAGTTAGGAAGGAACTCAACTCTATGTCCATCTCCAAAGTGAGTGACTTGGTAGATTGATAGGAGATTTGAACTTAGGTTTGGAACATAGAGAACCTCTTGAAACTCTCCATTTTCCAATTCCATATTTCCTTTTCTGTCAACTTGCATTTTTCTATCATTCCCCATGAAGATGTGTGGTACCTTTGAGTGATTCAATGAAGAAAAATCCTCCTTTGAAGAACCCATGTGATATGAGACACCAGAGTCAAATATCCATTCCTTTGAAGAGTTTGAATTAGCCATGAGTGCTTGCCCTTTGCCCTTTGAATCTGAAGATGATCCTTTATCCTTGTAAGCATTAGGCAATGGAACATTATGTTTCTTCATGATGTTGGTAGACTCATCAATCTTTTTGAGATAACACTCATGCTCTTCATGACTTGATTTCTTGCAATAAGCACACTTATTCTTCTCCTTATTATTGGTGTCCCCTTTCTTGTTGGAATTTGAGGACTTGCCTTGTTGATTAGATTTAGGTGTTGTCTTTTATGCATCCTTAGATTTACTCTTCTATTTTTTCTTACCCTTTCCTTTATTTGAAGATTGTACAGCTGAATTTTGAGAACCCTCATTTTTGGCCATCAATGCTTTGGACTGAGGTGATAGGAGAATCCCCATTTTTTTAAACTTCTTTTCTTCATCATCCAAGAGTTTTGCGTATTCATCAAAAGTGACTTTCTTGTAGGCAGACCCTAAGGTAGTCTTTGAGGTGTTAAAAGAAGATACAAATGTGGAATATTTTGATGGCAGCTTTTTATGAATGAGATAGATTAGTCTATCATCTTTGATAGAACTACCACAATTAGTAAGCTTTGTCCTTAATTCATTCACCTTGATGATGAAGTCTTGTATTGAGTCATACAACTTAGGATCTAAGGAAACAAGCTCATCTTCAATTTTGAACACATCCTCTTTAGACACTTTACCATAAAGGCTTTTGAGGGTATCCCAAGCTTCCTTGGATGTAGTACATTTCTTGATTTGATACATGATTTTATCATCTATCCCCAAACATATATCACCTAGGGCTTTCCTATCCATGGCTACCCAATCTAAAATTTCACTTGTTGATACATTATCACATGTTGGTTTAGGAAGAGTACCATCTACAAATTGTGAAACTCAATTATGCATTAAGTGATACAACATTTTGATTGAACATGAAGCATAGTTATGAGGAGTTAATTTAGGAAACTTAAAGTTTCCCATAATGCTGAAAATGAAAGAAAAGTGCAAAAAAGAGAGAACACAACACCAAGAACACCCCCCCTTTCACTAAATCAAGAAACCCCTCCAAAATAGATGCTTTGGGCACTTTATCAATAGTGCAATTACAATAGGCCACTTTCCAATTTTGGCCTTCGTGGACTTTTGATTTTGCTTGTTACAACTTCTATATGGAGTACAAATTTGAAACTTTACAATGTGCTACAATTCTGAAGCATTACAAAGCAAAGAAAAACCCTATTGCTGAAAGTGAAAATTTTGTCCACACAACACTGTAATTTGATGCCATATGTGGAAAGTAGACAAAAAAATATGCACTTTCAAAAAAAATAGAACCTATTTTTGACTCTAGATGTGCCCGTACGGAGCATTTGAAGTTGCAAAATGTAGGATTATCCAAGTATAGTCACCAAAAAATGCAAATTATGAACAATCCATGCCCCAAAACTAGAAACTAGCTGCACCACTAAAAAATTTAGAATTTTTTTTGAAAAATTGCACCTGATTTGGAGTTCGAATGTGCAAGTTATGGCCTCTTGAAGCTGGACTGCAAAAACCAAAATGAATTTGGAAAGGGGTTGCATTAGTAAATGAGAGGGTTAAATTTGATGATCATACGGTTGTCTCTGTAGTGCAATTTAGCCTATTTTGATGTCTAGATGGGTGTCAATTTTAGGCTCCTAAAAAGATGATGTCAACAAGAAAATTTGGCCCACTTGATGACATGGTAGCTAGGGTGAATTTTTGTACTATACAAAATTGTAGATTGGTACAAAAATGATAGTGTGGCAAGGTGATGTGTCTGTCTAGTCACTGATGATGTGGCAGCCTAGTCATAAGTACAGATGTATGGAGATTTTTTGCGTGGATAGATGATGTGGACCCAATGTGGCGCTAACTATACAAACTAAGGTGGTGACATTTGTGGTGCTGACTCAGCAGATAAGTGGCGGCTTAATCACTGCTAACTAGACTCTATGATAACATAGAGTCAGTAGTTGACGTGTCTTTGCAACTCATCTGTGTGTCCTTGGATCTACAGATCATAGGGTTGCTCAAACTTGCTGGAGCTTTTATGCAAGAGCTAGAACTTAATTTTCCATTGTCAAAGTTTACTTCTGCTACACCAGAAGCTTTAACGAATATCCCACATTGGTGGGAATGGTGCTTGCTATGCCTTTTAAAAGAAAAGCCCGACCACAACTTTAAACAAAGTTGAAACTCGCTAGTTGGAAATCGATCGGTTCAGTGGGCACTTTGTCAGAATTTGGATTGTGTTAGCCAAATTTAATGTGGTTGTAGGATAATTGTCACTATGCATAATTGAATGCATAGTATGGTACTCAATTTTGCAGAGGCCAAAATATGTGACCTGTGCATAAATAATATTCTGCAACAAAAACAGAGCCGAGTCAGGGTGTCACTGCCCGGTTCGGAAAAAAAATTTTCATTGTTTGTGCAATTAATTTATCTAAAAATAAAATTCAAAAAAATGCTGAAAATTACAAAGATGCATCAAGATCCAAAATTTAAATAATCAGATCAATAAATTAATCATACCTGAATTGCAAATTGGGGTGTCTAGGTTCCGATTTGCAAATTTTTTTGCCTCACGATCAACTTTCACCCAATATAGGCAAGTTTATAGTTGATCTTCACCGAATCAATGCTCTAGACACAACAATGAGGTCAGATCTAGCTCTAGATGCTTTCAATTTCTGCAGATCCTCTAGATTAGTGTCGAGGTGCTAAAGCATGAATGGTCTCAAATGACTATGTGATGAGAATCCTCCTCAGCTTTGATACCATGTAAGAATTTGGCTTAGGCTAGAATTCAACCAAGAACTAAAGAACTCAACATAAGAACACAGTAGACCAAAATAGATAGAGTATGATCAGAATGATGATATTCATTCAATAACTAGATTAAGAGTACACTAGGAGTGCCTGAATAGAAAGGCCTTAGGAGAGTTTCTAGAATGCATAGAAGTTAGCATCATGATATTTCATACAACTAGGCACATGTCCACCATATATGGATTATCTTCCATTGAGTACAAGATTAAGTGTGATGATGTGAGGATAAGCCTACAATGGTGTAGCACACAAATCAGTGGAGTAGAAAAAATGTGCTAAATGAGGAGTGCAGATAACTGTGTTGTCATCATGCCAACTTAGTGAATGATGCATACTCCTATGTTGTAGACACCATGTGCATAATTAGAGTTGCATAACTCAATGAGAGTTCAAAAAATCCTAAGTTTCTCACCTAAAATAATAATAAAATAATGCAAAATAATTAAATAATGCATTAACCTAAGTAAAAATTAAGTGTAATAAGTAAATACTTATTTACACCAACAATTTACAATCCTCTATATGTATGGAAAGTTAGAGTTAGTGAAGGGATTCAAAGATTCTAAAGTTGTTTTCTCTATTCCTTGCAAATTGTTCAGTCATGTAACAAAAATAGAATTCTAATGAGAAAGTGATTTTGGATTACCTATTGTGTTCTTAGTTAGTTGAAGCCGACCAAGGGGGCCCACTTGGGAGGTGGAATAGATTTAGGTAGAGTAGATTTGTTTCTTGTGATCTCCTATTTAAGATAGATTTATTGTATTAGTCCTGTAGCACTTGTGGAAAATTGTCATAGTGAATATTTGAACTATTAACTACTTTAGAATTCCCTTTTCTATAGTTTCTACAATTCTCTATTGATAATCTAAGTATTCTTACTATTTTGTATCAGTAGTATAGTTTCCTTTCATGCATTTTACTTTCCTATAGCATAGGTGTTAAGACTCTTTAACAAACTTGGTGCACATACTATGCTGACCCATTTCAAGTTCTACATCCTTTGGTTGACAATTCAAATGTATTATCATAGTAGAATAGATAGTTCTCAAGATGGATAGAGTATCCCTTGTTAGAGGAATAGTAGTGTGATTATCTTGATCTATTAAGGAAAATTGCATATATTACTAGACACTTTTGTATCCATCCCTTGGTTTTTAGGTACTATAGGGTTGTCTTCTTAATCTAGCCCCAAATCTGTAAAGTTGGGTTCTTGAACTGCTATCTAAACTTGTGCCATAGACTTAGTTTTGGATCTTGTTCTAGGAGATATTCATAGATTGGTGATGTCTTGGTGGCTAGTTTGAGTGAAGCTACCAAAATTTTCTTCTTAACTATAGAAATGATGTTTGCATCATCTAATAAAAGGGGAATGCCAAAAGGTGAGGATGTGATAAAGAAATACCCTTTTTATCTCTTTCTACTTTCATTGAACTATTCAATTTGTGTGTTTTCCATTGCAACCAATTCTCAATTAATTCTAGTATGAACCTTGACCTAAAATTTATATCATCTTCTTCATATCAAATCCACTCAATTTTAGGGAGGGCTTGCTTACTTGTTTCTTTATATCCTAGTTCAATAACATTTGAACCATCTTCAATGAGTCCTTCTACATTGAGTTTCAACTATAGCACCTTGATTTGGGGAATCATTAGCCTTGAGTGATCCCTCTTCATGGTCTCTTATTCATTACTACAATCTTCAAACAAGTATTCAATATGAGGAAGTGACTGCATTTGATCTCCTAGGCCAAGCATTAGCTTTGCAAACTTCTTGTTATCAAAATTCCTCCTTTCATGATAGAACCCTAAATTGAAGTTCAATAAATCACTCCCAATAATTGAGCCATTAATCATAGTGTTACAAGCCAGGGAACCTAGTTTAATGGGGAACATATATTTCCATTTTTCTTCAAGAATATTTTCCTTGATCACATGAAACATCTATCTACAAACTTTAGCAAGAACAAAAGAATCTAGTGCATATGTCACAAATTGAGTGGTTCCTCCTCAAACCCCCCACCCTTATGTAAGTGAGCCTAGGGAATTTTATAAGGAAGCCTCCACATTTTTTGACTAAATTTTGGGATTCTAGGAACATCCTTTGTATCATGGTTTTAGTGAGGTTGAGGTATAAATTTTCTAAGAAGACATCATGTATTTTTCAAAACTCCTCCAACACTCAATCTTTTCTTAGTAGATGACAATATTGGTACTTTGTGATATTTTAACTCCATGGTTCATGATGAATTATGGTGAGATTACACACACATTCAAGACAATAGGATAAATAGGAGGACATTTAGAATTATCGCCTGGTAGCTTGTGAATGTTTGAGTTGATTCCTTAATGAACTAGCTATCAATTCAGCCCAATCAAGGAATTTCTTACCATTCAAAATAATATCTATATATTGGAACATCCTCTCTTCAAAATAAGGATATTAGTTGAACCTTTAACTTTATGCAACAAAACTACCAGGTCATTTTTAACCTCATAATGGTTTTTAACACTTGAGTGCCAACACACTTAATCACATTCTGCATTGGAGCTGAGTACACCATGCATGCCGAGCTTCACATAAAGTGCTAAGTGTTAACAAGTGCCGAGTGTTAACAAGTGTTGAGTAACTTAAGGTACCGAGTGACACAGTTTTGTTTAGGTGTTGAGCTGTTTAGGAAACAACAAGTACCGAGTATCAGCAATACTTTAGGAGTCGAGTAAAACAGAATATCATCATAAAAGTTTGCAATTGCACAAACTATGATGCAAACAGTTTTTGCAGTCGACATAAGATAAATCTCGAAGGATTTAATGATGAGATCGAATCTTTTATTTTTCCTATGCAATCTTCATGTAGCCAATAAGAAAAATGATGAAGGCATGCAACCAATAGAATACATGCAAATAATGAGTGAAAAGGGAGATTGAACATGGATCGTAGATCCATACCTAACCCTAAATCCTCAAATGTCTTTATAAGAAAGACAAAATTTTGTTTGTACATATATGAGTGGATATACAAGGGTGCACAGGGAAATCTATTTTTAGAAGCGAGGGTTATCAGATCACAAAGGATCAAGATCAAGGAAAGCGAAAAGGTGCCTGCATTCAGCAATCAAGGATTGTAATCTATCAGGTTCATTATACCTAATACTTTCTGGCAATTGTATTAGAATGAAAATCCTATGGAGATAGGTTAGCTAAATAGCTATTTCATCAGATCCTTTATTTAGGTGATTAAATCCTTTAACAGGGTGACACTTCATGTTAAGTGTTTGTAAATCCTCTAACCAGTTCACTATTAATACAGTGTAAAGCCTTTAACATGGCAGACCATCAGAAGTGGTTGAAAAATATTGCTGCAGTAATTTTTGTGGGTATCATCCCCACCCCACTTTTACCTTCTTATTCCTGGAGGATTTTTGGGTTACCAAATTTGAGTGTTATGAGTTGTTGATGCATGTGTTTAATTTCATAATTACTTGATGTATTTAGATGCATGTAATTTACTTTCAAATTAAAAGTTTTATTGGCTAAAGTGTGATACTTATGATTCACACACCCCCCCCCCCCCCCCCCCTCTCATAAGTACTCTTTCCATATTTGAATATTCTAATAATTGGTATCAGAGATAATCCAGGTTCTCACAGCTTGGAGGAAAAGATCCAAAGATGGAAGCTTTCAAACTTGGAAATATCATTGAAAATCAGGTGATAGATGTGCAACTTTCTCTGCATAGCTTGGAGGAATTTAGAAACAAGTTGAAAAACTCATTAAAAAAGAGAAAGGATCTAGCCATAGCTGAAAATGATATACACTACAAGGAGATTGATACCACCAGCATATTTTCCAATGGAGATACAAAAGAGTTTGATGTAGCAATAGCAGAACTAATGGAGAAAAACAAAGTTCAAGCAAATGAGATAAGATCTCTCAAGATCGAACATGAGTCACAGGCCATAATGATATGTGAAATCATTGAACACAAGAAAAGATTAGTTGAAGATAAAGTGATGATGGAAAATGACAAAAGAAATCTTGCAAATAGACTTGAAGAAAAATGTACTGAATTGACAAGGATCTCAAACATGCAGATGGATACACTTGCCCAAATGATGAACCTTCATCATGAACTGAATGTAAAAGATATTGAGATCTCTACTTTGAAGATGCAGAATGAACAAATGCAGATTGAATTGAACAGAGAAAAAGAGGTAGCAGATAATCTCAATAAATCAAGTGAAGCCATCAAGTATTTTGAACAGTTGCTGAAATCCTCAAAATCTGCCCATGATACATCAGGACTAGGATACAGTAGCACTAAAGTTGGGGAATCATCAATGCATGCTGAACAAAGAAGTGGCAAAGGTAAGAATTCAAAACCTACTTGTCATCACTGTAATAAGAAGGGGCATACAACTAATGTGTGCAGGAGTAGAAGATTCAATCAATCAAATACACCCAAAAATAAGAGTTTCTATCACAAGTGCAACATGCAAGGACATATGACACAAAATTGCAGATCCAATGTCACAAGGACTCGAAGATTTGATGGACATTGTTATAATTGCAAAAAGTATGGACATAGGGCATTTGAATGTAGATCAAAACCTATGTGGACATCAAATCAACCAACAAAAATAGAAGGGAATGAAAGTCATTATCATTGGGATTACAACACCAGGTATAGTTGTCACTATTGCCAAGAATATGGACATATACCACAGAACTGCATAAGAACACATTTCAAAGGGAACTACAAAAGATGGTTGAATCAAAATACATGTTTCATTTGTTTGAAAATTGATCATATCAGCAGAAACTATCCTACAAGATCAAAGGCACCCAAGATTGAAGAAAACAAGGGAAAAGGAAAAATTTATGTCGAAAAGATAAGGGGGCAAATGAATAAGACTTGGAAAAAGAAAGATGAGTGCAACACATCAAGTGGATGGATCACTTCACCCAATGGGTCAAGTGATCACACTTCATCAAACTAAGCATGATAAGTACACAGGACTGATATACAAAGCTATATCACACATCAATCCCAAGACAAAGAAGATAAGAAAAGGATAAACTTACATGAAACAAGATGTCAAGACAAAAACTAAATGTTGTTGCTGAGTTGTCTTTGGATATCGAGTTAAACTCCAACAGATGTCGAGCTCCTATCAGTGACCGAGCCGATAACTGATGCCAAGTTGGATAACTCCAATGGAAGTTGAGTAAAGTTGAAATATAGTGGAAGCTGACTTAGGGTAAAATCTCTTCAAAAGTTGAGTTGGTAGTTGAGCATTTAATGTGATGGAAATAGGGTATATTATCATGATTTCAATCAATTTTACTCATCGCAATCAAGAAGCAAAGAAGAAGAAAGAGAGCTAAGCAACTTCATAACAAGAATCCAGCATTTCAAGTAGATTGCAACCTCATTCAACACATTTTTCAGCAATCTTGAGGTATTTTCATTTGTGCCGAGCTACATAGTTTCATATCCTTTAGCTATGAAAACCCTAGTTTGCATAAATGGTGTCAAGTTCAAAGAAAACTGAAAAAAAAAGAGTCTTTTGAAGTTCAATTAGTTTCAAATGAGGTCAAGCAACCTGATTTCCATCCTATTCCCAAAGTTGCCTATAAAAATGACCCAGCCGAAGCTCTCTCCCATATTCCCCCAAAAGTTGTAATGGTCCAAGACGTGAGAAAATGTGAGAAAATGTTACAACTATAAGATAGGTGCTCTAGGAGACATGGAAATAAGACAAGCATATGATAAATTGTGTGTAGATGGAGTCTTGAAAGAAGAATTCAAAATCATTGAAAGAAAGGGTTTGACCCGAGTTTTAAGTTTTCCCACCATATTCAAAATAGAATGGGCTAGACTTGTACTAAGTAGAATTTATGGTGGAAATTTGTGGTTAGAAGATATTCCCATCAAATTGACCAAAGAAATCATACATGGAGTAATAGGGTACCCAACCCTAGATCAGTACAAAACCCTGAGAAGTGAATCAAAGGAAGTTATTGAAAAGAATACTAGTGCCCAGTGGAACAAAAGAGGAATGACAATTCACACCGTAAAGGATCCTCTAGTTGAGTTTACTATTAGATTCATTGCCCATAAATTCTATCAATCCAGTAGACTCAACAGTGTACCATGTATTGCAGTAGATGTAGGCTGCAAATTGGTGAAAAAGGATCATACTTATGATCTTGCAGAACTACAACTACAACAGATCAATGAAAACCTAGCTGCCATAAGAAGAACTAAGGGCACTCAATGCAAATTTGGAGCAATCCTAGTTTGCATATTCTTTTATGTTCAGAATGAGTTTCCTTCTTTTGGAAAAGTGGCATGGTTGAATGACAGAACCATCATTGCCCAAATTAATGAATACATAGAGCAAATGAGGAAAATTTTGATACCTTGATGACAAGCTATTTTGAGGATTTCAAGAAATCCATAAAGCAAAGATCAAGGATACCAGCTTCCTTAGTAGAAAAACATACTAATGATATATGTTTCTTAGTTGACATTCATTTTACCTATATTCAAGCAGTTATACCAAGGGTAAGATGGCTAAGGCCATTTGGATATGAAATTAATATTGATGAGGCATCTGCAGCAATAACTCATTATTAGCAGAAGAAATAGATAAAAGTGCTCCATATTTTGGCACTTATGATGTGGTAAGATCAAAGATAAACATGGAATTAAAAACTGCTTCCACATTGAAAAAGAAAGACAAATTAATAAAGAAGATTAAGAAGAAATTTGGTAAAGAAATTGAGGCTGAAGCAGAAGAAGAAGAGGATGATAGTGATGATGAAGATGAGAAAGAACAAGGGCCAATGGAATCAACACAAGGACTTGGAGAAGACAAGGAGGAAGGTGCAAAGGAAGAAGAAGCCAAGGAAGCACCAACTGAAGTTGAGCCAAAGAAGAGAAAGGCAACAGAACAGCCTCCAACTAAGCCTAGATCAAAGAAAGTTGCCATGCCATCACCTCAAAAGCCAACAACACGAGCTACAACAAGGGCCTCCACTCAAAAGGCTAGAGAAGAAGTTAAAAAGAAGAAAAAAATCAAGGAAACATAGGAAGAGTAGAGGAAAAGAAGATATGTGGCTCAACCTGACATTGATGAAGAAGATCAATCTGAAAAGGTAAGCAATTCATCAGTTGATACCTTATGTAAAAAGATTGCAAGTGGTGACTTAAGTAATTTAAATAAAGTTGATTTCAGTAAATTTAATAAAGAAGAATAGAATAGAATAGAAGAAACAATTTATGGAATGATGGCACAGTTCAAGTACACTCCACTTGAACTAGATGGTCAATTGCCAAAAGAACTGTCAAAAATTGTAGAAGACAAATGACATTTTTGTTTGAAAATGGAAAAGGAGATGAGGGAATCAACCCTAGCAAGTGTATTTCTAGATTTGATTAGGGAACAAGTAAAGAATGCATTCAAAAGGCATAATAATAGGTTTACACCTAAATATAGGGCATTCTTCATACTCCAAAATAGAATGGAAGAGATTGTTCAAAGAATAATGAAATCATGGAAAAACTTGTACAAAAATATTGAAGATTTTCTTGAAGAAGAATACAAGGAAGAAGTTGTTGTACCAATAGAGGAGAGGAGAAAGAGGAAAGAAGATGAAGAAAAGAAAAGAGAAGAAGAGAAGAAGGAAGAAGAAAAGAAAGATGGAGAAGAGGAACAAACACAAAAACAAGATACAATGGCAACAGCTGAGCAAGAGCAGCAACCAGATTAGAGTGTGCAAGACACACAATTGCCACCCCCTAGCCCTCCTCAAGCATCCATCTCACTTGTAGACACTGTAACTATTACTGATGTTCCTGATACTTTTGGTCAGAATATCAATCCATTAACTATAGAAGATCTTAAAAGAATTCTTGACCAATCTACACAACAAGAAATATTATGTACAGATCCAATATTGGTCAGTATAGATGAATTACAAAAACTAGTAGAAAGCACAGTCAAAGATAAGGTGAATCCACAAGAACCACCTTCTATCATCTCTACAACTACTAGTAGTCAATTCCAAATACCAACAAGCATAATTGATGCTGCAAGACAAAAGCCAAGTGCAGCTGTAGAAAAAGGAACAGAATAAATAGGATAGACTATTACATCTGATCCTATAGCACAAACACAAGGTGCACTTCCCAAGATTACAATAATTGATTATGGTAGATAGAAGGAGGAGGAAACAGTGAAAACTCCTAAAGAATAGGAGGCAATACAAACATTAATAAATTTTCCTACCTCGGGAACTCCTTCACACCAGCCATTGCAAATATTTGTACCATCATCCAGTACTACCAGAGTTGCAAGGGCACTTCACTATGGAGACCCTGAATTAGATGAAGAGATAGTCATACCGAGCTATGACTCAAAATCAATAACCATTGATCAAATCAATGAGGTGCAGGAAGCACTAAATAGGAGAAAAAGACAGGAGATACTCAGGAAGGAGTATAAACATAAGCAAACACTATATGAGATTAACGACATCTTTATGGATGCCTTTAGTTTGCAATCACCAGATGAGTCAAAGCATATCACGAAGCGATTAACTGATATTGTTGACTAGGTGACAAATGAAGACCTAGAAACAAATGCAAAACTTATGGAATGGTCAGAAAGAAAATTTCAAGGGAAAGTGAATTAGAAAATATCAAGTCAAATTGTACTTTCACAAGTTGAATTGGCTAAGCTTATTGACAAAGTGAAAAAGGTACTTGAGAATATATTCTCATTGTACAAAAAGTTGTGTGATTTTTCATACTTCACACAAGAAACAAGCCAAAAGATATTGAGCTTGGAAAGAAATTTAAACATTTCAAGCATGCAATTACCAAATGATCCAGCTCAAAGTGAGAAGCATTTTGCTCAATCCCTTCACACTCACAAAGAAATAGCTGTATTAACAGAAGATGAGGCTAATATCAAGGCCAAATTAATACAACTCTAGTCCTCCATTACCCCTCATTTAGAGATACTCCATAAAGAGAAAGTATATGCCGAAACTGTTCTCAAGAAAGACCCAAATCTTTCTACATTAGATGGACTTATTCATCTTGCTGCCAAGACTGCCATCCAGCATAAGTCACTGGAAATTGCTTTGAACAATTGGGATGTAGCTCTTAGAATGATTATGGAGGTAAAAAACACATTTTTGGCTAAATATGGTCTTAACCCTTAAACATTCATTGACATAAGTGCCAAAAAGGGGGAGAAAACAGACATAATAAGGAGAGATACAAATATTATAAGATGAATTAATGGGGGAGAAAAGATACAAAGGAGGAGCTTGATATACAGATAAGGCACAATCAACTCAGGGGGAGTTATAAAATTTTTGAGGTATATATTGTAAGATTGTAAGTTACAAATTTTGATCAAGTTTTCTTTAAACTCTGTATATACCAATCAGATTAGTAAATGTACTTATAAGGTCAGTTAAGTGTTTTTGTCACTCATGTCAAAGGGGGAGATTTTTAACCTCATAATGGTTTTTGACACTTGAGTGCCAACACACTTAATCACATTCTGCATTGGAGCCGAGTACACCATGCATGTCGAGCTGCACACAAGGTGCTGAGTGTTACCAAGTGCCAAGTAACTTAAGGTGCTGAGTGATACAATTTTGTTTAGCTACTGAGCTATCTAGGAAAAAGCAAGTACCGAGTATCAGCAATACTTCAGGAGCCGAGTAACATAGAATATCAGCATAAAAGTTTGAAATTGCACAAACTATGATGCAAACAATTTTTGTAGCCGACATAAGGTAAATCTTGAAGGATTTAATGATGAGATCGAATCTTTTGTTTTTCCTATGCAATCTTCATGCAACCAATAAGAAATATGATGAATGAATGCAACCAATAGAATAAATGCAAATAATGAGCAAAAATGGAGATTGAACATGGATCGTAGATCCATACCTAACCCTAAATCCTCAAATGTCTTTATAAGGAAGACAAAATTTTATTTGTACATATATGAGTGGATATACAAGGGTGCATATGGAAATCTATTTTCATAAGTGAGGGTTATCAGATCACAAAGGATCAAGATCAGTGAAAGTGAAAAGGTGCCTGCATTCAACAACCAAGGATTGTAATCTATCAGGTTCATTATACCTAATACTTTCTGGCAATTGTATTAGAATGAAAATCCTATGGAGATAGGTTAGCTTAATAGCTATTTCATCATATCCTTTATTTAGGTGATTAAATATTTTAACAGGGTGACACTTCATATTAAGTGTTTGTAAATCCTCTAACCAGGTCACTATTAATACAGTGTAAAGCCTTTAACAGGGTAGGCCTTTAATAGGGCAGACCATTAGAAGTGGTTGAACAATATTGCTGCAGTAATTTTTGTGGGTATCATCCCCACCCCAGTTTTACCTTCTTATTCCTAGAGGGTTTCTGGGTTACCAAATTCTAGTGTATGAGTTGTTGATGCATGTGTTTAATTTCGTGATTACTTGATGTATTTACATGCATGTAATTTACTTTCAGATTAAAAGTTTTATTGGCTAAAGTGTGATACTTATGATTCACCCCCCCCCCCCCCCCCCCCCCCCCCCCCCCCCTTCTCATAAGTACTCTTTCCATATTTGAATATTCTAACAGTTGTGTATGTGAGGCTTCATATGATTTCTATTTAACACATCTAGAAGCCTTGAACCTCCTCTATAGAAGGTTTTAGTCCACTTTCTAGCTATCTAATTATGATTCTTTTGAGGGTCCTCTCAAAATTGAGCCAAGCATTGAGTAGGACTAAAACTAGAAAATGCTGACTTGGGTAATTTTAAGATTGATGTGATTGTCTCCCTAAAAATTGATAGCAGGGTATCACCATTATTCTTTACTATGCTCTTGGACTTGACATCATAATGGCTAATGCAATATTGGAGTAACTTTTGGGCTTGGTAGGGCATGAGGAAGGGCAACAGGTTCAAGGAGCCCACTTGTCAAGGTTTTAAGACATCCCTTAATCTTTGCTTATTCCAAAAACTTCTCTTGCAATTTTTCCACTTTGACCCCCATTAAATTTGTATAAAAAATTATAGGTTGTTGACATTCTAAAGTAGAAGTATTCCCAAAGAAATGCATAACATAATTCATACTTACAAAAAGGAAAAAAAATTCCCCAAGTTCTTTCTTCTTGAAGAAAAATGACATAAAAAGAACAGAAAGAAAAGTTTTCAACCCTCACTTGCAAGCAACTAAAAACCAAAAAATACTTACCTCTCTCTATCCACTATAGAAATTCATAACATACTACATACTTATAGAAAGGAAAAAATTCCCCAAGTTCTTTCTTCTTGAAGAAAAATGACATAAAAGAAATAGAAAGAAAAGTTTTCAACCCTCACCTATAAGCAGCTAAAAACTAGAAAATACTTCCCTTTCACCATCCACCACTTTTCCTTCAATTTTATAGACTAGAATAAGACTAGGCTTAGACTAGGTTTTAAAATAATTTTTATATGTAGAAATTACCATTGAATATTTGGGTCATTATGGTGAGATAATCCTAGCACATCATACACACTTTAGTAAATTATGATATCCTTTCATTGTATGACCACTTGAGAAAATTGTCCCAATCATCATTAATATCCCCTTGACAATTTAGATTTAGCTTTCATTAGAATATTTGGCTTTTCCACTTGCACTATCAACTCATCATCTATACTCAATGGTACTAATTCTAAGATAAAATTTCCATCATCATTAGGATGCCACTTTTCATGCTTTAAATGATCTGCCCCATTAATCATTGATCTTACCTCTCAACATCATTTTCACGATTGAAATTCATTTGAACCTCTTCAAACTTTGGTAGAAATTGGTTCAAAGTGGTTTAGATACAACCCGCAACTCATTTGATAGGTTTCACCTGTAAAATAAGCATTAGTCCAAAAACCTTCAATGGAACTGGTTTGAACTACTTTGAACTTTGGTACAAAGTGGTTTGAAATGGTTCAAAAGAATTGATCATAGGTTTTTTTATAATTGATTCAATCCTATGCACCTTGAATGACATAGAGACCTCTAAAGGGATCAATATAACTCAAGAGGCACACATTTTGAAGAGAGAAAAAAAAGAGAAGATGTATATAATGGTGACTCAAAATTTAGATTAACACTTCTAAAAATTATTAAAGCAACCCCAAACTCCACTTGTGTAATTGTTACCAAGAATCCTAATACAATTCCTTGTACAATTGTTAGTGTATCCATTGACCATGTAATATTTCCAATACTAGGAAGAATATTTAGAAATAGAAGAATAAATCCACAAGTACCTAATTGTACTTAAATAGTTTCCTTTTGTCTTTCATAATCTTATCCATATTCAGATAAAAGCTCTCTATTATAGCTTCACATATTTCATAATTTGTATTGTACTTGACCATCTAGTAAGAAGTAAGAATAGGTGATGTCAGAATTCTATTCATTCTTCTTGAGTGATACACATTATAGCCAATCATCATTGTAGAAAATGTCACATCTAGATCAATGATATTATTTATTATCATCTCTTGTTTTTCCTACTTCAATCCAATCAACCAAGTGACATCATCTTGTTATGCAATCCTTAGAGTCAGTACTTCTTTGATAGCACAAAACCTAGTAACTAAATAAATGTCTTATTAACAGTAACAGATTTCCACAATCCATTTGTAAAGTACTGAGTTTTCTTTGATGAAATAAACAAACACAATCTAATCCAGAAAACTCAGTACTTTTTAAATAAATGTCATCTTTCTTTATATTATAAGGTTGGTCTTGCAACATGAATTCATCATATACTTGGATTATAACACATATAACCTTTTCATCATCAAATTCTTTTAGGTAATTAAATGCATATGAAAAACCCTTATCTAAAACCCTTTTTTGTTCACCCTTTAATTCTAAATTGTCAGTCAAATTTGAATATTATTAAATGATCACATTAGATCCCAAGTTCTTAAACTTGCAATTAATGTAAGCTCCATCATCTTCAAAATGTAAAACCTCATAGGGAACAAAAGATAGGGTACCCACTAGATCATTCTCAATCAAGTTAAATGGATTTCTATTAAATTCCACTAGATATCACTAATATCCATAATAATAATGGATTTCTATAATGTAAAACCTCATAGGGAAAATGTAATAGGTGTAGCCATCGTGAAAATCAATAAATATCACTACTAGATATCACTACATATGCTTCTTTCAATCATTTAGATAGTTGTTAATCACTCAAACAATAAGTTTTATTTCTCTAAAATTATCTTTAAACGTGTAAAATAAAAAATGAGACTCGAATAACCTTTTATCTACCTTCATACCCTAACATTCAATGCTTCACTAGATGAAACATATGGTTATGTTTAACTTCACATTTTTTACTTAGGGTACAACAAAACTTCATGCAATTTTAAAACTTCAATATGCACCTAAATATGCCAATGATATTTACCACACAATTCTAGGAGGTCCTAAATTTATATGACCATTTCTTTTTCCCCTAAGCCAAAATAGGCTTAGTTGACAAATGAATTCTCCACACATTTAAAAGATGCATATCCTTTTGATGAATTAACATCACTCTTTTCATCCAAATTTAAAACATCTTCCTTGTGGTATCTTCTATTGTTGTAATTTTATTTCCTGTCTAATCATTTGACTAGCTAACCAATTGGTTTGATTTGTTGTTTCTTGATTTGCAAAACCTTGCAACATGACCAATCTTGTGACAATGAAGACATGGCATTCAAGTTACTTTCCAAGGTCCAACATTACCTTTGTTAGTCCTCAATTTTTAATTAATGGCCATGTGACCATAATTTTAGTAGTACAATCATGTAACATTCCATCAATTCTCATTTTGATAAGGACTTGTTTATCTCACATATGTTCTCAAATTATTCACTTTTTTTCCTATGCTCATTAGCTCTATGAACCTACTTATTGAAATTATAATGATAGCCATCAAAATCATTAGGTCTAATCCTACAAACTCTAATAGTATTTCCTAACTCATGATGAATAAAATATGTAGAAGTACTAGGTCTACTTTGGCATACCTTAGCAATGTGTCCCTCCTCGTGACAATTGAAACAAACATGTTTGTAATATTTCTTACCAAGCTGACTCCTTTTCTGTACATTTGGTGCAAAATTTCCATCTTCCTTGATCTTTTTTGTTTTGAAAGACTTGTCCACTACATAAATAGTATAACCTAAGCTATAGGTTTCTCTTTGCATCCTTTGATTCCTAATCTAGAATCAAGTTTTGTATAAGAATTCTTGTTGAATTTTCTCAAATGATTATTTGAAACCTTTAATTCAAATTGCATTTTCTTATTCTCCTTCATTAAAAAATTATAATGTTTTGTCAAGTTTTCAATATCCATCTAGAGTTGTTGATTCTCTTCATTGGTTTTGTGGAGATGTGCATACAATGTGCCAACCTATTGTTCAAATTTAAAAATATCATCTTCCTTAGAGTTTAGGGATTTTTCTACATTCTTCCTGGCTTCAATCTATTGATCTATCTTTATGGACAAGGATTGTAATTCTTTGTTTATGTTATTTTTTTCTTGATTTAGTTGCTCATTCTCCAAAGGCATAGCCTCCATTGCTTCAAATTCCTTAGATTTGCTATTACTATACTCTATCAAATTCTCAACAAGATCTCTTCTCTCTTCTCTTGAGATACTGATTTGTTCTTTCAACTTCTTAATCAAATCCTCAACTTCTACAAGTTGATTCTTAAGTTGTCTTACATATCTTGTTTATCCCTTCATATCTTCCTTAAGGATCTTCCTTAAGCTATGTGGCTTCTTCAAGGGAACTTGGCCTCAATACCAATTTCTAGTGCTAAAATATACTTCGAGGGTGGGGTGAATAGATGTAAGCAAAGATCTAACTTCATTCTCAATTATCTCCCAAATAAACCAACATAAAATGGAATTTATAACATATAACCAAAGTAAATGAAACATCCATAGTATGAAACACAACAAAACCACAATATTTCTCATGGAAACCCTTTCTTAAAGGAAAAAATCATGATGGGGAGTATCACCCACAAGTATCACTACTCTAGTAATAAGAGTTTCCCTATTACAAGCACTACATCACCTTGTTAGGGGCATATCTTGTTAAGACTTTATAGCCTAGTTAACATCTATTATAGAAGCCTTGATAGGAGATACCCAATCAATGGATTTGAAGACTCCTTCTAAGAGTCACATAGCTAGAATTTTTAATCTTTTGACATGTAAGTATGCTTCTCACCTTGTTAGGAGTAACCTTGTTAAGGGATTTAGTTTGTAGAACCTATTAGGATTCAACAAGTAAAGGGATCTAAAAATAATGTTCATTACTTGACAAATCAAATATTGTTATGCCCAATTTTTCTACTTTGAATTTTTTCTACAACACTTCTAAACTAACACCTTCATGTATTTCAAATTATCAAAAAAAAAAAAAAAATTGATTTATACACTCTTTTATGTACATTTTTCAAGTCAATGAAAAAACCTTGAATGTATTGCCAAATTTTACTCCAAAAAAAATTTAATTTAATGAGAGAACATGCCAATTTAAAAAATTAAATTCCTTTATATCAACCCCAAATAATTCAATAATATTCTAACACATCCTTTGACTTTTGGTCCACTAGATTACAAATTCAAACCAACTAACCCTGTTGGTACTTTGTTCTACTTTTTATCATCAATAAACTTCATCAAATCTTTGTCTGTGTTCGAAAATAGCTAATGCAACCATGGACATGAATTTATATGACTATGATAATGCTTCCATTTGAACCAAACACTCTAAAACATCCAAAATATCCATGACTAGTCATTTATTCTACAAATGGACATCCTAACACTAATACATTGAACACATAGTTATTCTATCTATTCAATCTAACCTTCTATGGGTATGGTTGATCCATCATAACCAAAATGCTTTGTTTCTAGAAATGACAAAACTACTTTGATACTTCATGTTTTTCTTTTTTTTTGAGGCTTCACTTAGCTTATGCTAGGCTAGAAATATCATGTCACGATATTTCTTAAAGTTTCAAAATACATATTGATAATCCATAAAAAGAAATCTCAAAAATCACTAGTTCACATCATCTTCAAGTTCTCAATACACTAGTTTCTAAGATGTTATAAAGTGAAAATTTGGTAAAAATATTGACTTTAATGCCTCACTTTGGCTAAAAGTTGGGATCACCATACATAAACCTTGCCCAAATTCCTAAGAAACCATAATCATCTACGTAAAGATCAAATCTGCATAAAAATAAGATCGCTTTCCCAATAAGTGAAGGTAAGATCATTTTGATTTTTTTCACCTTCATTCTCTATCTAAGGTTATGTTTAATTTAGAATTAGATCATTTCTTATTTCTTTGTTTCTTTATTTATTTATTTTTCTAAATTTCGTAAATAAAGAATAAAAAGTATGAAAGTTTCATATGCATAACACACTTCTCAAGTTGGTCACAAAGTCATTATAGTTTTAGAAATAATTATGTAATGGTCCTCACCACATGATCAAGCTAGTAGACTTTGATCTTTACACAATTCAACATGCAACTAGTGAGAACATTCATTATTGACCTTAATAATACTTTAGCATACAAGTCATCTTTTCCTTAAAGGTACTCAAATTATACTATGCTATACTTTTGGGTCAAATACAATCTTAACATCCTATAAGCTTGGTTCATACTCATGTTAATAAAGTTTTAGTTGAGGGCATTTGACATCATAACTACTCATGCAAGTGCTTGTCAAAAGTTATCATTAGTGTCAAAGGTGAGACAATTACTTTTATTGATGTTAAATATTTCATAAAAGACTTTGTGTTTGATTTGAATCTTATATTCTAGCTTCATTTAAGAATTCATAAGTTTATAATTGGAGAAAAACTCAAACCACACTCTATATCTAATTTGGAACATAAATTATAAAATCATTTGAGAAAACATTGTTAGAAAGTAAATTCCACCAAGATAACTAAGAGGGGAGAGGGGGTGAATCAGTTATGCAATTATCATAACTCCCAAAATCCTTATTAATTTTTAAACATGTAATTATAGATGCAAAAACCACATAAAGATCACCATACACAATAACACAAGATTTTTAACTAGGGAAACCCTTGGATCAAAGGAAAAACCCCAGTGGAGATGGCACCCACAAAATGATGTACTTATATATAAGTTACTTGTAAGAGGATGGAACCTATTAGGATTTAATGAAATACATTTAGTGCATATCAATCCCTATTAGGAGACTTTGAATCCCTCTTAGAATATTTCAACCCTATTAGGAGTTGAATGGAAGATAGAAGGACCCGTTGTCCAAACAACTTTAGGGAAAAACCACCAAATTCACTATCCAACTAGACTTAGTAGTATATAATTATCCAACAATAAATTATTTCCAAATAAAATCACTTTTTAATTTCATGCTACCTTAGTTTCACCAAACACTTCTCTGATCAAAAGATATCCATTGTTAGGTTTACTAGATCTCACATACAAGTTTGTATACTCATATTACACAATATCCGCACTGGATGATTACAACCAAGGAAATCATCCTTCTTTTATACCAAGTCCTAAACCATGTTATTGAGCCATCCTTGAGGCTTTCCCAATTAAAAATAATAATATAGGACCGACTTAAGATATTACATTTAAACATTACATTACATCTTTACTCTTTTCATAATTACAAACAAACTATTAGCTCACAATCTTCATAACTCTTCACTTGACGCTCATCAGGATGTGTTTTTTTTACCACAACATCTTTGTCATGTCTTCTACCTCTTTCCAAGTTGACATAATAAAATTCTATACATTCTAGGAGATATAATCCAAAAAACAATAATTTCTTCCTAACAACCCTGTTTGAATAGTGTCTTCACTAAATTCATCATGTCTCTATCTAGTCTTCACATTTCCATACACACTCTTAAATTTAGCATCTACACAATCTATAGAATATTATTCTAAGTCAATATAATCTCATCTTCATTCCTTGAACCTTGTAAAGCCAAACTATACCCTTGTCATAAATGTAAGACAAACTCTGTATCATGTTTCTAGAGATGCTAAGATAGCCCCCCATAGGAAAACCATCAATATTCATGTTAAAAATATCTCCCTTTGGCATTGATGGAAACATAGATGAAAAACATATAAGCTCCATGAATACCAAATGTCTCTATTGCAATTGTTCCACCATTCATGTTGTCCATGAAAGTCCATTGTACTATAACCATAATGCACAAGGAAGGTGTTAATCTCCCTCACACATTAGCATCTTTTGAATCCTCTTTATCAACAAAATCTTCAAATTCTCTTCATCAATGTCTTCAAATCATCTTCATCAATAAAATATCTCCTTCAGGAGCATTATTTCTCCATTATCAAAAGATTTTTTTTGTGTATATCTCCCCCATCAATATCAATCCATATACAAGGATATTTCATGTGCTACTCTCCCCTATTAATATACAAAAAAAAAATTCACATATTATTCTCCCACATTGACATCAATGGAAAATGTATTGTTATTTCAATCCACTACATATGATATGCAATAAGCCCAAGTTCCCAAAGACACTATTCCCAAGTTCTCTAATATGTCCTTCAAAAAAGGTTTTGTGAATATGTCTACTATCTACTCCTTTGTGCTAAGAAACTCCAATTTGGTCTCTTTCTCTGCAACTTTCTATCTCAAAAAGTGATACTTCATAGATATATGCTTTGTCTTTGAATGTAACATTAGGCTCTTTGACATAATCATTGTACTTGTATTATCACAATGAATGATAATAGGCTTTGTTAGCATTTGGTTTATGCACATAATTTGATTTCAACTATTTTCTACTATTACATACTCTACTTCTATCGTACTTTGTGATACACAATCTTGTTTCTTTCTATTGGTGCAAATAAGTATTTACTATTTATACATTACTTAAATTTACTTATATTAATGAATTTTTATATTATTTATCTTGTAGACACCTAGTATTTTTCATATTCATATGAGTTGTCATGTAGACAACATGGTAGTTTCCACTCCAATTGAACAAATATTGTCTGATACATCTCTTTATGAGATACACCTTTGTAATCTTATCCTCTTATTATTGTACACACATTCATGCACAATGGAGGATAATCCACTCTTGGTGGACATGTGCTTAGTTTTTATGCTTATCTCTTGCATGACTCATAGTCATCTTGATCTCCTTTATATACAAGGCACTTCTATGATATATTCATCCAATTGTCTAATTAATCCATTATCATTTTGATCATTATTGATATTCTCATTTATCATCTCTTGTCTCTCTTGTACTATATTTTGTGCTTCTAGATCTTGGTGTTGCACTATTGCCTTAGGTAAATTCTTACACTAGATTATTACACTTTTTAGCCAAGAAACCAATCTCCTCCCTCAAAAAGAATGCTTTACCACTAGTACTTTTTCTATCATCTACACTTCATGTCCAATTTGTATCAGTGTATGCACATAAGAAAAAGTCATTAGATCTATCATACCATAATCCAAAATTAGGTGTACCCTTCAAATATCTAAAAAATTTCTTTACTGCTGCATAATGTGACTCTTTAGGTTCTACCTAAAACCTTTCCACCATACCAACTGCATTAGACATATTAGGTCTAGTGTGTGTCGAATATTACAATCCACCAATTATAGATCTATACTTTTTTTTCTCAATAGTAGGGTTTTCATATTTTCTAGATAGTTTATGACTAGTAACCATAGGTGTTCCAACATGTTTACAACTTTCCAAACCAAATAGTTTTAACAAATCTCTTATATACTTAGCTTGTGATATGAAAATTCCATCTTTGTTCTAAACAATCTACAATCCCAATAAATATTTCATCTCACCAATCATACTCATCTGAAATTCCTTCATCATTTCTATTATAGATGCTTCACTTGCTTCATCATCTCCTCCAAAGATTATATCATCCACAAATACTTAAATAATTACTAAGCCATTGCCAATCTTATTCAAATACAAGTTACTATTAGCATTAACTTTTATGAATCCCAAACTTGAAAAATATTTATCCGATATTAGATACCAAGCTCTAGGTGCTTATTTTAATCTATACAATTATTTCTTCAAATTGCAAACCATATCTCCTTGATTTGTCAAAGGAAAACCATTAGGCTGCTCAATGTATACCTCTTTTTCTAGTTCACCATTTAGAAAATTTGATTTGATATTGGAATTGTTGTTATTTGTGTATGCAAAAATTATTAGAACTACTTCTATTCTAGAAAAAAGTGCAAATATTTCCTCAAAATCAATACCTTCTTACTATGAATAACCTTTGCATACCAAACTTTCATTGTTTCTCACAACCTCACCTTGTTCATTCATCTTATTTCTGAATACCCACTTAGTTCCCATAACTTTCTTATCCTTATGTCTAGGAACCAATACTCATGTATTTTTCTTTTCAATCTAATCTAGTTCTTCTTTCATATCTTTAATCCAAAAATAATCTTTACTAGCTCCATCAACACTTTTAGGTTTAACTTGAGAAATCAAACATAGTTCTTCTTGTACCTTGTTTCTTGTCATAAGTCCTATGTCTTTGCTTCCAATAATTTGATTAACAAGGTGATTTTTTATTAGGTTTTTGTTAGGTGCCATCATTTCAAATCTAATTTCAGCTCTAGATTCAGATCTTGGTTCTTCTCTGTATTCTTGAACTTGTACTTCTTTTTTAATTTCATTTTGGAAATTAGTGTTAGTCTCATAAAATAATTCCTAGTCAATATTTTTTATGTTAGGTTGTGGACTAGTCTCTTCATTAGAATTATAACCAAGTATTATTACCTAAATTCTAAACTTTTCATTGACTCTTATATTTGCACTCTCAAAAATAGTCTTAGTTATCCAATTAAAACAAATATATGCCTTACTTTTTAATGAATAACTAAGAAACACACCTTCATCACTCATTCATTCAAACTTTCCAGTGTCACCAACTCCCTTAATGGAACATTTACTTTTAAAGATTTTTAAATACTCCATAGAAGGGGCATGTCCAAACCAAATTTCATAAGGTGTCTTATTAGTACCTTGTCTAATTTATAGTTTGTTTATAGTATACACTACTATTAGGATTAACCTTAGACATAAATAAAAATTACATGCAAATATAAACAATATCACAAAATAATAGATCATACAGAAGAGAACACAAGACACTAAGATTTAACATGATTCACCCAAACCTTGGGCTATGTCCACCAAACAACAAATCCAAAATTATTATGATCCAGTGATTACAACATGATTACAATCCATAATCCCTTATAGCTCAATACTATCACAAGAAGTAATTTTTGCATCACACCTTATGAAAATCCCTAACCCTAAGTCCTTTTTGACGAGGACACAACCCAAGACAAGAATAAATGCAACAGGAAAAGGGAAATATTATTATCAAAAGTGATCTACTATTACATTCAATATAATGAAAATTGACCCAAAGATGTGTCCTATGGCTTACAATGTTGTATGATCTTGGAGAAAAACCCTCCTCCAACACCTTCTCCCAAACTCCACCAAAAATTGCCTTTATAATGCCACCAATATCCTTAATTAAACCAAATTAGGTTTAGGGTTAGCAATAAATTTTATAATATGCCATTTGGCATCCTTTGCCAAAATATAAGGTTCTAGAGAACATGTTATAAGTTTTTGTAAAATTAGAAGAATCCATAAATGATAGTCTAACTCCAGCAGGCATAACTTTTGATTTGAGACTCCGATTCACAAACTGTTTCCATTTTTGGAAAGATCTCCAAGTGCTCTATAGCCCTATAGATGAGCTTTTCTCATTCCCCCATTTTTTGGGCCCATACAAGGCCATTTATTGCCTCAAATTTGACTTTGAAATGCTCTTAGGAGGTCTCCAAGCAACTTAAAATTGCAATAGCTTTCAAATCGTAAAGCCTTTTGACCTGATTCCTTTTCATGAGTGCATTAAATTAGAAATATAATCATCCCTCCAACTTGTACCCTCTAACTCATTATAATTATGACTTAATTACAAAATAACCTATTTTCTACATTGGCACATATCCCAAGGTGCTCAAAAAATCTAACCCATTAAACCAATAGTGGAGCTATGAGAGTTGGATCCTTTATTTGACCCAAATGGGTATCTAGAAATGAAAACACTTAAAACAAAAACTAACAGTAAACATATTTTTGGGTGATACAAGATTTCCCTTACATGACTAGATGCTCCTACATCACTTTTATACAAGTATTTTTGCCACTTTAAGGTTAAAATTAGTTACAACATGTCAATCATAAATTGGTGAATAAATAATAGGCAATTGGAAAATAATAGCCAAATATTTTTACCCTTGTATGTATAATACTTTTCTGATTATTCACCACAAACTAGCAATCTCCCACTTAGGGATTGATCAGACTCTACACTAGACAAAAATCTCCCTCTCCCACTTAGAGATTGATGCTATAGCAATATTGCTACCACATAGGGCTCCCACTAGATCAAACCACCCTAGACTCTAATATTTTTTTATTCTATTCAATCGAGAAGACCAATCGAAACTGAAGAGGAGTTCAACTTCTCCCTTATCACTACCTTTGTAAACATATCCATTGGGTTTTCATCTCTATATATCTTGTCCAACTTAAACTATCCATCATCTAAAAATAAGCAAATGAAATGGTACCACAACTATATGTGTTTTGTCTTTGAATGGAAAGTTGAATTCATTACAAGATGAATGACACTCTAGCTATCTATAAAAAAATAATTATCCCTCTGAGGGTGCCCTAATTCTTCCAGGAAGAAATGAATCCATATCATCTCCTTAGGTACCTCTATAGTAGCAATATACTCTGTCTCTATAGTGTATAAAGTATTAACCTTCTACAAATGAAAAACCTAGCTCATGATTGCCTACCAATAGGAAATACATAATATATAGTACTCCACCTGATATTAATATCCTCTACCAAATTTGAGTCAATATATCCTTAAAAATAAGTAGTAGAGCCCCCAAATTGTAAACACTTACTAGATGTTCCTCTCAAATATCACATAATCCATTTAACTGCATTCCAATGCTTAATTCCTAGATGACTCATATACCTGCTAATGACTCCCACTTAATGTGCAATATTTGACCTAGTACATACCATAGCATACATCAATCTTCCTATAACTAAAGTATAAGGTATTTTAGACATCTTATACTCCTCTTATGGTGTCTTTGGACACATTTCCTTAGCAACCTCAAATGCCTAATTAAAGGTATGTTGACAACTTTAGCATTCTCCATAGAGAAACATTGCAACACCTTCTCAACATAATCAACCTAAGAAAACATCAATTTCCTATTCTTCCTATCTCTAAAAATCTTCATACCAAGGATTTTTTTTGCTGCCACCAAATCCTTCATATCAAATACATGTGCTAACTAGCATTTGAGCCCCTTAATGTGATCCATGTTAGACTTAGCTACAAGCATATCATCAACATATAAACATAAAATAATGTAGCTATCATCATCCAACCTCTTAAAATAAATACAATAATCTAAATGACATCTATTGTATCCATGTTCATGCAAAAATTTGTCAAATTTCAAATACCATTGTTAAGGTGCTTGCTTCAAGCCATATAAACTTTTCTTCAATTTGCACACTAAATTCTCCTTAGCTTTGACCTCAAATCCCTGTAGCTAAGCCATACATATACATACATACATACATACATACATACATACATATATATATATCTTCATCCAAATCAAGGTGAAGGAAGACTATTTTAACACCAAGCTACTCCAAGTGTAAATATTTAGTAGCCACAATACTTAAAACAATGTGAATATAAGTTATTTTAACAATAGGCGAGAATATCTCATCAAAATCAATGCCCTTTTTTTGTGTGAATCTTTTTACCACTAATCAAGATTTAAATCTTTTCTTACCGCCTAACTCTACTTTCAACATGTAAACCCACTTATTATATAAAACCTTTTTACCTGTAGGTAATTTGCATAAATCTCAAGTCTTATTTTTTAGCAAAGAGTCCAATCTTTCATTGCCAACTCCCACTCAATCTTATTATCCACTTGCACAACTTCATCATAACATTCAGGTTCAGCAACATCTATTAGTAAAATAAAATACAAAGAGGGAGAATTATTTTTGGAGGTCTAATTAGCCTTGTTGACCATCTAACATTCACTGGTGTGTGTGGTATTTTTTGTTTTAGTTGTCAAACATCATGAGGAATGACTGGAA
This sequence comes from Cupressus sempervirens, assembly GCA_028749045.1. Taxonomy (NCBI): domain Eukaryota; kingdom Viridiplantae; phylum Streptophyta; class Pinopsida; order Cupressales; family Cupressaceae; genus Cupressus; species Cupressus sempervirens. The sequence continues at coordinate 732,612,251 of CM053783.1, read as the reverse complement.
CATCATCTATCTTTTGCAGTATCATCCAACACTACATAATCATCTTCTTTCTTCTCATGTTGCTACAATAGATCTTTGTACAACACTTTATCATTGAATATGACATCCTTGCTTCTTACAATTTTATGATTTTCAAAATCCCAAAGCCTATAACTAAATTCATTAATACCATATCCAATAAATACACATTTCTTTGACTTAGCTTGTATATTGGTTCACTTTTCAGAATCTATATGAGAAAATGCTTCACAACTGAAGGTTTTGAGAAAAGAATAACTCACCTTCTTACTAGTCCATGCTTCCAATAGAATACCATAGCATAAAGGAGTAGAGAGACTTCTATTAATCAAATATATAGTAGTATTGATAGCCTCCACCCACATGTGTAAGGGAAACCCAACATGCAACTTCATGCTCCTTGCATGCTCCATTATAGTTATGTTCATATGTTCAGCCACTCCATTTTCTTGTGGAGTCTTTGGAAGAGTTTTCCATCAACAAATACTATTAGTGGAGCAATAATCTTCAAATTCATGACAACAATACTCACCACAATTATCAAATCTGAGAGATTTTAATTTTTTATTAGTCTCATTTTCAACCAAGCATTTCCATTTCTTAAAAGTTTGAAATACATCAAATTTCTGTTAAAAAAAATAAACCCATACTTTTCTAGTTACATCATCAATAAAGGTAACATAATAATGAGAGCCACTAAAGGAAGATACCTAAGTCATTCCCCATACATCTATATGCACAAGCTCTAATTTCTCCCTTTTATTTTCCTTCCCAATTTTTACAAAACTCACTCTCTTTTGTTTTCCATACACACAACTTTCACAAAAATCTATATTAACACATTTTAGACCTGGTAAAACTTTCTTTGAATGAAGTAATTTCATACCTTTCTCACTCATGTGCCCAAGTCTGTGATGCCACAACACTATATCAAAATCTACAACAACTTTTTGTTCTCCTTGTTCAACTGTAACAACTATTCCCAAACATTCATTTTTCTCTAAAAAAATTAAAGTAGAAGGAATAGTATCACTTGTACAAAGATATACGGTGTCTAATTTCACACCTTTTTCTACTACAAGGGGACCTTTTGAAAACTTACAATTTTTATCATTAAAAGTAACGACACAACCCTCATCACTGAGTTTCACTACTAAAATTGAATTCCTACTCAGCCTTGGAACATGTCTTACCTCATGTAGTAGCCAATGATTCCCATTTTGCAACTTAATCCTAACTTTTCCCTTTCCAACAACCTAACAAGGTTCATTATTCCCTAAATAAACAAGCCCAAAATCCCCTTAGAAATAATCAATGAAATAACCTATATGAGGTGTAGCATGAAATGAAGCACCAGAATCTAAAACATTTGAATCATCAACACTTTCTAAAGAAAGAAACAAAACATCCTCTTCGAATTTGTTACTTACCACATTTTCCTCCATGTTCCCTTTTGGATTATCTCCTTTAGTGTTCTTTTGAGTCCAACAATATTTCTTCTTATACCCTATTTTTCTATAGTAGTAGCAATTTCTTAGTCTTCTAGATTGAAACCTCTTCCCCTTTGACTTTCCTCTTGATTTCTCATGATTTCTAGAATTATTTCCTCTTTCACTCATTCTACCTCTTTTTTGTGCATTCAAAGAACTTCCTGATGTAGATCCACCTAAGGATTTCCTTCAAATTTCCTCACTCAAAATAACATTGATCACATCATCATATTTTATGGTACTAGATCCAAAAATAAAACTATTCATAGCCTTTACCAAGCCATTGCAACTTTCAAGCAAAGAGCACAAAATCAAGAGAGCCCTAATTTCTTTATCAAAAATAATACCCATAGTAGATTACTAACTAGTAACAGTATTAAACTCATTTAAATGATCAATAACAGATCCACCTTTTGTCATTTTCATATTGAATAAATGCTTCATGAGAAATACCTTATTTGAAGCGGAGGGCTTTTCATACAATTTCACTGGGGTTTCCATCAACTCTTTTGTCATCTTCACTTTTGTTATATTAAATCCCACTGATGGTGCCAAGCATAATTGAATGCTTCCAAGTTCCTTTCTATCTAAAAGATCCCAATGATCATTTGTCATAGATCCCTAATTCTTGGTTTTTTCTTCCAATGGCTTTCATAAATCCTTTTGATAAAGATAGTTCTTCTTTTGCATCTTTTATAACTTAAAGTCCTACCCATTAAACTTGTCAACCCTCAACTTACCCATATCTACCATCACTCCCACTCAACCATGAGACTTTCTTGTAGAGGATAACTAGAAAACAACCTCATTTTGATACCACTTGTTAGGATTAAACCATAGATAGAAATAACAATTACATGCAAATATAAACAATATTAGAAAATAATAGATCATATAGAAGAGAATTTAAGACACTAAGATTTAATGTGGTTCAACCAATCCTTGGGATACATCCACCAAATAGCAAGTCCAATATTATTACGATCCAATGATTACAATCTAATTATAATTTGTAATCCCTTACAGCTCAATATCGCCGCAAGAACCATTTTTTGCATCACACCTTATAAAATAATCCCTAACCCTAAGCCCTTTTATACAATTTTTTTTTTCTTTAGGGTTAAAAGAAGTTACAACATGTTGGCGATAAATTGGTGAATATAAGCAATAGCCAATTGGAAAATACTAGCCCAAATTTTTTTTAGTATGTACAATACTTCCTTGATCATTCACCACAAATTAACAATATATCCTAGCTTTGATTAAATTAGAACTTGATCTTTGAATTGAAATAAATAATTTAGGTCCTGTACAAGCCCTTAAGTGGAAAAGGCTGACTCATTAAGGATAACTTCACATCAATCCTGAAAGTCTCACAAAAAATCCCATCATGAAAACTAACAAAAATCAATACTCTAGGAGAATTATGATATCTCACAAATCACAATGAATTAAGAATTTATCTCTTAACTAGAGATATTAATCTAGGTCCTCTTCAATCCTTTAAATTTGTAGCTTCTAAATCATTGCAAAAAACTAATTATACAACCCACAATAGGCACTTAGAAACTAGAAAGTACAACTCTAGCAACTAGGTAAAGCAACTCTAACTTCAACATGATCCATCCAATCTCTATGAAATCATGATGAAAGGTTTCCCATGTGTATCCAACAAATCTCTAACCATGAAAATCATAACTCCGCCAAAATATAAGCTTGATGCTTCTACATGAAGAAATGTCACCTTGTTAGAGGATTTGGAAAAGAGTTGTTTGGCTAACTTTGTTAGGAGATTTGATTCACCGCTACAATTGTTAGAGAGTAAGAATGACTTGACTTGATTGATGATCCAACTAGCTTTGTTGATTTTAGATCTCTACTCTATTTTGAATACTTAATTCTCCTTGATCAAAATGTTCTTTGCAACTTGATCAGCTTGGATACTCTAATATCCTTCTAATTCGCTTCTTTAATTTATCTTTGTCAATCCCATGCTTCTTACAATTTAATCCTCTAGAATGACACAACCTAAAGGAGTAGAGGGACCTCTATTAATCAAATATACAATAGTATTGACAACCTCCACCAACATGTGTAAGGGCAACCCTATATGAAACCTCATGCTCCTTGCACAGTCCATTATAGTCTCGTTAATGCATTCAACCACTTTATTTTCCTGTGGAGTCCTTCAAACAATTTTTAATCTATAAATACCATTAGTGGAGCAATAATCTTCAAATTGATGACTGCAATACTCACCACCATTACCAGATCTGAGACATTTTAATTTCTTACTAGTATCATTTTCAACCAAGCATTTCCATTTTTTAAAAGTTTGAAATACATCACATTTTTGTATAAGGAAATAAACCCATACTTTTCTAGTTGCATCATCAATAAATGTAACATAATAATGAGAGCCACCAAGGAAAGATACCTGAGCCAGTCCCCATAATCTGTATGCACAAGCTCTAATCTCTCACTTTTCTTTTCCCTCCCACTCTTCACAAAACTCACTCTCTTTTGTTTTCCATACACATAAATTTCATAGAAATCTATATTAACACATTTTAGACCTAATAAATTTTTCTTTGAATGAAGTAATTTCATACCTTTCTCACTCATGTGCCCAAGTCTATTATGCCATAGCGATGTATCAAAATCTACAACAACTATTTGTTCTCCCTACTCAACTGCACCAATTGTTCCTAAACATTCATTTTTCTTTGAAATAATCAAAGTAGAAGGAACAATATGACTTGTACAAAGATATAAGGTTCCTACTTTCACACATTTTTATACTACAAGGGAACATTTTGAAACCTTCTAATTTTTATCATTAAAAGTAACTACACAACCCTCATCACCGAGTTGCCTTGCTGGAATTAAATTCCTACTTAGCCTTGGAACATGTCTTACCTTGTGTAGTAGCCAATGATTCCCATTTTACAAATTAATCTCAAATCTTCCCTTTCCAACAATCTGACAGGGTTCATTTGTTAGGATTAAACCACAGATAAAGAAAAAATAATTACATGTAAATATAACTAATATCAAAAAATAATAGATCACACAGAAACTAACACAAGACACTAAGATTTAATGTAGTTCATCCAATTCCTGGGCTACATCCACCAAACAACAAGTCCAATAATTTTATGACCCAATGATTACAACCTGATTACAATTTGTAATCCCTTACAGCTCAATAGTGCCACAAGAACCAATTTCACATCATAACTATAAAATAATCCCTAATCCTAAGCTCTTTTATATAAGTATTTTTACCGCTTTAGAGTTATAATTAATAATTACATGTCGGCCCAAAATCTTGATAAAATAAGACCCAAATTTTTTTGGGGGGCGATGCCCCAAGCCCCAAAGAATTTATGAAGTATGTATAGTACTTTCTTGATCAGTCACCATAAATTAATAATTACAAACTAACAATCTCCCACTTGGGGACTGAACAGGCTCAACACTAAACAACAATCTCCCACTTGGAGACTGATCATGTAGCTATGCTGTTACTCCATGAGGCTCCCACTAGATCAAACCACCCTAGAATCTGTTGCTCTTTTATTCATGTTCAGTCTAAAAGACCAATCGAAGCTAAGGAGGAGTTTAGCTTCTCCCTTGTTACTACCTTTGTAAAGATATATGCTAGATTGTTATCTATATGTACCTTATCCAACTTTAACTATCCATCCTCCAAAATTGACTAAATAAAATGGTACCACAACTATATGTGTTTGGTATTTGAATGCAGTGCTGAATTCTTGGCAAGATGAATGGCACTCTAACTATTTATAAACAAATAATTATCCTTTTGAGGGTGTCCTAATTCTTCCAAGAAGAATTGAAGCCATATCATATTCTTGGCTACCTCTGTAGTAGCAACATACTCTACATCTATAGTGGATAGAGCATTAATCTTTTTTAACCTAGAAACTTATCTCAAGGCTGCCCCACCAATAGTAAAGACATAACTTATAATCCTCCACCTAGTATCAATATCCCCTACCAAATTTGAGTCAACATAGCCTTGTAAATCAATAGTAGAGCCCCAAAAATGTAAACACTTATTGGATGTTCCTCTCAAATATCTAAGAAGCCATTTGACTGTATTCCAATGCTCAATTCCTAGATGACTCATATACTTGTTAACAACTCCCACTACATGTGCAATATATGGCCTGGTACATACCATAGCATATAGCTTCTTATAGCTAAAGCATAGGGTACCTTGGACATCTTATCCTCCTCTTCTTATGTCTTATGACACATTTTCTTAGTCAACTTCAAATGACCAAGTAAAGGTGTGCTGATAATGTTAGCATTCTCTATAGAGAAACATTGTAACACATTCTCAACATAATCAGCCTAAGATGGAATCAATTTTTATATTCTATATCTCTACAAATCTTCATACCAAGGATTTATTTTGCTGCTCCCAAATCCTTCATAGAAAATGCATGTGCTAACTGGTGTTTTAGCCCTTTAATATGATCCATGTTAGACCTAGCTACAAGCATATCATCAACATATAAACATAAAATAATGTAGCTATCATCATCCAACCTATTCAAATAAAAACAATGATCTAAATGACACCTACTAAAACCATGCTCATGCATAAACTTGTCAAATTTTAGATACTATTGCTGAGGTGTGTTTGTCAAGCCATATAAACTTTTCTTCAATTTGCACACTAAGTTCTCCTTACCTTTGACCTCAAATCCCTGTGGTTGAGCCATATATATTGCTTCATGAAAATAATTATGAAGGAAGGTTGTTTTAACATCAAGCTACTCTAAATGTAAATCTTCAATAGCTACAAGACTTAAAATAGTATGGATAGAAGTTATTTTAACAACAGGAGAAAATATCTCATCAAAATCAATGCCTTTTTCTGTGCAAATCCTTTTACAACTAACTTGGATTAAAAAAAAATTGTACCTCCTTCCTCTTCTTTTAACCTATAAGAACACTTATTCTATAAATCCTTTTTTACCTATAGGCAACTTGCATAAATCCAATGTTTGATTCTTCAGCAAAAAGTCCATTTCATCTTTCATTGCAGAGTCCTACTGAATCTTAGTATCCACCTACATAGCTTCATCATAACATTTAGGTTCACTAGCATCAGTAAGTAAAATTGAATACAAAGAGGGAGAGAATCTTTCTAGAGATCTAATTTGCATTGTTGACCATCTAACATTCATCGGTATGTGTGGTATTTGTTATTGTAGTTGTTGCACATCATGAGGAATGACTAGAACATCAGCTTTTGGAGTATCATCCGACACTACATAATCATCTTCTTTCTTCTCATGTTGCTGCAATAGATCTTTGTACAACACTTTATTATTGAATATGACATCCCTAATTTTTAAAATTTTATGATTTTCAAAATTCCAAAGCCTATAACCAAATTCATTAATGCCATATCCAACAAATACACATTTATTTGGCTTAGCTTCTAGCTTTGTTCTATTTCCAGAATCTATGTGAGCAAATTATTCACAGCTAAAGGTTTTGAGAAAAAAATAACTCACCTTCTTACTAGTCCATGCTTCCTCTAGAATACCATAGCCTAAAGGAGTAGAGGGACCTCTATTAATAAAATATAAAGTAGTACTGACAGCCTCCACCTACATGTGTAAGGGCAACCTAGCATGCAACCTCATGCTCTTTGCACACTCCATTATAGTCTTGTTCATGCATTCAACCACTCCATTTTCTTGTGGAGTCCTTGGAATAGTTTTTTGTCTATGAAGACCATTAGTGGAGCAATAATCTTAAAATTCATGACTGCAATACTCACCACCATTATCATATTTGAGACATTTTAATTTTTACCAGTCTCATTTTCAACCAAGCATTTCCATTTTTTAAAGTTTGAAATACATCAAATTTCTATTTAAATAAATAAACCCATACTTTTCTAGTTGTGTCAACAATAAATGTAACATAATAATGAGAGCTTCCAAGGGAAGATACCTAAGCTGGTCCCCATACATTGGTATGCACAAGCTCTAATTTCTCCTTTCTATTTTCCTTCCTAGTCTTTATAAAACTCACTCTCTTTTGTTTTCCATACACACAACTTTCACAAAAATCCATATTAACACATTTTAGATTTGGTAAAACTTTCTTTGAATTTACTTTCATACCTTTCTCACTCATGTGCCCAAAACTATTGTGCCACATCACTATATCAGAATCTATAGCAGCTATTTGTTCTCCCTACTCAACTACAACAATTGTTCCTGAACATTCATTTTTCTCTGAAATAATTAAAGTAGAAGGAACAATATGACCTGTGCAAAGACACAAGGTGCCTACTTTCACACCTTTTGCTACTACAAGGGAACCTTTTGAAACCTTCCAATTTCTATCATTAAAAGTAACTACACAACCCTCATCATTGAGTTTTCCTACTGAAATTAAATTTCTACTCAGCCTTGAAACATGTCTGACCTCATGTAGTAGCCAATGATTCCCATTCTGCAACTTAATCTTAACTTTTCCCTTTCCAATAATTTGACAGGGTTCATTATCCCCCAAATAAACAAGTCCAAAATCCCCTTTGACATAATCAATGAAATAATCTCTATGAGGTGTAGCATGAAATGAAGCACTAGAATCTACAACCTAGGAATCATTAACACTTTCCAAAGATAGAAGCAAAGCATCCTCTTCGGATTTGTTACTTACCACATTTGCCTTCTTGTTTCCATCTAGTTTATCTCCTTCATTTTTCTTTAGATTCCAACAATCTTTCTTTTTGTGCCCTAGTTTCCCATAGTACCAATAGTCATTCGGTCCTCTCGATTGAGACCTCCTCCCTTTTGACTTTCTTATTGATTTTCCACAATTTCCAAAATTACTTCCTCTCTCAGTCATTTTGCCTTGATTTTGTGCATTCAAAGAACTTCTAGATCTAGATCCACCTGAGGATTTTCTATGAGTTTCCTCACTCAAAATAACACAAATCAAATCATCATATTTTAGGGTACTAGATCTAAGAACATAATTACTCACAACCATCACCAAGCCATTCTAGCTTTTTGACACAGAACACAAAATCAAGAGAGCCCTAATTTCTTCATCAAAATTGACACCCATAGAAGATAACTAACTATTAATAGTATTAAACTCATTTAAGTGATCTATAACAAATCCACCTTCTACCATTTTCATATTAAATAAATGCTTCATGAGAAATACCTTGTTTGAAGTGGAGGGCTTTTCATACAATGTCACTAGGGTTTTCATCAACTCTTCTATTGCCTTTGCTTTTGTAATATTAAATGCCACCAATGGTGCAAGGCATAATCAAATGCTTCCAAGAGCCTTTCTATCTAGAAGATCCCATTCATCATTTGACATAGATCCTTGATTCTTGGTTTTGCCTTCCAATGGCTTCCATAAATCTTTTTGATAAAGATAGTCTTCTATTTTCATCTTCGATAACTAGAAGTTCTACCCATTAAACCTATCAACCCTCAACTTTTCCTCATCTACCAATGCTCCCACTCAACTATGAGACTTTTATGCAGAGGATAACTAAAAAAAAAACCTTGTTCTGATACCACTTGTTAGGATTAAACTATAGGCAAAAAAGAAAATTACATGCAAATATAACTAATATCAGAAAATAATAGATCACATAGAAAAGAACACAAGACACCAAGATTTAACATGGTTCACCCAATCCTTGGGCTATGTTTACCAAACAATAAGTCTGATATTTTTATGATCCAGTGATTATAACTTGATTACAATCTGTAATCCCTTACAACTCAATACCCCCACAAGAACCAATTTTGCATCACAACTATAAAAAAATCCCTAACCCTAAGCTCTTTTATACAAGTAAGGGTTATAATTTATATTACATGTCATCCCAAAATTCCTATAAAATAGGACCCAAATTTTTTTTGGGGGGTGATGCCCCAAGCTCCAAAGAATTTATGAAGTATGTACAATACTTTCTTGATCAGTCGCCACAAATTAATAATTAAAAACTAACATCATTATCTTCCAAATAAACAAGCCCAAAATCCCCTTGGACATAATCAATGAAATAACATCTATGAGGTGTAGCATGAAATGAAGTACCAAAATCTAAAACTCATGAATCATCAACACTTTCTAAAGAAAGAAGCAAAGCATCCTCTTTGGATTTGGTGCTTACCACATTTGCCTCTGTGTTCCCTTCTATTTAATCTCTTTCATTTTTCTCCCAAGTTGAGAAATATTTCTTCTTATGCCCTAGTTTCCCATAGTACTATAAATCTCTCAATCCTCTAGATTGAGACCTCTTGCCCTTTGACTTTCCTCTTAATTTCCCATGATTTTTAGAATTATTTCCTCTCTCAGTCATTCTACCTCTATTTGTGCATTCAAAGAACTTCTTGATGTAGATCCACCCGAGAATTTTCTATGAGTTTCCCCACTCAAAATAACACTGATCACATCATCATATTTTAAAGTATTAGATCCAATAATAAAATTACTCATATCCATTACCAAGCCATTCTAACTTTCAAGCAAGGAACATAAAATCAAGAGAGCTCTAATTTCTTCATCAAAATTGATATGTATAGATGATAATTGACTAGTAATAATATTAAACTCATTTAAATGATCCGCAATAGATCCACCTTTTTCTATTTGCATATTAAATAAATACTTTATGAGAAATACCTCATTTGAAGTGGAGGGCTTTTTATACAATTTTGCTAGGGTTTTCATCAACTCTTCCATCATTTTTTCTTTTGTAATGTTAAATGTCACTGATGGTTCCAAGCATAATTGAATGCTTCCAAGTGCCTTTTTGTTTAAAATCTCTCAGTCCTTATTTGTCATAGTTCCCTAATTCTTGGTTTTCCCTTCCAACGGCTTTCATATATCCTTCTAATAAAGATAGTCCTCCATTTGCATCTTCCATAATTGAAAGTTCTTCCTATTAAACTTTTCAACCTTTAGATTACCCTCATCTTCCATTGTTCCCACTCAACTATGAGACTCCTACTCAACTATGAGACTTTGCTATAGAGGATAACTAAAAAACAACCTCACTCTGATGCCACTTGTTAGGATTAATCTCAGACAAAAATAAAAATTACATGCAAATATAAACAATATCAAAAAATAATAGATCACATAGAAGAGAATACAAGACACCAAGATTTGATGTGGTTCACCCAAACCCTAGGCTACATCCACCAAACAACAAGTCCAATATTATTACGATCTAGTGATTACAACCTAATTACAATCTATAATCCCTTACAACTCAATATCACAACAAGAAGAAATTTTTGCATCACACCTTATGAAAATACCTAACCCTAAGCCCTTTTATACAATTATTTTTGCCACTTTAGGGTTAAAATTAGTTACAACATGTTGGTTATAAATTGATGTATAAATAATAGCCAATTGGCAAATAATAGTCAAATTTTTTACCCTTGTATGTATAGTACTTCCTTGATTAGTTACTAAAAACTAACAACTATAATATTCACTGCTTCTCTCCAAATGATCTTACATAAATTATTCTCAAACATCATCACTCTTCCAACTTCTATCATTGTTCTATTTCTCCTTTTTGCTATCTCATTTTGTTTTGGTGTTTTAGGGGCTGAAAGATGTTGAGATTATGGGTATTGCACATATTGCATAATATTGTTATATTGTATTATTTTATTTTATTATGTAATGTTTCACCTAGGAGAACCTAGATAGGCATACAACATGAAAATATTCTTATGGGATAGAATTGATGATTTGTATTGTGACATTGTAATAATATTTGATGCAATTATTTAATATTGGGGAATGGAATTAAATGTCTAATATTAAATGTAGGGTATATGGGTTAGGTAGAACATAGTTTTAGGACATGGTTTTACAACATGGTTCATGTAATAATACTTGGTGGTTTTATGGGATGTACTACTATATAAGTAGCCACAAGGGTAGTTGTTGTTTGACAAGACAAAAGGGAAAAAGAAAAGAGTTGAGCAAGACAAGGTTTGGTAGGTTAGTCAAGGAAGAATTTGTGATTCATGCTTGTTCATATAGATTGCTTGATTGTGTCTATGGCTTTGAAGGCTTCAATGGTTGTATTGCAATTGTATTTTTGCTAAATAATACATAGTGATGGATGATTTTAGAGGTCCAATTTTTTTCCCTCAATGAGGGTTTCTAGGGTATATCTATTGTCACATTTTTGTGAGTATGTTGTCTATTTCCATGCATGTAGATTTTCATTGCATATTTATTTCAAATTTATTATGGTTTATGTGGAAATAATTATATTATTTGTTGCAAGTTTTCTTATAATTGGTATTAGAGCTATGGTTTTATTGTTGTAACCCTAGAATTGAATCTATGAGAATGCATGGAAGGATAAAAGAAAAATAAAGATATATGAGTTGTTTATTGCAGATCTGGGGGTTTTGGTTTTGCTATTATGATGGGATGTTGGTAGATTATAAGCATGTGAAATTGTTAGACAAGTGGATTTTTTAGATGTTTCATTTAAATGAGGGTTTTAGGGGAGACCATGCAGAAATGACCTCCTAGGCAAAAATAGACCCCACCATTGGATCTGGGTTGGTTTTCTCATAAATTTTGATATATAATATGCCCTATTTTATATTAGAAGATTGGTTGGAAGCATGAATGCTGATGATATTCCTATGGGGGGATACTATAGATATGTTACTATGATGATATGTTAGATTCATGACTAAGTTTGTCATTGATGTCAACATAGCAGTTTTATATGGTATTTGACAGAAGAATAGGGGAAGATCAAGTTGGCATAGATGGCTAGTTGAGTATTATAACCACCCAAGGTTATGAGAGATAATTCTAAGTATCCAGTATAAGCAGTTAACATCAAAAGAAGAAAGGATAAGTCTAGAAGAAATTATGTAAGTTTTGGTGATGTTTGTTCTAAGATAGAGTTTACAGAGGCATGTTCTAGTAAACTTGTTATATCTCTTAGTATTTTTTTATTATGAGGATCAAGATTGAGGACATGAAGAAGACATGTTGGTGATGATGTGGCTAAGCTTTCTCATCATAATATTGTGTGTACATAAAGTTATTCAAGTTACAAGGTGGAAGATTAATGTTATCGATAAGTGTAGCGTGTTCTTAATGTGGTCCTATAATAATTAATTGAGAATTTCTAACAATTGACTTAGGGAATTATTTGGTATAAAGGAAAGACATTTTCCTTTATCATAAACATAGATTTGAATTGTTGGAAAGTAACAGTAAAGTGCATAATGCAAAGTTGACTAGAGCAATGTGGAAGTGAAGGAAACTTCATTGTCGAGGTTTTGCTAAGTGATCTGAGGTTTGATATTTGAATCCAAAGTTTGTGACCTAGTCTAAAAGGTCTAATAGAGCTTGGTTTGATTTAAAAAATAAAAGAAAGAGGAACATAATAGTAAATTACTTGTTTGAGCAATGAGCTCTTCTTGTAGTCAAAACTACATTTTTGGGTAGTGGGCTCATCTTGCATACATTGTACTACAACTCCTAATAGATTTGGCACAACTCCTAATAGGTTTGGAATATCCTAATAGAGATTCAAAGCCTCCTAATATGGACTCTATACTAAATTTTTTAATAGACTCCTAACAGGGTCCGTCCTCTACCAAAGAATATTTATATTAGTACATCATCTTGTGGGCATCATTCCCATCGAGGTTTTCCCTCTGATCAAGGGTTTCCCTAGTCAACATATCTAGTGTAATTATCTATGTGAATTTTATTATGATTGTTTTTTACTTTGGTTGAATGGTTAAGTTTTTTTAAAGAAGATAAATGTTTTAATTATTGGATAATTGATTCATCCCCCACCCCCTAGTTATCTTGGTGGACTATTATTTCTAACAGTTTGAAAATGTTAATAGAAAATACAAAAGGTTTTTAGTTTCATCCCATGATGGTAGTGAATTTAATCCCATTAGAATTTTTTTGACAAAAAAAAAGTGAAAAAATTGTAGTGAAAATGGTAAAAAGACTATCTTGGTAAAATGGCCATAACTTTCACTCAAGATGTCAGATTTTGGACTTCTAATAGTCATTGGAAAGCTAATTTAGAGTACTAAAACTTGGTGTAGGTTTGATATTGACTTTGAGCAGTCAATAGAAAGCTCTTGGAGAGTTCTATACATTGGTTCAAATTCGATGTAGATTTGCCATAATTTATTTCGTGATATATTGATCTAAATAGTTTATGATATATATTGACTATGCTAACATTGCGAGTTTATGAAATTTTATATTTTGGAAATTTAGATATTATATCATTGTATACTTAGTTCATAGATTGGTATAATGATGATATGGTTATCAATATTTGGTTTGAATAGGTATGATGATTTTTTGATGATCTATACTCAAGGGTTGTATTTATGGCTTGGTTAAGGGTTGTGTTTACCCATTGATATTTTATTATTGATGCATATTTAGGTTGGTATCTTGGATTTCGGTTGTCTATACCCTTAGTCACATGATTTTCTATTTTTTGTGCATGTAGAAGGGATGAGATGTTGTTACTAGGTATAGTCATTGTGGAGGATTGTGGTTGGCTATTTTATGTTGATAGGTTAGACACTTTGAGAGTTGGATTCTTGGTTCATAGATGTGATCATGGTACCATGAATGTTCACATGACATAATTTAATAAACAAGTACTTCATTAGTACTCATTGTTTTGGATTCCTAATTTGGTTATGGTGGTATATATCTTCTTGGTTGAGCATCATGGTTATTTGGTTTCTTTTGAAGAACTCATGATGTACACTCTGAGTTCTTTGATAAATTAGTGCCTTGGTTGGTTCTCATAGTTACAATATTATTTTTCATCACAATTTCATAGATAGCTTGGATACATAGTTTAAAGAGATATTATGATAGTGATGAGGTGGAAGTGTTAGATTGGTTCTTGACTTGGTTTGTATCTTCTTTCATTTGGAGATCTTGGTTTTCACTTGGTAATAACACTTTGGTTGTGTGAGTGTAGACTTGGAGGATATTCATGTAGGAGGTGGATTTTATGATGCCATGGGTGACACAGTACCATGGTTGAGTGGAATTTTTTGACATTGATATATTTATTGAGTGTTTGTAGATGTTGTAAGTTTTTATTAGATCATGTTGTTATAGAAGCATCTTTGACATTTACATGGTACACTTGTTATCTTCATGATGTGTGGAGATGGTTCTTCATGGTATGTGGATATGGTTTTATTCATGGTGTGTAAAAAAGGTTGCATCTTTAAGACTCATGGAGTTCTTGGTAGAGGTGTAGTTTATACTTTCATTTGACATGTTATCCTTGGTTTCATGATGGTTTCATTATTATGTCATGGTATACTCTTGATACATATTTATATTTTTGACATGTTTTGGTATGTTCATATGGAGCATGTTATCTCTTTGGTTGAAATGGTTTAGATCCATGTTGTCATGTTTATTTTCCTGATGCAATGGTTAGAACTTTGACATTGATCTTGGTTTAGTTTCTTAGTATTAAGTATATTGATCATTTGTTGGATGCTTCATTATATTTATATGTTACATTTTGAGTTGACATGGATTGACTGGTTATAGGTACTCATAGGTACTTAGAGATGGTGGTGGTATTGATTTTTTTTTATTAGAGATGTATTTGTTGTGATGGTTGATGGTTTTGGCAAGAACTCAAAAGGGCATTCACCTAATATGGAATTGAGAAGAGATTATTCTTAAATGATTCTTGGTTTAAGACTTGGATATCTTGATGAAAATTCTCATTCCCTACTCTTGGTCTACTTGGTAGTTTACTACTTCAAAGGTATAGCCTATTGTTTCTCTTGGTGCACTATATTTATGCTTGTCTTTCATTATGGATCTTGAGATATGGTACATGAGTTAATTCTAGAGGGTTCATTTGAAAGGTGGATTTTCATTGGTTATCTCCATGTGCATGTGTTTTTATTATGTTGTTTGAGATCAAGAGATGGTTTTATATTGAGCATATTCCTTGGATTAGGAATGGTTATTTCTTGGTTTAGGAATGGTTTATGAGTTTGATCTTTTTTTGAGAGGCCTACATCCATGATTAGTTATATTGTATGGTTTGGGTGTTGTTGTGGATTCTTGGTTGGGGTCTTATGGAGGATATCATACTTGCACAATTTACATATAGAGGTGTGTGTAGAAGGACATGATCCATGTTATGATTTGCATGATATTCTCTTTGGTCTTGGTTATATTCATTGATGTTTGGTTTTAGTTACATTGGATTTGAGATTGGTTGGAGATTGTTATAACTAGTTTGTCCCCATATATGTCTAGTTGTAGTGGCATAATAGGAGGTGGAATCATTCATGTTTGAGATGTTGTATACTTTGATTTTGTAGCAGGTACTAGGATGGAGCACTCGGTGTACTTTGATCCATGATGGTGGATGTTCTAGAAGGGATTGTTCCCTTGTTCATTTATGTGGCTATAGATTGACCTTATGCAATGTATACAACAAGTGAGAGATTATTGAGATTATAGGCATTGCACATATTGCATAATAGTGTTATATTATTTTATTTTATTTTATTATGCAATGTTGCACCTAAGAGCACTTGCAAGATGTAAATATTCTTATGGGATAGTTTTGATGAGTTTATTATAACATTGTAATAATATTTGATGTAATTAATTAATATTGGGGAAAAATAATTAAATGTCCAATATTAAATCTAGGGTCGATGGGTTAGGACATGGTTTTATCACATGGTTCTTGTAATACCACTTGATGGTTTTGTGGAACTTTCTACTATATAACAAGCCATAAGGGTAGTTGTTGTATAACAAGACAAAAAGGAAAATTGAAAGAGTTGACTAAGACAAGGCTTGACAGGTTAATCAGAGAGATCAGATTTCCATAATCCTTTAAAATTGTTCGCAATTTCTTGTGGATTAGATTTTTTTGAAATTTTTACCATCATCATTTTGAATCACACTATGTGATTCATCATCGGGATGAGAGAGCAATAGCTACAAAAAACATAGTGTTAATTTTCAAGGGAGCATTTGTGAAGGTTGGAAGCATGGCATGAGATGTGTGGATTCATGTTTGTTCACATAGATTTATTGGTAGTGGCTATGGCTTTGAAGGCTTAAATGGTTATATTGCAATGCTATTTTTGTTGAATAATACATAGTGATAGATTCTTTTGGAGGTTGTGTTTTTTCATCAATGAGGGCTTTCTAGGGTATCTCTTGTGTCATTTTTTTGTGGGTATATTTTTGTTGGAAATGTAAGAAGAGTAACTAAGAGAAGAGGGGAAAATTAGTTACCACAAAAATAATTCTTAGATCCCTTAAGATATTAGTACAAAACAAAAACCAAACTCTACTAAAATTAAAATATTGTTGTAACTTAGTTAGCACTAAAATACTCGGTTAACATAGTAACTTGATTTACACTAACAATCACTGTCACTTAGTAAACACTCAATTAATATTGAATATATGCAATGTTACTTTGTTAAAAATGAATAAGTAGATCTTATTATATTAAGTGTAATAACCTTACTTTTTAGAATCATCAAGAAAATAACATAAACACAAGAGACACTTAGATTTAATGTGGAAAATCAATTTGGGAAAAACCATCAATTGCAACTAGTTACTATTTTTTACTCTTCTAAAGTGAGCCCTATCAAGGGCCAACCTAGTTAAAGATTACAAAATACACTGTTAGGCGTGACCCTATTAAATGATTTAGCTCATACTATTAGGAGTGGCCTTGTTAGAGGTCTTTATACACTTCAATCTAAAAATGCCACCATGTTAGATGATTTGGAGAATAGTTGTTAAGATAAATCTTTAAAGAGGTTTGATTCACTAATATAATTATTTGAGACTAATAATGATATGACCTGATTGATGATGCATATTGTATCTATTGATTTTAGATCTCTATTCTCACTTGAATACTTGATCATCCTTGATTAAAATGTTCTTTGCAACTCAGTCAACTTCAAATTTGCTTCATTGATTTATCTTTTCAATCCCATGATTCTTCTTCTCTTCTACTTACAATTCAATCCTTAGCTTGACCGTTACTTATATATTTTACCTTGTCAAGTTGGGTTGAATATAATTTCAAATAAATAAAATTCATCTCATGAATCGGCTAGAACTAACCAACAAAATTGATATAGGACTCGGTCAACACTAACTCAAAAATGATTTTCCTTTAGACTTCCTTTGGTAATTGAGGGAGCTTAGTTAACACTGGTTCCATCCCAACTTTCCTTTGGCTATTGAGTGAACTCAGTAGACATTCTCTTCCTGCAAACTCCATTTGGTGGCTGAGTGAGCTTGGTTAACACTTGCTCTAAACTTGGTTAACATTGAGATTCTTGTTATACACTGCAACTTCCTTTGACTCACAAGTGAGCTTGTTGAAGGGAGCTATCCTTAAAACCATAAACTCATAATAGAAACAAAGAAACAACAGGAAATGCAAGAACAAAATATGGACTTCTTATTTGCACCATAAATGTGGAATTATAGAGTTCAAAAGTACAAAATTGTAACCCACATGGGTGCCTTCATTACAATAATCTACAAGACTAAGCTATGAACTACCACCCACAGCTATCTTAGACAATGTTTGGGCCTTTCTTAAATAAGAAATTTTATGTCACTGGAGAAGGTTCTAGACATTGAAAATTAGTACCTAGAGCCGGTAGACCCTAGCAATACATGTAGAGTAAGCCAAATACATCTCTGACAATTATTTTAGATATTTCAAGTTGTCCAACTTTGAAAAACCATAACTCTTGAACCATTGCTTGGATTGCCTATTATAACCACTTTTTGGAAATGCCAAATCTTGATCTACAAGCTTGGAATGGTATGCATGCCATTCCCTTGAGTTTTTGGACCTCGTCCAGGAACTCTAAAGCCTCCAACGGTGAATGTGAAATTTTTTTTGCAAATATTTCCACTGAAAATCTACAATAACTTCTTTGATACTTATGATTGAGCAATGAGATTTTTATGGTAGGCTTACAACTCTAAAATGAACCTTCTTATAGAAAATGAAAATATTCTGAGCTCATATGAAAAACTTACTAAAAATAGAAAGTTCTTATAAATAGTAACCACCTTGTCTACTAGTCCTTATTAAAATAGAAAGGACTAAAAGTAAAATATATTTATTTTGGGTGATGCAAGATTTCTCTCACACCTAGGATGCTCTTGCATCAAACATCCATAGTAATTTGAGAAGTGACTATGTCACATCTCAGGTGTTCAGAGGAAAACCAAGATAGTTAACCTCCTCTCATACTTTCCATGATGAATCCTCAACTGGCCTCCCTTTCTATTAGACCAAATATTCCTCATAAGTTTTTTTCATAGTACTTTTACCAACATGACTGTGTAATATCTCCTCAATCTCCTTTGTAGCCAAACTAGCTGCTAGAATACTCCACTGCACTTTTGTAACTTCATCTCTATCGCCTCCTTCATAATGCTCTATCAAATCTAAAATATTAAATATTGGTGAAATATTCAATTCACCAGGCAACTCCACTTCATACACATTTCTAGAATCATGCCTTTTTCACTATCTTGCATGGTCCAAACTTCTTCATCTTCAACTTCTTATATGTACTCACTAGAAAATGCTTCTTCCTGAAATGAACCATGAATTCATCTCCAATCTAAAATTCCTTATACCTCCTTTTCACATTAGCCTTAGAATTATACTATGTATTCATCTTTATAATGTGCTTCCTCCCCTCCTCATGGATATTATTCAAATGTTCAACAAAATCTTCTACTTCAGCACTACTTATCTCTCCTTTATCCAATTGCCTCAATTCAAAAGTATTTCTAGGACTATTCCCATATACAATCTGGAATATTTATTTACCAATACTCCTATTGATAAAATTATTATATGCAAATTTTTCCTATAGTAAAATCATATCCCATCCTTTTGGTTAATCTCCAACCAAACATCTTAGCAAGTTTCCTAAACTATGATTCACAATTTCTATTTATCCATTAGTCTATGGATGATGTGATGAACTAAACTTCAAATTTATCTTCAACTTCTTCCATAATGTATGCTAGAAATACCCAACAAATTTGGTATCCTAATCTGAAACTATACTCTTTGGAAGACCATGTAGTCTCACCACTTATCTGAAAAACAACTCTGCTACATGAATAACATCATGAGTCTTCTTGCAACAAATTAAATGTGCTATTTTTGAAAACTTGTCAAACACCAAAAAATAGAATTATGCCTACACTGATTTCTTAGTAATCCATGAACAAAATGCATGCTGACATCCTCCCATGGCTTCTCTGGTACAAGTAATGGTTGATACAACCCTAGATTCTAATTCACTCCTTTCACCATCAGACATACTTTTCAACTCTGTACAAACTTCTTCACATCTTGCTGCAAATGTGGCCATTAATAATTCTCAGCAAACAAAGTTATGATTTTATCCATTCCAAAATATCTAGCCAATCCTTCACTATGCTTCTCCTTAATGAGATTCTCTCTCATTGAACTTCTAGGAATGCACAACTAGCTTCCTTTGAACAACATACTATCTTGTATCATGAAATCCAACCACTTTGTCTTGTCAACTATAGCAGGTCCTATAGAAGCCTTCCACACTTCACCAAAATTAGGCTCATCTAGATACAAAGTACCAAGTTTCTTGAACCCAAACACCTCTATCTACATTTTTGTCAACAAAAATTGTCTCCTACTAAGACCATCTGTAACTCTATTAGAATTCCAACTCGTGTTTCAAAAAAAATGTATAACTCCACAAAAACTCAACCCACTTCAAATGCCTTTGGTTTAATTTTTCTTGACTATTCAAATATTGCAAAGCTTGATGATTAGTATACAAAACAAAATCCTTAGGAAGAAGATAGTGTCTCCACTTCCTCAATGCTTGAACTATAGCATAAAATTCTAGATCATAAACAAAATATTTTCTTTTGCCATCATTCAACTTCTCACTAAAATAAGCAATAGGTCTACCTTCTTGGCTCATAACAACTCCTATTTCAGTACCACTAGCATCACAGTCTACTTGAAACACCTTGTTAAAATTAGGAAGTGCTAAAATAGATTTCTTAGTAAATTTTTATTTCAATAGATTACAACTCTTATTTTCTCCTATAGTCCACTTAAACTCTTTCCTATCCCCTCTCAGTGTTTTAGTCAATGGTCCACAAATAGTGCTAAAACCTCTTATGAACTTTTTGTAAAAACTAGCCAATTCATGAAAAGATCTTACCTCTTTCACACTCTTTGGAGTAAGCCATTCAAGGATAGTGTTCACTTTCTATGGGTCCATTTTCAGACTTTCTTCTAAGACTACAAATCCTAGGTACACCAACTCCTTTAGAAAACTGCACTTCTTCAAGTTTATCAGTAACTTTTCTTCAACTTATCAACTACCTTGTGAATATGGATCAAATGCTCCTCCAATATCTTACTAAAGTCATAATATCATCTAGGTAAAAAATAAAAAAATTACCTAGAAACTCCTTTAGTACCTCATTCATGAGCCTCATGAAAGTGCTTGGTGCATTGGTTAGCCCAAAAGACATGACTAACCACTCGTACAACCCTTCCTTTGTCTTGAAAGAAAATTTCTACTCATCACCTTCTTTCATGCAAATTTGATGGTATTGACTCTTCAGATCTATCTTTGTGAAATACTTAGCTCCACTCAAATAGTTCATGATATCACCCATCCTTGGTAATGGAAATCTATATTTTATTGTGATCTTGTTGATAGTATAGGAATCTATGTACATCCTCCATTCTCCATTCTTCTTTGGTGCTAATATGGATGGTACAAAACATGAACTTAGACTCTTTCAAATCAACCCCTTCTGCAACAACTCATGATCTTGTCTATTCAACTCTTCATTTTCTACTAGTGTCATTCTATGCACTGCCTTGTTTGGTAAGCTAGCTCCTAGAGCCAAATCCATCTTGTGAATGGTCTTCCTCATTAGGCACAATCCATTAGGTACATTATGTAATACAATATCAGAAAACTTTCCCAACATATTTGCAACTTCTATAGGTACCTCATCTACTTCTTCTTTACTATCTTTTGGAATTATAGAAAAACATGTATGCTTACTCTTCATACCTTTGAGAAACACTTTTCCATTAACAAAACATAATCTAGCAACACTAATACCTTTTCTTCTTTCTCCTTCAAAAACTTCAACTTATGTTTCACTCTATCCTTGGTTAGGGTGTAGGTATTTTCTCACCCATCATGTACAATATGTCTATCAAACTACCATGACCCACCCAACAAAATATGACATATGTCCATAGGTATGATATCACAAATTACCTCATCCTAGTAGCTTCCAATCTTGAAGTTCATAGAGCACTACTCATTGACCATGACCTTGTGATCATCTTTCACCCAAGCAATATGGTATGGATGTGGGTGTTTTTTTCTCTTTAGCTTCAACTTGGTGACCATTATTTTTAACACTAGATTCTTAGTACTTCCACCATCAATGATCACATCACAACACTTATCTTCACATCTGCACCTTCTGTAAAACAAGCTTTTCTTTGTTTAGGTTCATTCTCACCACTCAACATGACTCTTTTGTTAAGTAGGACATCTCCTCTTTTAGCATCTTTAGAATGTGAAGATTTGACATCTTCATCAATGTGTGCAACTTTGGCCTAGCCTTTTGTTCTTTAAAATCTATCCTTCCTTAGTGCTAGGAATATTCAAATGCTCTATACCCCTCTTTTTCACACTAAAAACATTTCCCATGGAAGCCTCCTCTTCTAGATCCTTTTCCTCTACCTCTTCCTCTCTAATCTCTATTGTTTAGATCATGGAAATAATTAGAATTGTTTCCCCTCTAGTTCTAACTCCTACTTCTAACCTCATCCTTATTCTTTTGATCATCATTATGACCATCATAAGATCATCTACCATATCTTCCACCATGACCTCTTCCATTGTTCTTATTGTCAAACTTCTTGCTCAATTTTTCCTCAACTCTTAGGGAAAATTGGTATGCCTCCTCCATACTATTAATTTGAACTAGATTCAACTCATCCTAAATGTTTGGCCTTAACCCATAAAGATAATGGGCCACTTTCTCCTTATCAGATTTTGTATGGTGATGCAGGAGAATCTAGAGGTATAAGGGCAATCTTGTGTCAACCAAAAAAATGTACTTAGACTTAGTTTTTGTTTCATGTGTTTTCATTTATGGATACCCATTTGGGTCAAATTAAGGTTCCAACTCTCACGATTCCACTATCAGTGTTCTAGGATAGAGTATTTGAACACCTTGGGATACTTGTAAATGCTAAAAAAATAGGAGTATGTAATTGAGCCATAATTTTTGTGAACTATAATTTGTAAATTGGTCGAAAGATTGTAATTGTAATTTAGAGCATTACAGAAAAAGAATCAAGTCGAAAGGCCCCACGGTTTGAAAGTTATTACAATTTTTCAGTTTCTAGAGACCTCCTAAGAATTCTTTGAAGTCAGGCTAGGGGCATTAAATGACCTCAAACAGGGCCAAAAAATGGGGGATGAGTGAAGCTTTTCCATAGGGCTATAGAGAACTTTAAGATCTTTCTGAAAATGTAAACAGTTTGTCAATCGGAGCTGCGGTTCAAAAGTTATGCCTCCCAAAAGTTTGATTACCATTTCTAGATTCTTCTAATTTTGTGCCAACTTTTAATGCAACTTCTAGAGCCTTCCATTTGGTTGGTTGATGCCAACTAGCACTTTCTAGAATTTATTCCTAATCCTTAACCCTTTGGGGTCTATTTAAGAACATTTCTGGCATCGTAAAAGGCAGTTCGAAGTGGAGTTTGAGAGGGGGTACTAAAAGGAGAAATTATCTCCAGACTTATACTATTGTAAGCCCTTAGGGCATGTTTTGAAGTCTATTTTCTCTATACTAAATGTAATAGCATATTTACATAGTTAATAAAATTTTTCCTTTCCTATTGTGTCCATTCTGTGCTTGGGTTGTGTCCCCATCAAGTGGTATCAGAGCTAGTTTTCCTGAGTGTGTAGACAGAGCATCGACTGTGAGGCAGTTTGCACCAGGACTATGTGGTTGTGGGTTTGAGTTAAGAAGATGCCTCCATGAATAGAGCATGGTGGAAGGGCTAGAGCTATTAATCCTAAGGAGGTTAGAGCCCTCCAAAGGTAGGTACAAGCATTGCAGGAGGAGCTCCGTAGAGGAACAAATGTTGCTGCAGGCGACGAAAGTGATGATGACAATGAAGAAGAAGAAATTGGACCAGAAGGGGAATTTGATGGGGAATTTATGAATTAGGTAGAGGAAAGGCAAATAGGGCCATTACTAAGTTTGGGAAAAGACCTACAATTGATGTGGGTGTATTTTCAGGAAATCTGAAATCAGATGAGTTGATCGACTAGATCAATGAACTGGAAGAGTACTTTGAGTATGAGGATATCAGGGATCTAGATAGGGTTAAGTTTGCAAAGACCAAATTGAAAGGCCACGCTAAAATTTGGTGGCAAGAGGTTCAATTAGAAAGAAATAGAAGAGGAAAGGAGAAGATCACAAGGTGGGATCGTATGGTGGACAAATTGAAGAAGCAATTCTTTCCTGTTGACTACGAGCTTGATTTTTTTAAGAAGATGCATGGGTTAAAGCAAGTAGAAAAATCAGTCCAAGAATATACAGAGGAGTTTTACCAACTTCTAATTAGAGTAGGTCATGTAGAAGAAAATAAGGAGAAGGTTGCTTGTTATATTAGTGGGTTGCGACCTAGCATCCAAGAGGAATTATGTCTGGTAAGAATGACTAGTGTTGAAGAGGCATACCAGTTTGCCCTACGAGTTGAAGAGAAGCTAAATAAGAGGTTTGAAGGGAGACAAAGAGGGTGTGGTCAAGGAGGAAGAGATAGTGGTAGGTCATCTGGAGGCCAAAATGAAACCCAAAAGAAGAATGAAGATGTGGGTATTAGTAGGAACCAGAGGAACGAGGGTTTCAACCGCTCTCAAGATCAAGACTTTTGAAATCAGAGAGGAAGAGGTAGAGGATGTGGACAAGGAAGAGGAGGTTTCTATGGTACCTATTTCCATTTCAATGAAGAAGGTCATCATGTCTTTGAATGCCCTCAATGAAAAGGAAGGATAGATAAGAGAGCTAAGGGTCAACCTAAGGTTGCTCATGTGGATGAGGATGCACGATCATCACATTCAAAAGATGCAGAAAGAGGAGAGACATTAGTAAATGAAAGGGTCCTACTAAGTGGTGAGATTGAACTCGGACAAAGGAGGAGTTTATTCCGTACCAAGCACAACTATGAGGATAAATGTTGTGATGTGATCATTGATGGTGGTAGCACTGATAACTTGGTATCAGAGGAGATGGTCTCTAAGCTAAAGCTCAAGAGGGAGAAACACCCCCAACCCTATTAGATTGCTTGGGTGAAAGATGATCATAAGGTCCTAGTAAGTGAACATGTTTAGTAAAATTCAAAATTGGGAGTTACCATGATGAAGTTCTCTCTGATTTTATTCCAATGAATGTTTGCCATCTATTTTTGGAAAGACCATGGTAGTTTGATAGGTATGCAGTACAAGATGGTCATGCAAACACATACTCTCTAACAAAGGATGGAGATCGCCACAAACTGAAGCCCATGAAAAAGGAAGGCAAAAAGGTATGTAGCAGTGCTATTATTTGTCTTGTTGATGGAAGGAATTTTTTAGATGGCATGAAACATCAATGTATGTGTTATGCTTTGATTCCTAGGAAAGATAAATAAGGTAGTAGTGAAATACCACTTGAAGTTTCAGATTTACTAGGTGAGTTTAGAGATATCATCTCTAATAATGTTCCAGAAGGATTGCCACTAGTAAGGCAAATTAGTCATCTGATAGATTTAATCCCAAGAGCTAGTTTTCCTAACAAGGCTGCTCACAGGATGACTCCTACTAAAATTGAGGAGCTAAATAGACAGCTTTAGGAGCTATTGAGGCAGGGCTTGATTTGGGAGAGCCTGAGTCCATGTGCAGTACCTGCAGTACTAGCATCAAAGAAGGATGGAGAGTGGAGGATGTGTACAGACTCTCGAGCTATAAATAGGATAACCATCAAGTATCAGTTTCCTTTGCCAAGAATGGATGATCTTATGGACTGCTTGATTGGAGCTCAGTACTTCACAAATATAGATCTCAAGAGTGGCTATCATTAGATATGGATACAAGAAGGAGATGAGTGGAAAATAGCTTTCAAGACCAAGGAGGGTCTTTATGAGTGGTTAGTCATGCCCTTTGGATTGACGAATGCCCCAAGCACCTTCATGCAGCTTATGAATGAGGTACTCAAGAAGTTCTTAGGAAAATTTTTATTTTCTATTTGGATGATATTTTAATTTTTAGCAAGACTTTGGAAGAACATTTATTACATATTTGTAGTGTCCTTGAAAGGTTAAGGGAAGAGAAACTATTAATTAATCTAAAGAAGTGTATCTTTGCAAAAAGAGTTTTAGTCTACTTGGGGTTTGTTATATCACCTGAAGGTCTCAAAATAGATCCAAAGAAGGTAAAAGCCATCTTGGAATGGCCTACTCCAAGGTCTACTACTGAGGTAAGATCGTTCCATGGTCTAGTTAGTTTTTACAAAAAGTTTATTAATAATTGCAGTGGTATATGTGCACCCCTGATTGACACAATAAAAGGGGATAGAAAAGAGTTCAAATGGATTGTGATAGCTGGGTAAAAGCACAAACCTGTGTCACCTTTTATGAAGAAACATGATATTAGAATGCGATAGTTCAACATTAATGACAAAAAAAATGGTATTTGTGTTTAGAATTTGAAAATGATGTAAACTGATGAAATGTGTAGAATTGGATGAAATTTATGCCTATAATTTTTTAAAATTTTTTTGAGTAAGAATTTATTCATTTCTTTTATTTTGAAGTCCCTTTTTTAACTATAAAAAATATAGGGTGTAGTTCCCGTCAAAAAATAAAATGCAAATCATCTTTTTTTGTTTTGATTTGAAAATATCTTATAGATGACATGCATATCTAGTGCACAAAAAAAGAAATAACTATTTTTTATCTATATTTTCTTTGTTATAAATACTCAAGCTCGACCTTCTCAAAAGCCAACAGTTTTTTCCTCCCGTCAAAACTTTCCAATCAAATCTACACCTTCTTGAGAAAAAATTACATATTCATGAAGAGGACTCTCTCCTCTAGAGATAAATATATTTTTTCTATTTTTTTGGTATGATTTACTATTTTTTTCCCTTTTTTAAGTGAGCATCTTCTGAAGTGTTGAAATATTGACTTATAATATTTTGAAATTCTAACATATTATAACTAATCAAAACACTCTAAAATTTATATAATGATGATATTGAATCTAAGATCTATAAAAGGGTATTTTTAGTTTTTGAATAAAATTGAATTTTGATAGAGAAATGAAATTTGACCAAAACAGGTTTTGATATCACAAACGGTGACACAGATCTGTGCTTTTACCCAGCTACGAGAAGTTTTGAATTGCTAAAGAAGAAGGTGATAGAGAAACCTGTGTTGGCACTTCCAGATTTTAGAAAGATGTTCTAGGTGGATTGTGATGCTAGGGGCAGTGCTATTAGGGCTATATTAAGCCAAGAAGGTAAGCCTATTTTATATTTTAGTGAAAATTTGAATGATGCGAAAAGGAAGTATTTTTTTTATGATCAAGAGTTCTATGCAATAGTTCAGGCCTTAAAGAAATGGAGACATTATTTATTGCCAAAGGAATTTTTTATATATACTGGTCATCAGGCATTACAGTACCTAAATAGCCAAGGTAAATTGAATCAGAGGCATATGAAGTGGGTAGAGTTCTTGTAGAGCTATACATTTGTGTTGAAACATTGAAGTGAAAAATCTAACATGGTTGCAGGTGCACTAAGTAGGAGACAATCGTTGCTTACAGTAGTGCATGTTGAAGTAGTTGGGTTTGATGAACTCAAGAATCTATACTCTGAGGATCTTGATTTTGTTGAAGCATGGAAAGCTTGTAAGGAGCCTGTTGCTGTACACAGACCTAAGTGGTTAGACTATCTAATTCAGGATGCTATGTTATTCAGGGGTATTCCAAGGAGTTCCATGAGGGAAAATTTGATTAAGGAGAAACATAGTGGAGGGATGGCAAGAAATTTTGGTCAAGATAAGACCATTGCCATTCTTAAAGAACATTATTTTTGGCCTCAAATTTCACAGGATGTGAAGAAGTTTGTACAGAGTTGTTAGATTTTTTAAGTTGCCAAGGGATTTAGTCACAATACTAGACTATATCAGCCATTGCCTATTCCATCAAAGCCATGGGAGGACATAAGTATGGATTTTATTCTTGGATAGCCAAGGACATAGAGGGGTAATGACTTAGTATTTGTGGTGGTTGATAGGTTCTCCAAAATGGCACATTTCATTCCATGCCACAAAACTCATGATGTTGTCCATATTACAGACTTGTTTTTCAAAGAGATGGTAAGACTACATGGTCTCCCAAGGAGTATAGTTTTTGAAAAAGATACTAAATTTATAGGGTATTTCTAGAGAACATTGTGGAAGAAGTTGAGAATAGACTTGAAATTCAGTTCCACACATCACCCATAGATTGGGCCAAACAGAAGTGGTAAACAAAAGTTTGGGCAATTTACTGAGATGTTTAGTGTCAGATAAGCCCAAGGGGTGGGATTTGACTCTACCACAATTAGAGTTTGCATACAATAATTCTGTAAATAGGAGTACTGGAAAATCACCATTCCAAATTGTATATGGAAGTAGCCCAAGGACTGCACCAGAATTGAGGAAGATAGAGCAAGGAGAGAGGGCAAGTGATGAAGCTGAAGAATTTGCTGAACATATCAAGCGTCTACATGAGGAGGTTTAGGCACACATTACCAAGATAAATCAAGAGTATAAAGCTAGGGCTGATCAAAGGAGAAGACATAAGGAATTCCAAGTAGGGGATCTAGTCATGGTACACTTATGGAAAGAAAGATTTCCAGCTGGTACTTACAACAAGCTGAAAATGAAAAAATTTGGGCCCTGCAAAATCCTAAAGAAACATGACTCAGGAAATGCATATGAGGCGGAGTTGCCAGATGGAATTCACATTTCTCCTATTCTCAACATTGCAGACTTAATAGAGTATCATGATGATGGTGCAGATGAGGAGCTGATGTTAGAGCCATGTCCAATTCCTACTTCTAAGAAGGAGGAGATAGAGGAGATTCTGGATAGTCGTATGGGTAGGAGTACCAGAAATAGGTAGTATAAAGAGTATTTGGTCAAGTGGAAAGGATGACCGATAGAGGACTCAACTTGGATTTTAGCAGCTAAGGATTCCCATTTGAGATTTCCTCTACCATTCATAAAGTGACAGGGTCACTTTCCAATTTACCCTAGGTGTCTGATGCAGGAGCATCCAGAGGTATAAGGGAAATCCTGTGTCAACCAAAAAAATGTACTTAGACTTAGTTTATGTTTCATGTGTTTTCATTTTTGGATACCCATTTGGGTCAAATTAAGGTTCCAACCATTTGGGTCAAATTAAGGTTCCAACTCTCACAGTTCCACTATCAGTGTTCTAGGATATAGTATTTGAACACCTTGGGATACGTGTAAATGCTAAAAAAATAGGAGTATGTAATTGAGCCATCATTTTGGTGAACTAGAAGGTGTAAATTGGTCAAAATATTTTAATTGTAATTTAGAGCATTCCAGAAAAAGAATCAGATTGAAAGGCCCCACGGTTTGAAAGTTATTGCAATTTTTTAATTTTTGGAGACCTCCTCAGAATGCTTTAAAGTTAGGTTAGGGGCATTAAATGACCTCATATAGGGCCAAACAATGGTGGATGAGTGAAGCTGGTCCATAGGGCTATAGAGCACTTTGAGAGCTTTCCAAAGATGTAAATGGTTTGTCAATCGGAGCTACGGTTCAAAATTTATGGCTCCCAAAAGTTCGGTTATCATTTTTGGATTCTTCTAATTTTGTGCTGACTTCTAATGTGACTTCTAGAGCCTTCTATTTGGTTCGTGGATGCCAACTAGCACTTTCTAGAATGTATTCCTAATCCTTAACCCTCGGTATTTCTAAAAGGCAGTTCGGAGTGGAGTTTGAGAGGAGTTACTAAAAGGAGAAATTATCTCCAAACTTATACTGTTGTAAGCCCTTAGGGCATGTTTTGAAGTCTATTTTCTCTGTACTAAATGTAATATCATATTTACACAGTTAATACAATTTTTCCTTTCCTATTGTGTCCATTCTATGCTTGGGTTGTGTCCCCATCACATGGCAAACTCTAATGAGAACTTAGTAGAACTCTTTGGTATACTCTTGAATAGATTTTCTCACTTGCTTCAACCCTTGCATTTCTTTAATAAATCAAGCTCATAATCTACAAAAATGAATTGTCACTTCAATTTAGCTACCATCCATTCCCATCTGGTGATTTTGTCCTTTCTCTTTCTATTTTGCTCCAACTAAATCTCCTGCCACTAGATCTCTACATGTCCCTTCAATTTTTCCTTCGTAAACTTGATCCTATGAAGATCTTCAATATCTTCATACTCAAAGGACTCCTCTAGTTCATTGATCCAATTTATTAGATCCTCTTGATTAAGATTTTATAATAATGTGGGAACCTCAAACTTAGGTCTTTTTCCAATCTTGGAGATGGCCCTAAAAGTCCTCTCTTCCTCTTGGTTTAGAACTACCTCTACTTCAACATTTTCTTCTACTTTTTCCTAATCTTCACTTTCATCTCTTACAAGATGATTTATTCCTCTATACATTTGTTCCTCCAATGCTTGGATTTGTCTTTGGAGAGCTCTAAAATCATCAAGTGTAACACCTACAACTCTTCCACCATGCTGTCTTTGTGGAGGCATTTTCACACTTTTGCTAAAACCTTACTGTAAACTACCTCAAAATCAATGATCTATCTACACACTCATCCCAAAACATAGTTCTGGTATGAACTACCTCACAATCAACAATCTGTCCACACACTCAAGAACTCTAACTCTGATACCACTTGATAAAAGGTGCTCCCCTTAAAATCTTAAACTCATAATAGAAACAAAGAAACAATAGCAAATGTGAGAACAAAATATGGAGTTCTTAATTGAGATGCAAATGTGAAATTAAAAAATTCACAAGTACAAAATGCTAACCTACATAGGCACCTTCATTATAGTAATCTACAAGAATAAGCTACAAACTACCAACTAGAGTTATCCTAGACATTGTTCAGGTCTTTCTTAAATAGGCAATTTTATGCTACCCAAGAAGGTTCTAGACATTGAAACTTAGTACCTGGGGCCACTAGACCCTAAAAATACATATAAAGTTGGCCAAAGACATATTTGACAATTATTTTAGATATTTTGGGTAGCCCAACTTTAGAATGCCATAACTTTCAAACTATTGCTCTGATTGGCTATTATAACCACTTTTCAAAAATTTCAGCTCCTAATCTACAAGCACAAAATGGTGCTAGTGCCCTTCTGTCGAGTTTTTGAACCTCATTTGGGCACTCTAAGGTCTCTAACAATAAGCCTGGAGATTTTTCTACAAATATTTCCATCAAAAATCTGCAATAACTTCTTTGATACTTATGCTTGAGCAATGAAATTTTTATGGTAGTCTTATAACTCTAAAATGAACCTTCTTGTAGAAAATGATAACATTCTAAGATCATATGACAAACTTACTAAAAATAGCAAGTTCCCATAAATAGTAACCACCTTGTCTACTAGCCCTTATTAAAATAGAAAAGATTAAAAATAATTTATTTATTTATTTACTTATTTTTTAGATGAGGCAAGATTTCTCTTATGCCCAAGATGCTCCTACATCAAAGTTTGACATACACTTATTTTTCAGTATATACTTGACATTTGTGTAACATGAAAGAAAACATACAATTAAATGATTGTATCCAACAATCTCCCTCTTTGGCATTGATACCAATATAACATGTTAGGATACATAGAAATTTCAAAGAAAAATAGAAGTAAGGACAATATCCTTAGTTTCATTCTAATTCTCCTCCATGAGAACTCCCTTTTATCAGTATGAACTCCCTCTATCATCAATCTTTTATTGCAATGACTACAATATCAAATGCTTCCTCTTTGATATCAACCAAATTCATTCTCCCTCTTCAACATCTCTTCTATATAACAGTAAACTCTCTATATCAGACATAAAATTTCTCTAAATTTATCTAACATATGACAAAAAACTCCCCCTCTTTGACATCTTATGCCAAAGATAAAAATCAATGTAGTTTCCATGTACCTTAATGTATAGATTCATATGCAATATGCTCTGACAATACTACATCAAATTGTCTAATCTTCAAGATGCTTGGTTGATGCATCACTAAAATTTGATTAGTGAGATTCAGATAGGAGAATAACCCCTAGCTTACCTCTTAGATACAAAAATGCATCCTTAAGCAATGGCTTGGCAAATATTTCTGTAATTTGTTATTTGGTATTCACATATTCCAACCTCACCTCTTTTTCTTGCACTAATTCTCTCCAAAAATGATATTTTGTTTCAATATGCTTGGTCTTGGTATGCATCACTGGATTCCTGGATATGTTTATTAAACTCTGTTATCATAGAAAATAAAAACTAGGTCCTTGATTTCTCCTTCATACCTGACAACAATTGCTTGAACCACACAATGTTGGAATAATTGACTATTACAAAAACTTATTCTACTTATGCTATAGATTGAGAGGTATAGTTCTACTTCTTACTTGTCCAACATACTAGCCTCTTTCCAAGAAAAAGTGCTCCACCTCTAGTGCTCTTCCTATCATCAATAGTTCCTGCCCAATCTACATCAATGAATGCCTTCAAATAAAAGTTTCCTCCTTTCTTATACCACAAACCATACTCTTCAGTACCTTGTAGATACCTCATGATTTTTTTGATTACCATCATATGATTTTTCTTTTGGATTAACATAGAATCTAGCCACCATACCAACTACTAGTGTTATATCAATTATTGTGTGTACCACATACTAAATTTTTCCAATCATTGATTTGTATGTAGTCTAATCTACCTCTTTGGAATTATCATCTTTGAAAAGCTTATGTCTAATAGACATAGGTCTTCCAACTAGTTTGGAATACTCCATTCCAAATTTCTTCAGTATCTCCTTGATGTATTTCGATTGAGTAATATAAATACCATCCTTCATTTGTTGAATTTTCAAGACAACAAAGAATTTGATCTCTCTAAACATTGACATTTCAAATTCCTTACTCATTCTCATAGAAAAATATTTACAAAAATCATCATTTCCATTAAATAATGTATCATCCACAAAGATTTATGCCAACACAATCTTCTTATTTGGTCCTTCTTTGATGTATGGGTTATTGTTATCATTAGTTCTTTATAAAAAAAATTCTTGAGATAATTATGTAACCTTTCATATCATGCTTTAGGGTCTTGTTTGAGACCATACAAAGATTTTTGTAGTCTGCAAACCATGTCCCTTTTTCTAGGATCAATGAAACCTTCTAGTTGCTCAGTGTAGACTTCCTCTTTTAAGTTTTCATTCAAGAATGTTGATTTCACATCTATCTAATATACTTTAAATCCTTTGTGTGCTGCATATGCAAGACATGTTCTAAAACCTTCAAGTCTAGAAATAGAAATTTTTTTTTCTCCATAGTCAATACCTTCCTCTTGAGCATAACCCTTGCAAACTAATCTTTCCTTTTTTCTTGAAACTTCTCCATTCTCATTCACTTATTTTTAAATACCCATTTTGTACCAATTACATTCTTGTCCTTAAGTCTAGGAACAAGAGTCTATGTTTTATTCCTTTCTATCCAATCAATATTTCCATTCATTACTTCTATCCAACTTTCATTCTCTAATGCATCTCTAGCCTCAAATTTAGTAAGAAAACATGTACCTTTTAAATTATTTCTTGTTATTTTGTACCAACTAAATAATCTCCAATGATTTTTTGAGGTGTATGATTCCTTTTGACATATCCAACAAGCTTGGGTTCCTTTTTCTAAATTCACTAGGTTCACTATGATCTTTCGAATCATGCTCAGGTCCCACTATCTATGACTTAGGTCCATCAAATGACATAGTTTGCACTAGCTAAAACTTAGGTCCTTTTGATTATGACTTAGGTCCTTTTGACTATGACTTGAGTTACACTAGTTGCAACTCAAGTTGAACTAGGGATCTCAAGGACTTAAGTGGTGAATGATGTTGATTGACACTTGCTTGAACTTCACATATAGTATTAGGCTCATAGTAAACAAAGTTTCTATAGTCTTTAGGTTCTTTCTTGCTTTATTCTTTAGACTCTTCTGCAAACATCAATCTTTACATGTGCACTTTTTATAACTTTGTGAGTAGATAGATTCAAACATTTGTATGATTTACTCTTAGTAGAATATTCCAAGAACATGCCTTCATCACTTTTCACATCAAATTTTTATTTTCTTGATTTCTTTAGAATGTAACATTTTCTTCCAAATACTTTGAAGTAACACACATTAAGTTTATAACCATACCATAATTCAAAAGGTGTTTGATTTGAATCCTTGTTCAACTGAACTTAGTTCAAGGTATGAACTACAATGCTTATTGCTTCCTTCTAATATTTGATAGCAATATTCTTCTCTATCATTAGTGTCCTTGTAAAATCCATGATTGATCTATTCTTTTTTTCAATAATACCATTCTACTAAGGTGTACTAGGTGTAGATACCTATCTTTTAATTCCTCTTTCATTGCAAAATTCATTGCATTCATTTAAGATGAATTCACCTCCTTTGTGTGATCTTAAACATTTTAGTTTCTTTCATGTTCTCTTCTCAACTCTAGGTAGATACCATTTGAACTTTTGAAAATCTTCTAATTTATCCTTTAAATACATAGTTGTCATCATCCTAGAATAATTATCAACAAAAAGAAAGTACTTATCTCTAGTGTACCTTTGTATACCAATATGTCCACAAAGGTCTGTATGAACCAACTCTAGTACTTCTTTAGAGTGATAGCTTTTTCTTTTAAAACTTGTCTTTCCCATCTTTCCAATTTGACATTTCTTGCATATGCCCATATTAGGTTTCTTTAGGCTTGGAATGCCTCTAGCCCTTTTGATCTTGCTTATATTTACTAGGTTGTCAAAGTTCACATGACACAATCTTTGATGCCATAACCAATTGTCTTTTGCTTGAGCTATGAAACATGAATTTATAGTCAAATCTAGGTAGAATTTATTACCTCTTTTTTGAATACTAGTCCCAAATATATTTCCATCTCCATCTATCATCTTGTCTTTTCTATTCATGAATTCTACCTTGAATCCAATGTTATTCAATTGTGCCACACTAAGTAGATTATGCTTCATGCCTTCAACCTAATAAGAATTATCACATCTAAGATCATTGGTTAGTGCAATACAACCTTTTCCCTTCACATAACATGGTTCATCATTACCAAATCTGACACTTCCACCATCATGGTGTTCCAAGTGCTCAAATTTAGATTTATCACTAGTCATGTGGTGAGAAAAAATACTATCAATAATCCCTGTATCATTATTACTAACATGTAAGATAAGGGCCATCTTATCATTCTCATCATCTAGTTCATCCTTAACAATAATGTATACCATTTCATCTTCTTCACTACTATTAGAATCTTTAGCAATGTAACAAGATTTCTTACCTTTATCCTTGTAGATTTTGAAATCCTTCTTGCTTGTGTACTTGTCATTTTTCTTTTTTTCTTTTCCTTCCCTATTTGGACACCTTGTAGCAATGCCACCAAGTTCTTCATGAGAAAAGAAAATCAAAGGAGTTTTGGCTTTGTACTTTCCTTTAACTTTGGAAAATCTTCTTGCAAGTAAAGCTTCAATGACTTCAAGATCATCAACAGAACCATCTTCCTTTGAATTGAAAGGTACAGCTCCCTTATCAAATGATATTCAATGAATTTACTATTCATAAACTAATTGGGTATGTTCTTAACCTAAGAATGGAAGAGGGAAAACCAAGCTAACCCTAGACTAAACTACCTTGGGTAGTGAATTTAATCATAAACCTAGCCAACTCCAAGAACCCACACTTCATATGGCTTCCTAGCATTGGCAATGTAGAAATGAATATTGTAAATGTAAATGCAATGAAACTAAAATGAAAAGAAGATTAAACATCCTAATCTTTACAATAGGAACAATTGAAAATAATCTAATTTACAACCCATTCACCATTTGACTCAAGATGTAAGAAAGTGTTCAAAACTAAATACAACCATGCTCTTTGTATTGAACACCACAAATAAAAATACTTTGAGTTTATTTTCTCACAATTCCTTTGCCAAATAAATTACAAAAATTAGAATGAAAAATCCCCTAAATACATCAAAATTACTGTCTCCTCTCTACCTCAGCAATACCTACCCTTGTAGAAAAGAAGAACCCACTTTACTTCCATCAAATTCCTATTTAATATCTCCTTTTCCTACTAGGACCCTTCAGTCACCAAAATAATTGATCCTTTCTAATCCAAGTATTTAATCATTTCTTAATGATAATCTATTTCAACCTTTTCAAATCCCATTCTTTTAACTTCAATACCTTGACCATTTTAATGGTATCTTTCTTTATGGGTTTAATGCAAAGGATTCCCCAAAGTTTGTGACAATCTTATGAATATTGGTACTGTTGAGCTTCCTTGACTCTTCATTTTCAAAATAGGAATGGTCTAGAATGCTCTTCCTTTTTTTATAGATTCCCCTAAATCATCAAATGACATATGTTGGATTGTGGCCAGGTGAAAAGCAATTATAGCAGGCTTGTTGTGCTGAATTAAAGAAGAGATTGCAACCAATGCTTTGATCTCGATAGTTACATCAGAATTAGATACAAAGTTGGATAGAAGCAACTCAAAATCCTTTGCATCCATGACAAGTTGTTGGCATTTTAAATTATTCTGCACGATGGTAGTTACAACCTCTATAGCTCTTTCTCTAATAGATGCATGAGGATTCCATAGGTACCCAAGAAGAGGAGTCAACCCTCCAATTGTATGTAAATCATTGGCCATATCAATGGATTCAACATGATCTTGAAGCTCCTCCAAAATTCTTTCCAAATCTGCAGCTATGACCCCTTGTGCCTCCAAAACCTCTTGAGGCATTTTCATGATGACAGTAATCTCTTTCAGTTGAAATAATTTATATACCCTCTTTCTTCTCTTTTCCCTTAATAGTTGGAGAATGGATGGAGCGTTCATCATTTAGAAGAGATGCATCCACTTCAAGATTTGAGATTTCATGTTCTAAGTTATAAATCCTTTCACCAGCTCCTCTTCTATCAAAACCTCCTATTTTCTTGAATTTGTGCAAGAAGTAGATTGGTGAAGGTATTTGAGTTGAAGTTTCTGCACTTCCTCTAGAACCAAACTTGTGTTGTCTCTTATCCTTTTTGGTAGTCTTGTGCCATCTCTTTATTGCATTCACTGTTTGCCCATTAAATATGGCCTCCTTGGTATTTGATCTCATCTATGTCACAAGTGCATGGAGAGGAAATGTAATGTAACTACACAGGAACTGCATGACAACTCCTATGGAAACTCTTTTTATTATGGCTCCAAATTTTTTGTGAAAGAAAGACTTCAGACCAAACTCATACCATATCCAAAAGAAATTTATGAGTTGAAAAG
Source organism: Cupressus sempervirens (assembly GCA_028749045.1). Lineage (NCBI taxonomy): Eukaryota > Viridiplantae > Streptophyta > Pinopsida > Cupressales > Cupressaceae > Cupressus > Cupressus sempervirens. The sequence goes on along the minus strand of CM053783.1, from coordinate 732,574,878 downwards.
AATTCATGAACAACACAAAATGTATCAAAAATAGAACCAATTGAGGTCGACTAAACCAAAAATGCCCATTACTATGCTTCACTACTAGAAGTCCTTTAACTACAACATGTCTTGCTTGGATTTCTACAACCATCTTTGTTATGATAACTTGCAGTTTTGTTCCAACCAATAAAACTATAATTAGAGGAAGGAAAGCTAGTCAGAAGTATGCTTTCCATCTTAATCCCAACAACTACTTTAAAGTCATCCTCCAGAGATCTACTTATGTATTTGCAAAAATTAAATTTATTGTTTGGAGCCAAGTGAGTGGAGATGAAGTTGTGGCATAATGTCAGATAATCAACTTTAGTCGCTGAAAAAAAAAAAAAAACTATCAAAATAATGGTTCAATCCAAATCATAATTGGCATTTTGTTCCTAAAATGTACATGATGCTTTACAAAAGAAGTTTCATGAGTAAGCCTGAATCTTGAAGGATCATATGAAAATTGGTACTCCATAGTTTCTGTCTCCTTTTCCCAGACTTTCTAACAGTGCATTTTTTCTCTTCTGAGGCCCATGGTTACGATGTTGTATAAAACTTGGAAATTTGCCAATACAAAGATGAATATGTGCAATTGATGCATGACACCTTCAGAAACAAGGGGAACCAAGCCCTAGTACATCAAGCTCCCAAACCAGGGAGGTGAAGTCATAAAAATTCCCTCTATCAAGGTACAATTATATTTTCCTGAGAAGCTCAATCTTTACACCATTATGCTCAACTTTCTTTCCTAGGATGGGTTCTATACAAACCTCTCCAATAACATCTCCTTGGCTTTCAAAAAGAGGCACCAAAACTATTTACCCGTTATCCTTCTTTACCATAGCCTATTTGTGGATTTTTGCATATTGACTTCACTTTGGCAAAGAATTAGAAAATAGCTTTTTCTCATGGAAAATGAACATGGGAGGGCATTTTCCACCAAAGAAACTTCTTCATGCTTGGGTCATTCAATGACCTTGCCCACCAATAAAAGTATGCTCACATTCTTCTACTTTAGATGGTTGGGATGCCATGTTGTAGAACTATCATTCAACATCTCTTCAAGAACTTTCATCCTAGCCTCTCTACACCCTAGAGTGCTCACAATGGGCTTGGGCATTGAAATTTTGCACTTGCAGGCCCATGCTATGATATCCACATAGGTAGCTAGTATGAGGAAGGACATTCTTCTATCTTGCTATGAACTTGATGTTTGGTGGAAAGTGGCAATTTGGCTTCTTTGGCAAAAAATATCAAAATAACTTCTCCTCTTCTTTGCAAAAAGTCCTGAATGAGCTTCTCCTATGGTAGAAAAATTAGAAATCTAGTTCTACATCCCAATTCTACATTCCAATTCTAATTTTGCTTCCTTTTGTATATTCAATCAAACAATTTTGAAGACTAACTCAATTATTTCTTTCTCTAAGTAAGATTATGAACATGAAGTTGAAGAAGCATAATAAATCATATCAAACTAAACCTATAATTCTGAACCAAGGCTATAAACTCTAAATTATGGCATAGGAACCTTCACATCTACATTATAACTTTGATATTTATCCTTCATAGAAACATTGTTAAGAAAATTGGAAACAAATTTGGAGAAGTCTTTACCGGAGGAAACTTTAAAAGTTTTTAAAATGGTGTTCTAAAAGTGCACCTATAGCTGGTTCTAAATGGGGATTATGTCCTTCAAAGTACATAAAGAATCCAAATTCTGAAGCAGAAGATAAGTGCCTTATCCATTGGGTTATAGAGTTGAGCCAAAAAGAGGGTAAACATAGAGTTGCTTTCTAGGAGGGTGGAGAGGGGCAAGGCAAAACCAAAACTAGAAAACAAACAACAACACAACAATACAACATATTTACAAATACATGAGGAAACCTCACCAAAAGAAGTGGAAGCATAATGAAACTCAATAATGGCCATTAACCAGTTGTGAAAAGAAGGAGCCATTTTGAAATAATGCATGGTATCCTAATGAAGCAATCCATCTCAGCTATAATTTAATGACCCCCTCAATATTGAAAATCAACTCTATATAATGAAGAAGTCTAATAGGAAAAATATTATTCCCAAAGAGCCATGTTTTATCATAGAATTCTAGTTTTTCTTTATCCTTTTGCATGGAATATTTGAGGCCATTCCCAAACTCAAATTGGAACGAACATTTCTCAAATATATCCAAAGAAAAAACATCATTATCTTTATCATTTAAACTCTTGGGAATGTCATAATTTGGAGGACTTTCAACATACTTGACAACCTCAAATTTTGAGCAGGCATCTCTAATTTTAGAATAAACTTTGACTAAGATAACTTTCTTATCCTCCTCACTAATTAAATTTGAAAATTTTCTATCCAAAATAGAAACATGGGATAATGAATCAAAACCTAAAGCTATTAGAGGAGCATCCCATTCTTCAATAATCGATAAAAGTTGAGAGATAACCTCCTCCTCTTTACAAGGTAATTTGTTTGTTGAAGTCATGGATGGTATCAACTATTGCAGCCTTTTAACTTCTTCAATCTCAACCATACTTTCATCTTGAAACTTAAAGGAAGAGTTAGAAAATAATGATCCTTCATCTATTTGACATGATGGAATTTTATCATAGCATACTAATAGAACCAATATATCTTGAATATTGCTTTCTATTAATATAGGATCAAACTTCAATCTAAAACTTCCTTTATTCTCAAAATAATTGACCTTTTCCTCATTCGAACAATTAGGTTGAAAATGTAAATTATAGGAACAACCATCATTACTTACTTGAAGATCATCTTGTATATGTTGTTCTTCTTCCTATTCATGCAACATATGTAATGAGATGATGTTAGGCTCCTCATTTTCAGCTTGCTAAAGAACTTCACATGCATGCTCTTGTTCCTTGGGTTTTTACACCAAAGGTTTCTTCTTGATGAGGAAAGAGCCATAGCTAGCCTTCAACCAATTCACACTTCTTGTCAAGTCTTCTATAACTTCTTCAATTAGGTTTTTGAATCCTGGGATAAAGATAAAAATTTCTGAAACATCTTTATCTCTTGCTAGCATCCAATCTTTTAATTTTTTTGAATATTTCAAGAAATATTCCTCAACAGAGCTGCCAACCTCCATCCTAAGGGAGGTACCTCAAATTTTGAAAATGAAAGTACTGAACTACTTGACCAAAAATTCTAATAATTAAAAATAGAGTTGCCAATCTCTAGGTAGCACAGATAACAATAAACTAAGGAAGTGAAACTTAACACTAATCTTCTATATCGTCTCCCTAGCAAAGTCACCAAAAATCTATTGGTAAATAGATTAGTTCTTTTTTATTTTAACTCTCAAATGCCCAAATCTGAAAGAACAACCAGATACCAACAATTGGATAATCTATCTTCAAGTTGATAGATTTTGTCTTAATTGAAAGGTACAACTCCCTTAACAAATGATATTCAATGAATTTACTATTCCTAAACTAATTGGGTATGTTCTTAACCTGAGAACAGAAGAGGGAAAACCAAGCTAGCCCTAGATTGAACTAACTCAAGCAATGAATTTAATCGTAAACCTAGCCAACTCCAATAACCCACACTTCATATGGCTTCCCAGCATTGGTAATGTAGAAATGAATACTATAAATGTAAATGCAATGAAATTGAAATGAAAAGAAGATTAAACATCCTAATCTTTGCAACAGGAATAGTTGAAAATACTCTAATTTACAACCAATTCACCATTTGACTCAAGATGTAATAAAGTGTTCAAAACTAAATACAACCATGCTCTGATTGATTATAATCAGAAAAAGTAATAAAAAAATACTACGATTTAGAATAAAACCTCTTTGTATTGAACACCACAAATAAAAATACTAAAGTGAGACACTCACCCTTAACTTGCTTAACACTGAGACACTCATCATACACTGCAACTTCCTTTGACTCCCAAGTGATCTTGACATATACTAATTTCTTAGTATATACTTAAAATTTGTGTAACATCAAAGACAACATACAATTAAATAATTGTATCCAACATTTTTCTATTATCTTGCATGTGAATTTCAATTGCATATTTATTTCAGAGCTATTATGGGTTATGTGGAAATGATTATATTCTTTGTTGCAAGTTTCTTTACAAAAGATTCTCTAAATACCATTATCTTCACAAAAAAATTTAAACTCATTTGATGTAAATTCTCCTCCTGTATCAAATCTCAAATATCTAATATTCAAACTAGATTCATTCTCAACTCTACTCTTAAATATCTTGAATTTCTCAAAAGATTCATATTTTTCTCTAAGAAATTCTACCCAAATCATTCTAGTGAATTAATCATCATGAATCATAAAATGCCTTTCTCTATAGAATGATCTTATCTTAGTAGGACCACTCTATATGCACAATTTCCATCTTTGCAGATGTAGTGAACTTTTTGCTTGGAATTTTTTCTTCTTCTTCTTTGCCATTACACATTCCTTACACATCACATTAGTAGGTTTCACAATCTTAGGAAAATATCTAATTGCAAATTTGGTATTGACCCTCATAGTTCTATCAAAGTTGATATATAAAAAAAATCTTATTTCACATCCAACCATCATCCACCTTAGCAACTAAACATGTCATTTTAGTAGGATTCAACTAAAATACATTACCTCTTGTCCTTTTACTAGTACCAATCAATGTGCCATCTTTTTATTTGATAATCTAGGTCTTCTCTATAAACAACAACTAGTAAACCTTGTCTACTGACTATCCAACACTCAAAATATTATGTTTCAAACCATCAACAAAGTAAATGTCATCATTGTTGGTCTTTCCATCAAGTATAATAGACCCTTTTCCTTTTATATGATAGGTTGCATTTTTTCAACTCTAATAATTCATCCATCATAACTATTGAATTCAAAAAGCTTATTCATATCTCCATTCATGTGATCAAAAAAACCACTATCATTAATCCAATCACATTTATTCTTTTCAACTTGTGATACTAATGCCTTTTCTTCTCTAACTTCATTTTTTTTAGGGCTTTCTTCCTTAATAGCTACAAATCCTATCTCATCATTTTCACCATCACTTTCACTCAAGAATTCTTCTAATCTACCATGAAATTCCTCATTATTTGCAACAAGGAAATCCTTAGGAATTCTATATTTTAAAATTTTCTTAACCTTCTTAACTCTTTTAGGATATTTAGAAGAATAATGACCAAGTTTATTACAAGTCCAACACTTAGGATTTTGTTACCTTTAGGTTCTATCCTCATAAGGAAGGAAATACCTTCCTCAATCTTCTTGTCTTCTCGAGGATTTTTTTTGTTTGGTACTTGTATAATCTCCACTTATACTTGAATGCCTTGTCAACATAGGCTAAACACTCAATGCACTGAAAGTAGTCTCAACTCTAGATAATTCTCTACTTTGTCTCATCCATATTTATGTTGATTGTGATCTTCCAAGAAGAGTTTCTCTTGTGAATTTTGTTTTCAAAAGAATAACTTATTCAATCATCTTTTGTATATCTTAGCCCTAATTGATAATTTAATTGATAGTGGGAGATTATTAGGTGATGATTCTATGAATATATGTCAGAGAGTCATATTAATTTTCATATATCATTGATGTCAAAGTTTTTGATGGCTAGACATTATGCTAACTTAGTTGAGTACCATATCATTAGACTGGTAAAGATGATTTGATTGATGAAGACAAAAGTTATATGTAAGCTAGTCAATGGGTACTTGGATGAGCAAGACAATGATAATATAATATTGGTTTGATTATTTTAAAATCATGTATTGTTGTAAAGTATTGAAAAACACAAGCTTAACTAATTCACTAGGTTAATGAAGGGAAACTATATTCCCCAAATGAATGTAGCATTGCTCGAGCGATTGGCAAGAAAAATGAGGAACACAATGTTTCCCAAGTGAGTCATTATACTAGAGTCTTATGTTTCTCAAGTAAATTTTATCTTTACCAAGTGACAACTAGATAAAATGGTTTGAAAAATTGGAATCTAAGGCCAACTTTTGATGGAAATTTGGAAAGTTTAAGAAGGTTAAAGACATGAGTTAAAGTTCTTTACAAGATCAATGATTGAGAAAATTCATGAAGGATCTAATGATGGAGATTGAATTAAGATAAATATGGACACAAACTTCTATACAAGTTATTTTTTTGAGTGTCCAAATTCATTGTATGAAGTTTTTGAATCTAGTAATTTTGCATAAACCTAAGATCAATGGCTATGATTAAGAGGAAAAAGATGGAAGGATATGGAAGTATTGAGAAAAATATTTAAAGAGGAGAACAAGATAGTTTTAGGCTACTTACTTTTTTATGTTGGTTGAAAGTGAAAAACGAGATCTTAGTGTAAAGATTTGAAGAAGGTGAAAGTAAGGAGTTGAACTAGGTGAAATGAGTAGTGACAGAGTAAGTGAAGGTATTAATTAGCCTAGTCAAAGTACAAAGTGAAAGAAGATCTAAGAGAGAGATCAGACAAAGAAAGAGAAAGAACATAGATCTAAACAAGAAAATGTAGTTTCCATTCTAATATATCATTTATACTGTTACTATTTAATCATTGTATAAGAAAAATATTAGAAGTATCAAGTGGACCTAACAATTATGTAACATCAATGAGTGGTGTTTGTAAGTCTTTTAAATCAGGTCACTCTTTTTAGTCATAAAGTGAGTGATAAGGTCTAGATAATGTTTTGGCAGAATCCTCTAACAAGGTCACATAAAAAATGTGTATGTAACCTTTAACAAGGTTGGCTATTAGTAGAGCTCACTTCATAAGAGTGAAATATTTGGGTTCCCAATCCCATGTAGTTTTTCCCTTAATAATCATTCCATGTTAAAATCATGGTATCAAATGTGTCATTATTATTTGTTTTGAAATTTATTTTTACATATTTTATAATTTACTACAACTTAGTAATAAGTAAGATATTACTAGGTAATGACTAAAATTTTATTGTTAGTCAGTAATCCAAGGAAAAATGATTTGAAAGAGTTGATTAATGTTTACACTGAGTGATTGGAGTTAATCTTTATTATTTTTAGTTGGTACTAAAATCTTTGAAGGGACTATATGATAATGAGACATAACTAATTCACACCCTCCCTTCCCTAGTTATCTAACTGTCTATATGCATGTAGGTGTCAAAGTCTTCAATATCTTCCATATAACTTCATCTTTAGATTTTTCACCTCCATAAGTCTTAATTCCTACAATAATTTATACTATTCTTCCAAGATAACTTCTAATAGATTCACCTTCCATAATTTTAACATCTTGATATGTGTATACATATTATCTTAGTCTAACCTTCTAATTGTGATTATCACCTTCAAATGTACTTTTCAAATTAGTCTGAATTTGATAAGAAAAAATTAAAGATTTTATCTAAGTAAATTAAGTTATAGGACGAGATGATAATAGTGCTTCTCTTGCAAGCATATTGAGGATGAATATATTTTTCGTAATATTCATCACAAACTTCAAGATCATTTTCCCTCTTAGTAATCATCCAATAAACCAAACCCATGCATAGAAAATATGTCTTCATCTTTTCCTTCCAACTATTATAGCTTACTTAATCAAACATCAAACTTTATTTCCTGAACTGCACCATAGATCTCCTTAATGTTAGTAAAGCTTTAGAATAATTGAGAAGGGGGGTAAATTAGTTATTCAAGGTCCAAATGTCCTATTCAAAATTTTTCACTAAGTGTAGTGAGCCCATTCAACCATTCATTCATCCAAGCTTTAACTTTCCTATTCAATAAGTTACCATAAATCAACATGCAAGTATAACAGATAAAAAGATCCACACATAACACAATGATTTGCATGTAAACCTAATTTGGGAAAAACCACCAATAACATGCTACTCAATTCTCACTCTTTTGAATTGATGCCCTGTGAAAGGCCTACCTTGTTAAAAGCTTACAATACACTATTAAATGTGACCTAGTTAAAGGATTTAACCACCTTGTTAGAAGGGGGCTTGGTTAGAGGACTTTAGAACATTCACTTGGAATGCCACCCTATTAAAGGATTTACAAATGGCTATTAAACCAACCTAAGTCCATAGGATTTTCATATCTAGTACAATTGCTAGAGAGTATTAGAAAGTCTTTGACCTGATTACAACATACAACTTAACTTGAAGATTTTAGATCACTTTTTAGCTCTTCACATTACCTGGCCTTCAAACTTTGCAACCCTTGAAAACTTTCCCTCCTTTCAAGCTTAATCTTCTTGAGTCTTCATGTCCAATGTACTAGTACAATCATCTCTTCCTAACCACTCATCAAAGCAGAGTCTTTGTGCTCTATTATTCCTTCTCCTAGATGTCTTCTCCTTGACACCCTTCTAACCACTTCACAATTTGGCATGTCAGCAGCAACTCCTACTTCTTGGTCTGTGACTCCTTAAATAGAAGTCTTGAAATTTATTTTCCCTCTTGATTCTTCCATCTTTTAATTTCTATTTGAATGGATTAGGTAGGATTCATAGTATCTAACCCATATTTTGTTTCCTCTAGAAACTTCTTGAATAATCCTTTTGAATTCACCCATAAAAAATTTACATAGAATTCTGTGCCACTAGCTCATCATCCTTATCCTCCAACTAGTTCACAAAATTCAAGGTAACAACTCTATTGGCTGAAATCTAGAAAATCTTTGACATTTCCAATGATGCAACAAATCAACAGTATTGAAATACTAGTGCTCAACACATACTATGTTACTCAGCACCAACTATGTTTTTACTGATTCTTAGCACCTAAAATTTACTCGGCACCTACTAAGATTTTTTGATGTTCAGCACTTGTTACTTTCCTCGGTACTTGAACTTCACTCAACACTTGATATTCACTCAGCACACACTAGATTTTCCTTTTGCTTGGCTCCAACTAATAATTTTGTCTACTTCAACTAGCTTACTCAGCACCCACTGATGAACTTAGCTTAAGCTTTGCAATCAACCTTGTCCCAACTTATACTTCTAGTGTTTCTAAGTGTGGCCAACCTCTGTATCTTCAAGTATGTTATCAATACATCATTTAACCATTGTCTTAACCAATCCTTACACTTCATTACAACATCATAACTCAACCTTTCCCTTAGGTGCTCTTGTTACATCTTGTTGATCAAATCCTCTTCATCAATCAACTAAGTGATAGTACTTGGATCTTACAAGAAATTGTCATTCCTACATATAGCAAGTTTGACATCAATGACAAAACAATGATTGAAAACATTCTCTTAACAACAATCTCCCTCTTTGACCTTCAACAATGATTGTTTTCAATCAGATCTTCAACACTTAAGCTGTTAAGATTTTTCTTCAAGGACTCGATGCTCTGATACCAATTATTAGAAATTAAAGTCCACCAAGATAATGGGGGGGGGGGGGGGGGTGATCAGTTATGCAAATAAAACAACTCTCAATATCCTTATTCATTTTGAAACATGTAACTAGTAGATACAACAACCATAGAAAGATCGCCATACACAATAACACCATATTTGTTAACTAGGAAAACCAATGATCAGAGGGAAAACCCCAGTCAGGATAGTACCCACAAAATTGTGTAGTAATATATAAGTTCCTTGTAAGAGGATGGACCCTATTAGGAGTTAATGAAATACATTCAGTACATATTAGTCCCTATTAGGAAACTCTGAATCATTGTTAGGAGATTCCAACCTTGTTAGCAGTTGAATGGAAGATAAAGGGACCCACTATCTAAATATCTTAAGGTAAATACCACTAAGCTTCCAATCCGATTTGCCTTAGTACTATACAAACATCCTCATTCCTCAACTATGGCAAATAATTCTCTAATCAAAAGATATTCATTGTTAGGTTCTGTCATGCCCAAAATATCAAGAAAAAAACACAAGATTTTTTTTTTTTTTTTAAGTCAATTAATCCACTATGTTAATACATGTTTGACTAAGACACACAAGACATATAAAGTTTTCTAAGGTTCCATACTTCATTTCACAAGTTAGTTCAATCTTCTAGTTGAAATGGGTTACATCATACGTAACACTCATCTAATTACCTTAATACTTGCTACCATTATTTAAATGAACTTTTAAACTAGTTAATATTAGAAAATATGGACTGTTAAATTATTCAATGCATTAAAATCATAAGTTAATTCAACTTTTAATATCAATTTGACCTTTAATCCTAGTTATCTATCATAACTTTCTACTTGTAACCCTAATTTGACTTGTTCTTAACCCAATAGACTATTGTTTTTAGATATATATCCAACTTAATAAAATCTATTAAATTATAGAAAATTAAATCTCCAAAGTCATTAAATTATTTAAATTTAATCATTAATACTAACTTACAACCTCTAACTTATCCTTAAATAGCAACTCATTTTGATTCCCCTTTTTAAAAAATAAAACATGTTGGCCTAGTTTTTCACATCAAAAAAAATTTGTTGCATTTTACAATGAAAACCTAGTTGACTCATTGAAATTAAATGTTGTGTGTGTTAAAAATTGTTTTCCCTAGATAATAGCCACAAATTTCATGAAACCCTTAATTTCATGTGCCCTAGATTTTAAATAAATAAGGCTTTCCCTTAGAAAATATTTTCTTCTAATTTTTCATGTATATCTTTTGAAAGTATTTTCCCAAAAATATTTTACCTTAGCCTTTACTTTGATTGTGGTTTTAACCTTAAGTTGGCTTGCTAGTGTTCTTTTGAAAATGCTTTAACCTTGGTGTGGTCTATCTTGTCAAACCATTAATCAAAATAAGATCAACGGTAGGTAATTTTCCACATTATGAAAGTGGTTGAGCTTTAGAGAAAGCAGGGAAGAAAAAATGTGACACTTGTCCCCATGGGTCCTGGCTAACCCTTTTGAAATACCATGTGATAGAGTAACCTTCATGATTGTTAATCATTTGGATATCGATGATGAGCGCTTTCCCATATTATGGAGATGAACAAACTTTACACAATGTGGGGAAGCACCTTGTTGACACATGGAATTGCTAAGGTCACTACTCTTGTGGGCCACCAAGTTTGAAATGGTTAGGATAGCTAGAAGAATGTCAGAATAGTTAGCAGATTAGCTTTGTTTAATTGGGTATGGTTCATGGCTGGGTTTTCCATGAAGAGAATCTTGTGGAACCATCAATCTTGAGAAGACTGGTGGTAGGAACTTTCCCACTTTATAAAGATGCTTGAGTTTTAAAGAATGCGAGGAAGTGACTTTATGACATGTGGCCATGTAGGGTCAACTATTATGAAGATGGAATGTATGCTAGATATTTTATGCTCATTTGATGAGAAGTATTCCATGTACAATAAGGTGGAGGCTGAATGTTTAGTAGGCCCAAAATATTAAAGGCAAGTGTAGTGATAACTAAGGTTTTTTAGGATTGTTGATCATTTGGAGATTGACGATTGATGCTTTCCTACAATTTGAAACTGCTCAAGCCTTAAAGAATGCAGGGAAGTGCCTTGTTGAGGCTTGGCCTTTTTTACAAAAGGGTAATGAAGTCATTTTTTTTAAAGCTAGGTCATCTAATTTATGAAGATCAATGGATGGATTTTAAATTCTGTGGTGCTACATGAAATATGACTGTTGGGACATTAATTTTGATCAAATACTATTTCATGTGAGTCAAAATTTGCAATAAGGTTTCTAATTTTTCATTATTAGACACTAAAGTTGTAGAATTCTCATAGAGTGAAGATATCCAGAGCTAAAAGTGCATTTTATGAGGGCTTTGAGTTTTTGCTAATGATTTTTTAGATAAATAAATAGGAAAATTCAGTAAGTGTCTAAATTTCTAGTTAATTTAGAAAATACACTCTTAGTGAGATAATTGTTCAATATGCCTCCTTGAAGGGATTTCTTAGGGAAAGTAGATTACCTAAAAAGGGTTATGCATGATGATTTTTTATAGAAAAAGCCACAATCCATAAATGAACTTTCTAGGGAAAAAGAATGCATACCAAAGAACCCTAGGTTATTGATCAAAAAGGGTTTCTATGACAAAGCAAACTGGTTGAGAGATGCTAAGACATCTATGGGGGGTTTAGAGTTGTTTTGTAAATGGTTTATAGAAAGAAAACTCGACACTCCCTTGAATAATGTATAGGAATTTGATATTGGCAAGTTAATTATCCTAGGGGTTTTCTTTGATGATGAATTACTTGCAGTAATGTCAAAAAAGTATGATTCAATAACCAAGATAGTAAAGAATCATTATAGTGATAATATTTTTAAGGGTTCAACAGAATTGATTAGGGAGGTTTTCAAGTTAAATGCTAACCATGCAATGCATGAGAAATATATATGAAAGATATGCAGGCTTGGTATGATGCTCAGAAGCTATATTTAAGGAATGGGCCATTGTAAGAACATTTTTTCAAGATAGGACAATTACCCTTGGTTATACCAAATACTCTAGAGCCAATGTTGAGAAAATATTTCAATCCCAAAGCACAAGCACTATATTTCTCTCTCTACAAGATATTTGGAATGGATGAACAAGATCACATCCTAGCCTCAAACAATTTAGTATGGTATGAGTTCTATTTTTTATTTTTCCACTCTCTTGGTAGAAGAGATTCATACTAGATTAAAGGGTATAGCTAAGGCTAAATTTGATAAGCTTTTATATCGGTACTCCATGTTAATGTACATATTTTTGTACAAGGGAGTTTCCTTTTTCTCTAAAGAAATGAAATTGGAATTGGAAATAGATGGAGAAAAGATCCCTATATAATTATGGAGTGCAAACATGACATGGAAGGTGATTAATGAAAAATTTGTCAAATTTGATAGGTACTTTGCTTCCAGGCTCAAAATATTACTAGTTGGAGATAGCCCCAAGATACCTCAATCACTATTATAACTAATTAGACCAAAGGATGATGCAAAAAGATTGAAGCTAAGTCACAATTGGGAAGATATCATCCCATATGTAGTGTCTACTATATTTAGAGTTTATGGTTTTCTTGGAAAACCACATGTGATACCCTATCAAGTGCTTTTGAAGGTGATAATTATAGAGCTCTTGTGGTAGATAGGATCAGTGGAAGATAGAGAGTTGTTGGAAAAATCCAAAGGTACTTTCTTCCCCAAATTACTTCTAAAGGGGGAAGGCAATTGCTAAAAGATTTAGGAGTCTTAATATTACCTAAATGGGATATTGCAAATGCTATGATTTTTTATACTATGAGGAAATCAAAAGACACATAGTTCAAAACTAAGGAAGAAGTCTTATAGGCCCATAAGGGGTTGAAATATAATGATGACCATCAAGAACTAGTAATATGGTCTATTAAAAAAAATACAAGGCTAGGATTCAAGAGGTTTCAAACTCTAAACATATAGGTAGACTCATGGTTTACAAGGCAGATGAGGTGGATAGTGATAAAGTTGCTAGGATGACCAAAGAAATGGTAGATTTGGGAGTGGTAGTTTCTGCCAAGGAAAAAAAACAAATTGTTAGAGTTAAATGATAAATTTGAAAAGATGCTAGAGGCATATGAGGAAAGAGGGAGTAAAATACATAAAATGGAAAATATGATGACTCAAATGGACAAACAATTGGGGAAGATGAATATTGGAGAAGAATCCAATCAGCCAAGGATTACTTATCCTCATTGTCCTTCAATTGAACCTTCCAATTCAACTCCCCTTGTGGAAATACTAGCTACCCCACAGGGACTCCAAGAATGCACAATTGAAGAGCTTGAAGAAGAAAGGGATAAACTCTAGTCATTACATGAGGAGTTGGGTGTCTAGTATGAAAGTGTTAGAAATAGGGAATACTGAGAGGGGTGGGTGAATTGGTATTCTAAAAACCTTTTTTTCCAACTGGATATTATTAATTAATTTAAACCATACACAAGAAAATAAATAAGTAATTTTGAACAATAACAATAACCATGCATAAAGAGAACTCATAACACCATATTTTGTTAATTGGGGAAACCTTAGCCAAGGGAAAACCTTAATGGCGATTATACCCCTTAGATACTATACTAATATGTGTGTGTGTGTGTGTGTGTGTGTGTGTGTGTGTGTCTGTGTGTGTTCCTTATTAGAGGATGGACCCTATTAGGAGTCAATGGCCAAATTTACTATAGACCGTCCCTGTTAGGAGATTCCAACCCTGTTAGGAGTTGCAGTACCATGGATGAAAGAAGAGCTTGCTACCTAAACAAGTAATTAATCCTTAAGTATATAGATGTTGTACCTTCTTTATTGGCTAATCTCCAACCTCAACTTGATCTCAGATCACAAAATTAGGTTCACAAAACTTATCACATATATCACTTCACAAAAAGTTTGCATATCACTTTTCATATTACAATTGCACATTACTTTGATCACAAATAACTATGTAAGATGTCTTTGCATAAATAGCATGCCTTTTCACAAATTTTTTCCTAAGACCATAATATAACAACTTAGAGTAAAAATCTAGGATGTTGGTGCTAATTGATCGAGTAATTATTTTGTAAACAAAATAATTCCTTTCCCTTTAATTCCATTGTTTTGTTACATTGGTAAATTGTGAATATCTCTTTTCCATACTGTCTATACTGATGTCCAAGGTTATGCACATCACCATCACATATATTGTCTTCATCTATCTTTTCTAGTCATAATATGACATTAGAAACATTTTACATATAAAGAAATGTACTATTGTAAACCAATTTCATACTTAGATAATTTTTTGAGTACCAAAAGCTAAGTATCTTTATTACTGAGGTTTCTTTGAAGTATGTACATCATGTGTTTCCATTAATGACAACAATTACATCACTACATAAAGCCAATTGCCAACAATCTCCCCCTTTGGAATTGATGGCAAAAAAGTAAGAAAAAATGGCTAAGTGACAAAAAATTACAATACTTATCATCTTACATTACATATACTTCATATTACAAATGCTAAATTGCTAAATTGATCCCCCTTTGAATATGATTGCTACATACATAACTTACTACACAATTTTATTCTACAACTTCTCCCCCTTTGACATCAATGAAAAAGGTCAGAAAGTCCAAAAACTATCAAAAAACTTGTTTGTTTGCAGTCAAAACATTGTCTTGCTACCTTAAGCTACTAATTTCTTTATACAATCATCAAAATTTTCCTTTAAACTATTCATAGCTTTCTCCCATGTGTCCTTTTCTGCTTCAAAAGTAGCGAGAATTGCTTCGACAGTAGTGAGAATTGCACATAAGGCATATGATACAATCTCAATTGCATTAAGGTCAAAGTAGGTGAAGTTTGCATAAGTGTCTTTTGCTTAGACACATTCTTCCAATTGTCTCTCAATAGTTGATGTCTTCAGAGCAATAGACTCTCTAAATTCTGATAGTCTTCTCAAAGTTAGTTCTTTTTCAAGTTCCAGTTTCCTAATGTTTGTGTGAACACTAACAATTATCCCTATGATTCATTAACTTTGCAAGAGGGTTTCTATATCTAACTAGTTATAGCTCACTTAGATTCCCTTGAATCTTTCTATCCAAATCTTTGGTCAACATATGAGATAAATTACACTTGATGTATAGTACCTTTCCAACTTCTTGACATCTTCAGAGTTCCTTGATACAAGTATAAAGACTCAACAAATCATTTTGAATATTCTAAAAAATGGTGCTAAAAAGATTAACATCATATGAAATTTGAGCCTTAGACTCAACAACATTCAAAAAAATTATAAACTCATCATCAAATGAAATTACAACTACTTGTGCTCTCTATTCTGGGTTTGCTTCAGTGCATTTAGTTAAGAGGGTGTTGTGTAATCTGTCAGTCACCTCCATTAATGCTCTCTATAGACTTTTGACCTTTTTTTCTTCTAAAATAATTTTTTCAAGGATGAGATCAAGTTAAATTGATCGTCATCATCACCTATAAGGTTAGCAAGAGATATAAGAGAGGATGAGCTAGATGCTTTCACCTCATCTTCCTCATATTTCTTCTCTATTTCCTTCTTTGATTTTCTATATTCTTCTTCATTATCTTTTCTTTCTTTATTTTCTCTTTCTCCATTTTCTTTTTCTTTATTTTCTCCTTCCAACTTTTTCTTTCTTCTTCTTCTTTCCTCTTTTCATTGTCTTTCTGCTTCTTTTCCTCTTCAAGCAATTTCAGCGTGGCTTCTTCAATCTTCTTCCTTTCTTCTCCTAGCTGTCTTTTCTCTTCTTTAATTAGTCTCAACTAATCCTAAGTATCTTTGGAAGGGGCCTAGGTTGATCATAACTTATGAAAGTATTATCATCAATTTTAATTATGACACTGGTTTGATCAATTTTCATAGTATCACCACTTATTGATACTTCCAAAGTTTTCTCTGCAGTGGTAGGAGTTGTATCTACCTTCATTAACATTTTATTGATAGCTACAACAACTTCACTTTTTATTGTATTCTTAACACCTACCATAAATAGAATAGGCCTCATTTTGTTCCATAGATAGGGTGCTAGTTGTAATACCTCAAAATTGGCTCATTGTCATGATCTTCAATTTTGGTTTATTCTGATCAATCCTAAAGTCCTATTTCACTAGGTGATTCCAGTTCTAATTTTTGCTACTTGACCTAAGTGTCAAATGCAAAAAACTCTAAATCTACATTAATTAGACTATCTATTTAATTCCTAAAGTATCGACTCGTATTAGTTTCATTAAACCTAGTGATTAAGATTTAATTTAAATTGAAGTATTTATACTTTAATTAAATTAAATTATATCCTAAGACTAATGTACTAAGGGATTAAATTTATTTTATTTAATAATTATGCTTATTTTAATTAATTGAATGTGACTATTCAATTAAATAGAAAATTTATTTATGAGATCATATCTTACTTTATTAAATTAAATAATATCTTCAAAATCCTCTCTTCAGTTTTAAATGGAAACTCTGAGTGAACTACTTCTCAAAATTAGAATCAATCCTGTTAACTTGCTCTCACACTTATGACAAGTTCAATTAACTACTCATCACACTTAGATCAGAAATAGTTCACTTCACCTGCACAAGGAAGTTTCCATTTTTAATTGAATCTTCTATCTAATCTTAACTATTCATCAAGGTTGATCCTAACCATTGATTCACTCCTAGATTCTATTTAAGGGACTCATAAATCCTCATCACAAGGGTTGAATCGAATTGCTACTAAATTGTATACTCATCTAATATTATTTTATTTCTATAGACTTTCATTTCTTAGCTTAATATCATTTAGATTTGATATTGCATACATTTAGTTAATCTTATTTCATATGCTAATAGCTTAATCACATAATCATTTAGATTACTTGCATGTGCATATAGATTAATCATTTAAAACCCTTCATTCTAATGGAGCTCTAAAATTTTTCAATTTAAGGTTTCCGTTTATATCCCATTTTTAGAGGATTATATTAAAAAAAAAGTAAACAATGGATTCCGTGAAATGAAAGATGGATAAATTTTGAATGATTATAAGTTGATGAAGATATATGAAGATCTTAGATAACAATTCAAATAACCATCATATTCAGAATGCAATCTTTTGCAGAGTTCCTTATAATATTATATGTAGTAGAACAAATATATACAACAATTGTAGAATTCATTGAAAAGTAGCTACTGGAGACTTTGAGGGTCAGAACATCAAAGTCTTGGCAATCAGTGTCGATGCCTTTCTTAGTTGCCAAAGACTTGCTTCTTCCTCTTAGTTAGGTGGTAAGAATTAAAGGATAGTTGAATATGGAACTTGCCAACGTATCGAGAATAAAGCTTCAATTGATCCCAAGGGTGCACGAGGTTGCAACTCGGTCTTCCTTGCTTTATTGGATGAGCACCTTGCGAAGTCCTGATGAAGTTCTTAGTAATGCATGAATATTTACAAGTTGGATCCTTTGGGGTGAAAGTGGCAATCAGTCAGAAAATCTTTCTATTCATATCATTGCTCTTTCAACAACGCTACTTCAATATGGTGTTCTTGAGAACCTCTTTGTTACTATTGATGAGCATTTAGATCAGCAAAAGCTTTCAAGAAATGGTAAAAGCATTGATGGAGAGTGGTGTGCACATCTTCATCTCATGGGGGCTGCCTCTGGAGAAGATTGTAATTTTTTGAGCACTAGTCAAGCATTGCTGGAGCTGACTGTTGAAGCAGGTTTAGAACATTCAGGTCTCAATATGATAGTTGGTTGGAAGTTTCACTATTTTGAATGGGTGATGCAGATTTTTGGACCAACAAAACCTGAGTGTTGATGTATGTCAATTTGTGATGTGAATATCAGGATTTAACTATGTGATTTTGAGTCAAACTCATTGACCCATGTTTCATGAGTAGTGATTCAACATGAATCCATCTCTCATGAGAATAAATGGAACACTTAGCACTCATTGGATCTAGGTGATGCTCATAGGGGTGAAGCACCAGGACTTCCTGGGAGGTCACCCATCCTAGTACTACTCCAGCCTAAGCGCGCTTAACTACAGAGTTTCCTCCATAGTTAAACCCAAAGCTTGCAACCCCATTTGTAAAACCTTCACCAAGCGTTGTTCAAAGTATGTCAATTTGTTTGTGCCACTTTGGAGCAAGTAGATGAAGCTCTTGGGATAATGGATAAAGCAGATGATGATATTTCACTAAAAACTACATCTAAATGTCGACTTTGGGTCAATGTTTTTAAATTTTCAATGGATCTCAAATAGTATAGTGAAGCATATTGAGAAATAGTCTCAAATCCCAATAAAGCACAAGAAAAATGAGTCGAGTCTAGAGATGGAATAAGTAGACACAGTGCCGAAAGGGTCCAATCATATACAGTGACAATGCTTGCTACACCACAAAAAATAGAAGCAGAGGAGTCGTCAAGTTTTGGAAAATGTACAGGAATCGCAAAAAAGGATTGTTTGAATGTTGATGAGATAGGATGGAGTTTTCAATGAAGGATGGAGTTTTCAATGAATACAGAATATGTCATCGATGATCCTCATAAGTGACAAAGGGCCATTTAATATCAAAAACTACCAAATTGAAATGAATTGAAATTATCATTAGTTCCAGTATTCGTCAATGTTGAAGTCACTACGGGAGAAACCATGGGCAGGGAGCACTATGTAACAATCATCTCTTACAATTTATATCAAATTTTTATTCATACAAAAGAGGATGGTGAAGTTTTCAGTTGTCGCACAAGGTTCTCTAAAGTTTGATATATTCAAAGTCCAAGTAAAAGATTATCAAAAATATTAGAAGTGATGATTGCTTAAATTTTCCATTAAAATCAAAGGTTATCTTAAGTCATGCAGATCATATGAAAAGTTATAAAAGGGAGAGAAAATGATAGTAAATAAACTATAATGGAAGGGTGCAATTACTTTCGAAGAGACATTATTATTGAATCTAAAAGGTCACCTTCCTTCAAATGTTAAGATATAAATATGTAAAAACTATCCATTCAAAAAGGAAATATCCGGACATTCATTCAGATATTAATATATATTATAATTTTGTAATAAAGTCCATTATTTTATTTTTAAAAATAAAATAAAATGTGTTTTGTTTATTTCTAAGGCATGGAGATTTAAAACTACAAGCGAATTGTCCTTCATAATTATATTTTAAAATTTTATATAGAATTTTGTTATCAAATAAGTGGACATGGTCAATTAAGCATTTTAAATGTTATCATCATAGGTGTTTTGAAATATTTAATTGTTTCCATACTTGTGTCCAGTTTGTTTTAGTGGAGTTAAAATTCAATCTAGACTAATTTAAGATTACATTATAATTGGTCTGTCGCATATGGATTATCAAAATTATTGGTAGTACAAGTGCATTGAACATTATGAAGTTGTATGTAAAAGTTCACCGAAGTTGACTCTATCACCCGAATGAGCAAAGGCACTGGTCTTTTTATTGAAGTTAGAAAATCTATATATTTCTTCTACAAGAATCAATTCCACTATTTACAAAATTTATACAAAATATTCAATTATCAAATATTTAGCATCCAGTTTTAGTTTCATCGAGTTTGAGGACCTTGCCAATCTAAGAGCTCCAAGTTTAAATTCACTATAGAAAAACCTTGAACCGAGAAGTCAGTGTTTAAGGTGAAGGTTAACCCGCCTGGGTGTAGTGGAGCCCAAAGTGCAGGAGAATCTAAGAAATTTCTGTTCGTTGGCCAAAATTTGATTGAGAGATCCTATAAGAGAAGTGGCAGGCTCTTGGATTTTGAATCTGTGATTTTGGAAACCAACATGTTCTTGCATGGTCTGATTTCCTATACATCAAATCTAAGGACATTAATAGGAAAAATTCTTCTAGATAGAAGGCAATAGGTCACCTTGTAGTACTCCTCTTAGGTGAAAAATCTCATGTTTATTCCAGGATGAATTTGCATATAAAGACTGTGTTGAAGTGTGTGTGTGTTAAACAAAGGCCACATTTACACATATATATTTCTAGCACCCAGCGTGGGGCTAAGAAAATCAATTTCTCTAGCCTCATCTACATTTTTTCCTATTATTTTAGCATTTTTTCTGTACTATTTTGTATAGTCACTTGAATCGTCATGCAAGATATTCCATTTTTGCATGAGGAATTGAAGATCTTGCACAAAGTTTTAAACCTTCTCGCATGAAAAAGTGCCCCATTGCACAAGTCTTCATGCGAGTTGGGAAACAATTTCATGTGGCTCTATGTAAGATTTCACACGAGATCTTAAAACAAAAAGTCTAATTCTGCTACTTTCAGTATCCTATTCATTTAATTTTTCTAACGTGTTTTTCTTTGAATCTTTATTGTTTTGTTTCTTTGGATTTTTGCAGTTTAACTATTGTTTGCAGGACGTTTGTTGAAGATTCCTTACAAAACCCACTCAAACATAGACTAATTGTTTTCTTGTAGGATGATTACCAAAGATACATTTGATGAAGACTACTTTTAAAACCCATAAAATAGTGTGTTTTCTTTCTTGCTTTCAAAACATAGACTAATTAGGGCTTGTGAACTTCCTAGGGTGCAAGACATAAGAATAGGGGATTATGCTCTTCACCACTTGGAGGTCATAACCAAGGGTGAATTAAAAACCTAGATGCTTTTGAAAGATGACATTCCAAAGAAGGCAAGTAGCTTAGTGGTTCTCTAGTATGCGTCTTTTTCTATGAAGGGATGATGGTTTCCTTTTAGGGAATTGGAATCTTAAGAAAGGACAAGCCTAGATTGATTAACCTAAGTAATCAACTTATTTTGCATGTTTGGGTGAGAAAGTAAGGTAGAGGAGTATGCTCTTTCCCCTTGAGAGAAATTAGAAACTTTGACCCTTATGATCAAACTAGTAGTCCAAGTCAATCCTTTAGAGGGCCTACAGAGTGATCCAACCTCCAAGAATGACCCAAGTGAGCACACTCCTTTTGCTAGAGATTCCAACTCACTATAATCAAGATTCTTTGTAGAGTGAAAGACTCCAAAGCTAGATTAATTTATTTCCCTCAATTCTTGATATCACTTATCAAGGGGAAGCTCTATCTATTGCACTAGCTGACGCTAGTTCTAGTCTTGCTAAGCAAGTGTGTGCACTCTTAGATGCTAGTGTGGGCTGCTAGTCTCAACTACACTTGAAGAGCCATTGAGGATTAATTCAAATGGAAGCCAAGTAAAAACCTTGTAGTTAGAAGCCACCCTATTCACCTTTGAAAGGAGGCATAATCTTTATGCAAGGAGGGGGAAGAATCTCTCCTGTAGAACTCACCATAGGCATGCTACTAGACTTTGGAAGGTGGTATACACACTTGTCCCCTACAAAAAGGATGCTCATTTAGCATATACTATTGAGTCTTTTGAATATACAAAAACATGGGTGCCCTCTAGGGGCTAACACAGTTGTGTGCGGTACATGCATGCACATAAGTTGTGGGACAAAGGTTTTCCCTTCTCTACCATTTTCTATTTCTAGGGATAAGTGTTTGTTATCAAGTCTTCAACATGTCCAAACCTGATAAAACAAACTAAAGAGTCAAGATTCCCTTGTCCCTCTAAGTTGCTTTGCCCTTAGTTGGATTGTATTCAACTACTGCTTGCTTCCTACATCCTATTGAAAATATTGTCTTATTTGAAACTCAACACCACTTTTACAAGTCTAAAAATCAACCTGCATTCTACCTATTATCAGTCAAAAAAACTTGCAATTTGTCTTAAATTTTCCAAAATTGTTTAAAATCTCTTCGAAATCCAACTCTGTTGTTAGTTTGGTCCTAAATTTTGTGCACAATCTTGCATTTCTTTGCACGAGAAATCACTTTTTCATGCGAGCTAGTTTAGGACTTTGTGCAAGAACTTGTGTATGCCCACGCGATATCTTGCCAATTGTCTTTACTGGTCCTATCATTTCTTCACACGATCCATATAAACTCTTCACGTGAGTTTAAATTATTATTCTGAGTCTTTGCACAACTAGGTGAACTTTTTCGTGCAGTCCCTAAAAGATCTTCATGTGAGACCTTGTTCAAAAAATATCAAATCAGCTTATTCAACCAATTTTCAATCTATGTTTAGTCTATTTCTTGTATTGAGTTGTGTCTTCTCTGTCTATACATAGTCCTGAATAGTGGCATTTAGCTTAACTAAATATTTTTGATTTGCACTTTGACTAGTCTTGTCCTTTAGTTCATTGGATTCTCATTCTTTAGTGCTTGTCATGCTCTCCATTACAATAGTCATAACATTTGGTTGTTCTAGCCTTCAAATCAGACTACTTATGCCTTAGTATACAACATTCTTGTCTTGTCCTGTTGAGACTAAGTTTTAGTGCGATCCTTGTCTAGGTTATTTCTTCTCGTCCTTTTCTTTGACTATCACAACAAGGAGCAGCAACATGTTTTATCCTCTTAGACTTAAGCAAGGTCATGCTATGGGTTGTAATCATGGAAGAGGTTGCCTTCCTTTTTTTACATAGTTTGCATCTAGTTCATCTAGTGAGGCATCTTCATGATCTCCCTCACCCATTAGGTCACCTTGCATCCAATGAACATTTTCCATAAACCTACAAGAAACTAGGAATCCTTTTTATCAAGAGGATCCTAAGATTGGTAGAGGTCCTCTATCTCCAAACACAATGTTTGACTTCCTTTTCAAAGGACCTTTCAAATCATAATGTACTAAAACTGAACACATTCCTACAATGACTGATCACGAACTTGAACGTAATAGTCATAGTAGGCATCCAAAACCACCTAGTAATGACAAAGAGAAAGAAAAAGACCTTGACACCAATGAGGAATAGGAAGAGGTGGAAATACTCCCTAAACACATAGCAAAATGTCAAAGAGACAAAAACTTTCAAAAGGTCATGAGAATTCTACTCAACAAAGAGAAAGAAAAGTACTTTCTCAAACTTACCCAAGAGGGAGGTAAGCTTCCCTCTCATTTTAATGTGGAAACCATCTTCACACTTGAAGAAGAAAATGAGACTTCCAAACTCCAAAAATAACTAAAAATTATGCAAGACCAACTGGCTAAGATGATGCAAGAAAAAGAAAAACTTGCAAAAACATACACATTAGACACTCTTTGTCTGTTTCTATTTGACAAGAGTATAAACATGCCTCATTTCCCACAAGGCATAGAGCTACCTAAGTATGACAAGTACTTTGACACCAATAATCCCCAAGATCACTTGAGAGAATTTGGTGCCTTGTCTATGGAGTTTATACATGACCATACATACCTCATGTGTTTATTCTCTAGAAGTCTAGGTGGTTAGGCTTTCAAGTGGTTCTCACACTTACCTCTTTGCATTAAGATGTTTGATGAAA
The DNA here is from genome assembly GCA_028749045.1 of Cupressus sempervirens. Taxonomy (NCBI): domain Eukaryota; kingdom Viridiplantae; phylum Streptophyta; class Pinopsida; order Cupressales; family Cupressaceae; genus Cupressus; species Cupressus sempervirens. The sequence continues at coordinate 732,551,011 of CM053783.1, read as the reverse complement.
TTGCCAATGTATTTGTGCAGAAACATTCTCATAACATTCAACACCCTATCAACATTTGAGATCTATGCAACCTCAAGAAAAAAGTTGGAGAACCTTTTCTCACATACCTGTAATGGTGGAGGCAACTATACACTAAATATTCATGCAAGATTCTAGAAATGGAAAAGCTTGACATTTTCACTGATAATCTCTTACCTGATTTAGGATATAGAGTCCAACTTCAAGGTCTACATACCTTTGAAGACATGATCACACAAGCTATCTATATCGAGGAATTTATGGTCAAGAAAGGGCAAACTCACTCTTCAGAAGGACACAAAACAAGGTTCCACCTCCAACAAGGATAAAACCAAATATGTCAACAAGAACCAAGAAATTTTACATGATGGAGTTGTTGACAATGTCACTCCCAAACCTGCTAAGGCAACATTTAATCTCACAGATGGTCTCAATGTGGCAAAAAATGCTGAGAAGCCTCCTCCTAACAACATCTAGGAACAAATCAAGAAACTCACGGGCCACATGCCCTAATTTGGAGTTAACTCCCCTGGGTGAACCTATACATGTGGTTTACAAAAAAATTTTACAATACAAGATTATTTCACCACTAGACAACCCTCATCCCTATGATCTGCAACCATGTCCACTATGGTGGAATGAAACCTCATTCTATGAGTATCACCAAAATAAGGGACACAAAACTAGTAACTGCATAAACTTACACCATAAAGTCTAGGACATGATTGATGCAAGTGAACTTGGGGTAGATGGACATAACAAGAACTTAGATCACAAGGCATTCAAAGAGTCTTTCCTAATCTATGAAAAAGGAGAGACTTAAAAACCAAAGCCCAACAACAAAGTCAACTGTGCATAATCCACTGATGATAATGTTATCAACATGGTTGAACTTGTGGATTTTGAATACTGCAATGTCATTACCATTAAGGGAAAACAAGATAATGAAAAACCCAAGACACCATTTGTTTTGAGGGGTCCTACTTCCAACACAATAGATAACACATCTTCGTAACATTTTGCTAATGCTATTACTCGCTCTTGTGCCAAGCTAGTGCTCAAAGGCCTTGCACCTTCTAGTCTTGATTCTAAACAACATAAAGACAAATCCCTTGCTCATCATTATGGGAGACCCTCAGAGGCAAAGAAGCCATTTGTGTTGACACCTCAAACCAAGTATAATGACACTTTTTTCAAAGCTACAGTTCCCCTAGAGGATGAAAGTGAAAAAAAATCCATAGATGTATGGCTTTATAGAGAAGAGGCCCCAGTAGACTTAGTAGAGCAAGCTTGAGAAATCACTCCTAAGAAATATAGGCCTAGTCTTAGGCTCATGAAACATTTTTGCTACAAAGGAATTGACCCAATTGGCTGTAATAACAATGGCCTAATTGATCCTATCAAGGCAATAGCTTGAAGCAATAGTGATACAACTAGTCTAGGATTTAAAAAGGTTCCTTTCCATTTGGGAGCTAACAAATTCATACTAGAATCTAAGAGTTCATCTGGAAATGAGTCACGAGCTAAGTCAGATACTTAAGAGGAACAATCTAATGATGAGGCTCCCTGTCCTTATCCTATTCCTTACGATCTCACTAAATTCTTTGCTGAGCTAGATGACTTTGTGCCACATGTTAGCACTATGGATGATACTAGTGATTCTTTTAAGGACAATACCGATTAACCTAAAGATCATTCAAAAATGGGGGAGTCTAGTTAGTCATTATGTATTGAGTACCTATGTAAGAACCCAAACGATGAAGGTGAGTATGTCCCTATCACTATTGGGGAGTTCTACAGTTTCTTGACATGTAGCACTAATTCTAAAGAATATGAGTTTGACTCTCTTTCAGAAGTGACTACTGATAAAGACATTGACCAAGTTCATGTCTATGAAAACCAAATCAAAGTGGGTGAAATGTCTAGGGTTAGGTCGGATGGGTCTGATCCAACTAGTGTCCTAGAGTCATCAATTGCTAACGTTAGTACTCAGAGGCATTTAAACACACCTGTGGATGAAGTCACCATAGGTCTCAAATTTTTGGTCCAAGCAATTAATGAATATACCATGAATTCAATTTAGTATGGTCTCTTTCACTCACACATCCTAAGTCTAGTTAGTCATTATGTATTGAGTACCTATGTAAGAACCCAAATGATGAAGGTGAGTATGTCCCTATTACTGTTAGGGATTTCTACAGTTTCTCACCATGTAGCACTAATTCTAAAGAATATGAGTTTGACTTTCTTTCAAAAGTGACTACTGATAAAGACATTGACCAAGTTCATGTCTATGAAAACCAAATCAAAGTGGGTGAAATGCCTAGGGTTAGGCTGGATGGGTCTGATCCAACTAGTGTCCTAGAGTCATTAATTGCTAATGTTAGTACTCAGAGGCATTCAAACACACTTGTGGATGGAGTCACCATAGGTATTGAATTTTTGATTCAAGAACTTAATGAATATACCATGAATGCAATCAAACCCATCACTACTCTTTCACTCATACATCCTGAGCTTATAGACTAGAACCCTAATGCATCTAGTGAAGTCCCCACATTCTAGAATGATTATGTTCTTACCTCCTACCTAAATGTTGTTAAACCTATAATGTATTTCACTAATGAACAAAGCATCAACATGAATAAAGCCAACATTAAATATCTCAATCATACAATTAAAAAGAAAAAATACAAAAAGTTTGATGGTGAAAACCACATTGTGGCAATGTCAAAACCCAAAAAAGTAAAAAAAAAAAAGATGTATCCAAGGGTGAAAACCTCTCTGAGGTACTCGCAGATGAGATATTTGATGCACTTCCAAGTAACTTTCAAGAGAGATCATCAGTGTTGATAGATCTGACACAACCAATCAACTTGGGTATAGAAGAACATCCTCATATGATACATTTGGTATAGTCACTATCTCCTAAAGAAAAGGAAGAGGTCATTGCCTCTTTCTAAGAGAAGAAGATAAATTTTTCTTGGACATACTCTAACATGCCAGGACTGGATCCTAATCTTATCATGCATCACTTGTCCATCACACTAGGCATCAAAATAGTTAAATAGAAACTTTAGAAAATGCATCCTCATGTTGCATTGCTTGTCAAAGTAGAACTAGAGAAACTTCTAAAGGCGAGATTCATCCATGCAATTAATTACAATGAATGGATATCAAATATTGTTCTAGTCTCTAAGCATGATAAATCTATTAGAGTTTGTACTAACTTCCATGATCTCAACTTGGCATGTCCTAAGGATGATTTTTCACTTCCCAACATTGATATAATAGTGGACATGATGACAAGCTTTGAGATGTACTTGCTTATGGATGGGTTTTCTGGTTACAAATAGATAAAAATTATGCTAGAAGACAAGGAGAAAATTTCTTTCACATGTGCATGGGGAACCTTTTTGCTAGAATGTAATGCCATTCAGTTTGAAAAATGCTGGTGCAAATCATCAAAGAGAAACAACTAAAAGTTTCCATGACATGATGCATAAGACCATGGAGGACTACATGGATGATACTTTGGTTAAAAGTGCTAAATGCAATACTCATCTACAAGATTTAGAACCCATCCTAGATCACATGGAAAAGTTTAGTCTTCTACTTAATCCTAAGAAATGTGTATTTGGTGTCACATCAGGAAAGTTGCTAGGATACATCATGTCTACAAAAGGAATTGAACTAGATCCGAAGAAAGTACAAGCAATAATGGATATGCCACCACCTTGAAACATTAGCTAAATGAGAGGTCTATAAGGAAGACTCCAATCTATTTGCAGGTTTATCTCACAATTGGTAGATAGATCACAACTCTTCACAAAGACCTTACATAAGAGTATGAAATTCAATTAGAGCCAGGATTGTGAGCAAATCTTAACATAGATCAAACAATAGCTTGTCAAACTGCTAATCCTGATGCCTCCTATCCATGGGAAGCCTTTGCTTTTGTACATTTTGACAACTAAAACATCTCTAGGAATCCTATTGGCTCAAGAAGACAATGACAAAAAGGAGAGAGCTACTTACTACTTGAGTTGCTCACTAATCTCTTATGAGAGGAACTATAGCATCATTGATAAATCTTTTTTGGAAGTCATCTTTTCTTCCTAGAAGTTGAGACACTACATGCATGCCCACACTACGTGGCTCGTGGCTAAAATAGATCCACTAAAGTATTTGCTCAGTAAGGCAGCTCTCATAGGAAGATTGGCTAAGTGGGTTATGATATTCAGTGAGTTTGACATTCAATATGTTGAATGCAAAGCTATCAAGGGACAGGAAATTATAGATCAGCTGGTTGATGCACCTATGTAGAGTCTCCTACTACTAAACATTGATTTCCTTGATGAGTCAATCCTGACACTCACACACCAAATGTGGGTCATGTCCTTCAATAGGTCCTTCACACAATAAGGATTTGGTGCTGGATTACTCTTCATAACACCATAGAGATATTCATTGTGCAAAGAATACAAGATCATGTTCCCTTGTATAAATAACACTACTGAATACAAGGCTTTGATCAATGGCATGAAAATTGTAGCTGAATGGAGAGTGGATTAGTTAGACATCTTTGGTCACTTTCAACTTGTAATCAACTAGGTTAATGATGTATATCAAACAAAGGATGAGAAATTAATTCCTTACAAATGTATGGTTGATGACTTAAAGAAGTATTTTGCACGCATCACTTTCTAGCAGATCCCTTGAACAAATAGTAAAGCAGCTGATGCTATGGCTACTTTGGCCTCCTTGCTATAGATGCTTGAAAATGATTTCTAACATGAGTTACTAGTGGAAATGTTACACTACCCAGCCTATGAAACTCTTGATTCCAGGATGATCTATTCTATTATAGGACAAGACTCATCCTGCTACCATCACATCTATTCCTATCTCCATAATTAAACCATTTTGGAAGGTTTGACCTAGAATGAGAAATGTTACCTTATCTATAATACTTTGTAGTATATTATTATTGTTGATGACCTATATAAGAGAGGTCTCAACAGAACACTCCTTAGATGTTTAGAACCTGAAGATTCCAAATGTACATTAATTGATGTTCACAAGGGCATTTGAAAATCCCACTCAAATGGCTTAAACTAGCTCGCAAAATCCTTAGAGCTGGTTACTATTGGCCTAAAATGGAGCAAGAAGCTATCAAGTATGCTAGGTCCTACAAGTAGTGTCAACTTCATGGGAATTTGATCCATGCTCCAGCCAGAGAGCTGATTCCCTCTACTACAACATGGTCATTTCAACAATGGGCCTTTGGCTTGGAGGGTTAGATTCACCCAACCTCTTCTAATGGACATAAGTTCATTATCACAACTATAGACTACTTCACAGAGTGGGTAGAGATAGTACCTCTTTAGGTTCTTCATCTTGAAGATTCCTCTTTTGACCTCAGTCACTAGTCATTCTGACTGCGTCTACCTACTGTTGTCACCTTACTAAAGAAATTTCTTTCAAACATATTCTTGACACTGACACTTGACATCAATCCAAAAAACATTGAACTCAAAATGACATACTTGTTTGGATATGCTAAGCATTTTCTTTGTTTGTTTTATTTTTTCTTTATCATGTCTCCTTAAGCAACTTGATGATGTCATTTCTAACTAGAGAAGTAATGACTAGGGGCATGATCTTTTCTTTGCTTTCTATCTGTAGTTTAGTTCTAATTAAGTTGACACATTCCTATAAGAGGGGTGTTCGCTATAAGAGCCTCCATCTCATACTGGATGGATGAGTGTACCTCAACTCCTTTTATAGGAATGCATCAATAATGTTAGTTCTTCTCCTTGTCTATTAGAGTGAACTCTTCATGCTACAGTGCATAATGATACTCGTCCTACTAAGTGAATGTATGGGTCACTGCGAGTATACCTAGCACACTTCTATCTCAGGTTACAAATGCAAGGGTCATTGCAAATATAATACTTACCAAATACTTAGCATAAGATGGATCTCTCATGTGTTTGGTGTGTCTGCCATTCAAGCAACATTTTGGTCATCCTAACATTTATGGTTTGATGTTTATGTTAACTTGATACAATAAAAGGGACAAATGTTATGGTCATTCTGGCTTCTTGTGCCTCGAAATGCTTACATTTAACACCGCCAAACTTATAACATATATCCTATTCATATTCCCATGATTGCAATGTTAGTGGTAATTGTAAGATGTATGGGATTTCATCCTATGCTCAGTGATAATAAATGGTTGAGGCTTGGTAATCAGACCTAGGGCTGCATTTAACATAGTCTTGCATTGCATACTTCACTTGCATAAGCATGCAATTCAAGTACAACTCTCTTTCATCCTTCATGATGGGGGACTATGGATCTCTACAAATGTGTCATGATTCTTCACAACTGCACAAGTGTTTGGTTCTTTGGTTCATATTCGTGTGGTCCTCAAAGGGGTACCTATTGCTATCAAACAAAAACATACAACATTTCATGAGATGTCAACTCATTTACATAAGCATTACAATCATATCATTCACATATTCATTACATCTTATTTCACATTTCACAATCATTATATAAACTTCTCATATTCATTTCCATTTTCATTAAATCCATACATCAACATCACATTTGCATCTCATAATCGTACGCATAAAAACATCTCATGTACATCAAAAGAAAAGACAAATACTAACAATGACATGAATACAAGGCTACTCGACCCAAAATCTCATATATATATATCTCCAAAAATGTGTGTCAGTACAAAAATGAGTGCTACTCAACCACTATCGATAAAAAATGATACAAAGTGGTGCTAGCACATAATTCGATACATAGCCAAAATCAAAATTGGGGTAATAGTAACATGAGGCTAGCTCTGACCCACACCATACCCCCCAGTAGTAGGAGGAGAAGGAGAAGGCAACATATCTGGTTTAGTGGGAGGAGGTGCACCCCCAGAATCTTGGGCATACTATGAGAACTAAGGAACCTGTTGAGTCTCATTGGGTACAACTATAGAGTACACTACAAAGTAATAAGCCACTTGGGCCATCTACAATTGGACTTTGTCCTGCAACATCTCTACCCTCTACTCAGTAGCCTACACTCTCTACCTTAATCTAAGGATCTCCTGATCCCACTAAGCTAATAATGCATCCCTAACTACTACATGTATCTATAGCTCTTTGATCTGCCTAGATGCCTACCAGATCTACTCCCTCTATCATTGAAACACATCCTAGGATCCTATCGTAGGCTTCTCCTGCATCTCCTCATCGAGCATCTCAAGTGCCTACTTTGTGGGTGCTTGCTCCTCCACCCTCGATCTCTATTGCCACCTCTACTCTCTGTTGCTACCTCCTACACCTAGGTTTGACCCCATCTATTGTGTAGGGGTCTACACTTGCCTAACTCTTTGCCACACCTCTGGTAGTGGGCCCTATGGTGCCTATTGTTAGGGTGCCTACTACTAAGGAACCTACTACTACTATGTCGGTGCCTACTATGGGGCTGGTACCGCTCACCCCAAGGGATCTATGAACCATAGGATAGAGTGACTAATCAAATATGCCCGATACGCTACTATTACCCTTGCATCTGATAACTCTGATAGTTAATCCCACTATACCACAACTAGGTTGCGCACATCAATCATAGATCACCCCACATCTAGCCTTGCTAGCCATCCTCATGTTAGGTCCTTCACAATTTGCACATAGGCACAAAACTCCTGGGAGATATCTTGTTACCTCCCATATTGCCTCCACACTCATGTGATGAAAAATTGCTCAATAATCTGTGTGGTCCTCCCTAACAATGGTCGTAAGCAAAACATCCATTCTAGCTCCCTAAGAGCATCATCCCAATCCTTTGTCTCTCTCTGGGGCCACCATACGACAGAGACTAGGTCATCAAGATGGGTGCTCCAGTGCTCTATCTTACCCAGGCCTGCCTAGGTAATATGTTCCCTATATCTACAAATGTATGGCTCTGTAAGCTCTTGGGAATCCTCACAAATAGGTCGTGTAACTGGCAGGTGCTCCCATGCCCAGATTTGGAGAATGTATACACTAGTGGCCATACTCTTTTTCTTGTGATATACTATCTCATGTATCTCATAGAACATATGGATGAGCATGCATTGGCCCCACCCAAATCTCTCTGGAGAATCAAGCATCCTCTAAAGCATAACCCCCCATCCACACTCTAATCTATGTTGTCCTCTATCAACAACCAAGAAATAAATGATAAATATGGTAAAAACTAAAGATAATTTGTGTGTCTACCTATATGTATGGACAAACTCATCCTAGGTGATGGCCTGTCCAATCACTAGCTGCCTTCAAAAAATGGCACACAAGGCCTTCGTACCTGCTTGAGGCACTGTGTCATAGGATACCCTCAATCCATGGAATGGTATGCATAAGATCCTATATATATCCTTAAGAGTCATAGTCATCTCTCCCTATGGCAAGTGGAAAGTGTTCATTTCTAAATGGAAATGCTCCACCAAGGTAGTCAACAAGCCCTGATTCATAGTAATGCTAGGATTTGGCAAAGAGAAGTGAGCCACAATCTGTCAATATGAGCCATGTCGGCCACATCTAGACTCTAAAACAAAGCTCCATAGGGAAAATAATGTGATCTGAATGAGACATCACTGAATACCTCCTACACATATGAACAACAACAATGTGCAAACATTCAATACTTGATCGAAAAGTCAAAACAATGACAAAATAAGAAAAAAATCCAACTTAAAACATCAAAAATGCAATTTTTAATTAACCTGTTGTCATGGATTTTTGCATAAAGATTCATTTCCTTGCACAAGAATTCACTTCTTTGTGCAAGATTGTGCATCTTCACATGAGAAATCAAGTCCTCGCATGAAGAGATGTTAACCCATGTGAGAAATCAGCTCCACACGTGAAAAGAGACTATCTCGTGTGAAGAGAAACTATCTCGTGTGAAAGATGATAATCACTGAAGCAAAATTCTCATGCTCTTCACACAAGAAGTGGGTATCTCCTACATAAGAATTCCCATTGACACACACGAAGAAACACTGGGTTGGTGAATCTTCATGCGAGAAGAGACCGCCTTCGTGCGAGAAAGGATAGTCTCATGCGAAGACCGATTGAAACATGCTAAAACATGCAATAAATCACATCAAAAGGCATGAAAGTGAAAGTATAAAGGATGGTTATCCATCACTCATCGGTGGTCCATATTTTGTCAGCTAGCTGTGTCATCGGGAGCGCTCAAAATGGTGATATCTCATGTTGATTGACATCTTCCTCTCAAAGCTCCTATTCACTAAAGACAAAAGGTTCAAATGACTTGAAAATGACCTCTTAGGCCCTTATATAGGGTTTGACCTAATTTTTCAAAGTGCTCTAATTTGTGTAAAAATCACTTGCTGGCTAAGTTGACCTTTCTAAATCCATTTTTGGGATCGAATTTGAAATTTGACACACCTAAGTAGCTCAAAAATGTGTTTTAAGATTTTGGGACCGATGCAATCGAATACTTGTGTAGTCCAAATTTTCTTGATACTTTTTTATTCTTGGAATCTTTTCAATCCAAAATTATTGATGTTTCCAAAATTTATTTTGAAAAGCCAACTATGGTAAAATCTGGTCAACTTTTGGTCAAACTTGGTCTTTTAGACCTTGCACTGCAAATCGACTCTCAATTTTCTTCTGATCATTTTGATCTCTTCTACATTCAACTGAATCTTGGACTTCTTCTATATCTTTCAAAATATTGCTTTACATCATATTTCTAGTGTGTCATCTTTCAATTTCACTCCCAAGGGGATAGGATGATTACATCATTGAACTTGAATTTCAAATCAATTTGAATCTTTATCACTCAGGGCATCTCATCACTCAGGGCATCTTATTCCCTTCTTTTTGGCATCTTTTTCATCTATTACATCTTATAAAGAATTCAATGGATATGTATTGGGGCAATCTAAACCTTGACTCCTAAGGATCAAGCCTCATTCTGGGGATGATTTTATGACTCATAATTCAATCTTTCTATATGTTATCAACTTTAGGTATCTAGATGTTCTATCTGGATCCTTGAAGATTAAGCTCCATTCTGGAGATAATCTTTTAAATGCTTATCAATCTCAGTTATCTAGATTTTTTTCTAAATCGTTAAAGATTAAGCTCTGTTCTGGAGATAATCTTTTAAATGCTTATCAATCTCAGGTATCTAGATGTGCTATCTAGATCCTTAAAGATTAAGCTCCATTTTGGAGACAATCTTTAAATGTTTATCAATCTCAGGTATCTAGATGTTCTATCTCGGTCCTTAAAGGTTAAGCTCTATTTTGGAAATAATCTTTTAAATACTTATCAATTTTTGATATCTAGGTGTTCTATCTAGATCCTTAAAGGTTAAGCTCCATTTTGGAGATAATCTTTTAAATTCTTATCAATTTGGGTATCTAGGTGTTTTGCTTGGATTCCTTAGGATCAAGCTTTGTTTTGGAGATGGTCCTTAAAAGCTTATCAATTGGTCTCCATATCATCAACTTCAAAACCAATCTTATCTCTTGATCTTAGCATCATACTTCCTAATTTTCTTTGAATCAAATGTGTTTCTCGCACATTCATTCAAAGAGGGGCAAAATGTAATACCCCAAAATTGGCTCATTGTCATGATCACCAATTCTGGTCTATTTTGATCAATCCTAAAGTCTTATTTCACTAGGTGATTCTAGTTCTAATTTTAGCTACTTGAGCTAAGTGTCAAATGCAGAAAACTCTAAATTTGCATTAATTAGACTATCTATTTTATTCCTAAAGTATCGACTCGTATTAGTCGCATTAAACCTACTAATTAAGATTTAATTTAATTTGAAGTATTTATACTTTAATTAAATTAAATTATATCCTAAGACTAATGTACTAAGGGATTAAATTTATTTAATTTAATAATTATGCTTATTTTAATCAATTGAATGTGACTATTCAATTAAATGGAAAATGCATTTATGAGATCATATCTTACTTTATTAAATTAAATAATATCTTCAAAATTCTCTCTTCAATTTTAAATGGAAACTTTGAGTGAACTACTTCTCGAAATTAGAATCAATCTAGTTAACTTGCTCTCACACTTATGACAAGTTCAGTTAACTACTCATCACACTTAGATAAGAAACAATTCACTTCACCTACACAAGGAAGTTTCCATTTTCAACTGAATCTTCTATCTAATCCTAACCATTCATCAAGGTTGATTCTGATCGTTGATTCATTCCTGGATTCTATTTAAGGGACTCATAAATCCTCATCATAGGGGTTGAATCGAATTGCTATTGAATTGATGCTAAATTGCATACTCGTCTAATCTTATTTTATTTCTATAGACTTTCATTTCTTAGCTTAATATCATTTAGATTCAATATTGCATACATTTAGTTAATCTTATTTCATATGCTAATAGATTAATTGCACAATCATTTAGATTACTTGCATGTGCATATAGATTAATCATTTTAAACCCTTTGTTCTAGCATGGTTTGATTGCCTGTACCTCAAATCTAAGGGCATTAATGAGAAAAATCCTTCTAGATAGAAGGCAATGGGTCATCTTCTGGGACTCCTCTTGGGTGAATAATCTCATGTTCATTCTAGGATGAATCTACATATAAAGATCGTGTTGAAGTGTGTGTGTTAAACTGAGGCCACATTTACACATATACACTAGTTTACTCATCAATTTCTTTATTTCTTCTTCATCTTCAGTCTTGCACACAGTTTTTATCATTGATTTCCGAAGTTCCATATCTTCTTCCTAAACTAGTGCCTTTTTTCTATAAGTCTATCATAGACTTTCTGATTGACAAAACCTTTAATTAATATCCTTAAGTTTTAAGTTATTTAGAATCATATATCTCATAGTAGAGATATCAATTTGTTCCTTCTCAATATCACTATATAAATCATAAAACTTTTTCATCTACAAAAAGTTCCCTTCATTAACAATGGTTGTGTTAATCTTCTATATCTTTGGTTTCTAGAGTTTCCTTGTTTGACTTGCTAGCTACTTGGAAAAAATGACTTTATCTACTTGTTTGTCTTCTTGTTCCTCTTCTTCTTCTTCATCATTGGAGTCTTCAATTGTCAATAATGTCTTCTTTCTTTTCTCAAGTCTAGTAGCTTATTGCTTAACTCTTTTTTACTGCCTTTTAGATCCAATTGGTTGTTCAACTAATAGAACAACATATGGGGTGCTCTATTCTATAGGAGTTTCTACAATAGATACACTAGATGCTTGGCCAACTAACAAAGGTGTCACATAGATCGCACCTTGTTCACCAGTTTGTTTTAGTTCAGAGATAGTTTTTCTAACTAATTTAGATTCTTCTTCTGACATTCCAGCCTCAAATAGTGCTTTCTTCCTTATAGATGCAATCTTCTTATGAGATGCCTTTTCTAATGATGCCTGGTAAGCTAACTAGGTTATATCCTCTTACATTCCAAATCTGTATGATGCTTGATCTATATCAGATTTCAACATTAAATCAATATAATTTTCTACTCAATTCATAACGTAGGGGCTCAAGAAATGTTTCTTGAGGTTCTATTGCTTCAATATAGATTAAGTTAATATCCACCATAAAACGTATATCATTCTTAAATCTATCAACGATTGCAAGGGAAATTTTGAATATTTATTTCATCTCATTCTGAAATATCATTATAATCAATTTTATTTTTTCCAAGATTTTATCTACTGGATGCCTTCTACACATATCTATTATCTTGTCCATAGTGCATCTTTCACTGGTCATAATATCAGTAACTGACAAAAATGGAAATCTCTTAAGTACAGAAAAGAAAATATGATTAATTAGAGATTAGAATCTAAATACACCATTCTTAGTTCTCTTAATTTTCTCCAAATTCTGAAGAAGTTGTACTCTCAGAATATCACTTAAATTCACTTGTTCTTTCTCAACACACATCTTATAAGCTACATAAATAAAACCTTTTGACAATTCATCACTCTTAAAACTTGTACAAATAGAATATGCAATGATTCTACTCAATAATCTTACATTATGTTGTCTGATGGTGTTGATCACCATTGCTTTACCATTGTAAACTACCTTAGTATAACTTTCAACCTTTTTCTTAACTAGTTTCTCACCAATAGGTATATTGTCTTGTTTGCTAAGACTAGTGACCTCATGAATAAGGTTGGCAGAGATGTCGACTATATTGTCTCCCATCCAAATCTTACCATTATGAATTTTTCTCAATATGATCCGAGTCCATTCTTTTGTATTGAGTTCATAGTAAAAATGATATTTGACTTAGTCTAAGTCATTTAGATGATCATATTTGAGCTTAATAGTCATATCATGATTGAAAACAATTTCCATATCTTTGTTCATAAACTCACTTCCAATGGTTTCAAACTTACTGCATAGGTAGCTTCCTACATCTTCCAAGAAAACTATATTGTCTAGATTAATTAACAAAGCCAAATTAGGGTTTTCCTCTAGGAATTTCATAGGAACAACCTTTAATTTGGATCTCTCAACCTTTTTAATGTTTTTTACAACTGACATATCCATGATTACACTAAATAAAAATTTATTAGAGAATTAATGTGTGGAGAATGATAAAATACCTTTTTTGGAGTAGGTTTTTGCTCAAAATCACTTTTTCCAAATTTCTTCTAGGTGCTCTAAGCTTCTGAGATGACCGTGATGTAGAAATATCAATTTCATACTCTATTTATTCATCTAAAACTTGCATTAATTACGTACTTTGCTAAATCAAAAAAGCAATTTATTTTGCTTTGAAATCCAATATATACTCAAAATCAACTATTTGATCTTTGAATGCTATCCAAGGTCCAACATAGCTTCCTTTCATCATGAAAATGCTCCACAAAACTTTGCTTCACAAAATTTTCTATAGAAACATAGATTTCATCATCTGTCACATAGTAAACTTCCTCTATTATAATAGTAACTCTTATTTCCTTTGTAACTTGTTTCAATAAGCTCCAAATTGCAAGTGAGCTTAACTACAATCCAAACTCATTAAGATACATCTTCTTTCAATGTTGCTACTCATAGCTCAATCTCTAAATGAAGTCTCCAATTCTTGTACTATGAACAAGCTTAATTCAACTTGGTTGAATCAAAGTCAATTATTGACTTCAATTTTCTTGTCTCAAAATCATCTAAATTTTCCTTTGAAATATCTAATCCCTTTACAAATGCCTCATTAAGTTCTTCTCAAAGTTTACTAACTATATTTGTTTGTTCTTTATTGTCTTTCTTAGTTTTGAAGTTACTTTCATGATTCCTTGTCTTATTTTTGAAGTTCCTCCCATTGTTGCTTCTATTTTCAAAGTTTATTCCATGATTCCTTCTATCATTTTCAAAGTCCCTTTCATTATTTCTTCTATCCCTTCTAAAGTAATTTTTTATATGTCTAAAGTTGTTGCATTACTAACATGCTAGGGTTCTGCTTCTAGTATTCTACTGATCAATAGGTTCTTGACAATTTTGGGCTATGTATCCAAAGTTGCTACACTTATAACACATGATCTATTTTATTTCTTCATATGGTGTACTTTCGCTTGATGTCCTTTCATTAGATCTTCTTCTATCTATAAGGTTAGTGTTTCCAGATATTCTACTCTTTGTTCTATCATTATCATATTTAGGTTTCCTACAATCAATTGCATTATGACCAATACCATGATAATTATGATAGTAAAATTTCATAACATGATTATTTTATTTATTTGTACTCTCTTTTCATATGACCTATTTCATTACATGAAAAATATTTACCTCCAAATTATACCTGGTTTTCTTAGGAGATTCCACTTACTTAGGTTCATCCAATTTCTTAGTTTTCTTCTCTCATCCAACTTCTTTGTATTTATTAGAAGATTGACTAGATTCAATCTTATCATCAATTGTATCTTTCTCTTTCAAATTTTATTTACTTTTAGGGTTCTTTGTAGACTGTTAAATAGATAATCAAGACCAATCTTATCATAGGTAGGTCTTTGTATTGACATTGATTCATCAAGATTTTCTCTCCTAGTGTAAAGATTTTAAAGTTGTTGCTTGCACTGACATAGTTCACCTTTCACAATAGTGTTGTACTTATGAAGTTCTTCATGACCTTCTTTCAATATTTCAAATTCAATTGTCTTCTTTGCTAAACTCACTATAAGATCTAAATTTTTAGTGTTCAAATTAGATTCAATTTTGCTAGGATCATTCTTTAAACTCAACTTTAAATTGGTAATCTTCAATTCATGCTTCAAGATATTGTACTTTTTTTTTAGTTTTGAATATTCATCATCACCAGTAGATTCAATATATTTAGGCTTGGATTTGAGACGTTCAATTTTATCCCTTAATTGTCGAATGTATACTTTGGAGTCTTCATATCTATCTTTCAGCTTATCTCTTTCTTTAGTAAGGAGATCAATTTGTTCAAGTGCCTCTTCAAGATTCTTCATCAACTATTCCATATCCACAGGGATCTTACTCAAGTTGTTAAGCCTCTTCTAAGTAACTATGCTTTGATAACAATTGTTATAAATAGGGAATACTAGGGGGGGTGAATCACTATTCTACAAACTTTTGTCACCAACTAGATATTATTAATTAATTTTAACCATGCATAAGAAAGTAAACAAGAGATGTTAAACAGTAACAATAACCATGCATAAAGAGAACTCATAACACCATGGGTAAAAGCATAGATCTGTGTCACTGTTTGTGATACAAAAATCTGTTTTGGTCAAATCTCATTTCTCTATCAAAACTCAAATTTTTTCAAAAATTAAAAATACCCTTTTATAGATCTCAGATTCAATATCATCATTATATAAATTTTTGAGTGTTTTGATTAGTTATAATATGTTATAATCTCAAAATATTATAAGTCGATATTTCAACATTTCAGAAGATGCTCTCTCAAAAAATGAAAAAAATAGTAAATCATATCAAAAAAATTTAAAAATAATATTTATCACTAGAGGAGAGAATCCTCTTTACAAATATGTAATTTTTTTTCAAGAATGTATAGATTTGATAGGGAAGTTTTGACGAGAGGAAAAAACTATTGGATTCTGGCAAGGTCAAACTTGAGTACTTATAACAAAGAAAATATACATCAAAAATAATTATTTCTTTTTTTGTTCACTAGCTATACATGTCATCTATAAAATATTTTCAAATCAAAAAAAAAAAAGGTGATTTGCACATACTTGTTTGACAGGAACTACATCCTATATTTTTAACAGTTAAAAAAGGGACTTCAAAATAAAATAAAATGAATAAATTCTTAGTCAAAAAAATTATAAAAATTATAGATATAAAATTCATACAATTCTACACATTTCATTAGTTTACATCATCTTCATATTTTAAACACAAATACCATTTTTTTTGTCATTAATGTTGAACTGTCACATTCTGATGTCACATTTCTTTATAAAAGGTGACACATGTTTGTGCTTTTACCCCCATATTTTGTAAACTAGGGAAATCTTAGTCAAGGGAAAACCCTAGTGGGGATGATACCCCATTGAAAATATACTGATATATATATATTTTCCTTGTTAGAGGATGGAACCTGTTAGGAGTTAATGACCAAATTCATTATGGAGTCCCTATTAGGATATTCCAACCCTATTAGGAGTTGTAGTATAGTGGATGCAAGAAGAGCTTATTGCCCAAACATGCACTTCCAATTACAAGAAGATCTCACTGCCTAAACAAGTAATTAATCCTTAAGTATATAGATGTTGTACCTTATTTCTTGGCTGATCTTTGACAAAACTTATCACATATATTGCTTCAGAAAAGATTTGCATATCACTTTTCATATTATAATTGCACATTACTTTCATCGCAAATGACTTCGCAAGTTGTCTTTGCATAAATACCATGCCTTTTCACAAATTGTTGCTAGGTCATCTAAGACCACAATATACCAACTTAAACATCTAGGATGTCAACCCTAATTGGTTAAGTAATTATTTTGTAAACAAAATAATTCCTTTCCCTTTAATTCCACTATTCTGTTACACTGGTAAATTTTGAATATCTCTTTTTCATACTATCCGTACTAATGTCCAAGGTTATGCACATCATCATCAACATGTATACTATCTCCATCTATCTTCACTAGTTATAATATGATGTCAAAAATATTTTACATATAAAATAATGTACTATTAAACCAATTTCATACTTAGACAATTTTCTGAGTACCAAAAGCTAAGTATCTTTATTACCAAGGTTTTCTACAAGTATGTACATCATGTATTGTCATTAATGACAATAATTACATCAATACATAAAGCCAATTATCAACATAAAATAAATGAAGAGATTTCATTGTGTATCTAGTAGACAAGGTAGAATGGCCTTTTAATTATAAATTGTCAAAACTAATTGACACATGGAATGAGTTAAAGGTAATGAGGATACCTTGAAGCCAACTATCAAAACATGGAAAAGTAAGGATAGTGATGTCACAATTTTATGTTGTTTAGTCATTAGTCTTCCTTGTGAGAAAACAGAGAAGACTTTTGACATGATGAATGACCTCTCTAATTTTGATAACAAGAGAGTTGCATTATAGAGGAGGATTGTTAATTATTTTTCAAATTATCTTAGTGAAATTTTGAATTTTCCCCTCATGCACTCAAGACCATGGATAATTTGAAGGATAAAGAAGAGTGGGCCAAGGAGCTAGATGAACTGATATGTGTATGCGTGAATATGTGGCCTCTGCTAACACACACACTTCAACATGGTCATTGTATGTGGATTCATCCTGGAATGAACATTGGATTGTTCATCTGAAAATCAGCCGGCAAAGCGACTTGTTGCCTTCTATCTAAAGGGAATTGCTTGTTAGATATCCTCATATTCGAGGTGTTTAAGCAACCAGACCCTGTGAGAACGAAGGATTTAAGAAATAAAATTAATCTATATGATTATGTAGATTAATCTAGAATGAGAAATGCATTCTAATCTAAGAACAAGTAAAGGAAACTAGATTAATCATATGCATATTATGCTAAATGAAATTAAGCTAGAAAATGAATATGAAAGTAGGGAGCTCAAATGAATGCACAATCCAGCAGCAATTCGATGCAAATTCTCATTCAACCTCCCAAAATGAAGAGATGAGGGTCTCTTAAATAGACTTTCCTGGAATCCATCAATGATTGAGAACGATTTCAATCAACGGTCAGGATTAAAGGTGAAGTTCAGTCATAAAGGGAGATTCCCAAATTAAAGGGAGTTAACAAATTTAATTTGAGTGAAATAAGGAGTTAACTGATTCAATTTGAGTAGAAAAAAGAGTTAACTGATTTAACTCATTTTTGATCAATAGTGAACTGGAAATTTCCTTTTTTGAACTGAAGAGAGATTTTGTTGAGATATTTAATTTAATAAAATGAGATATGCTCTCATAATTACTTTTTCTATTTAATTAAATAATCTTTAATTAATTAGGAATGGCTTCCCATTTAATTAAATAACATTTTAAAATTAATTAGAAGTAAGTACTTGATTTAATTAAATAATTTCATTTAATTAATTAGAAATACCTTTCCCATTTAATTAAATAATTATATTTAATTAATCAAGATAGGCATATTTATTAAATTAAATAAATTTAATTCCATAGTACATTAGCCTTAGGATATAATTATAATTTAATTAAAGTATAAATACTTAATAATTAAATTATAATTAAATCAAGTAGGTTTAATGCGACTAATATGAGTGTGTACTATAGGAATTAAATAAGAAATATGATGAATGCAGATTAGGGTTTTCTACATGTGACAATTAAGTCAAGTAGCGAATAGCAGAATGAGAATTGTTTATTAGAATAGGACTTAGAAATTATCAAAAATAGACCAGAATTGGCATTATGGCAATGAGCCAATTTTGGGGTATTACAATATGCATTAGATTGAATAATGCCATAAATGAAAAGCACCACATATGGTTTACCAAAACAACTGAAGAAGTTGTTAGAATTTAGATATTCTTTGATTCTTTTAGAAGGGAGTTTGATGAAATTAATAAACTTAGAGAAGATGTTCTAAAGAAGTAGTAGGAAATATTGGATTTTAATTGGCCAGATGACTCACTTTTCAACAAATGGATGGTAGATCTTGCCCAATCAAATCAACTAATAGCTAAGGAAACTGATTAAAGTGGTATGGACCCAGATGAATTACAAATAATAGATGCACTAAAGGAATCAAAAGAAGATCAATTGATTGCTAAAATTGAGGCAATTATTCAAACTAATGATGTGGCAGTAGAAAAACCAATTGTAACTATTGGCTTGTCAATTCAAGATAATTTGGAGGGAGATCAAAGAGTTGTATTAAATCTCTAGATAATAGAACCTAACACATCATATGTAGATTAAGTTATCCCATAGTTGGAAAAGCAACAACAAAAAGAAGCTACAATAGAATTGGCCCCACAAAAAGAAGATTCATGATGTAGACATTCTTTTGCATAAATTTTTGCCTTATTAAGACAGTAACCTTTTGTGTGTAATATCTTTCTATCTTAAGGACAGTTGGCATTCTTATATTAGCCCAAAGCTTGTTGCATCTCATGCTATATAAATGAGATCCCAAGGCTAGAGAAAGCATCCAAATTTCATGTAACTTTTAGTATTATGCTAAGCTTGTATTCAATCCAGTATTCTTGATGTTAATTTTGTGATGCATTTTTCTTTGTAAATCTGAGAATACATTAACATTGAAAGATTATGTTGTCTTGTCCTAAATTATTTTGAGTTTTACCTTAGTGTCATGTGATTTTCAATGAAAATTAATAAAAATGAAAGTTACAGCCCTACCTGTTTTCTCTTAATCTTCTCTCCATTTTTATTAGCTAGTTATCTTGAGATTGTATGAGCAAGGTTTATTCAATTTAATGCAACTAGAATAGGTTGTATATCAGTTTTCTATTGGTTTTAATTCAAGGAATTAAGTAAATACTTTAGTAAGGTGATAGGATTTCTAGTCGGCAAGAAGGATATACATAAGAAAGAGGTTTAGGTTAAATTACTCATAAAATTGATTGTAGTGAAATTAATTAAGTGAAAATTGTTTGGTAGACTCTTAATGCCAATGAATAAAGCACTGATCATTTATTCAATTTTCATATTAAGAAATCATAGAATTGCATGAAGTAGAATTTCAAAATCCAAATCAAATTTACTTTCATGTATGAATAATTTAATAGTTGGTTAGCACTTATTTGCATTTAATCTTTGTGTGTTGTGGTTAGCTGATGTAACGTAGACTTACCTATAATTCTAAGAAAAATTGTGGCCAAATATCTACTATAGGGGATAAGTATTGTGAAAGAATATAAACAAGTGAGTGAAGTGTAAAGATAGTATCTAGTATTTAAGCCTTTTATCCCTCAGGTGCACCCGCCTTGGTTTTGTAGAACCTAAAGAGTAGAAAATCTTTGAGATTTTGTTGAAGTTGGGTCAAGATCTAAGGACTTCTTTGTTGAACATAGGAAATAGCTAACCCTTAGACTAAGTTTTTTTTTCATTAGCCTAGTATCAATTTTTTGTTGCTTGGTAGTTTTGAAACACCAACAAAATGGTGACTCTGCTAGGGAGTTGTCCAAGACATAATGTTGTGTAAAATGTGTTGTAGTCTCTAGTGTCGTTTGTATACATCTCTTTTCAATTTCTTTTAAATATTTCCCATGGATATATTGGACTCTTCTAGTGACAAACCTTGAGAATTTATAGATCTTCCAATATCACAGGAGCAGACTATCATATGCCTTCCTTGCAAATTGTCTTATCTATCAAGCAAGAGTTACAGTTCCAAAAGTCTTTTTGATTGGCCCCTTTGTGTATCAGATCTATTTTTATATTCTCCCATGTTTTTTCTATGATCCAAAAGATATTTCATGTTATATTTTCCCTAGAATAATGTGGTTACTCGAACAAAGTTTTGAATCTAATGCTTATTTACAAAGTGATTTCCACAAGTGACAGAAAAGAGAGAAAATACAAGAGCCTATACAAGAGCCAATCCATAAGTACCACTGTATACTGACTTACCTTGAGGGGGTAGGAAGAACCAAAACAAAAGGAAAGTAGATCCAAATCCTACTTGAAAACTGAAAGGTAGTATATTAGTGAACTCTCAATACCAACCTATGGTAGGGAGATAATATTCTTCATTAAGTGCTAAATCAGAAACCACAAGACTCTTAAGAGGGATGTTTAGTACCCCACTATAGGAAGATGGAGCATATCATGATAAGAATGTGTCTTTATTGGGGGATGTGCAATGAAGACCAGATGTGATAAAAGAAATGAATCATAGGCTGGCAAACAAGAATGCTATGGAAAACTCTTTCAATCCTAGGTAGGTTTCATATGTAGATACAAATCTCATAGATCTAGATGATCTAGTAGATTCAGAAGGAACTTCTACAATCCCAAAAGATGTGTACTCAAAGATTGAAGTCCTTAAGAAATGGGTTACAGAAGAGGATACCAAACACATTTGCTTGGAGAAGGAGAGAGAGAAAGATACCATGAATGCTCTCATTGAGAGAGATAATTTTCTTAGAAGGATAGTTGCTTTGAAAGAGCAGAACAAGAAATTGTTACAAGCTATAGTTGTTGTTGCACCAAAAGATCAACATGTTAATGCCTAATACAACCACTAGACTTATAGAACACAAGAGTGGTTAAGCCATGTCATGAATCCTAAAGGGGAATGTTGGCGGTTAGTCCAACAATCCTCCCTTAGTGTTATGTGAGGAGATTCAAACCTATGACCAAGCTTTCATACCACTTATTATAAGCTAGAGTTGTCATTGCACCAAAAGATCAACCTATTAATGCTTGATATAACCACTAGACTTATAGAACATAGGAGGCAGTTAATCCATGTCATGAGTCTTGAATGAGAATGATGGCAGTTAGTCCAATAGAAACTAGAAGAAATAACTTAGGTTTTGCATGCTGATGTTTTTGTAGCTATAGAAAATTTATGGTCTAAGGTTCAAGAATAAGAAAAAATCATTAGTCAAAGACAAGGGCCTATTATATCTCAAGTTGAACTCTATAAGCCTATTCAACCATACCTTGTAAATTTGATTGTAAAACCTATTGATAAAGGAAAAGAAAAGGTTGTAAGGATTCAAATACATGAGTCTCAAGTTGTCCCAAACAAGTTTGCAAATCCTCCTATGTCTAAATTAGATTTGGATCTAGAAAGAGAAAAAAAGGAGAGAGAGAGAGAGAGAGAGAGAGAGAGAGAGAGAGAGAGAGAGAGAGAGAGAGAGAGAGAGAGAGAGAGAGGATTTAGCAAAGGAGCTTGAGAAAGTTGAGAATGAAGCACAAGCAATAGAGACTAGAAGGAAGATCCAGTTCATAAAGTTGAATTCTATCTTAGCTTCATGGCCTAATCTATCCACTCAAGCCACAACTTTTGTCCCCACCTATGGACCAATAATCCCTAGAAAAAATGTGTCTTATTCAGCTCCCACATCTATATCAACCACCAGTACTCAGATCCTAGATTTTCAAATACAACAATCTCAAAGCATTGTCCAAAAGCAAACAAATGTAGCAAGCACATCAAATATTGTTGGTTTTCAAAAGAAACCTATATACATGGATAAATATAGACAAATGTCATTCTTAGGTATCCTTGGTTTCCCAATTCCTATATCCTTCAACCTTAGAGATAAGATTGTAAAATTTTTAGGAAATAATGTTGTTACTGGTGAAGAACACTTAAGGATATTTGTAGATAATCTTAATGATTTTAGGTAGAGAATGAATATGTGGTTATGAATATTTTTATGCATTCATTGACTAAACATGCAAGGGACTAGTTTAGGAGATTGTCAAATGATAGCATGAGCTCATGAAATGACTTAGAAAAATTATTCAAAGAACAATATGAAAATTTAACACTAATGTTGGTTTCATGTTGAATTATTTCAACAACATAAAAAAGATCCCTAATGAGTCCACTTTTGACTTCAATGTAAGATTTCAAAGGGGAATGTGTAAAGTCTTCCAAGTGATGAGACTCAATAGGGTGATCCCACAATAATGGGTTCCACTTTTTGACCAATTTTGATAATGAAATTAGTATTTTTGAAACAAACATTACATTCAAGTTACTATATCTCTAAAAATATGAATAATTTCAAGATGACATAAACTAATGATTTCTAGTACCCTGTTCCTACTTTGTAACCATGTTTTTTAATTTCAAAAAAAAAATTAAGTCAACTTTTTCTTCTCCTCTGAAAAGTGGTACATATTAAAAATCAATATTTTTTAAAGAGTGAGAGTTTGCTTGACACACATAACTTTTTTTTTAGAAATGATAATGAGGTAATTCTTTCAAAGTTGAATTTTTAATATCAATATCTAGAGGATGCATTTGGTTTGATTCAATTTGGTTGAATATTTTATAGTTTATGAAGTTTTGAAGCGATCAATTGTAATTCAGACATACATTTGTTTTAACACAGATGACTTGAACTCAATTTATAATAAATCTATTAATTTTTTAATGGAAAGCTATCTCAATAACCTATTTCCTAGATATTTTTCAAAAAAAAAATTGAACTAATTTACTAATTTTCTCAAAGTGTTGAAGTCAGTTGATGTTCAATCAGTAATGAATCTATAATGAGTTAAACTCATATTTGAAAGTCTTAATGAATATAATGTGTATTACAATTATAGTCACTGGAAAGCTTTCTTTGAGTAGTGAAAATTGGCATTTTTAATTTTAAAATAGGAGATCATTCATTTTCAATTATGGGTGTCAAAAGAGCCAATTTTATTTTTTTTAGAAAAGAGGGTGGAAATTTTGTAAATTAACATGTTCACATGAACATGATGTTTGCCCAAACATGTAAAAGGTGTTTGTGCAAACATATGTTCGAGAGAACATGTAGGTCTAAATTTTCTATCCACTAAAAACTTGATTTGACATGTTTGCCCAAACATGTAAAATAATTCATGTTCACAAGAACATGGCAAGTAACAAAAAACATGCTAATGTCACCTGTAGACGGGACAATTTTTTAATAGTGAAGCCAAATGTTTTCTAATTGTGACAATTTTATAAATTTATTGTGTGAAACTTATCAAGGCGAGGGTAAATTTTTTATTTTTATGATTTTTAAATGGGAAACAAGAAAGGAAGGAAAAACAAATATGCAAGGAAGAGATCTAATGAAGTAGAACAAAGAAATATTCAAAAGAATGTGAAACCTTATCATTGAATTAAACAAGGTCAATAATTATAAATATTAAATTTATCTTTTATGGTCTTGAATTTAATTATGTTTCAATCTTATTTTTTATCTAATTTGATTTATTTATAAATTTGTTTCAAACAATCAACAAGGTGAAAGAAATGTTGAAGAAGGTTGAACAGAAGTAGAAGAAGTACATATGGGAGAAAGGTCAGGAACACTCCCTACAAAATCTCAAACAATGAATGTTGAAGAAGGTTCAAGATCATTCCCTACAGAGGTTCAAATAATAGAAGTTGGAAAAGGGTTAGAATATTTCCCCGCAGAATCTCAAACAATGAATGTTGGAGAAGGTTCAAGATCGCTCCCTATAGAAATTCTAGTAATAGAAGTTAGAGAAGGGTCAGGATCAGGTGCAAGAACTAGTATGGATGAACTCATAAATATTGCCCAATCTATAAAGAATGGCATTTCTCATAAAATTTAGATCATTTACTTATAATGGATGTGGATAAATTGAGAAGACTTGTAGCTATTGTTCAACCCTTAAGTTTTTCTAAGAAAAGGTCAATGAATAAGAAGATAAGAGAAATTATAACTAAATTTGATAACACTGAAACACTTGAACAAGCTCAGTTGCTTTCACTTTTTCTTACACAAAAGAAGTTGCAAGAGGAATTGAAATTGTTAGGTGTAGACACAACATCAAAGAAGAGACAATTTTCAAACATGAAAACTAATGTGATTGAAAATGTTAAAAAAGGTTTGACAAACATAGGAAAATAGTCTCGATCTACAGATAAGTCCATGGAAAGAAAAGTGATGTTGATGTTTGTTGTAAATAAGAATATGACCCAAAATAGACAAATATCTTCAATTTCATCTGAAATGGGTTTTAATAGGAAAACAATGAGAGAATATGTTATGAGAATATTAATTTTGGATGATAGTACTATGGAGGGCACTTGGGAAATCATATGTAGAGCACCTTGTTCTGATAGGATTGAAGAGGTATTAAAAAATTTAGTCATATGATTTTGGATTGATAATTCTCATCCTTCATCAAATAGTAGAGATGTTATCAGGCATAGGATTTCATCTTGTCAATATGAACATCATACAAAACATTGGTTGGACACAACACAACATGAATTATATGTGTCATTTTGTAGTGAACATCCTAATGTAAAAGTTGGGCAGATGTTGTTTGAAAAATTGAAGCCATACTTTGTGAGGTCAAACAAAGTGTTTGGAACATGTTGTTGTCATCATCATATTGAGTTTGATCTCCACTATTAGGTATTTTGAAATTTTGTAGAAGACACATATGATTTTCATGTTGCTCTTCCTAGTAGGAGAAGTGAGTTTATATCATCCATTCTATGTGACAAAATAGATGATCCAACTAGTAAAATAAATTACATCAAAGGATTATGTGAAACATGTGGTGAATTTACTCTATTTCTTTTGGAAATTGAAAATATTGATGTAACAAAAAAATTGAATTGCAAAAGTTACAATTATTTGAAGAATGAAACAAAGTTGAGGAAAGAGAAAAAAAGGTTGGAATATGTTGAAGAGGAATTACCTATTCGAACATTTATGGATAGATTTAAGAATTTCATTAAACCTTATATTCGTCATGCATTTTTTGCGAAGTGGCAAGCACAATAGTTTCAAACTTTGAGAGATAATTTCCCACTTAAAATGATTGTATCAATTGTTGATTTTGTAAAGAACTATTCCTTTGTTCATCAAAAAGAAATGCAATCAGATTATTTCTTTTCTAAGAAGGTCGCTATTATGGTACATTTTTGTTATAGGCATGCATAATTATATTTAGATGGTGTTCAAAGTACAGTTCAAGCATGAGTAATTAAAAAGAAATATCATTTTTATATAAGTGATGATAAAGAACATGACATTCACTAAGTAGAACATTGCTTCAATATGTTCTTTTCTTATTTGAAAGAAAGGGAGATAAATGTTGATAAATATTATGTTTGGTCTGATGGATGTTCCGCATAGTTCAAATCATCTAGACCATTTTATGCATTATGTATATATCATCAAAATGAGAATATAAAACACATATGGAATTTCTTCAAAAATGGCCATGGAAAAGGTGAACATGATGGTTCTAGAGCTTCCATCAAATGTGCTCTGTGAAAGTATCAAATGAATTATTAGGGAGTTTGTATAAATGATGTACATTATGTTGTTGAATAGTGTTAGACACATTTTGCATTAGACAAGGTTGGGATATCATCAACAACAAGTCGATAGGTACCATATAGAGTCTTTTGGAGATAACAGGTATGGATGTGTACATTTGTTTAAATTTTATGCAATTAAGTTATAAAATTTTATTGTCAAGTTTTATCTTTCAATTTGTTGAAGTTTAAATTTAATTTGTCCATATTTTCAATTTAATGAGCTTTTAGGTGTTAATAAAGCAAACATGCATGGTTGCAAGAGGATAGAAAAAACATGTTCCTTACATTCATTCATGAGTACAGATAATTGCAATTGGACATTGAAGACAAGAGAACACTCATGTTTTTGTGACAATTGCATTGATGAAGACTATTAAGAATGCATCAATCAAACACATGGATATACAAGTGCATGGATTTTAGTACCACTTGATGTTACTGATACATTTGATAAAGATGATGAAAATTTTAATGATACCATCGATTTCTTATGATTATAATCATATCTTTGGATTGGTAAAAGGGGGTAAGTATCATAAAAAAAAAAAATTAACTTGTCAATTAATATCAACTTGTTGTTTAATTATCAATTTGAACTGTCGTATATATATACTGTACACATGTAACATGTATACTTGTTATGTAGGAGATATCTTTGCAGTGATTACTGAGCCTAGAAATCATGAAGGTGTTAATTATTATTTATTGTGATGTATTGTAGAGAGGAAAAAGTTATATGATCCTAAAGAAAGTGATGAAATGATGTAGGTAATCTTTGCTACCACTAACAAAGGTATGCTCTGATACCACTTGATGGGGACACAACCCAAGCACAAAATGGACACAATAGGAAAGGGGAAATTTTATTAACTGTGAGAAAATGCTAATACATTCAGTACAGAGAAAATAGACTTCAAAACATGCCCTAAGGGCTTACAATAGTATAAATTTGGAGCTAATTTCTCCTTTCAGTACCTCCTCTAAAACTCCACTCCGAACTACCTTTTACAATGCCAGAAATGTTCTTAAATAGACCTCAAAGGTTTAAGGATTAGGGGTACATTCTAGAAAGTTCTAGTTGGTATCCACTGACCAAGTAGAAGGCTCTAAAAGCTGCATTAGAAGTCGACGCAAAATCTAGAAGAATCCAAAAACGGTAATCAAACTTTTGGGAGGCATAACTTTTGAACCGTAGCTCTGATTGATGAACCGTTTACATTTCTAGAAAGCTCTCGAAGTGCTCTATAGTCCTATGGACAAGCATTCTTAGGAGGTCTCCAAAAACTGAAAAACTACAATAACTTTCAAACCGTGGGGCCTTTTGACCTAATTCTTTTTTTGGAATGGTCTAAATTATAATTACAATCATCTGACCAATTTACACCTTCTAGTTCACCAAAATGATGGCTCTATTACATAATCCTATTTTTTTGGCATTTACACATATCCCATGTTCAAATACTCTATCCTAAAACACTAATAGTGGAACTGTGAGAGTTGGAACCTTTATTTGACCCAAATCGGTATCTAGAAATGAAAACACATGAAACAAAAACTAAGTCTAAGTACATTTTTTTGGTTGACACAGGATTGCCCTTATACCTCTGTATGCTCCTACATCATGGAATGTTATTCCCCATAGGTATTATGCATACATGTGTGCATGTACATATATGAATTTATATATATCTAGGTAACTTTATATCTATCAAATTTTAAAATATTTAAATTTGTTGTGTAGGTTCTGATGTGATAGAGGGAACATATTTGAAGCAAGACAAAATAGTCCAACATGGAATACACTTTGTTGATTATCAACCTGACAACAAAGTTTTAAAATTCAACCACTTGGTCATTGCTACCGGGCTTTGTCTACATCCAGTCAAATTTAAGTGTATATGTCACAAGTGGAGACTAGACATTGAAGATCATGATAAGATATTACATGTTATAAGTGTACATCATGGTTGAACTAACCTTTGAGATTTATTTTATAATAATTTGAATTAATTTAAAGTTGTTAGTTTAGTGTACAGGGTCATAACTCTTAGTTTATTAGTTTATTAATGTATTTTTAAATGTATACATTTTAATAATATTAATTACCATGGATGAATTTAATAATAGTAACTTGATATAAATAGGCAATACAAGTTAGTTGGAACTTACACAATCATTAGATAGATATGTATCAAAGATAATTTAATATGTTAGAATTAAAAAATATCAACTTCTTTTCAAACTATTGAATTTCATCTTGAATTCAATGTGTTTTTAATTATATGATCATGCTCTTAGTTATCATTAGTTTATTAAAATACTATATAAATTAATACTATTAATTACAATGGATGAATTTAATAATAACAACTTGATCTAAATAGGCTTGATATGTAATTTAGTTGGAACTCACACAATCATTAGATAGATATGTATCAAAGATAATTTAATATGTTATCTAAATCCTTTTATCAACTTCTTTTCAAACTATTGAATTTTATCTTGAATTAAATGTGTTTTTAAAATTGTACGATCATACTCTTAGTTATCATTAGTTTATTAAAAAACTATATATTAATGTTAGTTTATTGTAGGGTCATACTCTTAGCTTATTAGTTTATTAATGTGATTTTAAATATTATATTTTGTAAAAAAAAAATTAAATAATGTATCAAGGCTTACCTAGTTAGCATATTTGTATCTACATAAAGCTAATATTTATCTTTAGCCCTACTAATTGATAATCTAACAAATATGTATCTTTCTAGTCCTACTAATTAATTTAACAAATTTGTATCTTTATTCCTACTAATTGATTTACCAAATATGTATCTTTAGTCCTACTAATTGTTTATTTTATAATGATTACAAATAAATATAATGTTTTAAATTTGTAATCTAAATCATTTGGGTTAATTTAGTAGTTTTAAGCACTAATATTAATTCAATTCAATCACCCTATAAATTATTATTATTTTTCAAAATTATAAATTAGGTTCATAGATCAATTTGGAACTTCTTTGAATATTTAACTATTGAAGTAGGTAAAGAGAAGTTTATTTTATTATTTTATAATGGTCACAATAAAATCTAAAGTTTAAAATATATAATCTAATTCATGAAGAATGTTCTACTAAAATACAAAAAAAACACATAAATGTATGTTTCAAGAATAAACATCTACATCTAATATCTCTACTGAAATGCATAAATATGCAAACTGTAAGTCTTTAAAAAACATGTATGTAGAAAAATATTAAAAGTCATATACATGTGACCATCCAACTACTGAAGTACTAAATAGTCAAATAAATAGTGAAACTTGTACGTGCCATTGAGGTACTAAAATACATGTGTATGTAAGTCTCTAGAATATACAAAGTATCCAATAAATAAATGCATCAAAATATATTTAAATCTACTACTACTAGAGGGACCCCTTAAGATGCATATGAACATAATGACCCTCTGATCGAGTCTCCTACACATCCTATGGCTGAGGCACATCAACTGAGCCCTACATATATATATTTATATATATACACATGTGCACATACATGAATTAAATATGAGTGTATATATCAAAACTTTACAAACTATTTAAAACGTGTCCCTAAGCACTACTAAGTGTCTCAATATAATCATTTCTCTGGCATAGATGCCTTGACCTAACACTAGATGTAATCATGTGCTTGGGGACCTATGCCTACATGACTTATTATAACTTAAAATAAATATATGTCTAAACTAAATTTTTTAATTTCATATATTTAAATTTAAAAATAAATTCTATATATCCATGTACTTGGGTCTCTGGAGGTGGAGGATGATCAACATACTCCATCATATCATGTATCGATGCACCTCTACTGTCTGAAACATTAGTGCATCCTAATACTCCAACATCATCTCCTGAAACTCCAACACCTACTAAACCACCCTCAGTGCCACAATCTCCAATTGCTAGTAATGATGAGTGAAGTAGACTATGTAACTAACTGGGTAATGGTGTAGAATCTATGCTAGGTTAGAATAATATGTCCATGTACGAACAAAATCCCATGCTTAGACTAGTATAAATCTTAGATAGCCCTTGTAACTACTCACCAAAATCATCAAGGCCCTTAGTTGTGATTCTAACATTTCCAACACATATGCCCAAGTCATCTGTAGAATGTCGTGAGCCTGGTGTAGAATGTTGTAAGCTATGTTATGTGGCAACTGTCACTGGTGTGGTCTATGCCTATGGAACTATGGGGCTCTAATAGTGTCTAATGGCATCCATCACTAAGCCAAAAAGCATCCCATGTGTATCAGAAATATAACTGATACTCTAAAATAGATTCTCCAAAAAATAAAATGCTAAATCCTTAAGCGTGTGCTATCCTAAAAGAGTACGAACATTGCCTGGTACTAGTAGTTTAGTAGCTCTATATGCCTCATCAAGGGAGGTTTCTGAAGTGCTACTAGATGCCTCTGAGGATGGTCAACTTGGATGACTCCAATGAGTGTGAATATAATGACCAAGAGAATCAGATGTGATACTGGCAACCATAGATGCAATGCATCCAATACTATCACTTAATAGGAGCTAGTGTTGGAATCACTGGAGGAAGTCACTATCCAACAAACTATCTCACATCTGGAGGTGGTAGATGTTGTGCATTATGATACTAGTCATGATCTATGATCAGACCATGGCCCTATCTGGAATAATCTGGAATGTTTAAGTAGTTGACATTGAGCCCCATGTAGAACTCAATGTACAAGTACTATTCAAAATAAAGAGGTATCTAATTGTTATTAGGATAACAACCATGTGTGGCTAAAAAATGAGGATAGATCATACTAGCAATACTAGGATCTCTGTATCATGTCACTCAGTAGCCTCTCACCCTACCCTATATACCCTCATATGATGGAAAGAGATCTCATTTGATGTTTTCTATAGGGGCCAGCATCTTGACATTATCAAAAGATGCATCTCCTAAAATCTCAACTCTAAACTCCCTAGATATGGTAGCTAATACATCAAGGGTAAATGAATGATGAGCTCTAACTCTAGTAGTCAGATCCTATAAACTCCTACATATGGTAGCACATATGTCTCTATATAGACCATCATTGGAGGAAAATATAGACTACTCTAATCTAACAACCTCTTGCTCTACAAATATAAATAATGCATTGATATCAATGCATGGAGGTGGCATAGTAGGAGCTATAGTAGGACATTTAGCAAGAGCTATAGGTGTAGAACCTCCAATAGGAGCCACACCAAGACCTGCACCACCTCGAGCCACACTAGGAGCCACACTAGGAGCTACAACATGAGCCCCACCATGAGCTGCAACATGAGCCCCACCATGAGCAACATGACAAACTACACGAGGAGCTGTAGCAGGAGTCGTATTAGGTGCCATAACAGGAACCACATTAGGTGCCATAGTAAGAGATGCAATAGGATGAGTAACAATAGAAGCCTCATTAGTGCCCTCAGGATGATGAACAAGTTGATCATGTAAAGTCATATCTATACAATGATGGAACTAATATATATTGTAAATTTACACATATAATGTATATATGTATGTATGTCTAATCTAGTACATAATTTTTTATTCAAAAATAAAAGATATGTAATCACGTACATCATGTCTAGATAATTTGTGACATGTACTAGTAAAATTTATACATGATCATACGTAAGAGTTAGAGTTAGAGTTAGAGTTAGGGAACTTGAGTTTTTAGAACTTTAGGATTAAAGATTATCTAGGTTTGACTTAAAGGGTTCACGTGAGTTAGATTAGGGTAATGATTAGGGTTCTATTTAGATTAAAGGGTTTGATTAGGGTTTTATTTCTAGGATTATGGTTAGATTATGGTTCAATGAGTTAGATTAGGGTTTGATTAGGGTTTCATTTAGATTAAAGGGTTTGAGTTTTTAGTTTTGGATTACATTAGAGATTGAGATAAAGATTAACTGAAATCTTATGTTAGAGTTTGAATTAGATTAAAGGGTTTCATTTCTAGATCTAAATGTTTGAGTTTTCAGTTAGGATTGCATTATCTAGTTTGAAAACTTAGATTAGGGTTTGAGTTTGAAGTTAAGATTATATTAGGGTTTTCTCTTTAGGGTTTGAGCTAGATTAGGGTTTTAATTTGAGTTCTAAACTTGGGTTAGATTAGGGTTTTAGTTATGATTCTAGGGTTAGGTTAGGGTTATCTAGTTAGAAATTAATAGGGTTACAATTCTAAATTAAGGTTCAAATGATTTATATTAGGGTTTGAGTTCTAGATTAAAGGGCTTGGTTATGGTTGCAGTTGTACAAATTACTTAAGGTTTGAGTTAGGGTTTGATTTAGATTAGTGTTTGAGTTAGATTACCTAGTTTGGTTAGGGTTTGATTTAGATAGGGAACTACAATTCTAGATTAGGGTTCATGATTAGGGTTTGATTTAAAGATTACCTAGTTCACTTGAACTTTAAAAATTAGGGTTTGAGTTTTTAGTTAGGACTAGATAAAGGGTTTGATTATGAAACTTCAAATGATTTAGATTAAATGATTTTCAAATTAAAGATTAGGGTACACATGATTCTAGGGTTTGATAAATAGATCTAAGGGTTTGGTTAGGGTTTGATTTATAGGGAACTTACATGGTTAGATTAGGGCTTGATTAGGATTTCATTATGACTTGAGTTAGGGTAACTTGAGTTGGATTAGGGTTTCAATTTGAGTTAGAATTTAAAGATTAGGATTTAAGTTACAATTAGGGTTAGGTTAGGGTTATCTAGTTAAATTAGGGTTACAATTAAGATTCTAGGATTTGAGTTAAAGATTAGGGTTTGATTAAGGTTCAGATGATTTAGATTAGGGTTTGAGTTCTAGATTAAAGGGTTTGGTTGGGGTTGTGTGGTTGTACATTACGTAAGGTTTGACTTAGGGTTTGATTTAAAGGGTTTGATTTAGATTAAAGGGTTTGAGTTAAAAATTAGGGTTTGGTTAGGATTTGATTTCTAGGGTTACGATTAGATTAGGGTTCATGATTCTAGGGTTTGATTTAAAGAAATTAGGGTTTGAGTAAACATTAAGGTTAGAGTTTTTAGTTAGGAAATTAGATTAGGGTTTGATTATGGTTTGATTTCTAGATTAGGATTTGAGTTAAAGATTAGGGTACATGTACATGTGATTAGGGTTTGGTTAGGGTTTGATTTATAGGGTTATGGTTAGATTTTAGGGTTTTTGTTAGATTAGGGTTTGATTCTAGGATTTCATTTAGATTAGGGTTTGAATTTTCATTTAGGATTAGATTATTTAAGGGATTCAGTTTTTAATTATGATTAGATTATGGTTTGAGTTGAGGTTTGGTTAGGGTTTGATTTCTAAGGTTACCTTAGATTAGGATTTGAGTTAGATTCTAAGGCTTGATTTAGATAGGGTTTTATTTAAACATTAAAGGGTTTGAGTTAGATTAGGTTTTGGTTATAGTTTGATTTCTAGACTTACAATTAGATTAGGGTTTTTAGTTAGATTAGGATACATGATTAGGGTTTGAGTTAGATCTAAGGGTTTCAATTTTTAGTTAGGATTAGATTAGGGTTATAGTTTTAGGGTTACATTAGCCCGTTTCAGTTATAGAACTCTAGGGTTAGATTAGGGTTAAAGAGTTTTCAAGTTAGGGTTAGAGTTTGAGTTAGGTTAGAAATTAGGGTTAGAGTTTGAGTTAGGGTTAGGGTTATGGTTAGTGTTAAAGAGTTGGAGATAGCTCGTTCTAATATTTTCTCATTTTCTACACTAATTTTTTTTTTCTTTCTAATGTTTTTCTAATAATTTGTAATGGTTTTTTCAAATATTTTATAATGTTTTTCTAATATAAAATGTTCTTTTCTAATATTTACTAATGTTATATACTAATTTTTTTTTTTAATGTTAAATACTAATATTTCCTAATGTTATAATACTAATTTATTTTTCTAATATTGTAGATTAACATTTTTTTAATATTTCACTTAGTAATGTTTTTCTAATAATTCTACATTATTGTCTTTTTAATATTTTATAATATTTTTCTAATATTTTCTAATTTTCAAGACTAATATATTCTAATGGTTTTTCTAATATCTTTTCATAGTTTTCTAATATCTTCCAAACTAATATTTTTAAATATATTTTCTAATATTTTTCTAATATTTAAATGTAATATTTTTTCTAATGTTTACTAATAAAACTAATATTTTTCTAAAAAAAAAAATTCTAATGTATTTATAATAAAACTAATATTTTTAAAAATTTGTATCTAATTAAACTAATGTTTTTCTAATAAAATTGATATTTTTCTAAAAGAAAATTCTAATATTCTATGTTACTAGTACACTATTGTTTTTTAAATATTTTATAATGGTTTTCTAATATTTTCTACTTTTTTTTCTAATATTTTTCTAATGTTTTTCTAATATTTAAAAGTAATGTTTTTTCTAATATTTTTCTAATAAAACTAATATTTTTCTAAAGTTGTTTTTTTAATGTTTTTATAATAACTAATAGTTTTCTAAATTTGTTTCTAATCAAACTAATGTTTTTGTAAAAAAACTAATATTTTTAAATTTTTTTTTAATATTTTGTAATATTTTTCTAATATAGTGTAATATTTTTCCTAATATTTTGTAGACTAATGTTTTTAAAAATATTTTCTAACATAAATGTAATATTTTTTTCTAATGTTTTTCTAATAAAACTAATATTTTTCTAAATTTGTTTCCTAATGTTATACTAATATTTTTCTGATATTCTAGATTAACATTTTTTAATATTTTCTAATTTTTTCTAATATTCTAAAATATTGTTTTTCTAATATTTTCTAATATTTATCTAATTTAATGCTAATTTTTTTTTCTAAATTTGTTTTCTAATGCTAAATTAATATTTTCCTAATACATAACTAACATATACAAAAAATAAAATATAAACATTAAATTAATAGAATTAAGTAACATAAATAACCAATAAAAATATTAAATTAACATTAAAATATTCTTTGAAAACATAAAAAAATATAAAACACATTCAAATAATAACATATAAACATACCCAAAATAGCGCAATGATGAGAATCTGGAGGAAAATGATAGAAAATGGCATGACATGCTTACCAATCCAATATGTTTGCTCCAACATCTAGATCGAATTCACCTCTCCATAAAAATGAACGATAAAACAGGAAAATGGGGATTTTGAAAGTGAAATTTCCATAAAATATGTTTGGGTGAACATATTAATGAGGTATGTTCACCTGAACATACCTCATATATGTAAAATATGTTCACGTGAACATATATTTTTATTATGTTCACACAAACATAATTAGTATGTTCATGTGAACATATGATAAATACAATATGTAGATTTTGCAATTTTTTTTATTTCCTTTGTCCCACAAAAGTGGAACCCATTATTGTTGGTTCACCCAACAAAGATGTATGTCTTACTACATACTTCAATTTCTATGACAATAAGATGGCTTATAATTTAAGAGACAAGGATCCCAAAACCCTCAGGGATGCTTACAAGATGGTAGTTAATATTGAAAATGATAGAAAGGCCTCTGGTAAGCTAGGAAGAAGAGATGACTCAAAATTGTTCAATCCAAGGAACAATAAAAAAGAAAGTGATAAGCCTCCTACAAGTAAGAAACTAGAGGAGGATACAATGGGTCAATTGTTCAATCTTTTGAAAAAGATGAACCCACTAGATTTTAATGCAAATAAATCTAATGCTGGTGAGAAAGCTCTAGTGAATAATAATCATTTCAATAGGTAGGCTAGAATGCAAAATTATCCATACACTACTTAGTGAAAAGATGGCAAGCCTATCCCTAACCAGGCCCAAAATACAAAGGATAAAGGTAATCCTAACCCTTTGCAAAGAAACTCTATCAATATTATAGATGATATACCATGGTGCATCATATGCTAGTCACTTCATTCCTCATATTATTGCATAGTAGCCCAATCATTTGTTGCAAATCAGAATGTGTAAAATGAGGAAAGAGAAGAAGAAAAGAACCATGATGATGTGAGTTGCAACATGGTGAATTTATGTGACAACTATGATTATTCTGACTTAGAAGAACTTGAAAATGTTGTTGCTAATTAGAGAACTATTTACCAATTACATCATCAAAAATTTTTCTCAGACAATGAAGATTGTGATAAAGATAAGGTATGTACTACATCTTCAGATGTTGGTCATATAAATCTAAGAAATCCTTCTAAGGAAGAGATTGATAGAATTATAGCAGAGATGGTATCTCAAGTTCATAGTAACTATAATTTGAGAAATAGGACTATCAAAAATTTGATGCTATTAAACCATTTGGCATTTTCATAAAGGATATTACTCACAAGATATAGGATGAAAATAAGAAGAATAGTACATTGAAAACATAGGTCAAGGATAGTAAGAATAAAAAATGGGAGCCCAAGAAGAAATTACAATTTCAGATAGTTGAGATAGTTAAGGAAAATGTACAAGAAAAGAAATCAGAATCTAATGTCACTAAGAAAGTAATAGTGCCTATTGTTCAAAAGGTCTAAGCTCCATATATTCTTGTGAAACCTACTATATGTGATCTAATTGATATGATATCTATGTTGCCTCAAATAACTATAAAAGTTTCTTTATTTGAATTTTTTAGAATAGAGGAGCATAAGAGTAAAGATTTATCATGGTGAGGTGGGATAGTTAAAAAAAAAATGCTAAAAAAAGGCCATACAACAAACCTATTTTATAATAGAAGATACTGATATCATGTCTCATATTCCTAAAATGTTTTTAGATAATTCATCTATAGCTTATTTGAGGGATATTGATCCTTTTTTCCTTAGTCTAGTTATCAAAGGTAGAACTCTAAAAAATTGCAAGATAGATTTAGGATCCTCTAATACTACAATAGCATTTAAGGTCATAAAAGCCTTGGGTTTAGAGGTAGACACCAAAAAAGGTAGGTGTAGGGTCATAGATGCAAGAGAAGTGTCTATTATAGGTACCATTAATGCTTTACCTTTCAAACTAGCTTCTTATCCTAATGTAGAGTTAAACATGTCAGTTCTTGTAGTTAATATTCCTCCTCACTATGGAATGCTAATCTCTATAAAATTGAGTTCTACAATTGGAGATATCCTACAATGTGACTTTTCATATAGGTGACAAGGCTGTCAAGGTAGATAGGGAACCAAGGGTCAACCATATTTTTGGGGATAATATTGATAAGGATTCTACTTGTTTTTTAGACACCAATGTAAATGCATTCAGAGCAGAATTGATTATTCGAGAAGTTGAGAAGCTCCCAATAGTAATTTCACATGAAATAGAATGTTGCATGGATTCATAGATTTTGTGGACTGTGTGTTTTGATGGGGCAAGTTCTAGAAAAGGTTTAAGAGCTAGGGTAGTTTTTTTATCTTTAAAGAAGAATACTTTTAGATTTTCATTTAACCTAAATTTTTCATGTACCTATAACATAGTTGAATATGAAGTACTCTTACTAGGATTAATAATTACAACTAATCATGGAATAAAAAAGTTGCATGTTATTGGTGATTTTGAGTTAGTAGTCTCTCAAGAAAGAGAGACTTATGCATCCAAGAATAAGAGGTTGAAGTAGTAAAAGAATGTTGTATGGGACCAAATTAATTGTTTGATGCCTTTTGCATCTCTTGGATGGAAAGAAGTAATAGCAAGATGGCCAATCAATTAGCAAATGTAGCCATTAAGCCTAAACATATATCATTTGCTGGTATTTCATAAATTGAAGTACAAAACAAGGCATCAATTCCTAATAATATAGAACACTGGAAAGTTTTTGAAGATGATAAAGATATTCTAAATTTCTTATCAAATGAAGACAAATATCATGGTTAAGAACTTGACTGTAGTGCTTTAAGTTAGAAAATAGATGGGAAAGAGACAATCTTTGCCCAAGAAATTTTGTAGTTAAAAACTAACAAAGTACCCAAGGGATTGGTAGTCTTACAAAGTATGTTTGATAACCAAGATAGAGTAAAGTCAAAGATCAGGGATCAAAAACCATGAGTACCTAAAGAAATAAATCTTGGTACTTCTGAAGCTCCAGAAAAGGTTTCTATTGGTTGGAATTTATCTAATAAAATTGGGAAGCCTTTAATTGACCTTCTAAGAAAATATAGACATGTCTTTGCATGGTCATGTGATGACCTCAAATCCTATAGAAGACTTGTTTTAGCATGCCATACCATTGAAGGAGAATATCAAACCTTTCATACAAAACTAGAGGCTAGTAAATCCTACCTTAGCTCCTAAAATGTAAGAAGAACTAATGAAGCTAAGGGATGGAGGAATATGAGCCAATTACACACTCTACATGGGTATCAAACTGAGTGCATGTTGGGAAGAAAAATTGAGATATAAGGCTTTGTGCAGATTTTAGAAACCCAAACATTGTGTGAGGCCTCGCACCGACCCATCCTAGCACCAAGGATACATTATTATTTTGATACTCATGCTTTGTTATGTCAAAACATTATTGGATACATTGAATATTTTTTTTATGCTATTTTACGATGTGTGATGCTTTACTTTAGTTATTTGATTTTGTCATTTATGCTTATAAATATGTATAATGAGGAAGAAAATGTATGCAACACTAACACATTTGGTTATGCAAGTCGAAAGTTTAGAAATATGAGTAGAATTAGATAAAAAACTATTTATTAAGAAATCAATGCTTTAATTTATATAATTCCTCTAATATGTAATTCACATTATGCATGTGGTTTTTAGACCTACATATGTGTGCAATGAGTGTGCAGGAAAATTAGCTGAGACAACTCAATGGAAGAGCGGAGCTAAATTACTTGTTAATTTGGTGCTAACCCTGTATTGTAATTTGATCGTACTATTCTCCTAACTTTTAATTGTTCCTAATAAGTCTTTAAAGGCTTAGAAAAATTAAATTTAAGTACCCCTATGGGTAAGGGTATGGGTGGGGGTACTTTCCAACCCTTTGGCTTCCTAGGTTGACTCTTAGGGTCACTCAAAAACCCTATTTTAGGTTGACTTCGAAAATGGGTTGTTCTTTACTTGGATTAGTGAAACCAAACCTCCATCTTGAGTACTTGAAGCCTAGTGGAGTTAAGGACCATACTTAGAGGCATATTGGGAGTAGTTTTGGTTTTTGTCACCCAATCCTCTAGTTTTGGAGGAAGTCTTGAAGATTGAAGGAAGAAAGGGAAGCTCTTCTCAAACCACCATTTCCATAACTCTTCTATGAAGGTAGAAGTTCTTCACTCCATGAATGGTTCTTTGTGTGTGTTCATGTTTTGAATCTTGCTTGAATCATGTTGGAGATATTGTGTAGTTATGCATTTCTTGCTTGTGTGTTGGGGGTGGATTTGGGAGGAATTTCACCTTGTTTTCTTTTGATGTTATTCATATGCCTTCTTGATGTTTTGATTGTTTTTGAGAGGTTTTCATGGGGATTTTTTTGGCAACACTCACCCTTGGATAGGGAAGAAGTGGCCATGTTTGGGGAAAGGGCCTTAGTTGGACCTCAATAGTGTAGAGTCTCCTCTCATGGTGAGAGGAGGGAGAAAAGGGTAGGGTGTGTGGGCCCCTACTTGTCATCTCATGCCTTGTGAATTCTCGAATGTGGAAAAGAATGAAAATCCTTGTGGATATAGCCTCAAAAGGGCCTTGTAAAAGAATGGAAGTTCTTGAAGTTTTAGCCCCGAAAGGGCTATGTGATGGTGTGGTGATTGACTTCTCCTATTGAGAAAATCCACCTTTCCCCTATATTGGTTCATTGTTGGACCTATTGTGCAACTGGGTGGGAATGCATGTTTAATTTTCTTATCTCCTTGTGTTGTTTATCTCCATGTTGGTTCTTGTCTCTTCCATGTTTTCCCTTGATGCAATGAAGACATTTGATAAAAGTTCTCTTATGAAAGCCTTGAAGAAAACTCAATGAATTATAATATTATGTAAGTTGTAATTGAATTTGATGTAGTGGCAAAGACATCGAGTTTTCTTACTAGTTCTTTCCCAATGGAGCTTTGAACCAAGATGAATAATAGAGGAAAGAAAATATTATGAAATTCTCCTTGCAATGCTCTCATGTGGTTCCAAATTTTGGCATATGTATGTGAGAAATTAGAATGATAGTTAATGTCTTGAATTGGGAAATTCTGAGTTTCAATTATGATAATGAAAGGTAATGGATGTGTTAAAGTTTCAATTCAATGTTTTGAACATTAACATGTAATAATAATCCTACATTATGATCACCAAGCTAGCACATTCATTGTTAAGCTCCCTTAGTAATACAATTGAATTTGATAAGAATTATTCATTAGCTTTTTGAATTATGAATTTAAGATCATAATTCCTTGATAAGATTCATAAAGAACAAGAGCAATTTGATTAAGAGGTTTTGAATTTCTTTGAATTTAAATAAATAAGAAAGAACACATGCCTTGTTATATGATGACTATGTACAAACTATACATCCTTGCCTTTAGATGATTGAATTAACATGAACCATAGTAGAAAGAGAATTATAATCCCTTGCATCCTTTTACATTAGTGTGCTTGTTCATAAGAACACTATTAACTCTAGAAATATCTAAACTCGTCTTGCATAACAATGAACTTAGCAAGAAAACATGCTAGAACTTGGCAAAAAGAAATTGGTTTTCAAATTGTGCTTCTCTAGGTCTAAAAACCCTCTCTGGAAAATGTATGGAGAAGCCTTAAAATTCCCTCTGTCACAAAGAATATTCCATGAAATATTCTTCTTTGCATTGCAAATTAAAAATCATTGTCAATTCATTAAATAATATAACTTTAATAAGATTGAATATAAAGCATCTAAATATATATATGTTAATGCTTTTAAATTCCATCTCTCAACTATAAAACTTTTGTGCATTTAATTCCATAGCTCTTAGAGATTTAGGCATGATTCAAGTCGAATCATATAGAAGATTTTAATATTAAAAAAACCCCCAACCACCTATCAGCAAGTACAGGGGTCGAATCACTTGGGAAGGAGCATGAGATTTTATTTTTAACACTTAAATTGTGTCAGACCTTTTTATACTTCCCCCACTCATCATCTTAACCCTGCAATGACGTGGGGGCATGTTGGCTTGTGGAGGTGGTGAAGGGGTTAACATAAAAGTTATACCCCCTGCGCTTTTTCACCCACCCCCATCCCAACATCTCACTCTAGCTCATGCACAATCCAATGCATGGGAGAGGGAGGAGACAAGTCTGCATGCACAGACCATTGGGCAGCACACTAGGACTTAGGAAAGCACGCAGGGGAGAGGGGGCCACTTGTGTGGTCAGGTCTTTGGCTTGCATGGAGGGTAGAAGGGGTAGGTATTAGGATAGAGGGTGGGGTAATTTGGCATAATAAATTGCCATTTGTTTTTTTGAATTTTTGTTATGATGTGTGGTGTTGGTTGATTGTTAGTAGGTATTAGGATTGTAGTTAAGTGATATAGTCTTTTGTTAGTATAGTTAAATATATTAGTTAGTATGTGTAGTTTAATAATGTTAGAAATAGCTTAGATTTAGGTTAATTGTAGATGAGAGTGGTATTTTATTGTAGTTTAGTATTTAGTTAGTAAGTTTTGTATTGTGCATAGATTGTTAGTTTAGCATAGTAGTATGGAAATTTTAAATTTAAGATAGTTTAGATTGAAGTTGTAATTTTAAATTAGTATTAATTTGTTGATTTGAGTTAGTAGAAATTTAATGTTAGTCTATTTAGGATTGTTGAAAGTTTATTTGTAGTAATAAAGGGGGGGGGGGGTAAATGATAAAATATCATCAGTAATGTTAATCTAGGTTTAAAAAAAAGTCTTGTTAATGAGATTTAGTTTGATGCATTTTATTTAATCTTGGATATATAATTGATGTTAATGTTGTTGTGAAATAAATCTTAAATTTTAGGAGTATTTAGTTTTAGTGAGTATAGTTAGCTTTAGTATAGTTATGATTCACTAGTTTTAAGTGCATAGTAAATTTAGATTTAATTGAATCAATTTGAATTAAGTATAATTAGATACATGTGTCCAAATGTGATACTTCTTAAAGTTGGTTCTTGATTAAGAAAGGTTATATTTAGCTTGACTTGTACTCATCAAATTGTTACCCAAAAATTTTTAAAAATATATATATTTACATTGTAAAAATTATGTAATACTGAAACAAATGTCAATATCAATTTTATAACAGGAGTATAAATTTAATGATTTAATCCTCCTCAAGATTTTAAACTTAGATGTCGTGTAGAGAACCTACACCTTAACTATGAACACAAGCATATCAAGCAAGTTTAGATTATGAAAGAAAAAAAAAAGTTTGTTGTGTGTTTTTACCCTTACTTTTTGGGCATGACACATTGCTTCTTTAAAAGATAACTACGGTTTACCTAATATGGAGACCATGCTGCAACAAGTAACTGGTTCAAAATTAATGTCCATGATGGATGGATTTTCAGGTTACAACCAAGTTCTTGTAAATGAAAATGAGCAGTTTAAAACAATCTTTACTACTCCATGGGGCACATATATTTATGTAAGAATGCCTTTTGGTTCAATTGATGCAGGAGGAATTTTTCAAAGGGCCATGAATGTAGCTTTCCAAGATTGCATTGATATGTTTTTAGTAGTGTACTAGGATGATCTTATAGCATATTCAAAAAGGGTTGAGGACCATTGTAAACACTTGGGAAAACTTTTTATCAAAGCCTTAGAATATGAAGTCTCTTTGAACCCAAAGAAATGCACATTTGGAGTGATGGAAGGAAGATTGTTGGGTCACTTAGTATCAAAAGGTGGGTTAAAGATTGACCCTAAAATAGTGACTGCAATTGATACAGCTCCCAAGCCAAAAAATGTAAAAGGAATATAGTCATTTTTTGGGTAAGTAAATCTTATAAGAAGATTTATTACTGATTTCACTGAGATTAGTAGGATAATATCTAAAATTCTCAAGAAAGGAGCTATTATTAGTTGGGATGGTGAGCCTTCAGAAGCTTTTTAGGAAATTAGGACTGCCATAAAAAATGCACCAATCCTTAGGACTCTTGATTACGCGGAGCCAATGCATATCTTTTACTTTTCATCTTTTCATGTTGTGACAATAGTTTTGTTATAGTTGATGAAGGATATGAAAAACCTAGTGCATTTTTTTGTAAGTTCCTTCAACCTACAAAATTAAAATATGAGATAAATGAAAAGTAGGCTTATACCATGGTAAAAGTTTTCAATACCTTCAGATGTTATCTTGTAGGTGCCACTATTATAGAATTTGTACCAAGTGTAGTTGTTAAGGATATTTTCTCTTAGTAGGAGGTATATGGTAGGAGGTGCAAGTGGATTAATAGAATCCAAGAGTTTAATGCTAACATCCAAATTACCAAATTAGTAAGGGGTCAAGGATTTGAAAAATTAATGGCTCAATCAAACCTAGATGCCAACCAAATAAACATGGTAGCAGAAGATTTAAGGTCAGGCATTTGTGATATAGATCATTGTGAGTGGTACACTAATGCTATATTCTACTTGCA
Source organism: Cupressus sempervirens (assembly GCA_028749045.1). Lineage (NCBI taxonomy): Eukaryota > Viridiplantae > Streptophyta > Pinopsida > Cupressales > Cupressaceae > Cupressus > Cupressus sempervirens. The sequence goes on along the minus strand of CM053783.1, from coordinate 732,506,834 downwards.
ACATATGGAAGCCCCACCCCACCTGATAGATAATGAAAAGAGAAGTACAAAATTGTGTGCAATTAGGTATATCATTGTTAATAGCAATCTGTGGTGGAGAAACTTTGAAGGAGTATTGCTGAAATGCATTGATCAAGAAAAATCTGAGGAGATATTAAATGATATACATTTAGGAGTATGTGAAGGGCATTATATGTCTATAAATACTACTCACAAGATAATGAGAGCTAGATTTTGGTGGCCTACTCTTTTCAAAGATACACAATTGATTGTCAGAAAATGTGATGCATGTCAAAAGTTTGCAGGTAAGTTAAAATTTTCTATAAATACCCCTCTAAAACTACTTGAAGTTTAGGCACATTTTCAGAAATGGGTTATGGACTTCATAGGTGAGATCTCCCCTAAGTCAAGTACTAGTTACTCCTAGATCCTTGTAGCTACATATTATTTTACAAAATGGGTAGAAGTCATTCCTACAAGAAATGATACCAAAAAATTAGTGAATAATTTCCTTTTGAACAACATTATAACAAGATTTGGGTGCACTCAAAGGATTGTAATTGACAACGCAATGTGCTTTAGATCAACATCCTAACCTTATCATCCATAAGGAAATGGAGAAGTTGAGTCTACTAATAAGATCTTGTTAAAAGTCATAAAAAGGACTTTGGATGAGAACAAAAAGGCATGGGATTCCAAGTTGCAACTGTTAGTTTGGGTTGACAGAATAATAATTTAATAGGCTTATACAACTACATCTAGATGTATAATGAAATCATTGATGATATGTAAGAAAGAATATATGAGTTGGTGGGACTAACAAAGATAAGAAAAGAAGCCTCTACCAAGAATGCAAAGTTATAGTTGCAGGAAAAATTGTTCTTTGATAAAAAGATAGTGGTTAAGAAGTTTGTACCTAAAGACCTAGTTTTGATGTGGAATGCTAGGATTAAAGACAAAGGTAAACATGAAAAATTGATCCTATATGGTTGGGTCCTTATTTATTTAATGCTACATGGGGAGAGGATTCATATATTTTGAAATAATTATCAGGTAATATTCGTGAACTATCAGTTCATGGAGAGTTCTTGAGTGTAGGTTTTTTGTATATTCTATAAATTCTTGTAAATTCCCTGTATAGTGTTTCTTCTTGTGTTGTTGCTCTCTCAAAGTTATCAAAAAATTGGTCAAGTATCTAGTCTACTTCTTGCAGGGATTCTAAGCCCTCGCATGAATTATATATTCATCATCCTGAGACAGAGCCACTATTGGCCTGGTTTTTCACAACCAAAAAATTTGTTGCATTTTACATTGAAAACACAATTGACTCATTGAAATTAGAGGTCATGTGTGTTAAAACTTGTTTTCCCTAGATAGAAAACCTTAAATTTTATGAAACCCTTAATTTCATGTGCCCTATATTTTAAATAAATAAAGTTGTATTGGTTCTTTTGAAAATACATGGGAATTTTTTCCCTTAGAAACTCTTTTCTTTAAATTTTTCATGTATATCTTTTGAAAGTATTTTCCCAAAAATCTTTTACCTTAGCATTTAATTTGACTGTGGTTTTAACCTTAAGTTGACTTGCCAATGTTCTTTTGAAAATGCTTTAACCTTGGTGTGGTCTATCTTGTCAAACCATTGATCAAAATAAGATCAACATTAGGCACTTTTCTACATTATGAAAGTGGCTGAGCTTTAGATAAAGTGGTGAAGTGAAAATGTGACTTTTGTCTCCATGGGTCCTAGCTAGCCCTTTTGAAATACCATGTGATAGAGTAACCTTGATGATCATTGAACATTTGGAGATCAACAGTGAGTGCTTTCCTACATTATAGAGATGAATAAACTTTACACAATGCAGGGAAGCACCTTGTTGACATGTGGAATTTCTGAGGTCACTATTCTTGTGGGCCACAACATTTGAAAGGTGTTAGGATAGCTAGAAGAATGATAGAACAATTAGTAGATTAGCTTTTTCTCATTGGGTATAGTTGATGTTTGGGTTTTCCATGAAGAGAATCTTGTGGAACTATCGATCTTGAGAAGATCAATGGTAGATGCTTTCCCATTTTATAAAGATGCCCGAGATTTAAAGAATGTAAGCAAGAAACTTTATCACATGTGGCCATGTGGGGTTAGTTATTATGAAGGTTGCTAGGTAATGTTGAGATGGAATGTATGCCAAATGTTTTATGCTCATTCACCGAGAAGTATTGTGTGTAAAATAAGGTGGAGGTTGAATGCTTAGTGGGCCCAAAATATTAAAGGCAAGTGTAGTGACAACTAAGGGTTTTTATGGTTATTGATCATTTGAGATCAATGATTGGCGCTTTCCCACAATTTGAAACTACTTAAACTTTAAAGAATGTGGGGAAGTTCCTTGTTGACACATGGCCAATTTCACAAAAGGGTAGCATAGTCATTTATTTTTAAAGCTAAGTTATCTGATTTATGAAGGTCAATGGCTGAATTTTAAATTATGTGGCATGACATGCAATATGACTATTGGGACATTATTTTTGATCAATGGTTTTTCCAGTGAGACTAAATTTGTAATAAGGTTTTTGATTTTTCATTATTGAACACTAAAGTTGTAGAATTATCACAGAGTGAAGATATCCAAAGCTAAAGGTACATTTTTTGAGGGTTTCAAGTTGCTGCTAATGATTCTTTAGAGAAATAAATAGAAAAATCAAATAAGTGTTTGAATTTTTGGTTAATTGAGAAGATACACTCACAATAAGATGATTTTTCAACATGCCTCCCTAAAGGATTTCTTAGGGAAAGTAGATTACATAAAAAGGGTTGTGCATGATGATTTTTTAGATCCAATGCTACAATCTATAAATGAACTTTCTAGGGGAAAATAATTCATACCAAAGAACCCTAGATTATTGATTAATGAGAATTTCTATGACAAAGAAAACTAGTTGAGAGATGCTAAGACATCTATTAGGGGTTTAGAGTTGTTTTCTAACTGATTTGTAGAAAGAAAACTCGATACTTCCTTGAATAATGTATGGGAATTTGACATTGAAAAGTTAATTATCCTAGGGGTTTTCTTTGATGATGACTTACTTGTAGTAATGTCAAAGAAGTATGATCCAATAAACAAGATAGTAAAGAATCATTCTGGTGACAATCCTTTTTAGGGTTTCACCATAATTGATTAGGGATGTTTTTAAGTTAAACCCTAACCATGCAGTGCATGAGAAAATAGATATGAAAGATCTATACGCTAGGTATGAGGCTCAAAAGGTATATTTAATGAATGGATCCTAGAGCACAAGCACTACATTTCTCTCTCTATAAGATATTTGGAATGGATGAAAAAGATCAAATCTCAAGATCTATTGTTTTCATCATTTCTCAAACACTATATTATTGTATGAGTTCTATTTTCAATTTTACCACTCTCTTGGTAGAAGAGATTCATACTAGATTAATGGGTATAGCTAAGGCTAAAGTTTATAAGCCTTCCTACTGGTACTCCATGTTAATGTACATATGTTTGTACAAGTGAGTTACCTTTTTCTCTAAAGAAATAAAATTGGAATTGGAAAGAGATGGAGAAAAGCTCTCTGTCTAATTGTGGAGTGCAGACATGACATGGGAGGTTACTAATGCAACCTTTTTCAGATTTGATAGTGTTGGATACAATTGATTAATAGTGTATTGTCTTTTATGTTACACAAATTTCATATCATTATTAGTTAGTATATGTCGAGCTCATCTGGGCATACAAGATAGATTTCTATGGTTGCTGAGCAATCCAGAGTTTGCCTAGTTCAAAAAGTAGTGTCTACTGAATTCACTTAGGCACCAAAGGAAAATTTGTGGTTGATGAGTGTTAATTGAGCTCACTCAGTTAATGAAGGAAATGTTGGATTGAACTAGTGCTAACTAAGCTCACTTGGTTACCAAAGGAATTTGTGAGTATGTAGTGTTGACTAAGCTTCACTTGGTTAACATAGAAAAATTGCTTCTAAGTTAGTATCTACCAAGTAGGTTCAGCTATCAAAGGATACTCTTATTTGGGCATATTAAGTGTAATTTATTTATCTATTGGTTCTAGCTGACTTAGAAAATGAATATTAGTTATTCTAAGTTGTATTCTAGCTAACTTGACAATGTGAATGATATAAGTATAAGGTGAAGTTGTAGAATAGAAGGTGTGGAATGGTGTGTAAATACATTGAAGATTTGATAATGTGAAGAGGAAGTGAATTAGAAGGATAAGAAAAATATTCTTGTGAAGCTAAAAGGATGCATTCAATCAAGAAGGATCAAATACAAGCCAGAGTAGATATCTATAATAAAAAATTTAGTTGCATCCAAATTAGGTCATTTCATTGTTACCCTCTAACCATTATAGAAGTGATCTAAAACTCTTAACATAGTTGGTTTAATAGCCATTTGTAAATCCTTTAACAAGGTGGTAGTTCTATTGAATTGTCCAAAGACCTCTAAAAAGGCCACTCCTAACAGGGTGATTAAATCCTCTAATAGAGTCACACCTAACAGTGTGTTTTATAACCTTTAATAGGGTTGGCTCCTAATAGGGCTCACTTTAGAAGAGTGAAAATAGTAAATAGTTGCAATTGGTGGTTTTTTCCAAATTGGGTTTCTATGTTAAATCTTGGTGTCAAATTTATTCATGCTATTTCTTTTCTATGTTTGTAAGTAAGTTAAAATAATGATAATTATAGATAACATTTTAAGATCTACATGCTAATTAATTACTAAGCATTCTCAGTTTTTACCAAGTCACAACATTTCTTTATTTTTCAAGCATGAGCAGAATGAAGTTTTTATAGAATTATTTTATTGGTATCTAAGGGATCTAAGAAAAATAAATTAGTAACTAATTCACCTCTCCCCTCTCAGTTACTCCTCTTATATTTCCAACAATTGGTATCATAGATTTTGGTGCTTATAGAGAAGGTTTTAAGGACCTAAGCTAAATATCATGATGTCTTACAAAAGAGAGATTCCCAAGTTGAAAAGAGATAATTTTTCATCATGGCAAGACTTATGAGGTTACATCTAGCTACTATCAGTGATTCAAGTTGTAAATATCTTGATACTAAATAAAAGACTCTAACTAAAACATCATCAGTTGAAGATATTGTTGAAAACAAGAATCATAACATCATGATGATTGGTATTGCATCTACTCTTAGTAATGATGGATTTGATGAAGTAAAAGACTGTAAACTAATCATGAAATGTAGACCAAATTGAAAGGAATCTATGGAGGGGAAGATAACATAAGAAGAGCCAAAGAAAAAAGTCTCAAAGGACTATTTTATCAAATGAAAATGAGAGAAGATGAAAATATTGCAAAATACGTGGAAAGAATCAAGGCTAGTGTAAGTGCAATCAAAGCATCTAGAGGCAACATTGATGATATGATTAGTGTAAGCAAGGTAATTAGAAATCTTATTCCTATTTATACAATTAGAGTATCTATTATTCAAGAAATGAGATGTGATCCAAATAACAAAATAAGTTTGGATGCTCTAGTTGGAAGATTGATAGCTTTTGAATTAGACAACTATGATAACTATGTTCCTAATTCCAAAAATATTGAGTTTGCATTTGAAGAAAAACTCGTACTCAAAGAAAAGATTAAGAAATCAAAGGCCAATCAATAAAGAAGTAAAGAAGAAATTCAAGAAAGTTCTAGTATTCATCTTGAAATTTTTGAAGCCCTACTTTCAAAGAAATACTCCAAAGGCAGAGGAAAGTACAAAGGTAAAATTCCTCTAATCAACTTTTCTTGTGAAGAAATTGGTCATATTGCTACTAGGTGTCCAAATAGAGAAAGAAAGGATAAAAACAAAAGTAATAAGTACAAAAGCAAGAAGGAATTCAAAAACTATAAGAACTACAAGGACAAAGGTAATAAATCTTGTGTTATGGCTAAAGATTCTGATAACGGGGAAGATTAAATGGTGTATATTGTTATAAAAGATGAATATGATGATGAAGGAGATAAGATTGCACTTATCTCTCATATTAGCAAAAATGATACATGGATTATTGAAAATGGATGTTCACATCATATGACTAGAGATAAAAAAAAATTTGAACAATTAAAACATTATGATGGAGGTAGTGTAAGATTTGGAAACAATGAATCTTGTTACATAAAAAGAAAATTTTATATCTCATTAATCAATGAACTTATATGTAATAATGCTTATTGGGTTGAAGGGCTAAAGAATAATCTATTGAGTGTGGCATAGTTGAATAACATTAGATTCAAGGTAGAATTCATGGATGGAAATACCAAATTACTAGATGAAAAAGGAAATCTGGTTGGATCTGGCAAGCAAACAAAAGGTAACCAATTTTATCTTGATCTCAATGAAAATTCATGTTTGATTGCTCATATAGAAGAAAACTGGCTATGAAACAAAAGGTTATGTCATGTAAAATTTGATAATTTGGTTAAGATAAGGAAATAAAAAAATGTAAGAGGTATACCTAGTTTGAAGAAACCTAATATGGGTCTATGCAAAAATTGCCAAATTGGTAAGATGGGAAAGACTAGTTTCAAAAGAAAAAACTATCAATTTGAAGAAATCCTAGAACTTGTAAATACAAACTTATGTGGACCTATTGGAATATAGAGTTATAGTGGATAAAATATTTTCATTCTTTTTTTTTATCATTAATCTAGAATGATGATTGTAATGTATCTAAAAGAAAAATTTGAAGCTTTTCAAAAATTCAAATGGTACTTGGCAAGAGTAGAGAAAGAAACTAGAAAGAAGTTAAAATGTTTAAGATCAAAGAGAGGTGGTGAATTCATCTCAAATGAATTTATTGAATTATACATTGAAAAAGGAATCAAAAGACAAGCATCAACCCCTGGTACACTAGATTAGAATGGTATAGCTGAAAGAAGAAATATATCCATCATGGATTGTGCAAGAACATTGATGATATAAAAGAATGTTGCAATCAAATACTAGAAGGAAGCTAGGAGCACTACAGTTCATACCTTGAACCAAGTATAGCTAAAGAAAGACTCCAATCAAACTCCTTATGAACTATGGTATGGCTACATACCTAATGTAGGTTACTTGAAAGTATTTGGTAGCAAATTTTATATCATGAAAGAATCTAGAAAAGGAAAATTTTATGTCAAAGGTGATGAAGGCATATTTCTAGGATACTTCTATAGAAGTAAAGCATAAAAATGTTTGAATTTGTCTACTCATAAAATCATAGAAAGTGCACATGTGAGAATTGATGAGTTTGTAGAAAAGAGTGAAGAAGAAAGAAGCAAAGAACTAGAGGATTACAGAAGATTTGTTTACTATGAATCTAGTACCCTGCCAAATCTATCTAAAAGAAAAGATACTTCACCTTTTGAGTACCTGTAGTCTCCAATAGTTACTAAGTTGCAGACAATGCAACCCAATTCATAGTCTAAAGGACCCATGTCATAGTTAGAGGCTACTGAGCTATCTCAAGAGCAAACTGAGTCTGATGGACCCAAAGCATAGACAATGGGACCTGAGCTTGATGAAATCAATAAAAAATATTCTAAATCCAAGGAGCCTATATTAGCAAGGTATGTTAGAAGGCATCATACACCTGATCAAATCGGAGACATATTTGATGGAACAATGAGAAGAAGAAAATTGAAAGGAAATGATGACTTGTGTAAGGAATTTTTAGAAGAAATAAGTAAGGATTTTGAGATATCTATGTTTGGAGAGATAAAATTCTTTGTTGAATTATAGATTCAGTAGAAGAAAGATGGTATGTACATTACTCAATCCAAGTACATGAAGGAGATACTAAAGAAATTTTGAATGGAAGATTCAAGATCAATTAGAACCCCTATGTCTACTAGACATAAGCTTTTTAGAAATGATGATTCCAAATAGGTAGATCAGACTACATACAAATCAATGATTGGAAAACTACAATATGTAGTACATATAAGGCCTGATATTACATTAGTAGTTGGGATGGTGGCAAGATTCTTAGAAAATCCCAAAGAAAATCACATGAAAAAAATCAAAAGAATCATGAGATATCTAAAAGGTACTAAAGAATATAGCCTACGATACAAAAAAGGAGGAAAATTGGACTTAAAATTATTTACTAATGTTCAATAGGTAGGAAGTATTGATGACAGAAAAAGCACTAGTGGTGGAGCATTCTTTCTTGGTAAAAGACTACTTTCTTGGACAAGCAAGAAACAAAACTACATCTCTCAATCCACAGCAAAGGCATAATATGTGGTAGTAGTAATCAATTTCTCTAACATTGTTTGGTTCAAGCATCTGATGATAGGCATTGAGAAAGAAATCAAAGATCCAGTAGTCATGTACTATGATAACACTAGTGCAATCAATATATCAAAGAATCTAGTAATGCATACCAAAAAAAAGCACATTGCTATAAAATATCACTTCTTAAGAGAATTGGTGCAAGGTAAAGAATTTAGATTGGAATATGTAATAAAAAAGAACAAAATGTAGATATATTTACCAAGATATTACCTAAGGATGCATTTATGTATCTAAGAGGTAAGCTAGGGGTCATTCCCTATCTAAAGCTCACTAAATGAAGATTAGTGATGCATCAACTAGAGCATGTTGAAAATAAATCAATTAGTTAAGTATTGATATGGGAATATTGAAAATGAATCAGTACTTAAGGTACAATGATATTCACTGATCATTATCTTTGGCATGTGTTTTCAAAGAGAGAGAAGTTTACTATCATATCTCATAGAATTTTTTTTAGAGAAGCTTTTTATAAGAGGGAGAAGTCTGCTATTAGAAGAAGTTACTACAAATAGAAATTTTTTGACAAAAGGAAAAAATTAAGATAGAAAGAGTTCACACTAACAAAGGGAGTTCTCATGGATATGAATCAAAGTGAAACTAATGAGATGTTCCTTACTTCATCCTTGTTCAAAAACTTCATTATGTTATCACATGTTGTGTTGCCATCAATGCTAAAGAGGGATATTGTTAGATATAATAGATTAATTGTGTATTATCTTTGATGTTCACAAAATGTCATATTATTATCAATTAGTGTATGTTGATCTCACTCGGGTAGTGAAGATAGTTTTTTGTGTCTATCGAGCAATCCAAAGTTTGCCTAGTTTAGAAAGCAGTGTCTACCAAATTCACTTAGGTGCTAAAGAAAATTTTGCATATGATGAGTGTTAACTGAGCTCACTTGATTAATGAAGGAAATTTTGGATGGAACTAGTCTAACTGAGCTCACTTAGTTACCAAAGGAATTTTCTAGTATGCAGTGTTGACCAAGCTTCACTTGGTTAACACAGAAAAATTGCTTCTGAGCTAGTGTCTACTGAGTAGGGTCAGTTATCAAAAAAATTTCTTATTTTGGCATATTAAGTGTAATTGATTTGTCTATTGGTTGTATCCAACTCAAAAAATGAATATTACTTATTCTAAGTTGTATTCTAGCCAACTTGACAATGTGAATGATATAAGTAGAAGGTCAAGGTGTAGGATAAAATGTGTGAAGTGGTGTGTAAATACATTGAAGATTTGATAATGTGAAGAGGAAGTGAATCAAAAGGATAACCAAAATATTATTGTGAAGCTGAAAGGATACATTCAATCAGGAAGGACCAAGTACAAGCTAGAATAGAGATCTGTAATCAGCAATTTAGTTGCATCCAAATTAGGTCATTTCATTGTTACTCTCTAACCATTGTAGTAGTGATCTAAATCTCTTAATATATTTGATTTAAAAACCATTTGTAAATCCTCTAACAAGGTGGAAATTCTGTTGAATTGTCTAAAGACATCTGACAAGGCCACTCCTAATAAGGTGATTAAATCCTCTAACATGGTCACACCTAATAGTGTGTTTTGTAACCTTTAATAGGGTTGCTCCTAATAGGGCTCACTTTAGAAGAGTGAAAGTAGTAACTAGTTACAATTGGTGGTTTTTCCCAAATTGGGTGTCCACGTCAAATCTTGTTGTCAAATGTGCTCATGTTATTTCTTTTCTATGTTTGTAACTAAGTTAAATGAATTATGATTACAAATAATATCTTAAGATTTTCATGCTAATTAATTACTGAGCATTCTTAGTGTTTACCATGTCACAATTTTTTTTTGTTTTCTGAGCATTAGAAAAATTAAGTTTTGACAAAATTATTTTACTAACATCTGAGGGATCTAAGAAACTTTTTTTAATAACTAGTTCACCCCTCCTCTCTCAATTACTCCTCTTATATTTCCAATAGATAGATACTTTTCTCCACACTTAGAATGATACTAGATGGAGATATCATCCCATACATAGTGTCCAATGTATTCAAAGTTTATGGTTTTCTTAGAAAATCACATGTGTTACCCTATCAATTGCCTTTGAAGGTGGGAATTGTAGAGCTCTTATGGCAGATAGGATCAGTATAAGAAAGAGAATTGTTGGAAAAAAACCAAAGGTGTTTTCTTTTCTCAAATTAACATTGAGCATAATTTTTTTTTTCAAAAAGGGATAGAGGAACTTAGAAAAGTTTCTAGAATAATATCATATGGCTCAATCCCATTCTCACTTTATAGACCCAAAGGGTTTTTATGAAATATTCAGAGAATGAACAAAAGCCTAAGCCTAGAAGCAGCTTGTATACTTTCCTAAAGATATAGTTACGAATAAATTTTCATTACAAGAACAAGAGGATAGGAAAGAAAAATGGAAAGTGTGTAGCAAGATTCTAGATTTTATAAATGCTTTTGAGCCAGATTATGATCCCCTTGCTGATAGAAAATACTGGGGTGTAAAGATATATATTCTTATGGATAATTTTGTTGGGTTCATAAAAACTTTGAATGAGAAGAAGAAAATTTTGACCCAAACATATCTAGGCAAGGCCATTGAGGTAGAAAATAGGTTGGCTAATAGATTAATTATAAACACAAACTAGTATACATTATAGAGAAAAGTTGGGTATGTAGTGGCAAAGAATGTACAACCCATACCTCTTTACAAGGGACAACGTTATGAAAGCCCACCTACTACACTTGCTCCCAAGAAATAGGAATTGGAATAGAAATATTATTCTAGGGTTGAAGATTATTCTCCTACCCAAACACCTTTTCGAATAAATGATGAATTGTCTCTAATAGAACAATTGAAACAAATGGGAGGAGAAAAAGATATTATTATAGTTATTGCAGATATACAAGAAGGAGTGCCTAAGGAACCTCCTATGCCAACATTAGCTCTCACTTTGGGATACTTTAGAGGTAAAGAAATAGATCTTATAGTTGCAAAGGCATCTAAGAAATTCAATGATGAGAGTTTTGTGAAATCAAAAGCATTTGCTCAATTTTTGTGGAGAAAAAGTATAAACAATTTTGAGGAGAAATACAAAAGTCTTAAAATAAAGAAACTTGGCAGGGATGGATCTGAAATTGAGGAGGAGGTAAAGGCTAGTTTTATTAAGGAATTTGTACAAATAACTCCTAAAGGGGGAAGGCAACTGCTAAAATTTTTAGGGGTCTTAATATTACCTAAATGGGATATTGCAAATGCTATGATTTTTGACACTATGAGGAAATTAAAAGACACCCAGTTCAAAACTAAGGAAGAATTCTTATAGGCCCATAAGGGGTTGAAATAAAATGATGAACATCAAGCCCTATTAATATGGTCTATTTAAGCCAGGATTCAAGAGGTTTCAAACTCTAAACATATAGGAAGCCTCATGATTTAGAGGGCGGATGAAGTGGGCAGTGATAAAGTTGCCAAGATGACAAAAGAAATGGTAGATTTTGGAGTGGTAGTTACTACCAAGGACTAGAATTTTTTTTTGGAGTTAAATGATAAATTTGAAAAGCTTCTAGATGTATATGAGGAAAGAGGGAGTAGAATACATCAAATAGAAAAGATGATGACTCAAATGGAGAAGTAAATGGGGAAGAGGAAAAAAGGAGAAGAATCTAGCCATCTGAGGATTACTTATCCTCCTCGTCCTCCAATTGAACCTTTCAAGTCAATTCCCCTTGTGGAAATACTAGCTACTCCACAGGGACTCGAAGCATGCATAGTTGAAGCGCTTGAAGAAGAAAGGGCTAAAATCTAGTCATTACATGTAGAGTTGGGTATCCATTGTCCAATATGAAAATAAATTAATAGATTCAATTATGTATCTAGTAGAAAAAGTAGAGTAGCTTGTATTTTATGATAAATTATCAAAACTAATAGATACATGGAATGAGTTAAAAGGTGATGAGGATACCTTGAAGCCAATTGTCAAAAAATGGAACAGTAGGGATAGTGATGTCACAATTTTATGTTGTTTAGTCATTGGTGTTTCTTGTGAGAAAATAGAGAGAATCTTGACATGACTAATGACCTCTGTGATTTTGAAAACAAAAGAGTTGCATTTTAGAGGAGAATTGTTAATTATTTTTCAAACTATCTTAGTAAAATTTTTGAACTTTTCCCTTATGCACTCAAGACCATGGATAAATTGAAAGATAAATAATAGTGGGCCAAGGAGTTTGATGAACTAATGTACATCAGATTGAATGATGTCATAAATGAAAAGGGCCACATATGGTTTTCCAAAAAAATTGACGAAGTTGTTAGAATTCATATATTCTTTGATTCTTTGAAAAGGGAGTTTGATGAAACTAATAAACTTGGAGAAGATGTTCTAAAGAAGTAGTGGGAAATATTGAATTTTAATTGGCCATATGACTCACTTTTCAACAAATGGATGGTAGATTTTTCCCAATCAAATCAACTGATAGCTGAGGAAACCAATGAAAGTGGTGTGGACCTAGATGAGTTACAAATAATAAATACACCAGAGGAAGGAAAAGAAGATCAACTAGTTGTAGAAACTAAGGTGGTCATTCAAACTAATAATTTCGTAGCAAAAAACCAATTGTAACTATTAGCTTGTCAATTTAGGATGATTTGGAGGGAGATCAACAAGTCGTATTAAATATCCAAATAATAGAACCTAATACCTCATATGTAGATCAAGCTATCCCATAGTTGGAAAAGTAATGGCAATAAGAAGTTACAACAGAAATGGCCCCACAAAAAGAAGATTCATGATGTAGGCATTATGTTGCACAAATTTTTGTCTTATTATGGCAATAACCTTTTGTATGTAATATCTTTCTATCTTAAGGACAACTATCCTTCTTCTCTTAGCCTAAAGCTTGTTGTATCTCATGCTATATAAATGAGATCCCAAGGTTAGAGTAAGCTTCCAAATTTTATGTAACTTTTAGTTTATGTTAGGCTTGCATTCGGTCTAGTATTCTTGATGTCAATTTTGTGATGTATTTTTCTCTATAAATCTAAGAATACATTAACATTGAAGGATCATGTTGTCTTGTCCTAAATTTTTTTGAGTTTTACCTCAGTGTTGTGTGATTTTCAATGAAAATTAATAGAAAGGAAAGTTATACCCATATCTATTTTCTCTAAATCTTGTCTCTACTATTATTAGCTAGTTATCTTGAGATTGGCTTATTCAATTTAATGCAACTAGGATAGGTTGTATATTAGTTTTCTATTACTTTTAACTCAAGGAAATAAGTAAATGGTTTAGTAAGGTGATAAGATTTCTTTCAGTAAGAAGGATATACATAAGAATGAGGTTTACGATAAATTGCTGATAAAATTGATTGCATTACAATTAATTAGGTAAAAATTGTTGGGTAGAATCTAAATGCTAATGAATAAGGCATTGATCATTTATTCAATTTGCATAAGAAGAAATCATAGAATTGCATGAAGTCAAATTTCAAAATCCAAATCAAATTTTCCTTCATGTATGAAGAATTTAATAGTTGGTAAGCACTTATTTGCATTTAATCTCTATGTGTTGTGGTTAGTTGATGTAACCTAGACTTACCTATAAATCTGAGAAGAATTGTGGCCAAACATTTTCTCTAGGGGATAAGTATTGTAAAATAATATCAATAAGTGAGTTAAGTGTAAAGATAGTATCTATTATTGAACCTTTTTATCCCTTAGGTGCACCTACCTTGGTTTTGCAAAACCTAAAGAGTAGAAAATCCTTGTGATTTTGTTGAAGTTGGGTCAAGATCTAAGGACTCCTTAGTTGAACATAGGAAATAGCCAACCCTTAGACTAAATTATTCTTCATTATCCTAGTATCAGGTGTTTTGTTGCTTGGTAGTTTTGAAACACTGACAAAACATTTTAAAATGAAAGAACCATCTATATCTTTATTTAAATAATAACTTATCTATTTAATATTATGTATACGATAAACAAAAACATCTAATTTTTTAAAACTAATATATAATGTCATCACTATTTCTTAATCATATACTAGTCTTAACTACCCAACTAATTTATGAAGGGTCCTCCCCTTAATACCATAAACCATAATAGAAACAAAGAAACAATAAAAAATGCAAGAACAAAATATGGACTTCTTATTTGCACCACAAATGCAGAATTGTAGAATTCACAAGTAAAATATGCTAACCCACATGGGTGCCTTCATTATAACAATCTGCAAGACTAAATTGTGAACTACCACCTAGAGTTTTCCTAGACAATGTTTAGGCCTTTCTTGAATAGGTAATTTTATGCCACTTAGGAAGGTTCTAGATGCTCAAACTTAACACCTAGGGCTGACAGACCCTAACAATACATATAGAGTAAGATAAATACATCTTTGACAAATTATTTTAGAACTTTTGGTAGCCCAACTTCCAAAGGACATAACTCTTGAACCATTGCTCAGATTGACTATTATAACCACTTTTTGAAAATGCCATCTCTTGATCTACAAGCTTAGAACATTGTAAGCACCCTTTCATCAATTTCATATCTCATCTAAGCACTCTAAGGCCTCCCATAGTGAGCCTAAATATTTTTCTACAAAATTTTCCACTAAAAATTTTAAATAACTTCTCTAATACTTAATTTGGAGCAATGAGATATTTATGGTAGGCTTACAACTCTAAAGTGAACTTTAATGTAGAAAATGAAAATATTCTGAGCTCATATGAGAAACTAAAAATATCAAGCTCCCATAAATTGTAACCACCTTGTCTACTAGCCATTTTCAAAATAGAAAAGACTGAAAATATAATATTTTTGGGTGATGCAAGATTGCTCTTACACCCAGGATGCTCCTACATCAGACACCTGGGGTAATTTGAGAAGTGACTCTATCACATCTCAAGTGTTCATAGGAAAACTAAGATGGTTAACCTCCTCCCTTTCTACCCATGATGAATCCTCCATTGGCCTACCTTTCCATTTGACAAGATATTCCTCATAAGTTTTGTTTCTTGTACTTTTTCCAACACGATTGTCCAATATCTTCTTAATCTCATTTTTAGTTGAACTAGTTATTGGAATACTCCTTTACACTTTTGCAACTTTATCTCCATCACCTCCTTCATAATACTCTCTAAAATCTAAAATATTAAATATTGGTGAAATCTTCAATTCAATAGGCAACTCCACTTCATGAGCATTTCTAGAATCATGCATTTTCACTATCTTGCATAGTCCAAACTTCTTCATCTTCATCTTATTATATGTACCTACTGGAAAATGCTCCTTTCTCAAATGAACCATGACTTTATGTCTAATCTAAAATTCCTTAATACTCCTTTTCAAATTTTCCCTAGCTTTATACTATGTACTCATCTTTATGATGTGCTTCTTCACCTCCTCATGGATGTTCTTCAAATGTTCAACAAATTCTTCTGCTTCAACACTACTTATCTCTCTTTTATCCAATTATTGCAATTTAGAAGCATTCCTGGGACTACTCCCATTAGTACTCCTATTAACAAAATTATTATGTGAAAATTCCACCTATGGTAAAATCATATCCCATCCTTTTGGTTTATCTCCAACCAAGCATCTCAGCAAGTTTCCCAAATTGTGATTCACAACTTTTTTCTATTCATCAGTCTGCAGATGATGCAATGAATTGAATTTAAAATATATTTTCAAATTCTTCCATAATGTATGCCAAAAATACCTAAAAAATTTGGTATCTTGATCTAAAATGATACTCTTTGGAAGACCATGTAGTCTCACCACTTCTTTGAAAAATAACTCTGCCACATAAACAACATCACTAGTCTTCTTGCAAGGAATAAAATGTGTCATCTTTGAAAATCTATCATCCACCACAAAAATAGAATCATGCCCTTGTTGAGTCCTCGATAATCAAAGAAAAAAATTGATGTTGACATCCTACAAGAACTTCTCTAGTATAGGCAATGGCTGATATAACCATGTATTCTACTTCACTCCTTTCACCATCTAACATACTCTAAAACTTTATACAAATTTTTTCATATCTTACTACAAATATGGCCAATAATAATTCTTAGCAACCAAAGCTATCATTTTATTTCTACCAAAATGTCTAGCCAATCCTCCACTATGCTTCTCCTTGATGAGATTCTCTTTCATTGAACTTTTGGGAATGCACAACTAGTTTCCTTTGAACAACATACTATCCTAGATCATGAAATCCAACCATTTTTTCTTTTCAAGTGTAATAGGTTTTGTACAAGACTTCCACACTTCACCAAAATTAGGATCATTTGGTAACAAAGTATTGAGTTTTTTGAACCCAACCACCTCAATCTGCATTTATGTTAGCAAAAGTTATCTTCTACTAAGAGCACCTGCAACTTTGTTAGACTTCCCACTCCTGTGTTTCAAAACAAATTTATAGCTCTACATAAGCTCAACCCACTTCAAATTCCTTTGGTTTAATTTTCCTTGACTATTAAAATATTACAAAGCTTGATGATCAATATAAAAAACAAACTCCTTAGGAAGAAGATAGTGTCTCCACTTCTTCAATGCTTAAACTATAGAATAAAGTTCCTAATCATAAACAAAATATTTTCTTTTTGCATCATTCAATCTATCACTGAAATAAGAAATAGGTCTACCTTCTTGGTTCATAATAGCTCCTATTGTAGTACCACTAGCATCACCATCTTCTTGAAACACCTTGTTAAAATTAGGAAGTGCTAAAACAGGCTAGTCAATAACTTTCTATTTCAACATATTAAAACTCTTGTCTGCTCCTATTGTCCACTTAAATTATTTCCTATCCCCTCTCATCATTTTAGTTAGGGATCCACAAATACTACTAAAACATCTTATGAATTTTCTATAAAAAAAAAGCTAGTCCATGAAAAGATCTTACCTCTGTTGTACTCTTTGGAGTAGGCCATTCAAGGATAGCCTTCACTTTCTTTGGGTCTATTTTTAGACCTTTTACTAAGACTACAAATCCTAGGTATACCAACTCCTTTACAAAACTACACTTCTTCGAGTTTATCAAAAACTTTTCTTCCCTCAACTTATCAAACACCTTACAAAAATGAATAAAATTCTCCTCCAATGTTGTACTAAAGATTAATATATCATCTAGGTAAAAATGACAAACTTATAACCTAGAAACTCCTTCAATACCTCATTTATGAGCCACATGAAAGTGCTTGGTGTATTGGTTAGCCAAAAAGGCATGACTAACAACTCGTATATTCCTTCTTTGGTCTTAAAGGTAGTCTTGCATTCATCACCTTCTCTGATATGAATTTGATGCTACCCACTCTTTAGATCTATCTTTGTGAAATACTTAGCTCCACTCAAATAGTCCATAATATCATCCATCCTTGGCAATAGAAATCTATACTTGATTGTGATCTTGTTGATAGCATGAGAATCTATGCACACCCTCCATTCTCCATTCTTCTTTGGTGCTAATATGGCTGGTATAGCACGTGGACATAGACTCTCTCAAATCAACCCCTTCTACAACAACTCATGAACTTGTCTGTTCAACTCTTCACTTTCTGTCGATGTCATTCTATGCACTGCCTTGTTTGGAAAACTAGCTCCTAAAACCAAATCCATTTGGTGACTAATCTTCCTCATTGAGGGCAATCCATTAGGTACATTATCTGATACAATATTAGAAAAATCTCCCAAAATATCTATAACTTCTATAGGTACCTCCTCTACTTCTTCTTTACTATCTTTAGGAATTATAGCAAAACACATATGTTCATGCTTCATACCTTTGAGTGACTCTTTTCCATCAACAAAACATATTCTAGAAACACTACATACCCTTTCTTCTTTCCCCTTCAATGGCTTCAACTTATGTTTCACTCCATCCTTGGTCAGAGTGTAGGTATTGGCTCACCCATCATGTACAACATGCCTATCAAAATGCTACAACCTACCTAGCAACATATGACATATGTCCATAGGTATGATATTACATAGTACCTCATCATGGTAGCTCCTAATCTTGAACTTCACTAAGAACTACCCATTGACCATGACCTTGTGGTCATCTTGGGGTCATCTTACACCCAATAAATATGGTATGGACATAGGTTTTTTTGTCTCTTTAGCTTCAACTTTTTAACCATCATTTCTAACACTAGATTATCAATACTTCCATCATCAATTCTTACATCACAAAACTTATCTTTACATCTATACCTTGTGTAAAACAAACTCCTTTGATCAGGTTCATTCTCACCACTTAGCAAGACTCTTCTATTAACTAGGACTTCTTCTAACATATTTAGAATGTGAGGATCTAGCATCTTCATCAACATGTACAACTCTATCTTGGCCTTTTTTTCTTTGATTTGTACTTTCTTGGCACTAAGAACATTCAAATTCTCTATGCCCTTCTTCTCTACAGTGAAAAAATTTCCCACAGAAGCCTCCTCTTCCATATCCTTGTCCTCTGCCTCTTCCTCTCCAATATCTATTATTTTGATCATCAAAATGATTGGAATTGTTTCCCCTCTAGTTCTAACTACTACTTCTAGGCTCATCCTTATTCTTTTAATCATCATTATGGCCACCATAAGATTATCCTCTAGATCTTCCACTGTAACCTCTTCCACTATTCTTGTTGTCAAATCTCTTACTCAGTTTCTCTTCAAATCTTAGGGAAAACTAGTATTCCTCAATATTATTCATTTGAACCAGACTCAGCTCATCATGAATACTTGGCCTTGACCCATTAAGATAATGAGCCACTTTCTCCTTATCAACTTGTACATGACTAATCCTTATGAGAACTCGATAGAACTCTTCAGTATACTCTTGAATAAATTTTCTCACTTGCTTCAACCCTTGCATCTTCTTCCACATATCAAGCTCATAATCCACAAGATTCAATTCTTTCTTTAGTTTAGATATCATATGATCCCATCTAGTTATTTTTTCCTTTTCCTTTCTATTTCACTCCAATTGAACCTCCTATGACCAGATCTTTGGATGTCCCTTTAGTTTTGCCTTTGCAAACTTGACCCTATTTAGATCCTTAATATATTCATAGTCAAAGTACTCCTCTAGTCCATTGATCCAATTGATGAACTCCTCTAGGTTAAGATTTCTCAAAAATGCGGGAACCTCAAACTTAGGTCTTTTTCTAATCTTTGAGATGGCCCTAAAAAGCCTCTCTTCCTCTAGGTTTAGAACCGCCTCTGCTTCAACATTTTCTTCCACTTCATCCTCATCCTCTCTTTCATCTCTTATAGGAAGATTTATTCCTCTATGCATTTGTTCTTCCAATTCTTGCATTTATCTTTGGAGGGCTCTAAAACCCTCATGTGTAACACCTACAACTCTTCTGTTGCACTCTTTTCATGGAGGCATTTTTGTGCTTCCACTGAAACCCTAGTGCACACTACCTCACAATTGTGATCTATCTACATGCTCAACCCAAACCATGGTCCTAGTGTGAACTACCTCATAGTTAGTGATCTGTCCACATGCTCAAGAACTCTAGCTCTAATACCACTTGATGAAGGGTTCTCCCCTTAATACCATAAACCATAATAGAAATAAAGAAACAACAAAAAATGGAAGAACAAAATATAAACTTCTTCTTTGTGTCACAAATGTGGAATTATAGAATTCATAAGTACAATATGCTAACCCACATGGGTGCCTTCATTATAGTAATCTACAAGACTAAACTATGAACTACCACCCAGAGCTGTCCTTGTCAATGTTTGGGCCTTTCTTAAATAGGCAATTTTAATACCACTTGGGAAGTTTCTAGATGCTTATACTTAATTTCTATGGCTGAGAGACCCTAACATTACATATAGAGTCAACTAAATACATCTTTGACAAATTATTTTACAAATTTTGGTAGCCCAATTTTTGAAGGCCATAATTCTTGAATTGTTGCTTTGATTGGCTATTATAGCCACTATTTAGAAATGGCAGCTCTTGATCTACAAGCTCAATACACCACAAGCACCCTTCCATCAGGTTTGTAGACATCATCTAGGAAATCTAAGGCTTCCAATAGTGAGCCTGAAGAGTTTTCTACAAATTTTTCCACCAAAAATCTTCAATAACTTCTCTGATACTTAAGCTAGAGCAATGAGGTTTTTATGGTAGGCTTAAAACTCTAAAGTAAACCTTCATGTAGAAGAATGAGAACATTTTGAGCTTGTATGAGAAACTTACTAAAAATAGAAAGTTTCCATAAATAGTAACCACCCTTTCTACTAGTCCTTATTAAAATGGAAAAGCCTAAAACTAAAATATTTTTTGGTGATGCAAGATTTCTCTTACATCCAAGACGCTCTTGTATTACTAACTTATCCTAACAATTTTCCATTCTCATTTTGATAATTTAATATCTAAAATATAACTCACTATTACAACCTTATTAAATTAAAACTGTAACTAATACTAATTATAAATCTAACACTTAATAAATAAAACTTTATCTAACACTAATTACTACTAACTAACCCTTACTAACTAAACACCCTAACATGAACCTACCAACCTTGCCACCTAACCCCTAACCCCTTACCCCACCTATCTTCTCCTCACATGGGCACACTAATCCAACCTTCCCACACTACCCAAGGGAAAAAGTGCATAGATGGTGATTGGAGGTTTGGAAGGGAAATCAAAGGATGGTTGTATTATGTTCCCCCTCATCCCCTTGCATTTTAAAGAAATCCCACCATTCCATTTCAAACATTTGCACCCAATACAAGGTCATGTATTGCCCAAGGATGTGCATGGGGGTACGTGAGTAGTCCTAATCACAAGGAATAAAGGACATAAGTATTGGGGTGTTTAAAAGATTATTTCAAACAAATTCTTTTTCAAACAACCACATTGGAGGTAATGAATTAAATTTGACTTGTTTTGTCCCTTATGAATTTATTAATATTGACTAATGAACCTTTAACCAAACCCTTGGCTAGTGTACTTCCTTGCATAGTGGGGTGACATCAACATCAGTGGATACATGGATAAGGAAGTTATGTTATAAAGTTTAGTGGGTGAAACTTAGGATAGTATAGAATAGTTTTTCATTGATATTTATTTTTTCTTTATTTTATTTTATAATTGTATATCTATTTTTTTGAAATATGTCAAGGATTTTAAAAGGGATCCTTTTAAGAATATTTTCTGTTGCAAAAGAGAATTAAAATTTTTGCATACAAATTCTAGAGAGCATTTTTGCTCAAAAAAAAAAAAGGAAATTTCCTAAGGTTCATTTTTTTCCTCCAAGAATTAGTGTTTCTTTTTAAAATTATTTTCTCATCAAGTGATAGGTTTATCTCAAGTAAGTTTTAACATGGCAAGGTATACTAATGCAAGGAAGAAAGGATGTGGGTGTTGGAGTGTTTAAAAGATTATTTCAAACAAATTCTTTTTCAACTAGCCATGTTGGAGGTAATATATTAAATTTGAATTGCTTTGTCCCTTTTGCATTTAATAATATTGACTAATGAACCTTTAACCAACCCCTTGGCTAGCCTAATTTGTTGCAAGGTGGGGTGACATCAGCATCAATGGATGCATGGATAGGGAAGTTAGGTAATAAATTTTAGTGGGTGTAACTTAGGATAGGATAGAATAGGTTTTCATTGATATTTATTTTTTCTTTATTTCATTTTATAATTACATATCTATTTTTTTGAAATATGTCAAGGATTTTAAAAGGGATCCTTTTAAGAATATTTTGTGTTACAAAAGATAATTAAAAATTTTGCATGCAAATTCCAAAGATCATTTTTTCCTAAGAAAAAAGATGAAATTTTTAAAGTTTCATATTTTTCCACCAAGAGTATTTTTATTAAATTTATTTTCTTGTCAAGTGATAGATTTATCTCATGTAATTTTTAACATGGCAAGATATACTAATGCTTAATTCATTTTCTAAGATGGATTAAAGGCATAGTTTTTTTATGTTATATTACACATTCAAATAGGAGTATTTTTTTGAATAGTTACTAACAATGCAAAATAAAGTAACATTCACTTGAATCAATTTTCCTCTAACACCTAATCATAATCAAATTGCATAACTTCATGTGACATCATTGTATCTAATTACCATTGATCGTATGCATATGGAATGAACTATCAAGAGTACACAAAATATCATAAGAAATCAATTGCTCTTTTTTTCAACATATATAGGCTAGCCACTTCATATATATTTTATTGAAAAACTTGATTCAAAGACTCAATTGAGAAAAAATTAGGAAAGAAAATGTGATATCATTTTCATTACAAATATAAAGTTAATAATGAATTATACATCAGGATCATTTTGACCTGAGGAGAAGTCTCTAGAACAATGGACTCAAGAACACCAAAACTCTAAATCTAGTTTTGCTCCATATCAAGGTATCAACTAAGTAGTCTACAAATTTACATCAAAATAACCATAGAGGACCAAAAGTGGTCATGTGACAATCAAATTCAAACACATAGACATACTCAACAAACTAATCCCATCCCAGGTTTTCACAACAAGTTCCATTTTGAACCAAGATGAGGGAAAAGGTGGACTTTTTTAAGGTAGGAGATGTCAATCATAACAGCAAACATATGCCTCTTCCAAGGCTAGTAATAAAAAGTAACTTGCATTCTTTCACTCTTTATCTCTCCAAATACAAAATGGCTTGTATTGACAAGTAGGGGCCCATAACACCCTACTTTGCTTCTCTCTTCTTCATGAGAAGAGACTCTGCACTAACCTAGAGTCCAACTAAGGCCCTCCTCTTGTACATGGCCACTTCTTCCCTATCTAAGGGTGAGTAATGCCAACACACCCTTAATAGTTTTCCCCACAAAAAAAAAAAGAAAAACATGAAAGGAAAACAAATAAGAAACCCAAAATAACCCATCCCTCACATGTTTCATCACACACAAAATACACACACATGCAATAGGTTTACTTAAGAAATAAAATTAAAAAAGCATGAAGAACAAGGCTGTGAAGGATGCTAACTTCACCAATGTTATGGAAATGGAGCATTTGAGAAAAGCTAATCATTTTTCCTCTTCCAATCCTAGCTTGACTCTCTCTAAATGTAGAGAATGGGTGTGTTGGTGTTTCAAAAATACCAAACAACAAAACACTTTATACCAAGTATCTAAAGACAAAACTTAGTCTAAGGGTTAGCAACTTGCTATATTCAACTAAGAGAACTTCATATCTAGACCCAACTTAACAAAATCAAAGGGATTCTCTACTCTTTAGGTTCTACAAAACTAAGGTGCACTTGAGGGATATATAGACATATAACTAGTTTATGGTTCTTGATTTCAACATATGCTCATTAACATCATTTTCTATTTTTCTTCTATCCCATTTCAACAGAAAATGCTCACAATTCTTCTATACTTCACAAATAATCCTTGACAGTAGTAGCTAACAATGACATATAAGGGATTATAGCAAATAAGTGTTGACCAATAGTTTAACTCTTCATGCAATAGAGTAAAGATTGATTTGATTTATATTTATGCTTCATGTAACTTCATGATTTCTTCAAAATGAAGCTAAATAAAATAATGAGTGACCTATCTATTGGCATTTAGAGTCTACCCAATAATTTTGACTTAATTAATTGCCTTATAATCAATTATATTAGTAATTAACCCTAAACCCCATTCTTATAAATATTTTTCCTGTGTAGCTAAAAATGTTATCAATTTAATGGAGTATTTAGTTAATTCCTTGAATTAAAAGAAACAACAAATTGATACAAAACGTATCCTAGCTGCATTAAATTGAATAAACCTTTCTTATACAATCACAAGATAACTAGTACATAACAATGGAGATAGAACTCACAGTAAACAAATATGGTAGAACTTTTCCCTTTGTATTAATTTCCTTTAAAAACCATATAGTATTGATGTAAATATATTATAACTCAAGACAAGACAACATGATATTTCAATTTCAATGTATTCTTAAATTTACAAAGAAAAATACATCACAAAGTTAACAATAAGACTTTTTGGACCAAATGCCAGACTAGCATAAACTAAAAATTACAAGAGTTTTAGCCATTTTTTCTAGCCTTAGGATCTCATTTATATAGATTGAGATGCAACAAGCTTCATGCTTAGAGAAGAGTGATAACTATCCTTAAGACAAAAGATATTCCATACAAAAAAGGTCACTATCATAATAAGACAAAAATTTGTGCAAGTGAATGTCTACATCATAAATCTTCTTATTATGGGCCCATTTTTGTTGCAACTTCTTGTTGTTGAGGAGCTCCACTTGATGATTGCCCTAGATGCAATTGTTGTTCATCAGACTGTGGCACCATTTGATTTTCTTGTGGTGGACCATGTTTTGATATCTATAAATTAAATAAAACTCATTGATCTCCATCCAAATCATCATGAACTAACATGCCAACAATTACAAATGGTTTTTATGCTACCAAATCATCAATTTGACTAACTGCCTCTATTCTACAACTGGTTGATCTTCTTTCCTTTCTTCTAGTGCATCTATTATTGGTAACTCATCTAGGTCCACACCATTCCATCAATTTCTTTAGCTATCAATTGATTTGATTGGGAAATATTTTCCATCCATTTGTTGAAAAGTTAGTCATCTGGTCAATTAAAATTCAATATCTCCCATTGCTTCTTCAAAACATCCTCTCCCAATTTATCAATTTCATCAAACTCCTTTTTGAAAGAATCAAATAATATCTAAACTTTCACAACTTCTTCAGTTATTTTGGCAAACCATATGTTGCCTTTTTCATTTATGACTTTATACAACCTAATACAAAACAACTCATCTAGCTTCTTGGCCCATTCTTCTTTATCTTTTAATTATCTATGACCTTAAGTGCATGAGGGAAGAGCTCAAAAATTTCACTAAAATATTTTGAAAAATAATTAATAATCCTCCTCTACAACATAATTATATCATTATCAAAATTAGTTAAGCCACTTGTCATATCAAAAGTTTTCTTTACTTATTCACAAGAGAGATTGAAAATTGAACAATAAAAAATTGTAATATTGTTATCCCTATTGTTCCACTTTTTCACAATTGGCTTCAAGGTGTCCTTGGTAATTTTTAACTCATTCCATATACCCATTATTTTTGATAACTTATCAAAGAAATTAGGCCAACCTATCCTATTTACCAAATACATAATGGAGTCTCTTGATTTATTTTCATATTCCACACACAACTCCACATGTAATGACCATATTTTATTCCTTTCTTCTTCAAATTCTCATGTTGTATATGATTGGAATCCCTGTGGGGTGCTTCATATTTCTATTCGAGGAACCATGTTGAAAGGTGCAATTTGAGGATGAGGAGGATAAGTAATCTTGGGTTTTCTAGATTATCCTTTATAACCCACCATCATATTTTCAAGATCAATCCTCTTTTGTACTTCTTTGTTGTAAGCATCTAGAACCTGTTCATATTTTTCTTGCAACTCCAATTTTCGTCTTTCCTCCTTCTTGCTAGTGCCTAATGTGAGGCTAGCTATTTCAACATTGAATTATGTGGCCTCATCATTTGGAGTATCTTGTACCCTCTTAACAATCAAATTTCCAACCAATCTAGTATCATCAAATTGAGAAAAAATTTCTCTAAATCCTCTTTTTAGAGACTGGATTACTAAAGCAACATGATCTTTACTAAACTTAACACCTCTAAGTCCCCTTTTCACCTTCTTCGTAGAATTCATCTTCTTGGTGATAGTGTTAAAAACCATGGCATCTACAATATCCCAATTTGGAAAAAGTAGAACTCCATATGATGTAATCATTCTTCTTCCTTCTTCTAAAGCCAACATTTTAAATTCTTGCATCATTTTATCCTTTATTTCATCTTGTATAACTATATCCTCCTTTTTTAGATGCTTGGCCTTCCTCTTGTTACATATTTCTTCAAAATTATCAATATTGATTCTCCAAGAAATTTGGTAGAAAGCTCTTGATTTGTCAAAATTTTCATTTGCTAGAAATTCATGACAAGCTTGTTCTACTATAGGATCTAACTCTTTCCCTCTATAGTTAGTAATAGTTAGTTCAAGGCTAGGCATGGGAGGTTCCTGGGGATTTCCTTCCTCCAATTATGTAGTAGTAATAAGCTCTCCCCCTTGGGATCCTAATTGTTCAATTTTCTCTCTAGTAAGTTGTTCCTCTCTTATATACAAGGGAGATTAGGAAGGAGTGTAATTTTCTACTTATGACATTTGCTTCTCTTCTATCTTCTACCTCTTAGGCCTTGGATCTTCATGCTTTTCTTCCAATTGGAATCCCTTTGTTAAAGTAGTATTGGTTGACCCTGTTGGTGTTTCAAAACTACCAAGCAAAAAAATATTTGATACTAGGGTAATGAAGAACAACTTAGTCTAAGGGTTAGCTATTTCCTATGTTCAATTAAGAAGTCCTCTAATCTTGACCCAACTTCAACAAAATCACAAGGATTTCCTACTCTTTAGTTCTACAAAACCAAGGTGGGTATACTTGAGAGATAAAAAGGTTCAATACTAGATATTATCTTTACACTTCACTCACTGATATTCTTTCATAGTACTTATGCCCTATAGTAGAAATTTTGCTACAATTCCTCTCAAATTTATAGGTAAGTCTGGGTTAGAACACCGAACCAAAAAACAAAAAGATTAAGTGGAAACAAGTGTTGAACAACTATTAAATTCTTCATAATTGAAAGTAAATTTGATTTAAATTTTGAAATTCTTCTTCATACAATTCTATGATTTCTTCATATGAAAATTGAATAAATTATTAGTGTATTTAGAATCTACCTAACAATTTTGACCTAATTAGTTGCATTACAATCAATTTTATCAGAAATTTATCCTAAACCTCATTCTTATGTATATCCTTTTTACTAACTAGAAATCCCATCACTTACTAAAGCATTTACTTAATTCCTTGAATTAAAACCAATAGAAAACTGATATACAACTTATTCTAGTTGAATTAAATTGAATAAGCCTTGCTCATACAATCTCGAGGTAGAAAGCTAATAATAATGGAGACAAGATTAAGAGAAAATAGATATGGTTGTAACTTTCCTTTGTATTAATTTTCATTGAAAATCACACAGCACTGATGTAAAACTCAAAACAATTCAAGACAAGACAACATGATCCTCAATGTTAATGTATTCTCATAATTGTAGAGAAAAATACATCACAAAATTAACATCAAGAATATTGGACCAAATGCAAGCCTAGCATAATACTAAAAGTTGCATTAAATTTACACCCTTTCTCTAGCCCTAGGATCTCATTTATATGGCATGAGATGTAAAAAGCTTCAAGCTTAGAGAATAATGATAGTTGTCCTTAAGATAGAAAGATATTACAAACAAAAAGGCTACTATTATAACAAGACAAAAATTTGTGCAAAAGAATGTCTACATCATGAATCTTGTTTTTGTGGGGCCATTTTTGTTGTAGCTTCTTGTTGTCATTACTCTTCTAACTATGAGATAGCTTATTTGCATATGTTTTGTTAGGTTCTAATATCTAGAGATTTAAAAAAATTCATTGATCTCCCTCTGAATCATTATGAACTGACAACCCAATAGTTACAATTGGTTTTTCTACTACCACATCATTAGTTTGACTAATCACCTTAGTTTCTACAACTAGTTGATCTTCTTTTCCTTCCTCTGGTGCATTTATTATTTCTGACTCATGGGTCCACACCACTTTCATCAGTTTCCTCAACTATCAGTTGATTTGAATGGGAAAGATTTTCTATCCATTTGTTGAATAGTGAGTCATCTAGCCAATTAAAATTCAATATTTCTCATTGTTTCTTCACAACATCTTCTCCCAATTCCTTGATTTCATAAAACTCCTTTTTGAAAGAATCAAATAATATTTAAACTTGAACAACTTCTTCAGTTGTTGTGGAAAACCATATGTGGCCCTTTTTATTGATGACTTTATTCAATCTAATACACATTAATTCATCCATCTCTTTAGCCCATTCTTCTTTGTCTTTTAGTTTATCCACAACCTCAAGTGCATGAGGGAAAAGTTAAAAAATTTCACTAAGATAATTTGAAAAATAATTAGCAATCCTCCTCTGCAATGCAACTCTCTTGTTATCAAAATCAGATAGGTCATTAGTCATGTCGAAATTTTTCTCTATTTTCTCACAAGAAAGACCAATGACTGAACAACATAAAATTGTGAAATTATTGTCCCCACCGTTCCATTTTTTGACATTTGGCTTCAAGGTGTCCTCATTACCTTTTAACTCATTTCATGTATCCATTATTTTTTACACTTTATCATAAAATACAAGCCATTCTACCTTGTCTACTAGATACATAATGGAATCTCTTAATTTATTTTCATACTGGACACCCAACTCCACATGTAATGAGCAAATTTTAGCCCTTTCTTCTTCAAGCTCTTTAGTTGTGCATGCTTGGAGTCTCTATGGGCTAGCTAGTCTTTCTACAAGGGGAGTTGACTTGAAAGGTTCAATTGGAGGATAAGGAGGATAAGTAATCCTTTGCTGACTAGATTCTTCTCCTATTTTCCTCTTCCCTAATTGTTTCTCCATTTGAGTTGTCATCTTTTCTATTTAATATATTCTACTCCCTCTTTCCTAATAAGCTTCTAGTAGTTTTTTAAATTTATCATTTAATTCCAAAAATTTGATCTTGTCCTTGGTAGTATCTACCACTCCAAAATCTACCATTTCTTTGGTCATCTTGGCAACTTTATCATTGTCCACCTCATCTTCCCTATAAACCATGAGGCTGCCTGTATGTTCAGAGTCTAAAACCTCTTGAATTTTGGCCTTGTATTTATTCTAAATAGATCATATTACTAGGGATAGATGGTCATCACTATATTTCAACCCCTTATGGGCTTGTAAGACTTCTTCTTTAATTTTGAACTGGGTGTTTTTTGATTTCCTCATAGTGTCAAAAATCATAGCATTTGCAATATCCACAAAAATTGAGCAAATGCTCTTGATTTCAAAAAAATCTCATCATCAATCAATTTCTTAATTGCTTGTGTAACTATAGGATCTATTTATTTACCTTTGAAGTCTGCCACAATGAGAGCTAATGTTGGTATAGGAGGTTCCTCAAGCATTCCTTCTATATCTACAATAGCTATAATAATATCTTTTTCTCCTCCCATTTGTTTTAGTTTTTCTCTTAGAGATAATTCATCATCTATTTAGAGAGAAGTATGGGTATGAGAATACTCTTCAACCCTAGAAGAAGATCCCTATTCCAATTTTTGTTTCTTGGGAGCAAGTGTAGCAGGTGGGCTTTTAGAATGTTGTCTCTTGTAAAGAGGTATGGATTGTACACTCTTTGCCACTAAATATCTAGCATTTGTTTGTAATGTATATTGGCTTGGGTTTATAATTAATCTATTAGCCAACCTATTTTCTACCTTAGTGGCCTTGCTTGTATATGTTTGTGTCAAAATTTCCTTCTTCTCATTCAAAGTTGAACCAACCAAAATTATCCATAAGCATATCTATCTTTACATCCTAGTATTTTCTATCAATAGGGGGATCATACTTTACCTCAAAAGCATTTATAAAATTTAGAACCTTGCTATAAACTTTCCATTTTTCCTTCCGTACCTTTTGTTCTTGTAATGAAAACTTATTTGTAACTATATCTTCAAGAAATTATACAAGGTTCTTATGGCTTTGGCATTTTTCCTTTCTCTAAATATTTCATAACAATCCTCTAGGTCTATAAAGAGAGAATGGGATTGAGCCATCTAATATTTTTCTATAAAATTTTCTAAGTGCCTCCATCCCTTTTTGACAAAAACAAAATTATGCACAATAGTAATTTGGGGAAAGAAAGTACCTTTCGATTTTCCCAACAATTCTCTTTCTTCCACTAAACCTATCTGCCACAAGAGCTCTACATTTCCCACCTTTCAAGGCACTTAATAGGGTAACACATGTGGTTTTCCAAGAAAACCATAAACTATGAATATAGAAAACACTACATATGGGATGATATCTCCCCAATTGTGACTTACCTTCAATCCTTTTGCATGATCCTTTGGTCTGATTAGGTCTAATAATGATTGAGGTATTCTAGGACTATCCCCAATTAGTAACATTCTTGTTGGATACATTTTTTTAATTGTGTGTTGTCTTTGATGTTACACAAATGTCATATCAGTTATTAGACAGAGTCTACCAAGCTTAGTTGGTCAGCAATGCAAACGATAGAGTCTATGGAGTTCAACAAGTCAGCAAAGAGAATTATAGAGTCTATCAAGTGTTCCTAATTTCTACACTATGAAGATAGTTTCTACCAAGCTCACTTGGGTGTTAAAGGATTCTGAGATAGAGATTAGTGTTAATCGATCTCCCAAGGTTAACAAAGGAAAGTTAACTTGGTCTTCAAAGGATTTTTGTAGAGTTCATATTGTTTATTGAGCTTCACTTAGTTAACATTGGAAATTATTTTTGGAGTAGTTTTTACCAAGCAGGGTCATCTAATGAAGGATTTTATTATTTTGGAAAAAAAAGTTTAATTGTTTCATGTAATGTTTGTAGCTGACTGATGTATTGTTTATTGGTAAATATAACTTGTAAATGAGCCAACTTGACAATTTGTAATGTATAAATAAAAGGTCAAGTTGGGAATTCTAAAGTATGAATGGATGTATGAATGAGGAGCATGCAAGTGAGTTGATTGTGAAGAGGAAGTGTGAGTGAATTTTGAAAAAGGATTAGATATCCTTAAGGAGTAGCAGAGTTATATTCGATCAGTGAAGATCTATTGAAGTAATACAGAGATCTGTATCATCAAAGTTCAATTGCATCTCATTCAGGTCACTCATTGTTACTTTCTCACAATTGCAATAGTGAATTCTAAATCTCTTAACATAGTTGGTTTAGTAGCCATTTTGTAAATCCTCTAACAAGGTGGATAGTTCTATTGAATTTTTCTAAAGTCCTATAGCAAGGCCACTCCTAGCAGGGTGATTAAATCCTCTAACAAGGTCACACCTAATAGTGTGTTTTGTAACCTTTAATAGGGTTGGCTCCTAACAGGGCTCACTTTAGAAGAGTGAAAATTGGTAGCTAGTTACTTGATGGTTTTTCTCATATTAGGTTTCCACATTAAATTTGGTGCCTCTTGTGTTCATATTATTTAATTTTGCACATATATTAATAATTATGAATGCTTAAAGATCAGTAATAACTTAATATACAGTTCATCTATTGAGTTACAACATTTTTTTGTGTGGCTACCGAGTGACACTAGTAACTAGTTATTTAAGACATCTAAGGGATATATGGATTTGTTTTTGTGGTAACTGATTCACCCCCCCTCTTAGTTACTTCATCTATAATTCCAAAAATTGGTATTAGAGCTTTTGGTGCTTGCAGAAAAGATTTCAAGAATCTAATCTAAAGATTAGGATGTCTTACAAGAGAGAAACTCTAAAGCTTAACAAGGATAACTTTCCAGCATGGCAAGGTCTCATGAGACTCCATCTAGTTTCTGTTGGAGATTCAGGATTGAAATATCTTGATCAAGCATATGTAACACCTTCTAACACACTATTTTCTAATGATATTGTTGAGAAGAAGACTCATAACACCATGATGATAGACATTGCATCTGCCCTAAGCTATGAAGAATTTGATGATGTCAAAAATTGCACAACTACCTTTGAAATGTGGAACAAGCTTAAAGATATCTATGGAGGTGATGATAATGGGAGAAGAGCCAAAGTAGAAATTTTAAGAGGAAAATTTTATTAGATGAGGATGAGAGAGGATGAAAACATTTCTAAGTATGTTGAAAGAGTCAAAGTAGTTGTTAGTGCAATCAAAGCTTCTAGAGGAGACATTGAGGATGAAATAGTTGTAAGTAAAGTTCTTAGAACATTACTCCCTATTTATGCAATTAGATTTTTTGCAATTTAAGAAAGAAGATGTGAAGAAAATCATAAGATAAATTTGGAGGCCATAGTTGGAAGATTGACTGCATTTGAGCTAGATAACTATGATAACTATGTTCTAGCTTCCAAGAACATTGAATCAGCATTTGAAGCTAAGCTTTCACTCAAGGAGAAAGGTAAGAAGATAAAGAATTCTCAATTAGAAAGTGAATAAGAATTAGAGTAGAGTTTAGACAATGATCTTGAGGTGGTTGAAGCTCTACTTGCAAGGAAATATTATAGAGGCAGAGGGAAATACAAAGGTAAGGTTCCTCTAAAAAAAATCATGTGAAGAAATTGGACATATTGCTACTAGGTGCCCAAATAAGTAGAACAAGGATGAGAAGAAAGGTCAAAAGTGCAATGGAAAGAAAGACTTCAAATCATTCAAGGACAAAGGTAAGAAAACATGTTTCATGGCTAAAGATTCTAATGATTCTAATGAAGAAGATGATGAAATTTCTTATATTGCTATAAAAGATGATTTTGATAATGATGAGGAAATGGCACTTATCTCTCATGTGAGAAAAAATGATACATGGATTATAGATAGTGGTTGCTCTTATCATATGACTAGCGATAAAACTAAGTTTGAGCATTTTGAAGACTATGATGGTGGTAGTGTGAGGTTTGGTAATAATGAACCTTATTGCATAAAAAGAAGAGGAAGAATCTCACTAACCAAAGAGCTTTTATGTGATAATGCATATTGGGTAGAAGGACTAAAATACAATTTGTTAATTGTGGCATAGCTACTCAATAATGGATTCAAAGTGAAATTCATGCATGGTAAGGCAAGACTACTAGATGAAAAAGGAAAGTTAATTGGATTAGGCATTCAAACAAAAGGTAACTTGTTTTATCTTGAACTTGTTGAATCTTCATGCTTTATTGCTCAAGTTGAAGAAAGTTGGTTATGGCATAGAAGGTTCTATCATGTAAACTTTGATAACCTTGTGAAAATAAAAAAATTTAGAAAAGTAATAGGCATTCCTAGTATAAAGAAACTAGAGGTTGGCCTATGCAAGAATTGTCAGATTGGTAAGATGGGAAAGACTAGCTTTAAAAGTAAGAACTATCAGTCTGAAGAAGTTTTAGAAATTGTGCATACTAATTTGTGTGGACCTATTGGAATTGAAAGCTATAGTATAGAAAATTTCTTCATTCTTTTGTTGATGATTACTCTAGAATGATGATTTTTATATACCTAAGAGAGAAATTAGAGGCTTTTGAGAAGTTCAAGTGGTGCTTGGCCAAAGTAGAAAAAGAAACAGGCAAAATATTGAAATCTTTGAGGTCAGAAAGAGGTGGTGAATTCATCTCCCATGAGTTCAATAACTTTTGCATTGAAATGAGAATCAAAAGATAGGTATCAGCTATTGGAACTCTTGGGAAAAATGGAATAGCTAAAAGGAAGAACAAATCTATCATGGACTATGCAAGAACTTTAATGATTGAAAAAAAATTGCTATCAAATACTGGAAGGAAGCTAGTAGCACTACAGTTCATACCTTGAACTGAGTACAACTGAAGAAGGACTCATTCAAAACCCCTTATGAGTTATGGTATGTCTATAAACCTAATGTAAGTTACCTAAAAGTATTTGAAAGAAAATATTACATCTTGAAAGAATCTAGAAAAGGTAAATTTGATGTGAAGGGTGATGAAAGAATATTTTTGGGATTTTCTTGCAAGAGTAAAGCATATAGATGTTTAAATTTGTTTACTCACAAAATCATAGAAAGTGCACATGTGAAAGTTGATGAGTTTGTAGAAAGAGCTAAAGAAGAAAGAAAAAGGGAACTAGAAGATTATAGGAAATTTGTTTTCATTGAACCTGATACAATGCCAGATACACTTGTCAATTATAAATCTTCTACTCCTAAGTCTCCAGTAACTAAGTTGTAGGAAGTTCAAACTAATTTGAAAGAAACTGAATCACATTCTAATGCTACTAAACCAATGTCTACTAAGTCTAAAGGACATGAGTAGTAGATAGAATAGCCAAAACCTGAAGTTGAGGTGCAAGAGGATGATAGTGCAATGTATTCAAAAGGAAAGGAACCTGTATTAGCAAAGTATGTTAGGAGACATCATTCACCAAATCAAATCATTAGAGACAAATCTAAAGGTACTATGACAAGAAGTAAGTTGAAAGGTACCTGTTTACTTATTGATTTTGAACCTAGAAGTGTCAAAGATGCATTAGAAAATGAAAGTTGGATTGAGGCTATGAATGAAGAGATAGAGTAGATAGAGAAAAATAAAACATGGACTCTTGTACCTAGGCCTAAAGATAAAAATGTGATTGGAACTATGTGGGTATTTATAAATAAGTTGAATGAAGATGGTAAGGTGTCAAGGAATAAAGCTAGACTGGTATGCAAAGGATACTCTCAAGAAGAAGGAATAGACTATGGAGAGACTTTTTCTCCTATTGTAAGATTGGAAGGTGTTAGGAACCTACTTGCATATGCTACACTTAAAGGATTTAAGGTTTATCAGATGGATGCCAAATCTGCATTTCTCAATGGTATACTGGAAGAAGAAGTCTACATTGAGTAGCCCGAAGGATTTTCTGATCCAAACAAGAAGGACATGGTTTGCAAATTACACAAAGCATTGTATGGCCTGAAACAAGCCCCTAGAGCATGGTATAAAAGACTGCATAACTATCTTATTTAGATTAGTTTTTAGAGAACTAATGATAATAGTAGCTTATATATCAAGGAAGGACCAGATAATAAGATTGTTTTGGCAAAAATATTTGTGAATGATACTTTGTTCGTAGGAAATGATGATCTTTGCAAAGAATTTTTAGAACAAATGAACAAGGAATTTGAGATGTCAATGTTTGGTGAGATCAAATTCTTTGTTGGTCTTCAAATTTAGTAGAGTAAGAATGGCTTCTACATCAATCAGTCTAAATACATCAAGCAGATACTGAAAAATTTTAGTATGGAAGATTGTAAACTAGTTGGGACTCTTGTGTGTATTGGACTAAAACTTACCAAGGATGATGAATCAAAGGAGGTAGATTAGACATTGTATAGATCTATGATTGGAAAGTTGTAGCATGTGGTTCATACAAGGCCAGATATTGCTCTTGTAGTTGGTATTGTAGCAAGATTTTCAGCAAAACCAAGAGAAAATCACATGATGGTAATCAAAAGGATCATGAGATACTTGAAAGGTATTAAAGATTATGGATTATGGTACAAATTTGTAGGTAATCTAGATTTGAAAGTGTTTACTGATGTAGATTGGGTAGGAAATATTGATGATAGAAAGAGTACAAGTGGAGGAGCTTTCTTTCTTGGAAAGAGGTTGGTTTTTTAGAAAAGTAAAAGAAAAATTATACATCCCAATCTATAGCTGAAGCAGAGCATGTTGCAATAGTAGTAATCTATTCTAATATTGTTTGGTTCAAGAAATTATTGGAAGAAATGAAGTTAGGAATCAAAGAACCAGTTGTTATGTTTTGTGATAGTACAAGTGCAATTAACATATCTAAAAATTTAGTCATGCACTTAGAAACTAAGCACATTGCAATTAAATATCACTTTGTTAGAGAATTGGTGGAGGATAAGGAGATCAGATTAGAGTATGTCCATTGAAAGGAACAAATTTGTGACATATTCACCAAGCCTTTACCTAAGGATGCATTCTTGTATGTAAGAGGTAAGTTAGGGGTCATTCCCTTATCTGAAACTCACTAAAATCAAGTTTTAGTGATGTATCAATAGGTAACAAGTTGAATATCTATCAGTTGATGCAACATAATCATGAGAACATTGCATATGAATCATTACTTAAGGTACATTGCTAGTCATTTGGCTTGTGTTTTCTTTGGCATGTGTTGTCAAAGAGGGAGAGTATACTATCATAAGCTTTTTGAAATTTTCATTTGTTTGTGGAGAGTTTTCTAACTATGTAATTCCTTTACAAAGGGAGATTACTGTATTTGAGAAGTTTTTGGAATATAATATAAGAGGGAGAAATGTTCTGAAAAGACTTGTTTTCAAATTTCATTCTACTATGACATGTTGTCTTGCCATCAATTCCAAAGAGAAAGATTGCTAGATACAATTTTTTAATTGTGTGTTGTCTTTGATGTTACACAAATGTCATATCAATTATCAAACAGAGTCTACCAAGATCAATTGGTCAACTGTTGGTGTAAATACGTACTTTACTATTTACACTTACTTAAGTTTACTTAGGTTAATGCATTATTTAATTATATTGCATTATTTTATTATTTTTATTTATGAGACACTTAGGAGTTTGCACACCTTTTGAGTTTTCATGTTGACAACACAGGAGTATGCAACTCTATTTGAGCACATGGTGTCTACAACACTGTTTTGCATGTCCTACCCTTGTAGACTTATCCTCAAATCACCACACTTACTTCTGTGCTTAATGGAGGATAATCCATATTTGGTGGACATGTGCTTGGTTGTATGACACTTCATGGTGCTAACTTGTATGTATTCTAGAAGCTCTCCTAAGGCCTTTATATTCAGGCACTCCTAGTGTACTCTGTGTACTAATTATTGAATACATTGTTATTTTGATCATACTCTCTCTCTCTCTTTGGTCTAATGTGTGCTTGTGTTTGAGTTCTTAGTTCTTGGGTGAATTTTTCCCTTAGGAAAATTCTTACATGGTATCAGAGCAACTTGGAGATTTTTTCATCACAAGCTGTTCGAGACCTCTTGCTTTCTTTGTCACCTCAGCCTGAATCTAGAGTGCTGCTAAAATTGGGAGTGTCCAACATCAGATCTGACCTCGCCATTGCATCTAAAATGTTGAACTGGTAAAAATCAACTATAAGCTTGGCTACCTTGCCCCAAAGTCGACCATGAGGCAAATTTTTTTTGCAAATTGGAACACGGAGGCCCGATTTGCATTATGGGTATGACCTTCTTCAGATCTGTGATTTAATTTTAATTCAGATCTGTTATTTCTTTGTTAATTTTTGAAATTATTTTTTCCATCATATTTCTTTGTAAATTTTAATTTTTGAAATTATTTTTTCTATCATATTTCTTTGTAAATTTTTGGAATTTATTCTCCAAGTAGAGAAATTTTTTTTAGCAAACCCAAATAGTGACACCTCGGATCTGCCATTTTGAAGGTATTATTTTGTATAGGGGTTGTGTCATCTCGGTTGTATTGCACTATAGTGCATGGTCATACTATCAATTAATCATCGACATATTTTAAAACTCTACCACCGACTTTTGTTCAAACATACCGCACTTGTGTTACATTACTGCCCAATGATACCTCATATCCACTAGCGAGTTCTTCATGTTAACTATTGTGGAGATTTATTTTTATGTAGCACTAAGGCCCAACCCACATCACATGTGGGATTAAATCCAAATAACACTCGATCCAGCACACTGGTTCCATACTCTGGCCCTTTGCATTTACCAATGGTTTTCAGAACAATCGACGACCATTGTTATTCCACCATCGACAATTTAAACAAATTTTTGCCCTCGACAATTTTTTTCCAGCATTTTCTACAAGTTTTCGGCGAGGGTTTCCATGTATTCTAGCCATGCTTGAAGATTTTCCAGTCCATGCTAAACACCTACGACATACTATGCACTTTCCAGCCATTGTCTGCGACCCCCGATGAATGCAGAGAGTCTGACAGGTGACAATAGATTCTAGTAGACTGTTATCTTATTTAGCATCACTATTTTCAAAATAGCAAACTTCTCGTGTAAACTCGTGCCCACATCATCAGACTCTGCGTAGCAAACAATGCTTCGACACATGGAGACACTGTGAACCCCGCCTGCCAAAGACATGTCAACCAAGTTGACACGTGTTATGCCACCTCAGCTGCACAATAAGTTGAGACTACCATGTCATGTGTGGAACTCAGATTGACACGTCAGTTGTACAAAATTTTTCCATGCCATCTAGCCGTACAGTACGGACACAAGTCATCTGCCACGTTAGCACAAGGCCAAAAATTTTGCTGACATCAGTAGAAAACTGTATTAAATTTGATGCCTATCTAGATGTAGATCCAAGGCATTTTTGAACTACATTGACGATCAGTTGACCATCAAATTTAAACTCTCAATTTCTCCTCTAGACCCCTCTCAAGATTGGTTTTCAGTTTGGCAGCCTGATTTGGTGAGCTCGTATCTTGGACATCCAGACTCTGATTCAAGTGCAATTTTTTTGAAATCAGGTAGAATTTCTTGAATTTTCCATTGGTGGTGTTGTTTTTTGGTTTTGGTGCACAAATTTTGAAGAATTTTCATTTTTTGTTGATTATACCTGTATAATCCTGCCTTTTGCAACTTCAAAAGCTCCATACAAGCACATTTGGTCACTTTTTCAGGTTTCATTTTTTTTGAAAGTGCATTTTTTTCCATCTACTTTCCAAATTTGAAGTTAGATTCTAGGGTTGTGTGGACCAATTTCTCACTTTCAGAATTAGGCCTTCTTTGGCACTGTAAAGCTTTGATTCTTTTCAGAATTGTTGTAAATCTAAGCTACAGTGCTTAAGTGACAGATTTAAGCCTTATAAGGTAGTTGTAAAAGAAAAATTAGAAAGTCCACTTTGTTCATTTTGACAAGTGGCTCATTGTAAATGCACTACTTATAAAGTGGCAACAACATCTTTTTTTTGGGCGGGGGGGGGGGGGGGGGGGTCTTTTGATTGAGTGAAAAGGGGGGGTGTGCATTTTGTTTTTGTTTCTCTCTTTTGTGCTCTTTCGTTTTCTGCATCATGGATTTCAAATGTCCTCCTTTGACTTCAAGCAACTATTTTACTTGGAAAGATATTGCATGGAGTAGATTAATGGAAAAAAGGATATAGTTTGTATGTTGATGGTACAGTTACCAAACTTACTGATGCTAAAGAACTCATTGATTGGACAAGTCAAAACTGACAAGATTTAGGTGTAATTAGGAGTTATGTACATGGGGATCTTCTCTTTCACATTAAAAATTGTTCAAAATCCAAAGAAGCTTGGGATAAACTTGAACAGTTGTATGGTAAAGTGGATGAAGAAAAGGGATTTCAGATTGAGGATGATCTACTTCTCTTGGATCCTCAAAATTATGACACAATTTAGGATTACATCATTAAAGTCAATGAGTTTAGGGCACTTCTAAAAGATTGTGGAAATCCCATGAAGGATGATAGGTTGATACATCACATCCTGAAGAGGTTACCTTCTGAGTACGCCAACTTTGTTTCAAGTTTTAATACTCACAAGTTAACCATGGGATCTGCTTACCAGAAGCCTTCCTTTGATGGATTTGTAGACATGTTGATTATTGAACAATCTCACTTGGTGGATTTTGGACTTCTCAAGTTATCTAAGACCAAAGCCTTGGTGGCTAGTGATGCTCAGAAATCTAGTCAAGGGGAAAAAAGAAACAAGAAGAAGAAGCAATGGAAGTAGAAAACACAATTTGAGACACAACATGACTCCTCTCAACAAGGCAATTCTTCTTCAAACAAGAAGGGAAGTAATGAAAAGAAGGACACCACAAGAGTACGCAACCCTATTTGAGCACATGGTGTCTACAACAATATTTTGCATGTCCCACCCTTGTAGGCTTATCCTCACATCACCGAACTTACTTTTGTGGTTAATGGAGGATAATCCATATTTGGTGGACATGTGCTTGGTTGTATGACACTTAATATTGCTAACTTCAATGTATTCTAGAAGCTCTCTTGAGGCCTTTATATTCAGGCACTCCTAGTGTACTCTGTGTACCAGTTATTGAATACATTGTTATTCTGATCATACTCTCTCTCTCTCTCTCTCTCTCTCTCTCTCTCTCTCTCTCTCTCTCTCTTTCTCTCTCTCTCTCTCTTTGGTCTACTGTGTGCTTGTGTTTGAGTTCTTAGTTCTTGGGTGAATTTTTCCCTTAGGCAAATTCTTACATCAAAAATGCAAAAGATAGATTCTACTGAGTTTAGAAGGTCAACAAAGAGAATTACAGAGTTTACAGAGTGTTCTTGAATTCTACACTATGAAGAAAATTTCTACCAAGCTCACTCAAGCATCAAAAGATTCTAAGAAAGAGGTTAGTATTAATTGAGCTCCCAAGGTTAACAAAGGAAACTTAGTTTCTACCGAGCTTACAAGGTCAGCAAAGGAAAATCAGTTCTTATCGAGTTAACTCGATCTCCAAAGGATTTTTGTAGAGTTCACAGTGTTTACCAAGCTTCACTTGGTTAACACTAGAAATCATTTTTAGAGTAGTGTTTACTGAGAAAGGTTGGCCAATGAAGGATTTCATTGTTTTGGGAAATAAAGTCTAATGGTTTCATGTAATGTTTGTAGCTGACTGATGTATTGTTTATTGGTAAATGTAACTTGTAAATGAGTCGACTTGACAATTTTTAATGTATAAATAAAAGGTCAAGTTGGGAATTCTAAAGTATGAATGGATGTATGAATGAGGAGCATGCAAGTGAGTTGATTGTGAAGAGAAAGTGTGAGTGAATTTTGAAAAAAGATCAGATATCCTTGAGGAGTAGTAGAGTTGTATTTGATCAGTGAGGATCTATTGAAGCAGAATGTAGTGCCTCTCCCATTTGACTTTTGTAAGTCATCCTGATGGATGCACCCTTCCTGATCTTTTTTTGTGATGGATCATGATTGTGACCTTGAGTGATCTACACCATTGAGGTGTTTGGATTTATGTTTCTTTATCAGTTGCGTTGATTATGCTTTTGACTGATCTTTGAGATTATGATGTGATTTTTGGTTCACTAGGGTTTGTGCCAGTGGTTACCAGGATCGATGTGGTATCATGAGGTTGTTCCATGATTACCTTGAGATGTGTGCAGAGATTGTAGTATGTTCTTTTACCATGCTACACTAGACTAGGTTCCTGTAGCAGTGGTTAGTCATGTTTATAACTATGTTTGCTTATGTGTTTTAAATGCCTTTTTAATGCAGAGTAATCAATCATTATTAAATGCTTAAGTAATTAGAATGGATTTTTCTTGTTGGATTATTTGGTTATGTGCTATGAACATTTACCTTGTTTTATTTTGATCTAAGAGATATCTGTTCTCATGTTATGTTTACATTTGAGAGGACTCGAGGGTCAGATGCTACACTTTGTTTCCAGTATCATGGATTTTAGACTACTATGCTGTTCAGTTAATCATATTGCATGATGATGCCATTTTGAGATGACAGTGTGTTTTATGATGTTATCTGGTTATCTAGTATTTGGACATACCTCTGATTTTGTTATGTGATGGATTTAATGCTATGGTTATTTACTTCATTCCTGCTTTGTTATGCTTTATGCGAACGTGAGTGATGTAAATAGATTATTTTAATATAATTAAATAAATGGTTAAATTAGGTGATTAAATACATTTATTGCTTCGGTTATGTTATTATATGCAATTGCACTTGATCGTGTTGTTTAGTGTGCAAGATTTATATCCCTGGTAGTGGCACATGGAGTTAGTGATTCAGCCGTTCATATTTTACCAATGTCGTCCTTGTATGGTCGACGTATCCTTAATTAAATGTTTAATTTAAACCTTTCGATGATTATTAAATCTGAACTCATTTGCATTATGTGATTAGACCAGTAAGCATGTCTGTGCATTTAGAGGTTCGCATTGTCGTGAAAAGTTATTAAGGAGGTTTATGTGTTTTTGGGTTTTCGGGCTTTTTAATTGATTTATTTTATATTTCTAGCAGCTTTTCCATAGATGAATTCCTATTTATAGGAATAGCCTATTTTTGTTTGGGTCAATTCAAGGTTTAACTAGATTGGCTGGTTAAATGCCCTAATCGATTATTCACCCGAAAAGTGAATAAGTATCTAAAGAGGAATTTAATTCCTCACTTCTCACTTTCAAATTGGAAAGTTGGAGAGTAAAACCCAAAAATCCTCTTCATGAGGATTTACTATTTTGTTCATTGTGGGAGCTACGGGCATGGGATCGTTGTGAGGTCAGGCTCGTTGGATCCAGCTCGGGGAAACCTTGGATTGTCGCAATTTTCAGCTACTTCTACGAGATATTTATTTTATGGTTCAGATTCCTATTTTGCCCTTTTGCCTGTGAGGTAGGGCTTTCTCATTTTATTGTTTCTACTCTGTTTCAGCTTCTATTTTTGGTAGCCGTTTGTTTGGAGGCTGAGAACTAGTGTTCCCCTCCATTTTTTTATGTTAGTTCTACCCGGTTGGGCAGGTATGAACATTTCCTTATTTTTCGAGATGAGGGTTTGGAGTTTTGCACCATTATGCTGGCCATTTTTGCATACGGTGTTTGATTCCATTTATTTTTGGATTTTTGGAGTTTTTGAACCCAAAGGCCAAATGGGTTTTAATTATAAAGTTTTCCAAATGTTTGGATTTTTTACCTCGTTTTGCGTGTCACCCTATTTTCTCGAGTTTTCTTGGCACAATGTGGGTCGTTGACCTTGATGATCTGTTTGGATATCAGTCAGACCACTATTGCAGCTTTTTTTGCATTGGGATGCATGTTGCATCCGTACTCCCGACTTTGTGTTCGATTGAGTGATTTGTTACCTGTTATGGTTTCTTTTGGACCTTTGCTTTTGTTTCGTGAATGCTAGGATTCCTTTAGAATCCATACTCTTGGATTGAGGCTGGTTGAGTGAGTTCATGATGTTTGGTCTTGTTGCATCATTGGAATTCTTGTAGAATCCATACTCTCAGATTGAGGCCAATTGAGTGATTTAATGATGTATGGTTTTATTGGCTTTGGGATTCCTGTAGAATTCATCCTTCTCGTGTTGCTTTCAGTTGGGTGTTTTTTTTGCATTGTGTTCTCATTCCTGTCCTTGTGTTATGATCTTCGTGATGGTGGTGCACCACACACGAGTACATACGTGTACATTTGTTGGGTGACTTGCGAGGCCTGATCTTCTGTGGATTTGTCGAAAGTTATGATCATTGGGGGTTGGGATGGGAGTATGCATGCCCACGGGCACTTGTCATAGGATGAGCATGGGTAGGGTAGGGTAGCATATGGAAGGGGCTTCTATCTCACAGCCTGGTGACCTTAGTCCCATAGGGTTGGCAAAGGAAGTTTTAAATAAGTGATAACTAAATAAAATGTGTGACTGGTAATAAAACTTAAGATAATGAAATGGTACTTTTGTGTATTGGCCTTCCATTGAGGGATTTGAGCTGCACAGATCTGAGCTTGGGCTTGTCGATGCCAAGTGACTCTTCATGATGTCAGCCCCTACTTAGTAGCCTTTTGAGTGTCTGACTAGGACCTGTACTCCTTGCATTGTCTTAGGTTCTTGGTTGCAGCCATCATATTGTCTAGCGTGAGTGTTAGCCATGGATGTTGTGTTTTATGTTTGTTTGTGGTTGGATCATTATCTCCATTAGCACGACAAGTGTGGACCTATGGGTACCACATGGTTGGGAGGCATAGCTACCTTCACCACTACTAGGGATCGGTGTACAGAGATGATCTTTTGTCCTAGTGCGACCGTTGTTGGATGTCTTCACTTGGTACTTCGAGTTCCAGAGTATGCTTTCTTGTGATTTATGCTTTCTTTGGGATGCTTGTATATCATGTTTAGATGATGTTATTTTATTTGATGCATTCTCTTATTATGATGTTTAGCATATGATTAGATGATGTGATTTTCTTTAGTAGTATATCTATTGCTTACTATTGTTTAGCATGTGATAGGTGATGTTATCTACTGTAGAATTATCTTATGCATTATCACTAGCATGTTAGATTTTCTTATGCTGTTATTATGCATGTTTTAGTAGTGATGTCCCTATTATGACAGTACTGATGATTTGGTTGGTGGCTTGGGATGTTATGCGCAGGGGATGGCTAGGATCCACGATGGTCTTATGATGCTATTGACGGTTGGGAGGAACCGCGCACTTATTTGGTTGTTTAGTTCTGAAATGTTTCTTTTGATCTCTGCGATGTTTATATTCAGTGTGTTCTTTGCTGTTGTAGTTTAGATAGATAGATGTTCTCCTTTCTATGTTGTTCTTGCACTCGAGTGTTCATTCCTCGAGCCTTTGTGGATCCGGTACTCCCTGGTGTGGAGGTTCTTTGCTCTAATTTTGGTCCTTTTTGCTTCTGAGAGTGTTTTAATGTTTCTATGGGTG
This sequence comes from Cupressus sempervirens, assembly GCA_028749045.1. Lineage (NCBI taxonomy): Eukaryota > Viridiplantae > Streptophyta > Pinopsida > Cupressales > Cupressaceae > Cupressus > Cupressus sempervirens. Next base: position 732,462,377 of record CM053783.1, on the reverse strand, counting down.
ACATTTGTTCAGCATGGTGTGACACTTTAAAAAGTATCACACGCCCATGCAAAGTATGTCGTACGACACTGTAAAGTATTGCACGGCTTCTTGAGAAATGTTGTATGACACTAGAAGAGTGTTGCACGCCTTCTTGAGAAATGTCGTACGATGCTGAAAAGTGTCGCATTCCTTCTTGAGAAATGTCGTACGACACTGGAAGAGTGTCACACGCCTTAAGGAGAAGTATCGCCCTCCCTTAGTAAAAAGTTTCACACAATTTTTGTGAAAAACCTATGCATGCCATCAGTGGGCACTTTTCTTCATGATCTGATCTTTTTGAGAGTGGTTTTGGATACCCTTTTGGGCATTCTTCGACCCTATGCTGTTGCATTTTGAATTTAGTCAGTTTATCTTGAAATTGAGTTTTCGTGTTTCTATTTTAGTCTCTTGGGGTTTAAAATATATTGTTTAAGTATAAGTTGACGTATATTTAATTTCTTATACTTAAGTTATATTTTAATATATGCGACAAATCATTTGAGATAGGTTTCAAACCTCTCAGAGATAAGTTATGGATTCTAGGAAATTTTAGGGCTTCAGAAATCCAGACTTAGCCAATTTTCAGGGCTTCAGGATTTCAGGCTTAGCCAAATTTTGGGATTCTGCATTTTACTCCAGCTTGGTGTTTTGTTGATGAGTGGTTTTTTTTTGTGCCCTCATCATGTGCATTGTCGTTGTTGGCTTGGTTGTGTGTGTCAGTTTGGTAGTGGCTTTTGGAGATTCGTTGGTTGTTGGGATTGTGTTGAAGTCTTCTGTTGCGATCTTTGTGATCCCTGTATGATGTTGTCATGTGCATTCATACTTGTAAAAAAAAAAAAAATCTTGGCTTGATTTGAATCCTTGTTTCCAAGGATCTCCGGGTGGGGCATTACACAGAATATAGATTTGTATCAGCAAAGTTTAGTTGCATCTCATTCAGGTCACTCATTGTTATTTTCTCACAATTGTAGCATTGAATTCTAAATCTCTTAATAGATTTGGTTTAGCAACCATTTTGTAAACCCTCTAACAAGGTGGATAGTTCTATTGATTTTTTCTAAAGTCCTCTAGCAAGGCCACTCCTAGCACGGTGATTAAATCTTCTAACAAGGTCACACCTAACAATGTGTTTTGTAATTTTTAATAGGGTTGGGTCCTAATAGGGCTCACTTCAGAAGAGTGAAAATTGGTAGCTAGTCACTTGGTGGTTTTTCTCATATTGGATTTCCATGTTAAATCTCGTGTCTCTTGCGTTCATGTTATTTACTTTTGCATGCATGTTAATAATTGTGAATGCTTAAAGATTAGTAATAATTTAATACACAGTTCATCTACTAAGTTACAACATTTTTCTATGTGGCTACCGAGTGATAGTAGTAACTAGTTATTTAAGACATCTAAGGGATCTGTGGATTTGTTTTTGTGCTAACTGGTTCACCCCCCCTCCCCCCCGCCCACACCCCCCCCCTTAGTTACTCCATCTATAATTCCAACAATTTTGAGCCTAGAAGAAAAGTAGCTATCAAATCTGACAAAGCTAGCATTATTCACCTCCCATGTCATTTCTAAACTCCACAATTAGGTAGGGAGTTTTTCTCCATCTCTTTCCAATTGCAATTTCATTTCTTTAGAGAAAAACATAACTTCCTTGTACAAACATGCGTACATTAATATGGAGTACCAGTAGAAAGGCTTATCAACTTTAGCCTTAGCTATACCCATTAATCCAATATGAATCTCTTCTACCAAGAGAGTAGAAAAATAAAAAATATAACTCATACCATATAGAAGTGTTTGAGCAATGATTAAAATAATAGAGCCTGGGATGTGATCTTGTTCATCCATTCCAAATATCTTGCAAAGAGAGAAATATAGTGCTTGTACTCTAGGACTGAAATATTTTCTCAACAATGGCTCTAGAGTATTTGGTGTAACCAAGGGTAATTGTTCTATCTTGAAAAAAATTTCTTGTAATGACCCATTACTTAAATATACCTTTTGAGCATCATACCTAGCTTATAGATCATTCATATCTATTTTCTCATGCATTTCATGGTTAGGGTTTAACTTGAAAGCCTCCCTAATCAATTCTAGTTAAAATCTTAAAAAGATTGTCACTAGAATGATTCTTCACTATCCTGGTTATTGGATCATATTTTTTTAACATTACTACAAGTAGGTCATCATCAAAGAAAACCGTTGGGAAAATTAACTTACCAATGTCAAATTCCCATACATTATTCAAAAGAGTGTTGATTTTTCTTTTTGCAAACCATTTACGAAAAAACTCTAAACCCTCAATAGATGTCATCTTTCAACCAGTTTGCTTTTTCATAGAAACCCTCATTGATCAATAACCTAGGGTTCTTTGGTATGAATTCTTTTCCCCTAGAAAGTTCATTCACTAATTATGGCATTTTATTCAAAAAATCATGATGCACAACCCCTTTTAGGTAATCTACTTTCCCTAAGAAATCCCTCCAGGGAGTTATATTGAACAATTATCTTATTATGAGTGTATTTTCTCAATTAACCAAAAATTCAGACACTAACTTGATTTTTTTGTTTATTTTTCTGAAAAATCATTAGTAGTGAATGGAGACCTTAGAAAATACACCCTTAGCTTTGGATATATCACTCTATGAGAATTCTACAACTTTAGGGTTCAATAATGAAAAATTGGAAGCCTTATCACAAATTTAGTCTCACACGAAACAACATTGATCAAAATTAATGTCCCAACCATCATATTTTGTGTCATGCTATGGAATTTAAAATCCAACCATTGATCTTTATAAATCAGATGACTTAGCTTTAGAACCAAATGATTGATACTACAAAAAATCCTTTTTAGTTTAGTCCCAGTTACCAAATTTTTCCAATGAAATATTGCTAAATTTCCAGTATGTCATGACAACAGTTTGACAACTCTGAGTTGTTTTGACAAGTCTACCTTTTGTGGCCCATAAAGGAAATAACATCACTCCTACTACATGTTATATAGTCACTTTCTCATATTCTTTAAAGGACTAGCATCTTTATATAGTGGGAAAGCACCTACCATCAATCTTCTCAAGATTGATGGTTCCACAAGATTATCTTAATGGAAAACCCAATCATCAAGCATACCCAATGAAATGAAGCTAATTTTCCAACTCTTCTGACATTCTTCTAGTTGTCTTGACACCTTTCAAACTTTGTAACCCACAAGAGTAGTGATCTCACCAACTCCATGTGTCAACAAGGCACTTCTCTACATTCTGTAAAGTTTGTTCATCTCCATAATGCAAGAAAGAGCTCACCATCAATCTCCTTAAGATTGATGATCATGAAGGTTACTCTATCACATGGTATTTTAAAAGGGTTGGTTGAGACCCATTGGGACAAGTGTCACATTTTCACTTCCCCACTTTCTCTAAAGCTTGAGCACTTTCATAATGCAAAAAAGTGCTTATCGTTGATCTTATTTTGATCAATGCTTTGACAAGATAGACCACACCAAGGTTAAATCATGTTAAAAAGAAAATTAGAGAGTCAAATTAAGGTTAAAACCATGGTTAAATTAAAGGTGAAGGTAAAATATTTTTGGGAAAGTACTTTCAAATGATATACATAGAAAATTTAAAGAAAATATTTTCTAAGGGAAAACTTCCCTCATATTTTTAAAAGAACCAATACAACCTTATTTATTTAGAACCTAGGGTACATGAAATTAAGGGTTTCATGAAATTTGAGGTTTTTATCTAGGGAAACTAAGTTTTAACACACATGACCTCTAATTTCAATGACTCAACTAGGTTTTCACTATAAAATGCAATAATTTTTTTAAGTGAAAAACTAGGCCAAGAGAACTAGCCACCTACTTTCCTTTGTTAGTTGCATGTTCTTTGTTCTTGATTATGTTATAGCTAGACTTCTTTTGGATAACCAATTGTCTTGATCCTCCTGCAAGAGTAAAAGACAACTTCTTCATTACCTCTATTGCTTTGTCAAGATAAGTATTGATGAGAAGATTCTTCTTTTCATTCATTGCATCCATGATCTCTAAGAATGTGATCATTAATTTTCTTACTCCATCTGCTAATGTCTTTGCATCTATTAATGGACTATAATCCTTCTCAAAACATTAATGAATTCTAAAACCATAGAATTGACTCTTCACTTTTCTTTCTTGATTAATTTTTCTTGGAGAGAAAATTCATTCCTTATTACATTTGTAAGGAAATAGATTGATGCTTGCGAGCACTAGTCCCAGCCCTCTATTTGAATATCTCAAAAAATCTCTCACTATCGTTAAATCTAACATGGGAGACTTCCATTTTGTATGGGTCTAAAATCTTGTACAAAAATAACCAACCACCCTTTGTGACTATAAATTGATGAGCTATTGTGCAGGATGAGAAAATAGAGCCTCTTGACTTACTAGTTAGTTCTATTTCTTCCAAACCACCTAGTTGCCACAATATCTCAACTATTCCTACCTTAAGCACATGTGGAGTTCCTTGGAATCCATATACTCTGAATACTATTGACACTAGATATGGTATAATATCCATCCAATTGTGGGAAAATTTCAAATTGTTAGGGTTGTCTAGAGGCCTGATGAAATCTAATAATGCCTTGGGTATCCTGGGATTATCTTTCAATAATAGGCTCCTAAGTCTAGATGTAAAATATCTATCAAATCTTACAAAACTAGTCTCCTTTGCATCCCAAGTCATATATGTAATCCATAATTGGACCGGTAGAGATTCTTCATCATGTTCTCTTGTTAGCACCATTTCTTTCTCAAAAAATGTGACTCCCTTATACAAAAACATGTGCATTAACAAAGAGTAAAAACCAAAGATCTTCTCAATTTTCCCTTTTGAAATTCCAATAAAACCTACATTAATTTCTTTGGCTAGAAAAGATGCAAAATAAAAAATAATATCAACTTCGGAGAAAGAAATTTGCACTATCATATACATGAACTTTATTTTCATAAATTCTTGTTCATCTTCACCAAAATCCATACACAAAGTCATAAATATATCTATAGCTCTAGAATTGAAAAATTGTTTCTTAAAAGGCTCTTGGTTGAAGCTGTGACAAATTTTATGTTTCCACTTGAGACCACATGTCCTCTTAGTAATCCCTATCTAATTTGAACCTTGTGTTAGGAATAAACCACGAACATAAATAAAAATTAGATGCAAATATCAAAAATATCAAAAAGTAATAGATCAAATATAAAAGAACACAAGACACCAAGATTTAACGTGGTTCACAAAATCCCTAGGCTACACCCACCAAACAACAAGTCTGATATTATTATGATCTAGTGATTACAACCTGATTGCAATCTGTAATCCCTTACAACTCAATACCGTCACAAGAGCCAATTATCAATATTCCCTACCAAATTTGAGTCAACATAGCCTTGTAAATCAATATTAGAGCCCCCAAAATGTAAACACTTATTGGATGTTCCTCTCAAATATCTAAGAATCCATTTGATTGCTTTCCAATGCTCAATTCCTAGATGACTCATATACCTACTAATGACTCTCAGTGCATGTTCAATATCTAGCCTAGTACATATCATGGCATACATCAAGCTTCTTATAGCTGAAGCATAGGGTACCTTGGAAATCTTATCCTCCTCTTCTTGTGTCTTGGGACACATCTCCTTAGTCAACTTCAAATGACCAGGTAAAGTTGTGCTGACAACTTTAGCATTCTCCATAGAGAAATGTTGCAACACCTTCTCCAAATAATCAGCCTAAGATAGCATCAATTTTATATTCTTCCTATCTCTACAAATCTTCATACCGAGGATTTTTTTTTCTGCCCCAAAATTCTTCATAGCAAATGCATGTGCTAACTAGCATTTCAGCCCCTTAACATGATCCATATTAGACCCATCTACAAGCATATCATCAACATATAAACATAAAATAATGTAGCTATCATCATCCAACCTCTTAAAATAAACACAATGATCTGATTGACACCTATTGTATCCATGCTCATGAATAAAACTATCAAATTTTAGATACCATTGCCGAGGTGCTTGCTTCAAGCTATATAAACTTTTCTTCAGTTTGCACACTAAGTTCTCCTTACCTTTGATCTCAAAACCCTATGGCTGAGTCATATATATCTCATCATCCAAATCACCATGAAGAAAGGCTATTTTAGCATCAAGCTACTCTAAATGAAAATCTTCAGTAGCCACAATACTCAAAATAGTATAGATAAAAGTCATCTTAACAACAGGAGAAAATATCTCATCAAAATCAATGCCATTTTTCTATGCAAATCCTTTCAAAACTAACCTAAATTTAAATATTTTCTTACATCCATTCTCTCCTTTTAACCTATAAACCCACTTATTCTATAAAGATCTTTTACCTATAGGGAACTTGCAAAAATCCCATGTCTTATTCTTTAGCAAAGAATCTATTTCATCTTTCATTGTAAACTCCCACTAAATCTTAGTATCCACCTACACAGCTTCATCATAACATTTAGGTTCACTAACACCTATTAATAAAATATAATACAAAGAGGGAGAAAATATTTTTGGAGGTCTAATTTTCTTTGTTGACCATCTAACATTCACCAATGTTTGTGGTATTTATTGTTGTAGTTGTTGCACATCATGAGGAATAGTTGGAACATCATCTCTTGGAGTATCATTGAGCACTATATTATCATTTTTTTTCTTCTCATGTTGTTGCAACAGATATTTGTATAAAACTTTCTCATTGAATATGGCATCCTTGCTTCTGACAATTTTATGATTTTCAAAATCCCAAAGCCTATAACCAAATTCATTAATTCCATATCCAACAAATACACATTTCTTCGACTTAGCTTCTAGCTTGGTTCTATGTTTAGAATCTATGTAAACAAAAGCTTCACAACTGAAGGTTTTGAGAGAAGAATAACTCACCTTCTTACTAGTCCATGCTTCCTCTAGAATACCACAACCCAAAGGAGTAGAGGGACCTCTATTAATAAAATATACAATAGTATTGATAGCCTCCACCCAAATGTGTAAAGGCAACCCAACATGCAACCTCACGCTCCTTGCATGCTCCATTATAGGCTTGTTCATGCGTTTAGCCACTCCATTTTCCTATGGAGTCCTTGGAACAATTTTCTATCTAAAAATACCATTACTGGAGCAATAATCTTCAAATTTATGACTACAATACTCACCTCCATTATCAGATTTGAGACATTTTAATTTCTTACTAGTCTCATTTTCAACCAAGCATTTCCATTTCTTAAAGGTTTGAAATACATCAAATTTTTGTCTAAGGAAATAAATCCATACCATTCTAGTTGCATCATCAATAAATGTAACATAATAATGAGAGCCTCCAAGGGAAGATACTTGAGCTAGTCCCCATACATCAGTATGCACAAGCTCTAACTTCTTCATTTTGTTTTCCTTTCCAGTCTTCACAAAACTCACTCTCTCTTGTTTTCCATACACACAACTTTCATAGAAATCCATATTAACACATTTTAGACCTGGTAAAACTTTCTTTGAATGAAGTACTTTTATACATTTCTCAAGTACATGTGCCCAAATTTGCTATGCCACAACATTGTATCAAAATTTATAGTAGCTATTTGTTCTCCCTGCTCAACTACAACAACTATTCCTAAACATTCATTTTTCTCTAAAACAATTAATGTAGAAGGAACAATATGACTTATAAAAAGATATAAGGTGCCTACTTTTCACACCTTTTGCTACTATAAGAGAACCTTTTGAAACCTTCCAACTTTTATCATTAAAAGTGACTAGACAACCCTCATCATTGAGTTGCCCTGCTGAAATTAAATTCTTACTCAACCTTGGAGCATGTCTTACCTCATGTAGTAGCTAATGATTCCCATTTTGTAACTTAATTTTAACTTTTCCCTTTCCAAAAATTTAATAGGGTTCATTATCTCCCAAATAAACAAGTCCAAAATCCCCTTGGACATAATCAATGAAATAACCTCTATGAGGTGTAGAATGAAATGAAGCACTAGAATCTAAAACCCATGAATCATCAACACTTTCTAAAAATAGAAGAAAATAATCCTCTTTGAATTTGTTAATTACCACATTTGCCTCCTTGTCTCCATCTCGTTTATCTCTTTCATTTTTCTTTTGATTCCAACAATCTTTCTTTTTATGCCCTGGTTTCCCATAGTACTAGTAGTCATTCAATCCTCTTGATTGAGACATCCTCCCTTTTGACTTTCCTCTTGATTTTCCATCATTTCTAGAATTACTTACTCTCTTAGTCATTCTGCCCCTACTTTGTGAATTCAAAGCACTTCCTAATGTAGATCCACTTGAGGTTTTTCTACATGTTTACTCACTCAAAATGACACCAATCACATCATCATATTTTAGGGTACTAGATCCAGGAACAGAATTACTCATAACCATTACCAAACCATTCCAGCTTTCAAGCAAAGAACAAAAAATTAAAAGAGCCCTAATTTCTTCATCAAAATTAATTCCCATAGAAGATAATTGACTAGTAACAATATTAAACTCATTAAAATAATCTATAATAGATACACCTTCTACCATTTTAATATTAAATAAATGCTTCATGAGAAATACCTTGTTTGAAGCAAAGGAATTTTCATATAGTGTCACTAGGGTTTTCATCAACTCTTCCATTGTCTTTGCTTTTATAATATTAAATTCCAATGATGGTGCTAGGCATAATCAAATGCTTCCAAGTGTCTTTCTATCTAAAAGATCCCATTCATCTTTTGACATAGATCCCTAATTCTTGGCTTTTCCTTCCAACGACTTCCATAAATCCTTCTGATAAAGATTGTATTCCATTTGCATCTTCCATAATTGGAAATTCTACCCATTAAACCTATCAACCCTCAGCTTAACCTCATCTACCATTTCTCCCACTCAACCATGAAAATTTTCTATAGAGGATAACTGAAAAAAAACCCCCACTCTGATACCACTTGTTAGGAATAAACCATTGATAGAAATAACAATTACATGAAAATATCAACAATATCAAAAAATAATAGATCACATAGAAAAGAACACAAGACACCAAGATTTAAGATGGTTCACCCAATCCCTAGGCTACGTCCAATATTATTATGATCCAGTGATTACAACGGATTACAATCTGTAATCTCTTATAGCTCAATACCACTATAAGAACCAATTTTTGCATCACCTTATGAAAAAATCCCTAACCCTAAGCCCTTTTATGCAATTATTTTTTCCACTTTAGGGTTATAATTAATAATTTATGAAGTATGTACAGTACTTTCCTAATTAGTCACCACATACTAACACCTTGCAAGACAAATATTCATTTTCCAATCCCTGAAAATCAATAACCTCATGATAATTTGTTATACAATCCATTCCAAAGACTAATTGAATTTCTTCTATTGTAATCTTCACCAAGCATTCTCCACTTAATCCCCTCACCATCCTAGCTACTAGATCATATTTTGGGATACAATAGTGAGGAGGTCTGAACCCATGAAGACTCCAAGAACTACCAACTTGCCTAGGTCAAAATTTCAAATATTTCCATGGGGGAAAATAAATTTCTATTTGAAACCAATTTTTTGAATAATTGTAATCCTATTTTAGAAGTCACAGCATTCCAAATCCAATTCCCTTTGTCAAATAAATCATTTGTAACTTGTAGCTTATGGTTTATGGGAAATAATTTTTTTATCTAGGTAGCCTCATTAGTAGATTCACTTAATTGTTCTAAAAATCATTGTGAATATTTCTATTGGCATACTTAGCCTTCCTAAAAAACTCTTCTTTGGAAGCATATTAAATGAAAATGAAGAAAATACCAAAATTATTATTTATGTGTGGAGGGAGATACTTGGCCTTTTCACTTCTTCTTTGAAAACTATAGTGGATAGTTGATACAAAAAATTTCACGGCTTAGCAAGCAAAATAATAGATTGTTTTCTACAAGTACTAGGCTCCAAAAATTAAAAAAATCAATTTGCTAGATAAATTTTTTGACCTCTTTCACTACATTCCTTGTATCAATTTGCATGAGAAGCTTTTAATTCCCATAAATGGGTTGCAGAGAAAAATAGAGTTGTATTCCTCTTTGAGTTTCAAAATAGGCTATCGATTTACATAAATATGATGATCAAGAAATAAAACAAAATCTGACTCAGCTTCAAAGCTCTGACCTAGAAATCAACCCAAAATTGGCATATGTACCTTACTCTACCTTAATTGGTAACTAGTGTATTACTCATATATGTAACTAGACACATGTCGAACTCTCTCTATGTCACTATAGATAAAGGTTGAGAAATTTCCCTTAGTGACATAATGATAGTCTTCATCTATTCTACATTTGATGTTCAATGATGAAACTTCAAAACTCTTTTGAAAGTGGGCCACCATGCTATGTGTCTCCTTGTCATTATGTCACCAAGAGTAAAGACCTTGCAACTCTTGTTGGTGACAAAATTACATGCATAGATCAATCTTTAATATGATGGTAGAAACAAAGTAAACATACTACAATTGAGATGGGCACATTAGACATGTATATAATTATTGCTATGTCGCCAAGAATAAAAAATAAGCAACTTTCTATGGTGACAAAGAAACTTCTATCGATATTGAAAAGATCTTATGGTTCTAACAAAACACCCTTTATGCAAAAAGGTTTACCTTCCATGGCAAATAATTTTTTTTGGAAATTGGAAACTCATTGATGACTTGAAACCTACGACACTTCCTGTGAGGGCTTGTCATGCCATATTCCATGTGTCATCTTGTCACTATGTCACCAAAATTAAAGAATGAGCAACTTTCTATGGTGACAAAGCAATGTTCATTGATCTTGAATCTGTTCGATGATGATGATCTTGCTTTGAAAACCTTTCCATTTACTAGGTCTCGTTGACATATGTCACCTTGTTGGTATGTTTCCAAGGATAAAAAGCATGCAACTCTTGTGACAACCCTTGATCTATTGAAAGATCAAGGGCTATTGTAACTTGGTTAAATTTCACACATAAAATTTCCCATGTGCTTCTTTTTTGCATACTATGTAAACTTAGCTTAAGGACTTAAGAGAAATACCAAAATATTAGAAAAATAAAACCAAATTAGGGGTTTTTCTAGGGCCAACAATGATGCAAAAATATATAATCCTAACTTCTAAAGGAAAACTAGATTTTCACTAAAATATTTTAGAATTTTTAATATGTGAAAAACTAGGCCAACAAGGTGAACACCCTTTAACCCTCAAATTGGCAACTAAATAGGCTTCTAAACTCACCCACCTAAAATGGTATTAGCTCCAAACTTTACTCAAGACTTCTATGGTCTTCCAACTTGATTCTACCATTAATACAACCTTTTTGGTAAAGTGTAAACTTGGTAAACTCATGGAGATGTTTAATATGTGTACTAAAGAAAATGAGATATTTAGGAGGTCAAAAAGTCAAAAGAAGGATCCAGAAGGGTGAAAAATGCCCCCAACCCATACACATACCCCTAGACATTTGGATTGCATTAATTTTGGCCTCTAGGACCAGTTTAGGATCTATTAATTTGGCTTGAAATATTTGAACATTTTAAAACCCTAGGAATGCAACTTACCACTAAACCCTAATTAGGGTAATTAATCTAGGCTACCAACTAATTAGTCTTAGGTTACTAACTTAATCAATCTTAGATTATTAGATTACTCTACTAACCCTAATTATCATGTTGATACATATATATGAATTATGAGGGTCAAGTGACACCATAAGATTCATTGTTATGTAACATTAAACATCTTACAATTATAGCATGATACACACATTCACTTTAAGATAAAAATAAAATATGAAACAATGAGGTCTGCATCCCTTCATTAGACTCAACCTTAGTTTCATAGATTGAAGATAAGGTAAATTACCAATTCTTCATTAGATTCCATGGTTATTAATCTTGCACGCTTAATTCGCACATCAATAGCTCAAGAAAAATCACATGTATATATTAAACTCATTAGATAATCACATTAATCAAACCATCAAACTTTCATTTAAATAACCTTTATCTCATCTCTACACACATATTTAATCATTAAAAAAATTTCATAATTAGAGTATTTAACATATTTATATTCCTAAATTCATTTACTATAATACACCATCATTATGCATGCTTATAAAACATCAAATAACATGATTAAGCATTTTAAAATAAAGCATCACCCAACATAATAATGTCCAGTCCATCCGACAATGTCTCAACATATTGAGTCATAATGTATCAAAATAAAATTGTATCAAATGTGCTATGATGGATCCAGGTGAGGTCTTATAGGTTCATTTAATCTCACATACAAATTCGCATACTTATATTACACAATATCTATATTAGATGATTACAACCAAGAAAATCATGCTTCCTTTATACCAAGTATTAAATCATATTATTTTTTTTTTCTTGAGGCTTTTCTAATTTACAATAATAATATAGGAAAAACTCAAGATATTACATATATAAATTATCTTACATATTTATACTTTTCACGATTACAAATAAAATTTTGACTTACAGTCTTCATAGATCTTCACTTGATTCTCATCAAGATGTGTGCATTTGACCATAGCATCTTTATCATGTCTTCTACCTCTATACAAGTCTACATAATCAGATTCTATCTCTATTAGGAGATATAATCCAAACAATAGTAACTGCTTCCAAGTAACTCTATATGAACATTGCCTTCACTAAAATCATTATATCTCTATCCATTTATAATATTTATGTATGCACTCTTAACTATATCATATATACACTCTATAAAACATTATCCCAAGTTTGCATAATCTCATCTTCATTTCTCAAACCTTGAAAAGTGAAACTCTATCTATTGCTTTGTCATTCTTTATAGAATAACCAAGATGTTAACATCAATGAAAAACTTTATACAAAACACAACCTCGAAATCATGTCGCTAGTAATTCTAGGACACTCCCCCATAGAAATACCATCAACATTCATGCTAAAAAACATAAGTGCATATGTTCGACAACAAGGAGATGAAGTAGCAAAAAAAATGGTAGAGATCATTATTTTCTTAAATTATGGCCAACTATGAGGTTTCATGAAAAAAATGATATTAAGAAATATTGGTCAATCTCATTGAGAAATAAATATTAGAAATAAACATCATCCTTCTAGTTTCTAACCTACAAGTAGTCAACCCCTTTATAATGCTCACCCATTTCAAGGAGGTTAAATTTAATCAAATTTACATTTAACTAAAGGTCAAACCTTTTGAAGATTTTCCTTCCTTGGAAAGAGTACAAATTTTGAAAAAAATGCTCTCTTGAAAAAAAATGGCATGGTATTGTTCAAGGGGGGAAAGAAAGGCACTTTAAGAGGAATGTAGGTCTCCCTATTTCATGTTCCACTAAACCATTTAAATTGACATTTGAGGGAAAGAGGAGAATTTCCAAATATAATTCTACTTGTGATCCAAATTAGATTAACTAGAACCAAAAGAAAGAAGGGTTCTAATACTAAATTCAAATTATAAAGAAGACTGCAATACAAGGAAAGTCTCTTTTTGGCCCTTGATAGGATAATGTAAATATGAAATTGAACTAATCTCCTAAATGATATAAATTTCAATTCTGTGTATAAAATTATCTCAATTAAGATATAGATATAGGGTAAAGATATGAAATGAAATGAAATGTGGAAGTCTCACCTTAAAGTTCATAGAGGAAGAGGCATTTTGGCTCCAAAACTCATAAATCTAAATTTTTTCTAAAATTTTGATCATGGGTCTCAAAATAAAATGATAGGAGTAAAACCCACAAATCACCCCAAAAATAGACACCAAAGGTCTAGGTAAAATTTGAAGAGCACCTTTCCACTAGGTTGACATTGTTTGGTGATCTATAATAGATAACTCTAGAAAGCTTCTAAAAAGTAGGTTCCAAATCTATTGCCCTTTTAATTGCCACCCTATAAATCAACATAGAAAGGAAAAGTTTTGTGGTCAGGGTTTAATGATGGCTTTCCTTGGTCAAGCCCTAGGTTAAGTAATTATCTGTAAATGAGAAATGTAAATGTAAATGACTTAAAAACAAGATAAATTTAGGATTCACCTTACTTGAAACCTTTAATTGTAAGGATTTTGTATGTAAATTTATCATAGATCATCAACTAGAAATGTAGGGTATCACTAGTCTTTGCAATGGATCTACCCTAATTCCGTCATGGTATCATGGATATAAATGTGCATCAATAAAGAAGATGAATACTTCAATGTAGATCTCCTCCCTTGATGGAAAAAAAAAAGCTATATCTTGAAGAGGAGATTCTCACAAATGATTCTTCGATGCTTGATAAAAATATTCGTACTTGAATTCTTGAAAATCTTGAATACTTGAACTCCTTGAATGCAAAAATAAAAAATATATGGACAATCTAAATCTTGATGTGTGAGTGTGATATATGAAAATTAAGCCTCCAAGACTTCTTATATATTAGTTTTCAAGTGGGAAAACAATACAAGCCAATGGTAGAATGAAATAAAACTAATTAAAATTCTAAGGTCTTTCAGGCCCCAAGCTCCAAAATCATTTTGGATGATCTCTACTTAGTTGAACTATTCCTAGACTAGGTTCACCTACAAAAACTAGGTGAATTGTTCAACCTAGTCTAGAGTAGGTTGACTTGGGTTGACCTAGTCCTAGAGGTCAAGTCAGGTGATCCATTGGAAGCCCAAGTAGATACCAAGAGAAATAAGATTAAAATGGAAGAAGAGAGGAGAAAGGATCGTGAGCATATGCATATCCATGGTTCTAAGAAGGCATTATGGAGAGGGAACTAAAAGGCCTTAAAAAGGAAAGTGTGTCCATTTTAAGATGGTACATTTAACCCCCACTTCAATGGGAGTATGAGTTTCCTTTAACTTATGGTAAAGTAGATTAAGATAAAAAGGATAAAATCTTATCATGATTTAGGAGGAAAAGAAATTGCCAATTCTGCATGAGAATTGAGTCTTCATCACATCCAAAATCATAGCAAGAGAGATAAACACTACCAAAAAAGGGGTTTACTTACTTTCCCAATAAGGTTTGTGTGCCTTATTTTGAAACACATAAGAAAAAGAAAAAGGGGGAAGAGTCTATGTAAAAGGAGATAGCATTCAATGGTATAGCAAGTGTGTGTGGCATGCTAGTCATGAACCCATCAAACATAAACCAAATGGTCTAGTGCATGTGCATGGCATGCTAGTCAGTCCATCAAGGAATTCAACTTTAAGGGAAATCTATGTTCTAAAAAAGAAGAATTGAAAGTAACCCAGGCACAAGGACGTGTGTGTCCTTATGGGATCAAGATTGGGGTTCCTGGACTATTAGTAGTCAAACTAAGGGTCAAAATAGGGATCATGCCTCCCAATTTGTCAATAGTTTAGAGAGAGATCCAAAAAAGAGTCTAAGCCCCCATGAATTATCAATAGTTTCTAGAAACTAGAAGGAAAGAGAGAGAGAGGGGTAAACATGAAATTAAAATGCATAGATTTGGGTATCCTTAGAAATCATACCAAGCACTAAAGTCTGAAGTACTCCAAGTTATACACAAAGTCCATATTTTTATTCTATAGACAAAGGATAAGAACAGTGTATGCCCCCACATTAAAGTGATTGCAAACACGTTAACATGGGAAATGGATTTAATAGAATTGTACATGCATCCACTATGACATTCCCCCAACAAGAGAAAAATATGAAGGGAAATAAACACATAACAAAAGAAAGATCACAAAGTGATCTACTAACTTTGGGTCAATAAGATCATATGATAACATGTGATATTATATCAAGTATGAAAATACCATCATTTACCAAAGGAGGTAGAACTATGATACAATGGAGGAAAAAAAAAGAACTATGAAGAAAAGTCATTTTAGGCCAAAAAAAATCGGTGCTACCATTTCATAATTGGCCAAAAATACTATATAAGATCACTTGTACGAACAATACAACAATTAGGACATAGCATGTAACAACATATAGAAAAAAGAGATACAAATAGAATAATGATAGGGAAATTACTTTATCCTCTTGAGCTCAACAAATAAAAAGGATTATCTAAAGAAATCAAACCAATAAATACAAAAAAAGCACAATATAGGAGAGAACAAAACACAAGAATACAAAGACTACCATGATAAATGAAGTCCACATCAAGAATTTCACATTCTCCTCCCTTCCCCACCCATATTGGTTTGAAATGTTAGGAGAAGGATGGTGACTTGTGCGAGGAATGACATTCATCACAATAGGATTATCCATATCAATTAATTCTTTATCACTACGAACATGTTCATCATATAAAATATCTTCCATATCTAGATTAATAAGATCTAGAATACAAACAAAATCATCATGATTATATGTATACTTAGTGTTACCTTTTTTAGCTCCATCTAAAGACACACACATGGCTTGATAAAAGGAAGGTAAAGGTTGAGATGAAGATGTAGGTTGAGAAGCAAGATAATGAGCTTTATCCTTGTCTTTATCTTGAGAGCTCTTGTGATGCTAACAAGCATGTTGATTACAAATAGTTTTACAAGAATTAGTAGGAGGATTAGGATCAACTACCCTAGGTTTTGAAGAGGGAACATCAATAGGTTAAAATACAATATCTAAGGGAATAGATGTAGAAGGTAAAATAGGTTCAGATGAATTAGGTAAGATAGGGATAGGTGAACAACCCTTAGGAAGACTAAGTTTTGTAATCTTTTATATTTTATATCTTTAATAGTTTCTATAGAGATGATCAAGATGAGTGGGTGGTTTTTTAGGATGAGATTGCCAATAAAAATCAATCTCAAAAAAATCTCTAGTATGTGATGGTTTATGAAGAGGATGATTAATATTGATAATTTCTCTATCATGAGGAAATTTAAGGCATTTATGAATAGGAGAACCTATGACTTGCATCAAATAAAGCCATGAAATACCAAGCTTAACTTGAAATTGATTAGAAGTGGGAATAACAACAAAGGTGGTATAAACAAATTTCTCTAAAAGAGAAATGGGTAAAGTGATAGAACCTTGAGGACAATAAAGAAAACCATTATAGGTTTAAATCCACACAATAGTTGAATCATAAGTATCTCTATGCAACCTCTTCTTAAAAAGGTGTTATTTGGTGATAACATTAATAGAAAAGGAAGGATAAACCAAATTATCACAAGAGAGATTATGAGAAACTCTAACAGTGATGTAAAGATGACCATTAGTTGCTTTAAACAAATCATACTAACTAAATCTAATACTAGGTGTCTATTTAGGTTTAGGTGCAAATGAAATTGGAGGTTAAGGATACACCTTAATATGATTAAGCACATGATTTTATTACGTTATCTTCTCATCATAATTAATTTGGTGATCAAAAGATGAAGGTTGATTAATAATATTTGTTGACTTTAAAGGTAAAGGATTAGTGTAAATTTGCAAATTTTGATTATGCAATGTAATAGATTTATTCATGTTATTAACTTGAGCATTATAAAATATAGAATTATATTCAACAAGGTTATGGATAACATTCTTCAAATCATAACAGTTTTGAGTATCATGACTTAGTTGATGATGATATTGACAAAAGTCAACAAACTACTAGGATCTATAGAAAAAATAGGAGGAAGTTCAAGAACTTGAGTATGAATCAATTTAGTCATCACCTAGGAAAAAGGTTCAAATAATTAAGTATACTAATGGTTAGGATGATACACAAAGGAAAAAGTAGTTATACCTCTAGATGTAGTAGCCACTTGATCCTCGACTATAATTTTAGACTTGAATTTTACAAAATTGTTGGGTTCAGAGGATTTATGGGGATTTATGGAGGCATCACTCTTATCACTAGAAATAGGAGCCATTGGAGTAGAGATCTCAAGTTGGCCCACTTGTAACTAGTAATGGTGAAGGACTACACATAGATGTGAAAATGAGATATACTTAGTAACGAGAATTTTATCATTAATGTCTTTTTGTAAATTAGAAATAAAGATATATTGAATATCATGATCTGGCACATGATAAGAAATATAAGCATATAAATTTTTAAATCTACCAATAAATCTAGTAACTTTCTCTTTAGCATTCTTCTTATAATGCCTAAAATTAGTTAAAGAAATTCGTGCACCAATATTATTCTAATATTGTTGAATAAAAGCATGAGAAAGAGTTTGAAATGAATCAATATAATAAGACCAAGGTAGAGAGAAATACCATTGCAAAGCTCTGAGGATAACTTAGCCATAAGCCTGTAGTCATGAGAAAAATCACTACATATAGTTTGGAAAGTTTTAACATGAATTATGGGATCTCCCTTACCGTTATAAATATTAATATGAGGTACCTCAACATGTTTTGGGTTAACAAAATGAAGGATATCCAAGAAAAGGGGATTAGAAACATCACATGTAGAATATTGTAGTTAGATTGAGTTAATTGAGAAAGTTATTGTTGTAAAGAAGTGATAATTTTAACCAAGATATTAATAGTAGAATTAAAAGAAATGCTAGTGTGCATAGGGATACTAGATGGATTAGGAAGCTTAAAAGAAGTGGAAGACATATGCAAGGATGTTAGCAGAGGGTGAGAAGGAATGGATAACAAGTTTGAATAGGTAAAAGGAACCTCATTATATGAAGGAAAAAAAGAAGGAATTGAAGTAGGAGGAACACTCATGTGAAGTGAAAGGACAAGAATACCAACACTTAAAGGAGTGGACACTTTTTTAGAATTAGTCATAAGAGGTGAAGAATATGTAGGTATGCTATAAAGAGTGGTAGAGATTGGAATATAAGGTTCAATAGTTGTGAAAGGAGGATATCCTAACTCTTAAGCACATTTTTTCAAAGACTTAGCATGAATAATAATAAGGTGAGATATAACATGCAAGATAGAAAGGTTATTATCATCATTGTTAACAAGATTCTTAAGAGATTCAATAATAGAAACACTATTGGGATTCTAATTTTCTTGAGCAAGCCACGTTTTCAATTTATCAAATTCATTAAAAATCTTATCAACTTATAAAGGAGGAAATCATAAAGCATCATATTCATCATGAGATGAGTAAGAAACATTATTCTCTATTATAGGATTAAATTCATGATAAAATATGTGAGTTTCATCATGAAACCTATGAATAAAAGAGGAATCATGATAAAAAGAGTCCATGAGTCTAGAGATTTACCTAATGAGAATTCTGTAGGTTGGACTTTGTGTAATTAATCTCATAAAAGAGGAAATCACCAAAGGAAAACCTAATGAGATCTAACCATGTACATGTAATAAAGACCATAAAGAAAAGAAATCACTTAATCTAATTCCAAAATAAGAAGGCATGTAAAACAACCTAACACCAAAAAGAAGGGGATTCACATCAGGTTCACCAAAATTTTTAGGGGGGAAAGGGAGGAATTTTAAGAAGATTGTAGGTATCCTTATTTTGAGGTCCACTGAGCTGTTCAAATAGATATGTGATGGAAAGAGGGGAATTTTCAAATATGATTCAACTTATTATCCAAATGAGATTAGCTAGAACCCAAAGAAAGAAGGGCTATAATACTAAATTTGAATTATAAAGAAGAATTTGATATAAGGAAACACTCTCTTTGGCCCTTGATAGGATAATGTAAATGTGAAATCAAACTAATTTTTTAAATAATGTAAATTTCAATGCTATATGTATACAATTAGCCCAATTAAGATATAGATCTAGGGTAAAGATATGAAATGAAATAAAATATGGAAGGCTTAACTTAAAATACATAGAGGAAGAGTATTTTAGCTCTAAAACACTTAGATTCAAACTATTTCTAAAATTTTGATTGTAGATCTTGGAATAAAATGATAGAAGGAATAAAACTTAGAAGTCTCCCCAAAACTAGATATTGAAGGTCTAGGTCAACTTGGAAGGGAATCTTTCCACTCGGTTGACATTTCTCAGTGATCTATAACTAATGACTCTAGAAAGACTCTAAAAATTAGGTTCCAAATCTGTAATCCTTTTTTATGCCACCCTTTAAACCAACACACAAAAGAAAGGTTTTATGGTTGGGGTTTGATGAGGGCTTGCCTTGGTCAAGGAATTAATTGTAAATGAGAAATGTAAATGTAAATGACTTTAAAACAAGATAAATGTTAGGACTCACCTTTCTTGAAACCCTTGTTTGTAAGGATTTTGTATGTAAATATATCATATATCTTGAATTAGGAATATAGGGTATCTCCACACTTTACAATGAATCTGCCATAATCCCATCATGGTATCATGGATATAAATGTGCACCAATGAATAAGATGAAGGCTCTAATATAGACCTCCTCCCTTGATAGATTATAATAAGCTAGATCTTGAAGAGGAAATTCTCATAAAGAATTCATCAATTTTTGATAGAAATCTCCTTACTTGAATGCTTGAAAATCTTGAAACATTAAACTTCATGAATGGAAAAGAAAGAAATCTAGACTTGAGAGCAAGAGCTTGAAAATATGAATCTTGATCTATGAGTGTGATATATGAAAATGAAGCCTCCAAGTCTTCTTATGTATGAGTTTTTAGGCAGAAAAATAATACAAGTTGATAGGAGAATAGAATAAAACTAATTAAAACCCAAAGACCTTATAGGCCCTGAGCCCCAAAATCACTAAGGAGTAGGTTAACCTTGGAGAACTAGGTCAACATAGGTGGTGTTGGAAATAGAGATTGAGTAATTGAGAGAGGAGGGGTGAATTAGTTACCACAAAAATATTTCTACAGACCCTTAGATGTCTTTAAAATACAATTGTTGGTGACACTCGGTAACCACACAAATAGATGCTAAAACTTGATAGATGTTCTGTTAACTTTATTAAGCATTTAAAGTGATTAACATGCATGCATAAATAAATAACATGAACACAAGAGACATCAGATTTAACATGGAAACCCAATTTGAGAAAAACCACCAAGTAACTAGTTACCAATTTTCACTCTTCTGAAGTGAGCCTTGTTAGGAGCCAACCCTGTTAAAGGTTACAAAACACACTATTAGGTGTGACCCTGCTAGAGGATTTGATCACCTTGTTAGAAGTGGCCTTGTGAGAGGTCTTTAAAACAATTCAACTAAATTGTCACCTTGTTAGAGGATTTACAAAATGGCTGTCAAATGAACTCTATTAAGAGATTTTGAATCACTATTACAATGATTAGAAAGCAACAATGAAGTGATCTGAGATATATGCAAATTATCTTTGCTGAATACAAATCTGTATTCTACTTCATTAAATCCTCGTTGATCAAATGCAACTTTGCAGCTTCATAGGGATGACAAATTCTTCCTCAACATTTGCTCATGTATTTGCTCGCACTTTTTGCATCCATTCACATCCTTACTTTTGAATTCACAACTTGACCTTTCATATATACCTTACAGATTGTCAAGTCAGCTCAATTACAAGTTTACAACAATTGGAAAAACATAAATTAGTCGACTGCACAAAACAATTAAACTTAATTCTTTAGAATCATAAAATTCTTTGCTGCCCGACCCAGCTCGGTGACCACTCTTCAAAACGGTTTCCCTATGTTAACCAAGTGAATCTCGGTAAACACTGCAAACCTTGCAACTTCCTTTGAAGACCGAGTTAACTCAATAAATACTAACTTTCCTTTATTTACCGAGTGAGCTTGGTAAAAGCTAATTTTTCTTTGCTTACTGAGTGAGCTCAGTAAAAGCTAACTTGCCTTTGTTTACCGAGTGAGCTTGGTAAAAGTTAACTTTCCTTTTCTTATCGAGTGAGCTTGGTAAAAGTTAACTTGCCTTTGCTTACCGAGTGAGCTCAGTAAAATCTAACTTGTCTTTGCTTACCGAGTGAGCTTGGTAAAAGTTAACTTGCCTTTGCTTACCGAGTGAGCTCGATAAAAGTTAACTTACCTTTGTAATGTTCATGAATGCTTGGTAGTCACTGTAAATTTCTTTGCTAACCATCTGAGCTTGGTAGACTCTATCTAATGACTGATATGACATTTGTGTAACATCAAGGACAATACACAATTAACAATTGTATCCAACAATCTCCCTCTTTGGCATTGATGGCAACACAACATGTCATAACAGAAATGAAATTTGAAAACAAGTCTTTTACTTATATGGCAACACAACATGTCAATATAACAATTCTCCCTCTAAGATAGAAAACTCTTCCTCTTACAGTAATCTCCTTCTATTTTGAATAAATTTTAGAGAGATATGACAGTAATAAATTCTCCCTCTTTGACAACACATGCCAAAGACAATTCAAGCTCAAATGAATTTCACTGTACCTTTAGTACTGATTCATATGCAATGTTTCCTAGTTATGTTGCATCAACTGATAGATCTTCAATCTGGTATGAGTTGATGCATCACTAGAACTTTATTTTAGTGAATTTTGAATAGGGGAGTGACCCCTAACTTACCTCTTAGATAAAAGAATGCATCCTTAGGTAATGGTTTTGTGAATATGTTAGCAATTTGGTCCTTTGTATGAATATATTCCAATCTAATCTCCTTATCTTGTACCAATTCTCTGACAAAATGATATTTTATTGCAATGTGCTTAGTTTTGAAATGCATCACTAGATTTTTAGATATGTTGATTACACTTGTATTGTCACAGAACATAACAATAGGTTCTTTGATTTCCATCTTCATGCCTTCCAACAATTTTTTAAACCAAACAATGTTAGAGCAGTTTACTGCTGTAGCAACATACTCTGCCTCTGCTATTGATTGAGATGTACAATTCTGCTTTTTGCTTGTCCAAGAAACTAACCTTTTTCCAAGAAAGAATGCACCTCCACTTGTACTTTTTCTGTCATCAAGGTTTCTTGCCCAATCAACATCAGTAAATACTTTCAAATCCAAATTTTCTCCAAACTTATACCATAAACCATACTCTTCAGTTCCTTTTAAATATCTCATTATTCTTTTGATTTCCATCAAGTGGTTTTCTCTTGGTTTTGCTAAAAATCTTGCTACAATACCAACTGCAACAACAAAATCTAGCCTTGTATGAACTACATACTGCAACTTTCCAATCATAGATCTATACAATGTTTGATCTACTTCCTTTGATTCATCTTCCTTGGTAAGTTTTAATCTGGTACACATAGGAGTCCCAACTGGTTTACAATCTTCCATTCCAAACTTTTTCAATATCTCTTTGATGTACTTTGATTGAGTAATGTAGATACCATTTTTATTTTGTTGAATTTGAAGACCAACAAAGAATTCGATCTTACCAAACATGGACATTTCAAATTCCTTGTTCATTTGTTCTAAGAATTCTTTGCATAGATCATCATTTCCTATGAAAACAGTATCATCTACAAATATTTCTGCCAAGACAATCTTATTATCTAGTCCTTCCTTAATATACAAGTTACTGTTATCATTAGTTCTTTGAAAACCAATCTGAATAAGATAGTTATGCAATCTTTCATACCATGCTCTAGGGGCTTGTTTTAGACCGTACAATTCCTTGTGTAATTTGTAGACCATGTTCTTCTTATCTGGATTAACAAAACCTTCAGGTTGTTCAATGTAAACCTCTTCATCCAATATACCATTGAGGAATGCTGATTTGACATCCATATGATAAACTTTGAAACCCTTGTGAGCAGCATATGCTAGTAAGGTTTTGACTCCTTCCAATCTTGCAATAGGAGCAAAGGTTTCTCCATAGTCTATTCCTTCTTCTTGAGCATATCCTTTGCATACTAGTCTAGCTTTGTTTCTTGATACCTTACCATCTTCATCCAACTTGTTTTTGAATACTCACTTAGTTCCAATTACATTTTTGTCTTTAGGTCTGGGTACAAGAGTCAACGTCTTGTTTTTCTCTATTTTCTCTATTTCT
Source organism: Cupressus sempervirens (assembly GCA_028749045.1). NCBI lineage: Eukaryota > Viridiplantae > Streptophyta > Pinopsida > Cupressales > Cupressaceae > Cupressus > Cupressus sempervirens. Next base: position 732,438,390 of record CM053783.1, on the reverse strand, counting down.
TCATTCATAGCCTCAATCCAACTATCATTTTCCAATGCATCTTTGACATTCTAGGTTCAAAATCAACAAGTAAACAAGTACCTTTCAGCTTATTCCTTGTCATGGTTCCTTCAAATTTATCTCCAATGATCTAATCTGCCGAATGATGTCTTCTGACATACTTGGCTAATATAGGTTCCTTTCCTTTTAAATGGATTTAATTATTATCCTTTTGCATTTCAAATTCAGGCTCATTCTATTCTGGCTCGGTAGATATTTGCTCGATAAATACTTGCTCGATAGATAATGAGTTTAACTCAGTTTGCTATGGTTTGGTTTGAACTTCCTGTAACTCGGTTATAGATGACTCGGGAGTAAAATTTTCCTGATTCTTTGATGTAACTGGTACTGTATCAGGTTTACTGAAGACAAACCTTTTATAATCTTCTGGTTCCCTTTTGCTTTCTTCTTCAGTCCTTTCTGCAAATTCATTAACTTTCACATATGCACTTTCTATGATTTTTTGAGTAGACAAGTTTAAACATCTATATGCCTGACTTGTGCATGAGTATCCAAGGAATATACCTTCATCACCTTTTACATCAAATTTTCTTTTTCTAGATTCTTTCAAAATATAACATTTACTTCCAAATACTTTAAGATAACTTACATTAGGTTTATAGCCATACCATAACTCATAGGGGGTTTTGAATGAGTCTTTCTTCAGCTGTACTCGATTCAAGGTATAGACTGCAGTGCTAATTGCTTCCTTCTAGTATTTAATAGCAATGCTCTTTTCAATCATTAATGTTCTTCCACAATCCATGATGGATCTATTTCTTCTTTCAGCTATTCCATTCTGCTAGGGTGTTCCAAGTGTTGATACCTATCTTTTGATTCTTCTTTCAATGAAAAAGTTATTGAATTCTTGTGAAATGAATTATCTACCTTTGTCTGATCTCAAGCATTTTAATCTTTTTCCTGTTTCCTTTTCTAATCTGGCCAAATACCATTTGAACTTTTCAAATTCTTCTGATTTATTTCTTAGATACATGACTATCATCATTCTTGAGTAATCATCAACAAAAAGAATGAAGAACTTTTCTCCAGTATAGCCTTCAATTCCAATAGGTCCACATAAATCAGTATGCACAATTTCTAATATGTCTTCAGACTGATAGTTTTTACTTTTAAAACTTGTCATTCCCATCTTTCCAATTTGACAATTTTTGCATTGACTGACTTCAGGTTTCTTTATGTTGGGAATGCCTTTTACTTTTCTAAACTTGCTTATCTTTACTAGATTATCAAAGTTTGCATGACACAACCTTTTATACCATAACCAACTTTCTTCAACTTGAGCAATGAAACATGAATATTCACCTAGTTCAAGATAGAACAAGTTACCTTTAGTTTGAGTGTTTGATCCAATCAGCTTTCTTTTCCCATCTAGCAGTCTTGTTTTACCATGCATGAATTCTACTTTGATTCCATTATTGAGTAGCTATGCCACACTTAACAGATTATGCTTTAGTCCTTCTACCCAATAGGCATTATCACATATAAGTTCTTTTGTTAGAGGGATTCTTCCTCTTCCTTTTATACAACAAGGTTCATTGTTACCAAATCTTACACTGCCACCATCATAGTCTTCAAAGTATTCAAACTTAGTTTTGTCACCAGTCATGCGATGAGAGAAACCACTATCTATGATCCATGTATCATTTTTTCTCAAATGAGAAATGAGTGCCATTTCTTCATCACTATCAGATTCATCTTTCATAGCAATATAGAAAATCTCATCTTCTTCTTCATCATTAGAGTCTTAGAATCTTTAGCCATAAAACATGTTTTCTTACCTTTGTCCTTGAATGATTTGAAATCTTTCTTGCCATTCCATTTTTTATCTTTCTTTTCAACTTTATTCTGCTTTTTTGGACATCTAGCAACAATATGACCAACTTCTCCACATGAAAAATAGATTAGGGGTACTTTACCTTTGTATTTTCCTCTGCCTCTAGAAGATTTCCTTGGTAGAAGGGCTTCAATTACTTCAAGATCACTGTCTAAACTTTGGTTTGATTCATCTTCACTTTCTGACTGAGATTTCTTTTTTCCTTTCTCCTTGAGTGAAAGTTTGGATTCAAATGTTGATTCAATGTTTTTGGAAGCTAGAACATAGTTATCAAAGTTGTCCAGTTCAAATGCAGTCAATCTTCCAACTATAGCCTCTAGATTTATCTTATGATTTTCTTCACATCTTCTTTCCTGAAATACAGAGACTCTGATTGCATAAATGGGAAGGAGAGTTTTGAGAACTTTTCTTATAATTGTCTCTTCACTAATATCTCCACTAGAAGCTTTGATTTCACTGACACATGCTTTAACTCTTTCAACATATTTTGCAATGTTTTCATCCTCTCTCATCCTCATTTGATCAAATTGTCCTCTCAGACTTTCTACTTTGGCTCTTCTAACATTATCATCTCCTCCATATATCTCTTTCAGCTTTTCCCACATTTTAAAGGCAGATTTGCAGTCCTTGATATCATCAAATTCTTCATAACTCAGAGCAGATGCTATATCTATCATCATAATGTTGTGAGTCTTCTTTTTAGCAATATCATTGATAGATAGTGTACCAACTGGTTCTGCATATTTTTCATCAAGGTACTTCAGTCCTGTATCACCAATGGATGCTAGGTGAAGTCTCATCGGTCCTTGCCATGCTGAGAAGTTATTTTTGTTAAGTCTTGGGATTTCCCTTTTGTAAGACATCTTGATCTTTGGCTTAGATCCTTGAAATCTTATCCTGCAAGCACCAAAAGCTCTAATACTAATTGTTGGAAATATAGATGGAGTAATTGAGAGGGGAGGGGTGAATCAGTTACCACAAAAATATTTCTACAGACCCTTAGATGTCTTTAAAATACAACTACTGATGACACTCAGTAACCACACAAATAGATGCTGAAACTTGATAGATGTTCTATTAACTTTATTGAGCATTTAAAGTGATTAACATGCATGCATAAATAAATAACATGAACACAAGAGACACTAGATTTAATGTGGAAACCCAATTTGGGAAAAACCACCAAGTAACTAGTTACCAATTTTCACTCTTCTGAAGTGAGCCCTGTTAGGAGCCAACCCTGTTAAAGGTTACAAAACACACTATTAGGTGTGACCCTATTAGAGGATTTGATCACCTTGTTAGAAGTGGCCTTGTGAGAGGTCTTTAAAATAATTCAACTAAATTGTCACCTTGTTAGAGGATTTACAAAATGGCTGTCAAACCAACTTTGTTAAGAGATTTTGAATCACTGTTACAATAATTAGAAAGCAACAATGAAGTGATTTGAGCTATATGCAACTTATCTTTGCTGAATATAGATCTCTATTTTGCTTCATTAAATCCTCATTGATCGAATGCAACTTTGCAGCTTCATAGGGATGACAAATTCTTCCTCAACATTCGCTCATGTATTTGCTCACACTTTTTGCATCCATTCACATCCTTACTTTTGAATTCACAACTTGACCATTCATATATACCTTACAGATTGTCAAGTTAGCTCAATTACAAGTTTACAACAACTGGAAAAACATAAATCAGTCGATTGCACAAAATAATTAAACTTAATTCTTTAGAATCATAAAATTCTTTGCTGCCTGACCCAGCTCGGTGACCACTGCTTCAAAATGGTTTCCTCGTATTAACCAAGTGAAGCTCGGTAAACACTGCAAACCTTGCAACTTCCTTCAAAGACTGAGTTAACTTGGTAAATACTAACCTTCCTTTGTTTACCGAGTGAGCTTGGTAAAAACTATTTTTTCTTCACTTACCGAGTGAGCTCGGTAAAAGCTAACTTGCCTTTGCTTATCGAGTGAGCTCGATAAAAGTTAACTTGCCTTTGCTTATCGAGTGAGCTCAGTAAAAGTTAACTTGCCTTTGCTTACCGAGTGAGCTCGATAAAAGCTAACTTTCCTTTTCTTACCGAGTGAGCTTGGTAAAAGTTAACTTGCCTTTGCTTACTAAGTGAGCTTAGTAAAAGTTAACTTACCTTTGTAATGTTCAGGAATGCTCGGTAGTCAGTGTAAATTGCTTTGCTAACCATCTGAGCTCGGTAGACTCTGTCTGATGACTAATATGAAATTTTTGTAACATCAAGGACAATACACAATTAACAATTGTATCCAATAGGTGGACCTTTTCTTAGATATTAGGTTAGGGGAACCATAGGAAGCTCAGGAAGATACTAGGAGAAATATGGTGGAAATTGAAAGAATAGAGGAGAAAAGGAGATGGAGCATGGGCAATCCATGGTCTATAGAAAGCATTATGGAGAGCAAGATAAAAGGTCTTAAAAAGGAAAGTGCATCAATTTTAAGATAGTACAACTATAAGAAAAAAATGGAATGGGAATTGGAAAATAAGAAATACAATCAAATACCATTCATTCTTAGAGAAAATAAAAAGGTAGATATAGAGAAAATGAAGAACAAAGTCAAAAAAAAAATAACAGTTAAAGATTGTGATGTTTTACAATGATGATAATATGTGTTTGATGATATGAATAGAAAAGAATATGAATATCATTTTAGATTTATATTAAAGGAATTTAATGCAAATCTACAAGCAAGTGTAATGCATAATATATGATTACAAGGTAATCTAATGCAAAACTATAAGAAAATGTATGAATCATGTTTGATAATGTTTAAAATTATTTAGAACATATTAAATAAGCATGCTATAGAATAACTATAGCAGACCTATGAGAGTTTAGGATAAAATTAATGGAAGGCTTTACAAGAAAACATAGAAGAAATAAAGAGTGCATTGTTGAAGAGGTTTATGCAAATAAGAAATAAAAAATGTGAAAGTGATTGAATCAAAGTTAAGAAGAATGTAATATCAAAAAGAAGTCCCTAGTGAAGGAATATTTCGATCATCATTTATTAAAGAATTTCAAAATTGATGCTTTTAAAAGATGGATTAGTGTCTAGTTGCAGAGCTTGGTGCATGCAATATGATGATTCCTACAAATCAAGGGGATTGGTATTTTTTATGAATTGGTACCTAAAATATCTATAAAAAAATATAATATAAAGAATATTTAGATGTGATTTTCTTTTGTAAGGCTTTTCATGTACATTGAAAGTTCTACTTATGTTGTGCACATGTTGCATCTTATGTGAGTTGTATTGAGTAAATAGTAATTTTTTTACTATTGATGTGAAAAAGTTATATATTATATTATATATATCCCTTGAGTATAATTATGTTTTCATTAATGTTCAGATAATCACTAAATATTGTGCTAAGACAAGATTAAGCAATTTGTCAAATAATCCAAGCGATATTATTTGGAGTGACTTCATATTTTTTTTCAAAGTTCTAAACTAATGCAATGAAACATATTGCTTATTATAAAAGTAGATGATATGAGTGCATCCTCATTCAAAAATTTAGTCTCATATATTTATATACCTTATACACTCAATTTCACTTAATGTGCATCTTATAGAACTAATGAAACTCCCTATGCTACTAATAATTGTAAAATTCATGTGTAATATTACTTGCTTGCATGATGCAACCCTTCACATTCCTTTTCTCTAATTTTGTCAAATTCAACACCTTGAGCTTCCAACATATGGCTACCTCTATACAACATATTTTTTTTAAATTAAAAAGTATTTACTACAAGTGGCATTATCTAGGTTCAGCATGTTGTCCACATAATAATGCACATCATACATGCTAACTATAAGAGTTTTCCTAAGAAAAAGATTAAAAACATTGATAACTAGAAGTTCAATAGATGGCATAAAAAGAGAGACAAAATGTTATGATCCTTGATTGATTATATTCAATGATAATAAATAATCAAACAATAATGGATGAATACAAAATAGATGTGCCTAAATGTATAGGAAATGCATGATAACTAGGAGATATGTAACAAATAATGTATAAACCACCCAAGGTGGAAATATATGTCACCCATGGTTGATAATTCTTGATTTAACAATGAAGTAAGTGCAACATGTATAATAATGAGAGGATAATAATTTGATAAAAAAACTAAAGGCCAATCTCTAACATAATCAAGGTTATAGAGATCTTGATCAGATTTGTCCAAGCATGTAGCCAGAGTAACACAATAGAGAAAAAAAGGATAATGGGAGAACCAAACAAGATAAGCCATCAATTACAATAAATATGCAAACTTATATTATATGCACTAGAAAAAAATGCTTGATTACAATACAAAATCTTTAGTTTAAAGCTATACAACTTCTAGCTGCTAACAAACTACCTAGGGAGAGCAATCATAATGCCTTATAAAGACTTTGTGACTTGTAGGTCAGCCTAGAAAGGATTATATTATCTAAGAATACAAAAATGTATTACAAGTTTAGGACAAGAAACAAATTACATAAAAATATCTTCATAAGATGTGAAAACCATTTTGGTCCAAGATATAAGTTTACATGTAATTGAAGACATTGAGATATGTACCAACCAAAATCATCAATTAGAAAATAGGATTGTAAGATTGGGAATCACACATAAGTCAAGGAACCATACAAAATAATAGCAACCTAAGATGATTGCTATTATTATAAGTTTATAAAATAATAGTAATTCTAAAAATACTTCTTGGCATCCTCATAAATTTAAGGCCAATATTACCTTTCATTCACCAAACTAATTATCTTATTGACACTAAAGTGTCTAGAGATTCCTCCAAAATGTTCTTCCTTAATCATATTCTCCCTCATTGAAGTCCTTGGTATGTATAACTAAATTCATTTAAATAATAGGTGATATTTAAAAAAAAATCTAACATGTTGGTTAGTTACAATAGGTTCTTACAACTCTTTTATGGTTCTATAAAATCAATGCTATCCTAATATAAAGTCTTCAAGTTATCAAACCTAATCACTTACACTCTCATTTCTATCAATTAGTTCCCTTTTCTACTCAATGCATTAACTACTTTATTTGATTTTCCTCTACTATTTTTTGGCACCAAATTATAGCTCTTTAAGAACTTAACCCATCTCATATGTTTTTTATTTAACTTAATTTGACTACTCAAAAATTGAAATGAATTACGATTAGTAAACGCCACAAATTACTTAGGCAATAGGTATTGTCTTCACTTCTAAACTTCTAATCATAAATTGAATATCTTTCTTTGGATAATTTAACTTCTCATTGGAATAAGATACATATCTAAACTTTTGACTTAAAAAACTCTAATTTCATTTCCCCTTACATCACACTCTACTTGGAATACCTTTGTGAAATCAGGTAAAATAAATACATGTTGCTCTATCATTTTCTACTTCAACAATGTATAACTCCTTTGTACACCTGTGCTCCATTTTTCCATTTAAATTCCTTCTTATCACCTCTCATGATTTTTGTCATAGGACTTCAAACTCAACTAAAATTCCTAATAGACTTCCTTTAGAAACTAGCCAATATAACTTCTCCAAAATTCACTAGTGTATGTCATTTAACAATTTCTTCTACCTTCTTAGCATCTAACCTTAAACCTTTAGTAGAAATTATCAATCCAAGACACATTATTTACTCCATAAAACTATACTTCTTGATATTAATTAGTAACTTTTCCTTAATCTCTACAACACTTATCTTGGATGAAACATATGACCCTCTTCCATCTTACTAAAAATCAAGATATCATCTAGATATATATTCACAATTTTTCCAAATAATTTTTTTAATAACTCATTTAATAACCTCATTAAAGTACAAGGTATATTGGTCAAACCAAAAGGCATTAGTAACCACTCATACAAACCTTCGTTTGTCTAGAACTTAGTCTTCGAACTATCACATTGTCTGATTCTAATACGATGATATCCAATCTTCAAATTAATCTTGGTATAATACTTGGATCCACTCAAACAATCATAGTATCATTCATTATAGTTAAAGGGAATCTATACTTAACTATGATCTTATTAACTCTATAATTAGTGCACATCTTCCATTCATTCCTCTTAGGTACTAATATTATAGGTACTACACAAGGACTCAAACTTTCTCTGATCAAACTTTTCTGAAATAATTCATGAACTTGCCTAATTAATTCTTCATTTTTTGTAGGTGTCATTTTGTGTAGTGTTTTCTTTGGTAAAATTTCTCTCAAAATCAAATTTGTACAATGATAATGCTCCTTACTAAAGGTAATCCACCAGGGATATTATTTAACATAATATCTCCAAAATTAATCAACTATTCATTTATTTCCAATGGTTTCTCCTTCACTACTCCTAAATCAAGTTTCTTAGTAATCAAAGCATAACACATACCTTCTCTTTTCATATCATCCAAGAAATTCCTACTTTTAATAAAACAAACTCAAACTAAAGTGAAAATATCACTCTTAGGATTATCTACCAAAGGAAACAAAACTTGTTTCATAATATTTTCCAATATAGTATGCATATTTCTCCTACCATCATATAATTTGTGCCTTTCATATGGCCATAGTCTACCCAAAAAGATATGTCATACATACATTGACATAATATCACAAAAACTTCATCATGATAAGATCCATTTTTAAATCTCACAATACATTGTTCACTTACCAAAACCTTATGATTATCCTTCAACCTGCAATCTGATAGGGTTTTGGACACTTTAATCTTCATAACTTCAACTAGTTCATTAATTATTCTAAGGCTAGGTTATTTGAACTTCCTCTATCAGTGATTACTTTGAAACACTTTCCTTTAAATTTTTATCTTGTCTTGAAAAATACTTCTATTCATCAATTCTTGGTCTACATCTTCAAGACATAGGGCTCTTTTGACCATTAGGATTTCTACATCCCCTAATTGGTTTATAGATTTAATGGGCTTCTCTTCCACATATGCATTTATATTAATAAGTAAAGTTTGCACACAACAGAAAGGTGAGAGAGGGGGTGAATTAGTTTCTCCTATACAATATTAAATCTAAAATCATAAATCAAAACTCCAACAATTAAAATTTGTCATGCCCAAAATGTCATGCCTGACCTTATTCCTTCTGTTTCTTTTTGTTTGCTTCAGTTTGTTGCTGTGATTCAAGTTCATTGCTATGATATTATCAAACTTTGTTTATCAATTTGTTAAATTTATTTAGTTGAGTTTTGGTCTGTGTTGATACAGTTATAGTGATCTTTATCTATTTATGTCAGTTTATTGTAATGAGGATTCAATTGTTTTGAACTGGTTGATTACATTGATTCTTAGTACATGTTTGAACTCAGAACTGATACTAATGTTTGAGTTGGATGGAAGTGAATTTAATTTGATGTTAGTTGAATGACTTTATCATTGAAGTAATATGTTATTTGGCATAGTATTTCATACCTATTTGTGCTTGACTTGTGTAAATATGTGTGTGTGTGTGTGTGTGTGTGTGTGTGTGTGTGTGTGAATATTAATTCATATATATATATATATATATATATATATATATATATATATATATATATTAAGTTGATATCTTGAAGATTCACACACAAAATTCATATGAATATAGGTGTGAAATAGTCAAACATATATTTATATAAATTTAAGTGTGAAATATTTAAGTTGAACTTTGTAATATTAAGATATTGCCGTAGCTGCTATTACTTATGAGGTCATTGTGTTTTATCAACCATTTGGCAGTGGCAATGAAGTGGTCATGTTTACAGATCTGAGTTAGTTGCCATGATATTAATGCATTTTTTAGAGGTTTTATGATCTTGGAGTGATGGTCAGCTAGTTCTTTGGGCATTGTGTGAGTTGTCAAGTCTTGGCCAGAATTAGGGCCATTCTTCTCTATTCTGGTAAACACTTGTGAGTTGATGCTAGAGTCCCAGCATTATGACTCGAGTGAAGAGGTTTTCTTTGATACCTGGGCATGGAAGAGTTTCTCTTCAAAAGTCATTGTCCCTTATCTTTTGTTATCAATTGAAGTTGCTCTTGAGGTTACAGGGGTTTGGTGAACTGGTAGTTTGGGTTGTTTGGACAATGATTTTGGTTGCTGGTCATCATTTTGAGTTTTCCATCTTCTGAGATTTTGAGGTAAGGGGCATTTCTTAACCTAGTCCTTTGCTATTTTCAGGTGTTAATTTTGTTTAAAGGAAATTGTAGAAGCTACAGTTTTAAAATACACTTGTTGATACCCAAGTATGGGTGTATATAGGGTTGGGCATTTTGTGCCGAGGTTTGTATATATCCATATTTGGATAATGGGTATTATGTGTTTTTAAAATATTGTGATTGTATTTGAATTTGGATGTTGTTTTAAATCGGGTATTAAATATATATACAGTTTTATGAAAACAGAGGTGATGGGGACACAACCCAAGAACAGAATGGACACAACAGAAAAGGGAAATTGTATTGACTGAAAAATAAGCTAGTACATTTAGTACAAAGAAATTAAACTTCAAAACATGCCCTAAGGGCTTACAATAGCATAAATGTGGAGATAATTTCTCCTTTCAGTACCTCCTCTCAAACTCCACTCCGAACTACCTTTTACAATGCCAAAAATCTCCTTAAATAGACACCAGAGGGTTAAGGACTAGGAGTACATTCTAGAAAGTGCTAGTAGGCATCCACCGACCAAATAGAAGGCTCCAAAAGCTGTGTTAGAAGTCAGCGCAAATCTAGAAGAATCCAGAAAAGGTAATCAAACTTTTGGGAGGCATAACTTTTGAACCGTAGCTTTGATTGATGAACCGTTTACATTTCTAGAAAGCTCTCGAAGCACTCTATAGCCCTATGGAAAAGCTTTGCTCATCCCCCATTTTTTGACCCTTTTTGAGGTCATTTAATTCCCCTAACCTAACTTTGAAGCATTCTTAGGAGGTCTCCAAAACCTAAAAAATTGTAATAACTTTCAAACCATGGGGCCTTTTCACCTAATTCTTTTTATGGAATGCTCTAAATCATAATTACATTCATCTAGCCAATTCACACCTTCTAGGTTACCAAAATGATGGCCCAATTGCATGCTCCTATTTTTTTCAAGATTTTCTAGCACACTGATAGTTGAATTGTGAGATTTGGAACCTTTATTTGACCCAAATGGGTGTCCAAAAATGAAAACACATGAAACAGAAACTAAGTCTAAGTACATTTTTTTGGGTGACATAGGATTGCCCTTATACCTTTGGATGCTCCTACATCAAACACCCAGGGTAGATTGAAAAGTGACCCTGTCACTTTATGAATGGTAGAGGAAATCCCAAATGAGAAACCTCAGCTACTAAAATCCAAGTTGAGTCCTTGATCGGTCATCCTTTCCATTTGACCAAATACTCTTCATATTGCCTATTTCTAGTACTCCTACCCACACGATGATCTAGAATGTCTTCTATCTCCTCCTTCTTAGAGGTAGGAATCGGACATGGCTCTAACACTAGCTCCTCATCGGCACCATCATCATGATACTCTGTCAAGTCTGCAATGTTGAAAATGCGAGAAATGTGAATACCATCTGGCAACTCCACCTCATATGCATTTCCTGAGTCATGTTTCTTCAAAATTTTGTAGGGGCCAAATTTCTTCATTTTTAGCTTGTTGTAAGTACCAGCTGGAAATATTTCTTTTCGTAAGTGCACCATGACTAGATCCCATACTTGGAATTCTTTATGTCTTCTCCTTTGATTAGCCCTAGTTTTATACTCTTGATTCATCTTGGTAATGTGTGCTTGAACCTCCTCATGTAGACACTTGATATGTTCAGCAAATTCCTCAACTTCAGAACTTGTTCTCTCCCCTTGTTCTATCTTCCTCAATTCTGGTGTAGTCCTTGGGCTACTCCCATATACAATTTGGAATGGTGATTTTTTAGTACTCCTATTATAAGCAAAATCTGCCTATGGTAGAATCAAATCCCATCCCTTGGGCTTATCCCCAACTAAACATCTCAGCAAATTGCCCAAACTTCTGTTTACCACTTATGTTTGGCCGTCAGTTTGTGGATGATGCGTGGAACTGAATTTCAAGTCTGTTCTCAACTTCTTCCATAATGTCCTCCAGAAATACCCCACAAATTTAGTATCTCTGTCAGAAACTATGCTCCTTGGAAGACCATGTAGTCTTACCACCTCTTTGAAAAACAAGTCTGCAATATGGACAACATCATGAGTTTTGTGGCATGGAATGAAATGTGCCATTTTGGAGAACCTATCAACCACCACGAATATTGAGTCATTAACCCTTTGTGTCCTTGGCAATCCAAGAACAAAATCCATACTTATGTCCTCCCATGGCCTTGATGGAACAGGCAATGGCTGATATAGGCTAGTATTGTGACTAAACCCCTTGGCAACTTGACAAACCTGGCAACTCTGTACAAACTTCTTCACATCTTGTGAAATTTGAGGCCAAAAATAATGTTCTCTAAGAATGGAAATGGTCTTATCTTGACCAAAATGTCCTGCCATCCCTCCACTGTGTTTCTCCTTAATCAAATTTTCCATCATGGAACTCCTTGGAATGTACAATTGACTACCCTTGAACAACATGCCATCCTGAATCAGATAGTCTAACCACTTGGTTCTATCTACAGGAACAGGTTCTTTACAAGCTTTCCATGCTTCAGCAAAATCAGGATCCTCGAGGTACAAATTCTTGAGTTCATCAAACCCAACTACTTCAACCTGCATTACTATAAGCAACAACTGTCTCCTACTTAGTGCATCTGCAACCCTGTTAGATTTTCCACTTCTATGCTTCAACACAAATGTATAACTCTGCAAGAACTCTACCCACTTCATATGCCTCTGATTCAATTTACCTTGGCTATTTAGGTACTGTAATGCCTGATGATCAATATACAAAACAAATTACTTTGGTAATAAATAATGCCTCAATTTCTTTAAGGCCTGAACTATTGCATAGAACTCTTGATCATAAACAGAATACTTCTTCTTTGCATCATTCAATTTTTCACTAAAATATGCAATAGGCTTACCTTCTTGGCTTAATACAGCCCCAATAGTGCTACCACTGGCATCATAATCTACCTAGAAAACCTTTCTAAAATCTAGAAGTGCCAACATAGGTTGTTTTGTTACCTTCTTCTTCAGTAATTCAAAACTTCTCGCAGCTACTGCAGTTCATTTGAACTCTTTTCTATCCCCTCTTATTGTATCAGTTAGGGGTGCACATATGCCGCTAAATTTCTTGATAAACTTCCTGTAAAAACTAACCAGACCATGAAATGATCTTATCTTAGTATCAAACCTTGGAGTAGGCCATTCCAAGATGGCTTTTACCTTCTCTAGATCCATTTTGAGACCTTCAGGTGATATAACAAACCCCAAATAGACTAACTCCCTTTTTGCAAAGATACACTTCTTCAGATTAATTAACAGTTTATCTTCCCTTAGCCTTTCAAGGACACTATGAATATGCAATAAATGTTCTTCCAAAGTCTTGCTGAAAATTGAAATATCATCCAAATAAACAATAAAAAATTTTCCCAAGAACTTCTTAAGTACCTCATTCATGAGCCGCATGAAGGTGCTTGGGGCGTTTGTCAATCCAAAGGGCATGGCTAACCACTCATAAAGACCCTCCTTGGTCTTGAAGGCTATTTTCCACTCATCTCCTTCTTGAATTTGTATCTGGTGATAACCACTCTTCAAATCTATCTTTGTGAAGTACTGAGCTCCACTCAAGCAATCCATAAGATCATCCATCCTTGGCAAAGGAAATTAGTACTTGATGGTTATCCTATTTATAGCTCAAGAATCTGTACACATCCTCCACTCTCCATCCTTCTTTGGCATGAGTACTGCAGGTACTACACATGGACTTAGGCTCTCTCGAATCAAGCCCTTCCTTAATAGCTCCTGAACCTATCTATTTACCTCCTCTGTTTCAGTAGGAGTCATCCTGTGAGCAGCCTTATTAGGCAAACTAGATCCTAGAAACAAATCTATCTAATGACTAATTTTCCTTACTGGTGGAAATCCATCTAGAACATTACCAGAGATAATATCTCCAAACTCCCCTAGTAAATTTGAGACTTCAAGTGGTATTTCACTACTACCATCTTTATCTTTCCTAGGAATCAAAGCATAGCACATATGCTGATGTTTCATGCCATATCTAAAATTCCTTTCATCAACAAGACAAATCCTAGCACTGCTACATACCTTTTCACCTTCCTTTTTCATGGGCTTTAATTTGTGGCAAACTCCATCCTTTATCAGAGAGTATGTGTTTGCATGTCCATCATGTACTGCATGTCTATCAAATTGCCATGGTCTACCCAACAATAGATGGAAAACATCCATCGAAATAACATCACAGAGAACTTCATCATGGTAAATCCCAATTTTGAATTTATGTAAACATTGTTCACTTACCAGGACCTTATGATCATCTTTTACCCAAGCAATCCAATAGGGTTGCGGATGTTTCTCCTTCTTGAGCTTCAGTTTAGAGACCATCTCTTCTGATACCTAGTTATTAGTGCTACCACCATCAATGATCATGTCACAACATTTATCCTCACACTTGCATCTGGTACAAAATAGGCTCCTCTATTGTCTTGGTTCAATCTCACCACTTAGTAGGACTCTTTCATTTACCAAGGTCTCTCCTCTTTCTACATCCTCTAAATGTGATGATTGTGCATCTTCATCCACATGAGCAACCCTAGCTTGGCCCTCAGCTCTCCTATCTGTCCTTCCTTGTCATTGAGGGAATTCAAAGGCACGATGACCTTCTTCATTGCAATGGAAATAGGTACCACAGAAGCCTCCTCTTCCTTGTCCACATCCTCTACCTCTTCCTCTCTGATTTCCAAAGTCTTGATCATGGGAGCGGTTGAAACCCTCATTCCTCTAGTTCCTGCTAGTACCCACATCTTCATTTTTGTTTTGGGTTTCATTGCGGCCTCCAGATGATCTATCACTTCCCCTTCCTCCTTGACTACACCCTCTTTTTCTTCCTTCAAACCTTTTATTCAACTTCTCTTCAACTCATAGGGCAAACTGGTATGCCTCTTCAACGCTGGCCATTCTTACCAGACTTAATTCCTCCTAGATGCTAGGTCGCAACCCATTGATAATGAGCAACCTTCTCCTTATTTGCTTCTGCATGCCTCACTCTAATCAAGAGTTGGTAAAATTCCTCTGTATATTCTTGGACTGATCTTCCTACTTGCTTTAACCCATGCATCTTCTTAAACAAATCAAGCTCATAGTCCATAGGAATGAACTGCTTCTTCAATTTGTCCACCATGCGATCCCATCTTGTGATCTTCTCCTTTCCTATTTTGTTTCTTTCCAATTGGACCTCTTGCCACTAGATTTTGGCATGGCCTTTCAGTTTGGCCTTTGCAAACTTAACCCTATTTGGGTCCCTAATATCCTCATACTCAAAGTATTCTTCCAGTTCATTGATCCAATCGATCAACTCATCTAGTTTCAGATTTCTTGAAAATACACCCACTTCAATTGTAGGTCTTTTCCCAAACTTAGTAATGGCCCTAAAAAGTCTTTCCTTTGCATGATTCAGAACTTCCCCATCAAATTCCCCTTCTGGTTCCATTACTTCTTCTTCATTTTCATCCTCACTGTTGTCACCTGTGGCAACATTTGCTCCTCTACGAAGCTCCTCTTGCAATGCCTGCACCTGCCTTTAGAGGGCTCTAACCTCCTTAGGATTAATAGCTCTAGCCCTTCTACCATGCTCTCTTCATGAAGGCATCTTCTAACTCGATCCCACAACCACACAGTCCTGGTGCAAACTACCTCATAGTCTGCGCTCTGTCTACACACTCAAGAAAATCGGCTTTGATACACTTGATGGGGACACAACCCAAGAACAAAATGGACACAACAGAAAAGGGAAATTGTATTGATTGAAAAATAAGATAGTACATTCAATATAGAGAAAATAAACTTCAAAACATGCCCTAAGGGCTTACAATAGCATAAATGTGGAGATAATTTCTCCTTTCAGTACCTCCTCTCAAACTCCACTCTGAACTACCTTTTACAATGCTAGAAATCTTCTTAAATAGACCCCGAAGGGTTAAGAACTAGGAGTACATTCTAGAAAGTGCTAGTAGGCATCCACCAACCAAATAGAAGGCTCCAAAAGCTATGTTAGAAGTCGGTGCAAATCTAGAAGAATCCAAAAACGGTAATCGAACTTTCGAGAGGCATAACTTTTGAACCGTAGCTCCGATTGACAAATTGTTTACATTTTTTGAAAAGCTCTCAAAGTGATCTATAGCCATGTGGACAAGCTTTTCTTGTTCCCCATTTTTGGCCCTTTTCAAGGTCATTTAATGCCCCTAACCTAACTTTGAAGCATTCTTAGGAGGTCTCCAAAACCTGAAAAACTGCAATAACTTTCAAACCGTGGGGCCTTTTGACCTGATTTTTTTTTGGAATTCTCTAAATCATAATTACATTCATCTAGCCAATTCACACCTTCTAGGTTACCAAAATATGGCCCAATTGCATGCTCCTATTTTTTTTGAGATTTTCTAGCACATTGATAGTTGAACTGTGAGAGTTGGAACCTTTATTTGACCCAAATGGGTGTCCAAAAATGAAAACACATGAAACAGAAACTAAGTCTAAGTACATTTTTTTGGGTGACACAGGATTGCCCTTATACCTCTGGATGCTCCTGCATCAAGAGGTCACTTGTGTGTTTCAATTTCATATATTATGTTGACATTTTGTCATGTAATTGGCTTGCGACATAGATCACAGCTACACTATGATACAGGTTTTAGTTTGGACTCGGTTATTTTGTAAAATAGTTATGTTCATGCTTGTGTCATTGTTAAAATTATATGCGGTATCACCCAATTGAATCAGAAAGCAATACGTGCTTATGATTTTGGGTAGTTGCATGGACTAAGGGTTTTGTGTAACATTGAATACTTGTTTGAAGTTAGGGGTGATATCATTGTTCAGTATGTTTGACTTGGGAGGAGTCTAACTGAACTTGTTTTATGAAAATACAAATACAGGTGCAATGTAAGCTCGACCCACTGTGTATGTTTTGAAACATGGGTATTAGAAGTTATATGGTGTTTGAGATGTTGGAAAACAAAAATGTAGACAACTGTCGAACCACTAAATGAAATCATGGGCAGACTTTTCATCAAACAGATGTTGTTGTTTCAGTATAGTTATTATATGAATAGCTAGTTTGTACATTATAGTTTAGGAATTTTCATCCTAATTATTTTGGTTAATGGCATGATGAAGTTACAATGAAATTTTAATGAATCAAATTTTAAATTGATTTTCAGTTGCTGATAACTGGGTGGTGGCTTTTTGTTAAATAGTAGTATAACTGCAATAGTCACTTGATTTTAATGGCATTGTAAAGGATCTTTTGTTAAAGCTTGGGCTGCACTTGGATTCAATTATGTTTAATTTTTTCCATAAAGTATCTCAATAGCATTTATGGATTGTTTTGAGATAATATGTTTGAAACAGAATCCTTTTAATTTATCCAGATGCATTTCAGTTCGTAATTGAAATGGAAAGTTGTTTCGTGTATGAGGCAGTTTTATGATATATGTTTGATGATTTGTCAATTAAAGCAAGAATATCATATGAGCATTTTTTTATTATCTTGTTCATTTTGAAAGATAAGTTTAGTTTATTATAATAGTAGGAATAAGTAGTATAGTACTACGACTAGTAAATATTATTAAACTGATGTATTAGTTTAGTTATATTTACGAGAACGTAATATTGTAGTATTTACTTATGTTATTATAATAGTCTAAGTTTACTTTTGAATTTGATAGTAAAAGATGAGATTTTCAAAAGATGAAGAATGGAATATCATGAGAAAACTGAATTGTTATTCATTGCTTGTGCATTCTTAGAAAATCTGTTTGATGTGTATTTTAAGAATAGTTGTAATGAACATATATCGAGGTGGCTGAATATCAATTTATCCTATTCAATTAATTAATTCAATGATAAATTTAAAATAAATTTGGTGGGATAATTACATATAAAAGATAATTGGTCTTACCTATGGCTTAAACCTATATGGTTAAGTGCGGAGAACAAGGCATATCTCTATTCTGTCATTGACAAGTATAATAGAGAATACCATTATGTGTTGACTATGGGCATACCATACATGGATGCAGAATCTTAGTGCCATAATGATGACACCTCAGTATATATATGATTCATTTACAGGTTATTCTTCGTGCGAGTTTAATTTTGCATTGTTAAGTAAATGTATACTTCCTACATATTAATTTTGGTATTGCACTATGTTAAGTGGATCAGATATCTACATTATGGTTATGTTTATGTTTATTCTGACATGTATGTAGGTGGATTACGCTTTTCAACTTAGTGTGTACTGAGCCCCTTTTATGTTGTGTTGCATTTCTGTGTGTTTTTCAGGTGCTTCAAGTTGATTAGCAAGTAGCTAAAGATTACTGTTGAAGTTTCTTCTTGAATTAGTGTTTAATTACTTGTAGGGTCCATATGTTGGACATTAGAGATTAAAAAGAATGTTGTACTTCATTATTGTATTGAACTCAATATGTAATAGCATCATATTAGTAACATATATGGATGATATCATATTTCATCTTGAGTATATTGGATTGAGAGTGACTCAATCATTGTATTTGTACTCGTATTAAGTTGATTTAATAAAAAAAAAAATTGCATTCTTAGTTCTTTTTATTGGTATCAAATTTTATTTTTTTGTTAGTGGTAGTGTTACACAAAATATAGGGCAAAACACACACACACACACACACAATTTATTTTTTCTACTAAGTTTGAATAGTTAATTCAATTAGAGCAAAAGATCACTAAGGATGGACACAAACCTCCTATTAAACTATGAGACTACAACTTAGATAATAATGCCTTGAAGACATAGGCTGCTAACTTAAACATTCGTTGATAAATCAATTAATTAACTTAAACAAACTAAAATTCAATTAATTAAAAGACCTATCACATGATTATTTATAATCGCTCTTAAAATGACAATTAGAACTCTTATTGCTTAGTTGATTAAGTAATGTAAACAAACCAAATTAAGTTAATTGAAGGATCTATCACGCATTTACTTTCAATTACCCTAAAAAATCTTGCCCCCTGAGAACAATATTAAAACATTATTTACAATAAATTTAAATCCTATCCACTTTAATCATTATAACTTCAATTAAGCCAATTATCATTTAACCTATATGATTTAATGATTTGAATGCCCCAGAATTAATAGAACTCTAATCTAACAAAATTGTTAAATCAAGGCTAATATTAAATAATCAATTTAGTCAATTTAAAGCATCATCTACAAATTCTTCATTTATTTATACCAATTCCTTTCTCTTCATATTAGTCTAAAAATGATAATGCTGGAATACTAATTAATAAAACAACAATAACATTTCCTACTAATTGCCTTTAAAAGTAAAAATCTCTACACATTAACACTAAATTATAATGATATTAACATATAATATTATAAAATAAATCTAACTGAAATTTAAAATTATTCAATACTAAGGCACATTAATTAAATTTCTAACAAATTAAGAATCACAATCATTTGTTAATAATAACTTTTATTAACTAATTAACTAACATAATAATCATACTTTAAAAAAAACACATATAATTTAATTTATATAAAAATAAACATATTCAAAACTAACCAACGACAAAAAATTCTTAACTAACTATTACTAAAACTAATAATAACCCTACAAACTACCTACAAACTACCTACACTTCTAAACCATACTCCTACACACCTATCCCATCCACTAATTCCCAACCCACATGGGCTCAGAGTCCCATAGATATCTCCCTCATGCTGACCAAGGCTTAAGAATGCAGCCCAAAGGACTCATGGAAAAATATACACTAGGTAAGAATGAACAAGAGGGAAGGGAAAGAGAAAGGGAGACAACTATGTTTAAGTCTTGCTATAAATTCTTGCCTACTCCCTTACACAAATGTCCCTTCTCTACTAACTCATGCTTGCCAAAACATAATGTCATGTTAGATATGTCATTGGCTCGTGATCCCAAGCCACTCCAAAGGTTTGCTAGTAGAAGAATTTGAATGGGGGAAGAATTTAAGGTTAGACCCCTATCACATCAAGGGGTGATAGCAAGGTTAAGCTTTTGCAAAGTCCTTTTGACTTTAAAGCTTGCAAAATTTTTCCCATCCACTTGCATGCCGCACCCAAGGATGAAGGGTCTAGGGAGGAGGTGACATTAACCACAACATAGGTGGCTTTCATTTTGACCACTATGCCTAGAGTAGAGATATGATGTGAGTGGTGTGTTTGAGATAGGATAGGGTAGTAATTGAAAAAAAAATTATAGTTGGGAGTATGACAATAAGGAGTGCATAAGAATATATGCTTTCCTTTTTATTTTAATTAATTTATATTTTTTCTAAGATTTAACAAATGATTTTTATTTTTTTTATTTTTAGAAGAATCATAAGGAATATTCGCTATCATCTAGGGGACTTTATTTTGTATCCCCATACAAAGTCTAGAGAGAAAATTGCTCTTGGGGGTGAACATTTTTTTCAAGGCCTAAATTTTCTACGTGCTGGTCTTGTGTTTGATTGACTTCTTGTAAACTTACATAAACTCTATTTGTTTTAAGACTTGTTTTCCTAATTCATACATTATAATGCAAGGATATATATCTAAATTAATTTTTTGCATCATTATTTTTGAATACCATGAGATGTATACTTCTTTTGTGTCTAATTTGATTAGCCTCAACCTAGTTTAACAAGGAAGGTGATAAATTTATTATCCTCAATGTAGGATTATTTACTTTCTCCTAATATATATGACATTGAATTGAAAAAAATCTTCAACATATCCAATTACTTTCCTTAACATATTTTCCAATTGAAGATTGCATAATGTGAAAACATCATCATTAAATCCATTTTTTCACACTCATATGCATCAATTGAACAACATAAGATACAATGCAAGGAGGTTTTCTCAACCTTTTCTCTCTATTAATTAACCTAGTTCAAGGCTCCATTAGGAAAGAACCAGTAAGAAAACTTGTCATCCTTGCCAAATACATCAAAATTTTAATATATTTTTACATAATGTTACAATTCAAATTAATTCTATTCTAGGTCTTTCACAAGAGATCCTTTCCAATATCATTAAGGGAATCATGGGAAAGACAAGAACTGACCTAGAGGTAAAACAACATAATATCATGAA
The DNA here is from genome assembly GCA_028749045.1 of Cupressus sempervirens. Lineage (NCBI taxonomy): Eukaryota > Viridiplantae > Streptophyta > Pinopsida > Cupressales > Cupressaceae > Cupressus > Cupressus sempervirens. The sequence continues at coordinate 732,417,117 of CM053783.1, read as the reverse complement.
CAACTCAAGCATGCATCCCCAACCTATTTTTGCACAATAGGTTCAACATTGAACAAGACTAGGGTGGAGGTGGATTTTCTCAATAAGAGACATCAATCACCATACCATAACATAGCCCTTTCTGGGCTAAAACTCAAGAACTTCCATTCTTTTGCAAATGCCCTTTCAAGGCCAATACAACAAATATTTTCATTCCTTCCCTTCTCCAAGAATTCAAATTTTCAAACATGGTATGTGATGACAAGTAGGGGCCCATACACCCTACCCTCTTTCCCTCTTCTCACCATGAGAGGAGACTCTACACTATTGACGTCCAACTAAAGCCCTTCCTCTGTACATGGCCACTTCTTCCCTATCCAAGGGTGAGTAATGCCAAAAAAATCCCCATGAAATCCCCTCAAAAATTCAAAGCAAAGCATAAGAATGACACCCAAGAACAAATTAATATCCCTCCCCAACCAACCTCAACACACATACAAGCAATACAAGAACAAAACAATGCCTTATGCATGAATCAAAGTATGAACAATATGAAGAACATGATCAAAAGAGGGAAGAACCCTACCTTCACAAAAATTTATGGTAAAATGACAAGTTGAGAAGAGTTTTTCCTTCCTTTCCTTCAATCTTCAAACTTCTCTGTAAAACTAGAGATTGGGTAACAATGCCAAAACTTCTCCAAAATGCATCTAAATATGGTCCTAACCCAACTAGACTTTAGGTAAACCCCAAGGTGGAGTTTTCAGTCACCAAATCATGAAGGAGACAATAAATTTTTGCAATCAACCAAAAGTAGGGTTTTTGAGTGACCCTAAAAGTCAACCAAAGAGGCTAAGGGTGTGGAAAGTACTCCCAACTCATACCCTTACCCCTAGGGTACTTAAATTTAATTTTTTTAGGCCTTCAAGACTTAATAGAAACCAAAAAAAAGCTAGGAGAATAGTAAGACATAGTAACAACCTTCAAGGAAAAATAATGTAAAATAGCACAAATTAGCAAGGGGTTCAATTTCGTCTTTTCATTAGATTTCTCGGCTAACTATCTTGCACACTCATTGCACACATCAGTAGCTCAAAAAATGACATGCATATATGTAAATTAAGTATTAGGAAAATTACGGAAATTAAAAACATCCATTTTTCTAATAATCAATTGTTCATCTCATTCTACTCATATTTTTTAACATTAAAATTGCATAATCAAAGTGTTAGTTCTACATTCATTTACCTCATCATCATGCATGTTCATAGAGCATTAAATGACAAACTCAAATATCTAAAGGTAAAGCATCACACATCATAAAATAGCATAATAATGTTCGGTGCATCAAATAATGTCTCGACATATCGATTCATTAGTATCACAATAATAATGTATCCACTATGCTACGATGGGTCAAGGTGAGGCCTCACATCCTTCCCCACTAGGCATGAACTTCCTCCTAGAGTTCATCAAAAATATATGGGTACTAAGATCACATCTATGTTACATCCTCACATGAAGCTATAATTTGATCATAGCAATCCCACTGGACCCTAACCTGGTCCAGCTCTTGACCTCAAAGTGCTAGGGTCCATCAGGAAATAATACAAATAGGCTCCAGCACTAACTGGTTGTCCGATTCCAACTACAAAGCATCCCAATCTATAATATAAGACTCATCATAAATGTATCCTCTAAGTACCAAAATGTGAAACACCTCATGGATGCATGACATGCTAGGTGGTAAGGCTAAACGGTAGGCAATTAGTCCCATCCTCTGTAAGATCTCGAATGGTCCAACGAATCAGGGTGCTAACTTAGAGCCCCTTCCACATCAAATCAGACTCTTGTGTGGCTGCACCCTCAAGAAAACTCTATCACTAACTTGATACTCTTGATCTATCCTCTTTGCATCAGGATACTTCTTCTACCTATCCTGTGCCTTTCTCAGGTGCTATCTAATCAGGGTCACCTACTGCTTCATCTCCTTTACTAACTGAGGACCAATAGATACTCGATCCTCTATCCTATCCCAACTCAAGGGTGTCCTACAATGTCTTCCATACAAGGCCTAATAAGATAGCATACCTATGGAGGAATGGTGCCCATTGTTATAGGAAAACTTGATAAGATGTAGGTATTCCTCCCACTTGACCTGATGATCCATCACATACATACGTAACATGTCCTCCAAAACTTGATTCACTTACTCGATCTAACCATCAGTCTGGGGATGGTACATTGTACTAAAATTGAGCCTAGTGCCCAATGTTTATTGTAACTCTCTCCAAAAAGATGAAGTGAACAATGAGTCCCTATTAGAGATGATCATACGAGGAAAACCATGAAGTTTAACAATATCTTGCAAAAACACCTGAGCTACATTTTGTGTTGTGAATGTAGTATGCATGGGTGAGAAATGGGAAACCTTGGTCAATGTGTCAAGTGTCACCAAAATGGCAGCATGGCGATGAGACAACAAAGGGAGACCAACAATAAAATCCATAGATATAGCATCCTGCTTCCACTCTATAATCTCATGAGGTTGAAGGAGCCCACTAGGATGACGACAATCTGCCTTCACCCTTTGACACTCAAGGCATCTCTTAACTATGTTAGCAATCTACACTCTCATGCTTGGTCAATGATACAACTATCTCAAATCTACATGTAACTTCTTAACACCAGGGTGCACTACATAAGGTTCTTTGTGAGCCCCAAGTATAATGAGCTCATGCAAATTCCTAATAGAAGGTATATACATATGTCCTCTATAATGCAAGAGTCCATTAGACTCCAAAGAATACTTTGAATACTTCCCTTCCAAGAGTCTCTGAGAATGCACCATCTGACTAACCTCTACATAAAGCTCATATATTGGCAAGTGTTGTAGAATCTGCTCTCTTAAGTCAGTACAAGTAGTCATAGATGAAAGCTCATGGTGCCTTCTACTTAAGGCATCTGTGACTACATTCTCCTTTTCCTTGATGTAATGAACATCAAAATCATACTCACAAAGGAACTCCATCCACCTTCTCTATCTAGCATTAAGGTTTGGCTGCATAAATATGTACTATAAGCTCTGGTGGTCAGAATGAAGCTCAAATCTATGACCTAGAAAGAAGTGTTGCCACCTTACTAAAGCATGAACCACTACTACAAGCTCTAGGTCATGCATAGGGTAATTAATTTTATGAGTCTTCAACTTCCTAGACTCAAAGGATATAGGTCAACCATCCTGCATAAGAATTACCCCTATACCATCCAAAGATGCATCAATGCACACCATGAAATCCACAGATGGGTCTGGTACTACAAGAATTGGTGCACTCATGAGGGCTCTCTTAAGCTCTTGAAAAGCTCTCTCACACTTCTCTGTCCACTCATACTTATTTCCCTTCCTCTAAAGAGATGTGATTGGGTGTGCCAATCTAGAGAATCTTATAATGAAGTGTCGATAATAGCCTGCTAGTCCCATAAAGCTCCTCACCTTAGTGACACTGGTGGGTGCTAGCCAATCCATGATGGCCCTAATCTTTGATGGGTCTACTGAGACCCCATCACGTAATATGACATGACCCAAATAATGTATCTTAGGTCTAAAGAATGCACACTTCGACAAGCTACCAAACAACTAATTCTCCCTCAACTTCTGCAATACCTTTCTCAGGTGCTCTTCACGCTCCTTCTCATCATGAGACTTTATCAGGATGTCATCCAAGAAAACAACCACAAACTTATCCATAAAGGTATGAAATACTCCATTCATGAGGCTCATGAATATAGCTGGAGCATTCGTGAGGCCAAATGGTACCATAGTGAACTTGTAGTGACCATACCTAGTATGAAATACAGTCTTAAGGATATCACTATCCACAATCCTCAAGTGATGATAACCTAACTTAAGATCAATCTTGGAAATTACTCAGGCACCCTACAATTGATCGAAGAGGTCATCAATCCTACGAAAAGGATACCAGTTCTTGATAGTTACTTTGTTCAACTATCGATAATCAATACACAACCTTAGTGATCCATCTTTCTTCTTCACGAAGATCATTGGTGCACCGCAAGGTGACACACTAGGTCAAATATGCCCCTTCTCTAAGAGTTCCTCCAACAAAATCTTTAGTTCACTAAGCTCATGAGTAGTCATCTTGTACTGTGCTCTCGATACTGGCTCTGCTCCTGGCACAAGATCAATATGAAAATCCTCTATTCTAGGTGGAGGCCTACCAGGGAGCTCTAAAGGAAATACATCTACAAACTCTTACAAGATTGGAAAATCATCGAGGGATGGCTCCCCCTCTAAATCTTCCTCCCTATTGCTGATGGTGATAGCAAACAACTAACATCCCTTTTGCATGCACCATCTAAGCTACATAACAAAAATCATATGAAGGGATATGGGTCTCTTAACCCCAAGGATCACTCTAGAGATACCATATTCATCCACACATTCCACCCTCTTCTATTGACAATCCATCTTGGCACTATGGGCATAAAGCCAATCCATGCCAAGAACAATATCATAAGAACTTAGAGGGTTAATGCATAGATTAGACATCATGGATATGTCTCCAATCTAAATCAAGCAACTATGCACCATGGAACTAACTAACACTCTAGTTCCTGAGGCTAACTCTACCTCCCAATTGACATCCTACCTAACTGCCACTAGTCTACAATGCTCCACAACATAAGGAGATATAAATGAATCCATAGCTCTAGAATAAAATAAAATAATAACCATGCTACCCTATATAATAATGATAGCTTCGATAACTATAGCCTGATGCTTAGCCTGGCAATTATTAGCCACTGTAAAAACTCTATGGGATCTACCTACATCGCTGACTATTGGCTCTGAAAATGCCTCTCTCTAACCACTGGAGGACTCTCCCTGAGGAAACTCTCTAGCAATATGACCCATGCCACCACAAGTGTAACATGGTCCTCGTGTATAAGATCATGCACCCTAAGATCCAGATTGTTGTGGGCCTCTTAACCTACTAGATCCACTGAAACCACCCCTAGAAGATTGTCGAGTCTTCACTGACTATGATTGCAGGGCATGCACTTTCTAATCCTACTTGAGACCTTGTGAATGCTACTGCTTGGGCTTGAAGCCCTGATAACCTTGTGAGGGTTTCTACTACTACTGTTGTTGAGGTTTTTGCTGTTGAGACTATTGGCCCTTAGAGGACCCTACTATGTAATTTTGATTCCCCTTCCAAGCGGGTTTTTTTTGGGTAGAGTTTCAGTTCTAAGACCAATATCATGACTCTTGTCCACCCCAAGTATCCTTTGTAACTAGTGCTACATCAACTACCTGTCTAAAAGTAATAGGGAAAGCCAAATAGACTAGACCTTGCAGTGAGAAATTTAAGCCCATGATGAATCGATGCACTCGTTGTTTCTCGTCCTTCATGTACTTGACATATGGAAGGAGCTCAAGAAATCTTCTCTCATACTGAGCTACTGTGAGACCCCTCTGATATAGAGAATGAAACTCCTTAATTTTCTTTTGTCTGAAGTGCTCAGACAGGTACCTATCTTTGAATCTCTCTAAGAATGACTCCCATGTGATGGTATCCATCTTCACTCCTCTTATAATCTCCTCCTGATGCCACCAATTGGAGGCATCTCCTCTTAGCTGATGAACTACAAGATGTGTCTTCAGATTACTCTCATAAGGATGTAATCCAAAGCACTACTAAAGACTCTATAACCAAGCCTCTACTACTATCCCCTCTATGGAACTAGTAAAGAGTGGTGGTCTGAGTTGTATCAACTCTCTGATATCATCTCCTATATTTTTAGGAGGTCTATCAAGTGGTGGTCCTCTTTGATGAATTGACTCACCCTCATGCTCACCCTGTCCCTCAGCTTGCCTTGATGGAGGACTCGTACTCCTCTCTCTACGTTCGGCCCTGCCTCCACTGGGATCTTGTGCTTCCCCTTCAGTAATCTATTGCCCTAGCTAAACTATAGTTGCTATCCTCTACTAGACTATGCCAATCAATGTCTGGAGGGCATCCAAAATGTCCTAATTTGGGTTTGGTGGTGGAGGTGGTGGAGGTGGTGGTCCATCCTGCTGTCCCGCTCTACCACCTCTCAACCTATGACCTCTACCTCAATGGTTTCTTCGTGTAACAAGAGGCATCCTTCACAAAAAAAAGAAGTTTTAGTTAAGTTCAAAAGAATAATGGTTTTAGGTTCCTAGTGTTGAAACACGAGCTCTGATAAAATTACAATGTATAAGAATACAAAACCATATAACATTAAAAAAAATAGTTTTTTTGGGCCACAAAAATCCTTTATTAGAAGAAAAATCTTCACGAGTATGATGCCCACAACATAGCGTACTAATATATAAAGTCCTTGTGAAAGGATGTGACCTTGTTAGGAGTCAAATACAATGCATTTAGTACAATAGTCCCTATTAGAGGATAGATCCCTATTAAGAGACCTTGAACCCTTGCTAGAAGGTTCCAACCCTATTAAAGGTTAATAGGAAACAAATAGAGCCACGTCCTAAATGATTCATTGACAATGAAGAATAAATCTTCAGGATGACATATCCAAAACAATGAGCTAACTAATCTACAAATTACCTACAAAAGTAATTTCTTTGAAGCTCAACTCAATCATCTAACTCAATCACTGCTCTTCTATGATCATCCAACATCATAATTATGATCTACTTCTCATATAATTGATACCCATTATTATTACCCAAGTAAAAAAAACATCCTTCACTTATACCCCCTTACAATTAATTAATTTGGTCTACTTGTTAGGGCTTCCCAATTTTACAATTAATTACATAGGTCCATGGTAAGATTTGCATACCTTCATAATATGTTTCATACATGTTACAATAAAGATATTATATATTACAATGATAAACACTATATTTCCACAACATGATCAAGTACCAAAATATATTGCACATTAGATGACAACCTTTCTAGGATAATCCAAATGCCTTGCTATCACAAAAATAGCTGCATGAACAAATATTCTACCACAATCCAAGATTAATGACATTAAATCACCATTTCTAATTAGATATAACAAACATATGATCAATTTTTTGTATTAATCATTCTTGTATACTGGTCTACTAATTACTTCACCAAATCAATTGTAACTCGTATAAAATTGAATATAAGATCCAACAAACATAGATATGATAGCTATACTCATATTTCTAAACAAATATAATCTCTCATAGCTTAACCTATCATATACCAACTTTTTTATGCTATCAATCATATACAATACACAAAATCTTTTTTTGACATGAACATCCAAACATATGTTGTCATCAATTACAAAGCTTGTCATCAATAAGATACATAAACTATTGATCCAAGCTACAACAAGATCCCAATATCCAATAATCTCCCCCTTTTGTATTGAAGGAAACATATGATGCAAAACCATCAATTAAAATGTAAACTATTAACTTGTTGAACACTTAATACATTTTTTTGAATATCCTTAGCATACACAACCTTTAATCTTCTAATATAATTTTCTAAATATCTTAAACATATATAGCTCTCCCTATGTAGATTTTTTATTAAACACTTCTCCCACATTTTGAGCCTTTTGTTTTTTTATGAAACTTCTCCTCCTTTGACATTAATTGCAAATGTTCCAATTGTTGGAAACTACAATTGGAGTAATTGGTGTGTTGTCATTGATGTCAAATCTATTTGTGAGATAGTTTCCTATATAATCTAAATATCATATCTATTTGATTGATGAAGAGGATTTGAGAATTTTTTCATAACAAAAGAATCTAGAGGAAAGGTTGAGTTATGAAGAGGAAACTATAAATGTAAATTTGATTAGTTAGACTTTGGAAAGATAAAGTGATTTTATATATCATGTTGTAGAGGAGAAGACAATAATGTTCAAGTCTTGAAAGTGTGGGCAAAGATAGACCAAATGTATAGGCTTGATCAAGTAATAGAGTAAAAGACTAAGGAATTTTGAAGAACATACCAAGTGATGCTAGTGTCAACCGAGCCATAGTACGTGACAAGAAAATTTAGTGTTGACTAAGCATTAGTATTAATTGAGTGATAGTGTTCATGATGAGCAAGAAGTTTTATGTGACTGAGAAACCCAGTGATGATCGAGTGTCATCACCTAGTGTTGCCCAAGAACAAAATTTTAACTATTTAAAAGAAATCATAATTCTCAGCCAAATAAGTTGATTTCTTGGGATATGGAAATTGTGTTGAAGACAAGATCAATGAGTTGGATCATCTAATTTGGCTAGGAGAGGATTAGGTAATACACTTAAGAGTTGAATTTAAGGAGAAGTTTCTAGAAAAGAAGAGATAAATAGAATGAAAATTAGATATATTATATTTGATGGATCAAATCATGAGCCCTAAGATCTATGGTGTTGATTAAGCAAAAAAAGATCAAAACTACCTATTTAAAGAGGTACAAAAGTGAACTTTATGTAGAGGTGTAGAGAGCATAAAGACTATGTGTGTGTAAAGAAGTTCTAGAGAGTTGGAGCTTTTACTGATTTTGTTGATTGAAGAATCTAAACATAAGGCTTAATTGAGTTGAGAAGAAGTGTGAAGGGTTTTTTCTTAATTTTTTCCAAGTGATTCAAAGATTAAGATGAAAATGGAGGCCAAATAGTGAATTAGTATATAGAGCTGAATAAAGATATGTACATGCAAAGTGAGTTGTAGTTAATAGATCAAACCTGAGTTTACTTTCTAACAATTGTGAACACTATTTGAAATCCTTTAATCAAGATTGACCTACCAATCATAAGTACTTAACAATCTATGTAAATCCTTTAACTAGGTGACATTCTAATGGAATGTTCTAAAGTCCTCTAACAAGACCACTCCTAACAAGGTGATTAAATCCTTTAACTAGGTCATATTTAATAGTGTGTATTGTAAAATTTAACATGGTTGTCTCCTAACAAGGCTCACTTCAAAAAAGTGAATATTGGTGACATGTTGATAGTGGATTTTTTCAAATTGAATTTCCATGTTAAATCCTAGTGTCAAACTTGTGTGGATACTACTATGATGCTTTACTGATTAAAGTTTACATTATACAAGAATGTTATTTTAGAATAGCGAATAGCTATCTAATGTTGTAAATAGTTTACAATAGAGATTGAGCAATGGAATGATAAGATCTAAAATTATTTAATTATTTTTTCATTCAATTGGTACATCTAGACCTTGGATAACTCATTCACCCCACCTTTCAGTTATTTTAAATAGTCTAACAATTGGTATCAAAGCATTGGTTCTTGTAGAGAGAATTTTGAAGGTACTTAAGGATAAAGATCATGACATACAAAAGAGAGGTACCAAAATTGAACAAAGAAAATTTTCCTACATGGCAAATGTTGATCAGGTTGCATATAGCTAGTATTGGTGATGGTGCATTAGATTTTCTAGATAGTGCATATGTGGACATAACAACACTCCCTCTAACTACTCAACAACTAGAAGAGAAGCAAGAACATAATCAATCAATGTTGGAGATTGCTTCAGCCCTAAGTTATGATGAGTTTGATGACCTAAAGGAGTACAAGAATTCAAAATAAATGTGGGATAAACTAAATATTATCTATGGAGGAGATGATAATATCTTGAGAGACAAATCAGAAAGTCTGAGAGGTAAGTTTGATGAAATGATAATGATAGAAGGTGACAACATAGTGCAATAGTCCACAAGAATAAAAAAAATTTGTCAACGCTATTAGAGGATCCAAAGGGAAAATTAAAGATGAAATAATAATCAACAAGGTATTGATAACTCCACTTCTTATTTAGGCTAATAGAGTTTCTATAATATAAGAACTAAGATGTACATGAGGTAATGCCCCAACATGGAAGGTGTAATTAGTAGGCTTACTACTTTTGAGATGTCCAATTATGATAATTACACTCCTAATACTATTGAATTTTCTTTTAAATCACAACTAGTTCTTAGCAAGAAAGGAAAAGTAAAGCATGCAAAAAATGATAGTGATACTTTTGATGATGAACTTGATGAACTTGAGGCACTGATAGCTAGGAGGTTTGAAAGAGGGAAAGGAAAATATAAAGGTAAACTTCACATAATATAGTTTTCATACAACAAGGTTGGTCATATTGTTTCAAGGTTTCTTAACAAAGAAGACAAGGATGAAAGAAAGGAGAGAAATTAAAAAGGAAGGAGAGATGACCAAGACTTCAAGAAGAAAAAGGACTAAAAGGACAAAGGTAAGAAATCTTGTTATATTGATGAAGAAGAAATTGATATTGAATCTAAAAGTAATGATGAAGAGGTTTTATATGTTTTTATGAAAGAATATTCTTATAAAGATGAGAAAATTTCTTTAATCTTTTATGTGAGAAAAAGTTATAGATGGATAATTGATAGTGGTTTCTCTAATCACATGATTGGTGATAGAAGTAAATTTGAGGACATTGGAACATACAAGTTTGGTTGTATAAAATTTGGAAATGATTTACCATGTCTTTTGAAAGGTAAAGGGATAATTCAACTAACTAATAAGATAAAATATGACAATGTTTACTGGATTGAAGGACTTAACTATAATCTGTTGAGTGTTTCACAATTAACCAAATCAAGTTACAAAGTTGAATTCCATAATAGAAAGGCCAAAATATTTGATGTTGATTGTAAAATGATTGGAAGTGGTGATCAAACAAGAGGTAACTTGTTCTATCTAGATTTATCTGATGAGACATGTTTTTTTGCACAATATAAAGATATTTGCTTATGGCACAAGAGGTTATGTGATGTAATGTAAGACAAGTTGCTTCCTTAGTCCTTAACTTCTCAAGGACTTTCTCATGCTTTCTCTTAGCCTATTAGGGTGCCCCTTAATACCATAATCTCTAGAGGATCTCTATCCTATCCTCTAACTACTCACTACCTAGCTACACCAATGATTTTAGCTTCTTCCTTTACCAATTTCCTTTACAAGCTAACTTGTCAACTTTATTTCTTAGTCCTTCCTAACCATTTTCTTAACTACATGGAGTGAAGGGCTCATATATGATGTATTTAGACCTCACCTAGGTTCTTGATAAAAATCCCATAAGTTTTCCTCAAGCTCTTTGCCTTTACACCAAAACTGCCAAAATAAGCCTAATAGAATTAGTCCTCCTACTTGGGTTTTTGGACTTTAACTCCAATTTTATCTAAAAAAAGTGGAAAAAAATTATTGATTCAAGTACCCTTTTGGAAAATCTAAAGTATTTTTTGGGTCTTAGGTCTCTAGGCCATCTATACACCTAAAAAAAATAATTTATGCCTATAATCAAGGGTTTCCCAACATGAATGATAGTGTTGACTAGGGTCTATTCATTCCTTAACAAAACTGGTTTGAAACTTCCTCCTCTTGTATATAGTATCATCACTCACACCTTTCCATTCTAAAACTTTTGGTTTGAAGTATCCATCACATTCAAACCCCCAAAAGCTTCTTGCCAATATTGTGATTGCCTAACCAAGTGGTTATGACTTGTCTAGGGCATCACATTTAAAATAGCTATCCAACTCTCCAAGGACCCAAAATCTATATACATTATGTTCATTGGATCCATTCATGTTTCCCTTAAGATCATGATGAATCCATGGTAGGAACTCATGGGGGAGCCATCATTGTGAAAACTGTCAAGATTGAACCAACACACAAAGTTTTCACAAAATATTTTCAAAAACCACTTAAATGAACTTCTACCAATTTACAATATAAATTAAAAAGAATTGTATGAACATGAACTACAAAAATCCAAAGCAAAAAATCCAACATCAATCCATTATTGTGATCATGCAAACCAAAACATGTAAAATTGTGAAAACTCAGACAGAACTCATAGTTTTTCATGACAAAACTTTCCTCTTACAATACCCAAAACTTTTCAGCTAGTTATTGCAACCATCAACCTCCAAACCATGACATGTACAATTCTTGCTCAAATGTTGTCAAGAAACTTTTCAAAGTTGTTGACAACTTTTTTATTTTTGTAATTTTTGAACATCTAACACTTGGAGCCATCCAAGTAGTCTAACCTGGTCTATTAATGATTTCTATGCATGATCTAGCCTTTAGAGCATCAATCCATGGGTTTTTAACCAATTTTCCCTATTTGACAATTTTGTCAATATTTGACATCTTTCTTCTTTCTTTCTCCAAATGATATGTAGGATCTCTCATCACAAAATGGAATGTAAAAACATCATGGAGGACAAGATAGGCTAAAAATCATATCTTCCTCATTCTTTTATAGTCCTAGACCCATAACCCTTAACACAAGCAACACTAAACAAGCAAACCCAAAATCTCCTAGAAAGGGAACTTCATCTTGAAACACACTCAAATGTGACCTTGAAAGGTCCAAACTCACACTCTTGACTTGGCTAGAGTTAGCACATGCCAAATTATAACTAGCAATCAAAACAAGGAGCTTTGACAATGTTTTCATGCATTTTAATCCCCTAAACAAAAAGAAGTTAATTCATCCTTGGATTGAGCAGGTTGAAGTCAATGCCCAACCTTCTGAAGTTTATCTCCTTTGCCCAAGTAACATCAACATCATCCTTTCCTAGCCATTTGACTAGATGTTCCCTATAGTCTTTCTTCCAGTCTTCTTGTAGACCATTTAATCTAGTATCTTATTTTCCATCCAAGGTGGAGAAGGAGTTAGATTCATGTCTACTACATCTTGGGTAACCTCTTGAAGGTTCTGATCAACATCTTGAATAGGTCATTTATATGAAATCAAGTTTGTACCATTGAAGATATGTGACAACCCTATGTCTTCAGGGAGTTCAACTTTATAGGCATTGTTACTATGCTTTTCCAGTATTCTAGAAGGGCCCAATCTTCTCATGTGTAGCTTGTGTGGTACCCCCTTTTTGCAACCTTTCTTTTTTAAAGTACACCATAATAAGACCCCCTATTTTAAATTGAACATCCCTTTTCTAATGCATCTACCTTTTATTTCAGTTTGTCAACATTTTTAGCTAGTGTCTTCCTCATATTTTAATGGACATCCCTAATGGATTGGGAAAATTACTTAGCATAGCCACTACCTTAGGATGCATCCTTAAACTCTCTTAACCCAAATATCTCTATGGTTTGCAAACCATAAACAACTTAAAAATGACTGTTATGAGTTGATCTATTCATTGTGTCATTGTAGGCATATTTAGCCTATCTAATGAGTTAGTTTCATGCTTGACTATACTCCTTTGTGAGACACCTTGGAAAGTTTCCAAGACTCCTATTTATCACCTCTATTTGGCCATCTATTTGTGGGTGATAGGTAGAGCAAAAGGATAAGTTGGTTCTAATCATTCTCCACAATGTCTTCCAAAAGTGGCTCATGAATTTGGTGTCCCTATCTAAAATAATGCTCATAGGTAGTACATGGATCCTAACCACCTCTCTAAACAAAAAGTGAGCAATCAAACAAGCATCATGTATTGTCTTACAAGGGACATCTTACTAAATCTATCCACAATCACATAAATGTTATCATACCCTTGCCTTGTCTTTGGTAAGCCAACTACAAAATGTATACTTATGCATTCCCATGTTCTACTAGGGATTGGAAGTGGTTGATAAAGACCAAAATTTTTGGAAGTTCCCTTTTCTTTTTGACACATGATACAACTCTCCACATGCTATCTAATATCTCTAGTTATCTTAGGCCAAAAATAGAACCTAGTGACTAACTCTTGAGTTTTGTTAACTCCAAAATGACCACTTAGTTTTCCATAATTCTTTTCTTAGATGAAATTATCCCTCATTGACCCTCTAGGAACAAAAAGTTGACTTACCTTAAACAATAAATCATTCTACAATGTATAATAAAAAAAATCACCATGAAAGTTGTTTTTGAACTCTTTGCATATCCTGTAGATTTGAGCAAAATCTTCATCATCGACATATACATCCTTGAAGCTTTCAATGACTATGATTTTAGTTAAACTTCTTGGAATATGAGTAGTCTTCTACACAATGCATCAACCACCTTATTCTGGACCCACTTCTTATGTTTGATGGTAAATGTGTAGGCCTATAGGTATTCTACCCATTTCATGTGCTTGTTTTAATTACATAAAAATAGGTTTTAAAGGACCCAAAAACTTTAACAAAGTATTAGAGAAATAAGAACATGAAAGTTTAGAGAACAAAAGGCCTTAGAGAACATATAGAAAAAGCCAAAAGTAGGAGGCTAGAGTACTAGTATGCACAAAAAGACAACAAAAGGAAAGCAAAAAGATAGCCACTAGATAGTTATAGCATCTTCAACAGGTCCACAGATTGGTCTACCACTATGTTCATGTTTTCCACAGAAACTCTCATTTCATCCATCTTTTTTGCTTCCACTCCTTCAGTCTTCTTGATTAGCCCTTTTTTACTTGCTCAAACCCTAGTCCTCATTCACAATAGGGGAGTCTTGGCCTTTACTCTATTCCATCTTGTCTAGTAAGGTGTTGAAATTATCAGCCACAGTCTTCAAAATAATGTAGTTTTGATTTGCCAAGTTCTTGACTATTTTCTCCATGTTACTCACTCTAGCATCCATACCATCCATATTTTTTAAAAGATCTTTGCTTAAATAATCAAGGTTCCTATTCTTGGTTTTAATTGTTAACACACACTTCATCAATTTTTGTACCTCTTTCAAATTGCTAGTAACCTTGTAGAGCCTATCAATCTATTGACCTAGTGTTCTCTCCCCCCTTGCCATCTTGCTAAGCTGATCAAAGTCCCTTGAAAGATCTTGCATTTTCTATTTAAGGATACTAATATTCTTCAATAAAGACCCTAGGTTACCCAATATTCCCTTTAGGAACCCCTGGTCATCCTCCTCCCTATTATGCTCAAAGTAGTCTTCTTGCTCCCCCTGTTTGTTTCTATCTAGGTCCACACCCTTGATATCATCATCATCACTGACATCCTGAGAAAACTCCTTTTTTCTTTTTCTTTCCATTCTTTTAATTAAGAGTTCATCATCAGAGGGGATATAATCTCTTTTAGCATTCTTTAATCTGATTCCCAAAACTTTTCCCAAAGTTCCTTTCTTCTGAAAACCCTTTGTTTTCTCCTCCTCATAATCACTATCTTATTCCAAATCACTCTTCATTTCCTTCCTTTTCTTCTTGAAATCAACCTCCTCCACCTCATCCTCTATTTCCTTATCAAAATCCTCCTTAGAATCACTACCCTCAATCTCATAATCAAGTGCTTTCTTACTTTGCCTAGGCCTATCTAACTTTTTTGACTTTAGAAGGTTCATTATTAAAACCATTAACCCCTCATGGAAGGCGTGATCTCCCTCAGGATCATTTTGAAAGGCAAGAATAGAATTACCCAAAGATTTTCTAAGGTAGAAATGAAAATTTATCCTAACCCTATGCCTAAAATGGTTAACTAGCATGAAATGGTGACCATATATCTTAGTGAAGTGACCATCTAAGGTAAGATACTCAATAATCACAAACATAAAAAATCTCCAAGGGCATGAAATGGAACCAAGGCTAAAGTAGGAATTACCTATTTTCACTAGTCTACTATGTTCCTTAGTCAAGTTTTCAAACTCATCAACCACCTGATCTAAGAGCTTCCTATCTCAATGGAAATTAATCCCCTCTATATCAAGCCCTATAGCTTCAGCTATGATATCTTTAGAAATCTTCATCCTTTGATTTCCAACTAAAATACTCTAATCTTTCCATGTCTTTATAAAATGTTAGGTAATAGCAGGATTGCTTCCTTTCAATTTTTCCATATAACTAGTAAAATTCCCTTGCTCTAGTATGTCTTAGATCTCTATCTTCTTCCACCACTCTTTGAAACTTGCCTGTTCAATAATTTTTCTCTTTCTTCCCATTTTTTTATCTCTAAAACCAAGTTTCTCTCTTCCCAAAAAAACCCTCTACAATAGAAAACCATAGTCAATATCATAGCCAAGGAAATTTGTGGGAGAAAAGACCCACAATCTTTGTGGTATTGAATGATAATACACTATCCTTCTCATAATAACTTGCCACTTCCCAATTTTTCCCATTTAAGGATTACTCCTTACTAGCATAATTATCATTAATGAAACATTTTTTCTTACTTCTAGCTTTGTCATGCTTAATCTATAAACACCCCTCAATAGGTATGATATCATTGTGATTCCAAATTAACTTTTCATCACTCTTGCATGCCATATTAGCCACCCAATCAGAAACTTGGTTCCTTTCTCTATAGTTGTGAGTGACAACACAAATTCCAAAGGAGTTGATATGATCAATGACCTTACCAATAATATTATTATAGTCCAAGAAGGATTAGTAACTTTATTAAGATAATTAATTATATTAATGGAGTCCCCCTGAAGCCATATCTTATTCAAATTCAAGCTTTTTGCATGGCTAAGACCATAGAGGGCCACAGGTGCTTCTACCACATGGTTAGTTTGAACTTCAATAGGAATGGCCATTCCACCCACTCTATCCACATTCATATTCCTAATGATGATACCACAACTAGAAATTTTTGGGTTTCCCTTCAAGGCCCCATCAAAATTTATCTTATACCAGTCCATCGGAGGAAAATCCCATCTATCTAGATCCCTAAGGTTAGGATCATTCTACACCAAACTAATTCCATACAAATTCCAATTCTAAAACACTGATTCTTCCCACTCATTTTGAGGTTGGTTTTCTTTTCCACAAGATCTGATATTCTTAGTCAACATATTCTTAATCTTACAGAATGATAGTCTATGATTAGATTCTATACCCCTAAACATCCTATCATTATGTTCCTTCCAAACATCCCAGCAAAGGAATGAGAGAAGAAAATCCCACAATCTCATAACCAAGGTGTTAAGAGAGGGTGACTTCCAACCATTGAAAAAATCTTGAATAGTAGCAAGGAAGACCTAGGTAATATTTAGCAAGCCACAAACCTTTTCCCATAATCTTCTAGTATAAAAAAAATGAATAGTCATATGGTTAACCAATTCATGATCATTCTTACAAAGTTAACATCTATTAACTATGTTAAACCCTCTCTTTAATAAGTTATCCATTGTCAAAATTTTATCCTACAGAAGAATCCAAAAAAATATGTTAACTTTGGGAGTCATACCTTTAAACCAATCTTTAGCCTAGCAAGGCTCATGATTTTGAAAGCATTAGCATACACCGAGGACACAGAAAATAATCCATCAAGATTATATTTCCATATTAAAACATCCTCCTCAAGGCTTAAAAAGAAAAAAATTAGAATCTTGTTGAGATCATTAAGGTTTCTATCCACTCTATTAAAGTCCAACCAATTATTCTCCTCCCAATAGTCTTCTAAAAAAATCCCAAAGAGATTCCTACACTAGTCCATAAAACCATTCCACCTTTTATCAACACTGAGGGGATGATCAAGAATCCAAATATGATCCCAGAAAAGAATAGTCCTCCCATTTCCCACCTTCCATTTGACCCCTTTCTTAATAATCTTTTTTTTTTTTTGAGCATGTTTCCAAATAATTGAACCTCCTTGGAAAGTCTCACTATTAAGGAAGTGTTTAAGATCTTGATTCTCCCTATTGTATTTATCATTCCAAATATCTCACCATTCACCTTCCTCTTTGTGCCATCTCCATAACAACTTAGCAAGAAAAGAATCATTCATAGTGGTAACTCTTCTAAGTCCAAGGCCACCTTTATTGAAAGGCATGAAAACTTTCTCCCAAGCAATCAGGGAAAATTTTTTTTTTTTCCATACCCGTCCATAAGAAAAAATTCTAAATTTTTTCAATTGCTAAAGAAAATTTTCTATGGATCTTAAAAACATTCAAGGAATACAAAAAAACATTCTATAATATGGATTTGAGAACAATAACTTTACCAGCATGGCTAAGCAGGGATCCTTTCCACCTTACTAACTTTGAATGAATTTTATCAATCAATGGACTCCAAAATGTCTTAGGTGGGTCCATACAAAGGGGTAATCCTAGATAAGAACCTAGTAAGGTACCAATCTTACAACCAATATTTCTTTTAATTTTATTCTTCCTATTGTCATTAACATTGATGAAATAAATTACACTTTTGTTCCAATTAATAATTTGACCAAAAGCTTGCCCATAATCCTCCAAAGCATTCTTTATATTTCTAGCATTTAAAACTAAAGCTTCTCCCATCACTATAGAATCATCCACAAATTGAGTGAGAATAGATCAACTCTTTAGACAAGGGTTTAAGACCAATAAAATCCCCAACAGTCACCATTTTTTCCACAAATCTTCCTAAGAATTTAGCTATTATAATGAAGAGGATAGGCAAAGGTGGATCCCCTGCCTCAAACCATGAAAGGCCCAAAATAAAGGAGTTGGAGATCCATTCACCAGAATCAAGAAAGTGGAAGAAGAAGCCAACATAAGGACTAACTCCCTAAATCTCTTATTAAAACCAAAAGCTTTCAACCCTCCTTGTAAAAAAGAAAATCCACCCTATCATAAGCTTTAGATAGATCAAGTTTAAGGAGGACCCCCTCTTTCTTGGATAAGGTAAGGGAATGCATATTTTCATACACTGAGATAATAGAATCCAAAATCTACCTACTAGGAAAAAAAAACCATTCTACTACCTGGATATCAAATTAGGGAGAACATAAAAAATTCCTAGAGTTAGCACCTTAGATATTACCTTATAAAAAGAATTACAAAGACTGATTGGTCGAAACTAGTCCATGCTATTAGCTCCCAATTTTTTTGGAGTCAAAGCAAGGAAGGTTCCATTAACCTCTATGAGGATTTTCCTAGAACCAAAGAACTCCTTAACCCCATTACAAACATCTTCACAGATGATAACCAATACTTATGCAAGAATAGGAAAGAAAACCCATCTGGCCCTGGTGCCTTATCTCCCACAAAGGAGATTATAGCCTTGGTAATTTCTTCATTAGATAGAATATAAGTGAATTGAGATCTTATTTTTGAGCTTGTCTTGGGAGTTAAGGGAATTGAGAGCTTGGTTTTCTAAGTATATAACAAATTCTTTTGGAAGAAAACAATGCCTTCACTTTATTAGAGCTTAGACTAAAGCATGTAACTCTAAGTCATAGGAATAGTACTTCCTCTTTACATCATTGAGATTCTCATAATGAAAATTCATTGGCCTTCCTTCTTGTCTTAGAATAGCCCCAATAGCTACATTACTAGAATCACACTCCACTTCAAAAAAAAATTCAAAGCTAGGGAGCACTAGTGTAAGCATTTTTGATATCTTCTTTTGGAGTGTCTCAAAACCATGATCAGCTTGTGGGGTCCAATGGAACTTTTTCTTCATACCACCCTTGATTGTATCCAATATAGGAGCACATATGACATTAAAATGTTTAATAAACTTCTTATAATATTGGTCCAAACCATGGAAGCTTCTCACATCTAATGCAATCTTGGGAGTTGGGGGTAGGCCAACTTAGAATGTAATCCACCTTCTCTTGATCCATTTTGAGGTTACCTTGGGATAAAATAAAGCCAAGATAATCTAGTTCCTATTTTATGAAGTCACACTTCTCCAATTTTATCATTATCTTCTCTTCATGCAATTTCTTGAAGAAACTTTTTTAAATTCTTGATATGCTCCTCTTTAGTTTTTCTAAAAATTAAGATGTCATCTAAATAGACAATAAAAAACTTACCAATGTAATCTTCTAATACCTCATTCATCAACCTCATAAAGGTAGATGGAGCATTTGATAAACTAAATGGCATCACAAGCCATTCATACAAATCTTCTATAGTTTTTAAGGTTGTTCTCCACTCATCCCCTTCATTTATTCTAATTTTTCTAGTAGCCACTTCTTAGGTCTATCTTGGTGAAATATTTTTCTTCCCCTAAATAGTCCATTAGGTCTTCAATTCTAGGTATTGGGAACTTGTACCTAATGATGATTCTATTGATGGCTCTAGAAGCAATACAAATTCTCCAAGTGTTAGAAGTGCCTTAGAATAACTGAGAGGGGGGTGAATAAGTTGTTCAAGGTCCATATGTCCAATTCAAACTTTTAACGAAGTGTAGTGAGCCCATTCAACCATTCATTTATCCAAGCTTTAACTTTCCTATTCAGCAGGTTACTATAAATCAATATGCAAGCATAAGACATAAAAATATCAACACATAACATAGTGATTTATGTGAACTTCTACCTAATGATGATTCTATTGATGTCTTTAGAATCAGTACAAATTCTCCAAGTGTTAGAAGTGCTTTAGAATAACTAAGAGGGAGGTGAATAAGTTATTCAAGGTCCATATGTCCAATTCAAACTTTTTACTAAGTATAGTGAGCCCATTCAACCATTCATTTATCCAAGCTTTAACTTTCCTATCCAACAGGTTACTGTAAATCAATATGCAAGCATAAGACATAAAAAGATCAACACATAACATAGTGGTTTGCATGGAAACCCAATTTGGGAAAAACCACTAGTAACATGCCACTCAATTCTCACTCTTCTAAAGTGATGCCTTGTGAAAGGCCTACCTTGTTAAAGGCTTACAACACACTATTAAATGTGACCTGGTTAAAGGATTTAATGACTTTGTTAGAAGTGGGCCTAGTTAGAGGACTTTAGAACATTCACTTGGAATGCCACCTTATTAAAATATTTACAAATGGCTATTAAACGAACCTAAGTCCATAGTATTTTCATATTGAATATAATTTCTAGAGAGTATTAAAAAGTCTTTGAACTGATTACAATTCACAACTTATCTTGCAGATTTTAGATCACTCTTCAACTCATAATATTTTCTTGGCATTTAGTCTTTGTAGCTCTTGACAGCTTGCCCTCCTTTCAAGCTTAGTCTCGTTGAGCCTTCATGCTCAATGTACCAATGTAATCATCTCTTCCTAACCACTCATCAAAGTAGAGTCTCTATGCTATGTTTTTCCTTCTCCTAGATGTAATCTCCTTGACACTCTTCTAACCACTTTGCAATTTGGCACATCAGCAGCAACACTCGATTTTTGGTCTGTGACTCTTTAAATATAAGTCTTGAAGTTTCTTTTCTCACTTGATTCTTCCATCTTTTAATTTTTTTTTGAATGGATTACGTAGGATTCATTGTATCTAACCCTTATTTTTTTTTCCTCTAGAAGCTTCTTGAATAATCCTTTTGAATTCACCCAAAAATGGTTTACATAGAGTTTTGTGCAAAAAACTCATCATCCTTATCCTCCAAATAGTTCACAAAATTCAAGGTAACAACTTTGTCAACTTAGATTTGGAAAATCTTTGACATTTTCAATAATGCAGCAGCTCGACACTATTGAAATACTGGTGCTCAACACATACTATGTTACTCAGCACCTACTAAGATTTTTTGACACTCGACACCTAAAGTTCACTCGACACTACTAAGATTTTTTGATGCTCATCACCTATTACTTTTCTCAGCACTTGAACTTCACTTAGCACCTGATATTCACTCAACACACACACTAGTACGTTTGGGTTCATTTTTTGACCTTTATTGGTCAAAATTTTGACCCAATTTTTGACCAAATTTTGACCAAATTCAACCAACCCATTGGTCAAAAATTTTCTCGTTGAAATTTTGACCAAAATTTTGGTTGGTCAAAATTTTTATGAATATATTGGTTGAAAACCTTCCAAAGCCATGTCTAGGTTCAATTGGGAATTGGTCAAAATTTTGACCAATGAAGGTAGAAAGTTTTGACCAATGAATGTAGTAATTTTGACCAACAAAGGTAGGAAAAAATTTAGGCGTTGGTGGAAATTTTGACCAATGAAGGTAGAAATTTTGACCAACAAAGGTAGGAAAAAATTCAAGCCTTGGTGGAAATTTTGACCAATGAAGGTGGAAATTTTGACCAACAACTAGGTGTAAATTTTTTTCAAGCATTCTATAAAATAGTTCACATGCCTGCATATGATATGACATTTTGCATGCATCTTGCACTCTCTCATCTAGTTGATGATGGATTATGTAGAGTGATCTAAAACCATGATGCTAAAACTCATACACAATCAAATCCAAAATGAACTTGCACTACAAATGGATTGTGGAAATCTGATATCGTTAATTTTGCATGCATGTCTACCAGGAAAAATATATGTTTAAGTTGTGATTGTCCTGGTAGACATGCACGAAAAATTACCAATATTAGATTTCCACAATCCATTTGTAGTTCAAGTTCATTTTGGATTTGATTGTGTGTGTTTTTTAGCATCATGGTTTCAGATCACTCTACGTAATCCATCATCAGCCAGATGAGAGAGAGTGCAGGATGCATGCAAAATGTCATATCATACGTAAGGCATGTGAACTATTTTATAGAATTCATAAAAAACACCAAAAATAACTAATATGAAGAATATATAATTAGTTATATGATTGAGACAAATCATGTACATTGTATGAAGGTAGTCCATGGCTAATAGGGCCCACCAAAAGATAAAACATATGATAAAAAGACTCATTTTCATTTTTTAACATATGGGGTACACATAACATGACCTATTATTGCACAATTCAACTAAGTTCAGTTAATTTCCATAGGGATTGTCCCCATTTAGTGGTGAACATTTTGCCACATTTCAAGCCTTTTGATTATATAAAGAAATGGATAGCATGAAAAGTTTAAGTAATGTCAAGCCATTTATTTACTTGATATATAATGTGAATAGAACTATTATGTTTCTCATTAAGAACAACCAAATAACATTATCATCATGTACCCAAAAAGGGATGGATGGAATGTTAGAATTGACCTCCAACTAACTACTATCACCATCCCTCTATATTATAAGTTATAGTGGTGCTCTAGATTTTCTCTATTCCATCACACACTTACATATCATACACTTTACCATAGTCCATATCAACAAGGTTAGAGAGATTAGTTTCATTTGACTGGCATATGGAAGACCTTGATGTTGAGAAGTTGTGTGATTCATGTGGAGTGGAAGGTGTTTTGGCCCCTTGGAAGGAAGCTTCATCTCTTTTACTGGCTTCTTTATTTTTACTTAGAGAAGCATATTGCTTTGAATTTTCCCCATGGCTCATTGTAGATGATGCCAAGAGTGTCCTTGCTATTTTCTTCTACCATAACATAATGTTCACAAAGTGTTAGAATTGTCTCTAGATGAAAAGAAACTATAGAGGCTTAATTGACATGTGATCTTAGTTAATGTAGAAGATAGATTATGAAATATCATCTAAAATGTTGATACCAAAGTCTTCCTAAAACAAAAATGTAAACCATATCAATTAAAAAACAAAAATGTAAACCATATCAATCCTAAAAATAATTTATATCATTAATCAATGTAAAAGAGAGTAGAAAGAAATCATAACTGATACCTGAAATGTGAACCTTGTAGGCATTTGATCCTTTGAAATGAACATGTTCTCCTAATGAAGGCTTAAACTAGTCTAGATCCCTGTAGAAACACATGACATCTAATTGAATGGATAAAAATTTATGGTGCAAGCACTTGAAACACGTAGACTAGATACTGCAGCTCAAGTGCCAAGGTCTTGAAAAATGCATAACATATTTACTTATTGGTGAAGTTTATATGCAACATCAAGAAAAAGTTTGTTATATTGTGCAACACATTCACTCAAAGCCAGTGATCAGAACAATAATCATCTTATAGAAGGATACTGATCACACTAAAATTGCATAAGATTAATGTTAAAATTGGCCATCTTCCAGCTAAAATCATCTGTTTAGCAAGAAAAACTCTTTACTATTTTTCCCATTGTTCTTTGCACCATCAAGTTTTATTTTAACTATTCTATGTGAAAAAAATGTAATCTGGAGAACAGTTTCTATTCTACCAATAGGTTCCATATAAATAAATGTCAAGAATTTTATATTATTCCAATCTAAACCGATTAGAAAATTTACCTCAAAGTTTTGCAGATCTATCTTCAACTAGTTGGAAGCTATGTAATAGACCAGTTAGAGCTAGAGGAAGCTACCATATTAAGATGTTGAGGAAGATGTTGTACCTCTATCACTAGGAGCTTGTGTGTCTTCCTCATTACATGCTTGGGCTGAATATGTGACTACAGAATCACATCTCACCTATTAAAAAATATAGTACATCAGCATGGCAAGAAGGCTTCCATCTTCTGCCAATGCATTTAATGAATTGAACATCTCAATTACAACTAACATAGTCAAGGAAAGTGTCATAGCTTTATCTTTGCTAGTTGAGAAGTAATCGCATGGATTGCTATCAAAGGAAAAAAACTTGTGTTCCTGCCTTGAAGGGAGACACAACAAAACCTTCCAAAGAAGAGCACTGGTCCCAGTTTTTGAGCTAGGAAAAGCTCACAAGATTATGACCATCCTCCAATAAATCTATGCCCAAAAATGTTCCATGGGTATACCATATAGCAAAAATACTAACTGTAGCTACACCAACATAAAGACCAATAACCTACAAAATAAATATGTGCAATCAGAATTAGTTTTTACTATTATATTATGCCACCTTTGTTTAACATAAAAATTAATTTGATTGACAGAGTATTGAGAAAAGAAAATACCATGTAGTGGAACAACACCCATGCATTAATTAGGGAATCATCACTTCTTCGAGGGGGTTTATTCATTATGTCCACATCTGGTGGATTGAAACCCAAAGGCGTTGCAGGTGGCCCATCAGTCACCAAGTTTACCCACAAAATTTGGACAGGTATCAAGCCCTCTAGCATACCTAATGTTGTAGTTAAGAATATTGAGACAACTTCACTAATATTTGAGGATATCATGTACCTGAAATCCATTTATCCAAAACCAAAAATTAGAAGTAAATTCCCACACAATCTAAAATTAACTCTTTCTTAAAAAAAATTAATCTGTTGGTAAAGTGAATTGATATTTTTGCTTCTTTTAGATATAGATGTCATTGCAGCAAATAAAAATCTTAAAACCAAGGAATTTGATTTCCACAATTAAAAAGACAATTATGTTTGATAACTAAATAATGGTGATCAATCTATTGCTTGTGGAAACTCAAAATTTTAAAATGTAGGACAAAATGATTTGATCACAGAACCAACCCATGATGATGATACCTAAAAATACATGTGTAGAAGGCATTTTGTCAAAAAAGGATGAAGAAGAAGGAAATCGGTGAGTTTCACTTGCCAATGATGGAGAAATAGTATAGCAGAATGAATTTAACTAAGAGAAAAGGCATTACTCAACTAGCTATCACAAAAGTAATTAAGTGATTTTTAGAACACTTGAATTTTCATTATAAAACTCCATTTTATTAAAATTATGAGCATTAATAAATAGGCTATAGAAGCCTCTTTAATAGATTGATGTTTTACACAATTATAAGAAAGTTAAAAGATGACCCAAATTAGGATCTATTTTACAATTCAATTGGCTCTATAGTTGGAGCCATGGAAATTTAATACATTCCACATATACATCTATTGGAAATCTTTCTAATTTCTCATATTGTAGAGAAAGTAAATAATTAATTAAGACCCCAACAACTAAGATACATAACATGTCTTAGTGACTCCTATGACTGTTCTCTTCTTTGGCAATGAAGGTCGGGGGCTTCTTCAACTTTAGACTAAGATTGATGTTTGCACGAGGAGAAGAATCCAAGTGCCACAACATTAAATGATAAAGATGAGAGCTTCTTCTTTGAATCCTCTTCCCTCATAAAATCATTTGAACTCATTTTCCCCTTCTTCCTTTCTCAGATGAAAAGCTTGAATAGAAACCAATGCTATAAGAGATAAAGAAAAATATGATGTCTGGTTATGTTTGGCTAAAAATGAGTGTGTGAGGAAGATTAAAATAGGGAGAAGTGGGACAAAACCAAAAGCTACCCTCAGTTCCATTCAACTCCCTTTTCTATGAGCTCGAAGGTAAAGCTCATAGTGAAACAATTGTATGATGATAAAAGTTAAGTTTTCACTTTCCATGTTAATGTGCCTCAAGGTTTCTGATTCATTACCTTTATGACTAATCATAAAGAATGATTTGAAGCATTAATTCAGAAAGATAAGCATAGTTGAATCCAAAATCTGTGGAAGTATAATTGTATATGAGATTTTCAAATATGACAAGATCTATGAAACATTGAAAGATGTGCTTTAGTTTCATTTAATTTCCTCTAAAATTCATGCACACCCATTTTAAATTCCCTTTTTAGCTATTTCAGATGGATCATGAAGCTTGAACATAAATGTTGATAGTAAAAGATTGATAGAGTCAAATCCAAGAATTTGTGATATGCTAATGTTATGCGATCTAAGATACTTGTTTTTAATCATCATTCTACCTTTTGAATTGGTACCTGTCCACTTTAACATGGAGATTCTAGTCGACTCTGTTTCACTCACTCTGACTATCTTGTCCTCATGATCATAGATAACAATTTTTGAGAGAAACTTTGATTATAAAATATTTATACAATTAAATTTATAAAATTATGATAAAATACTATTGGTAGATTGTTAAAAATGTTATTTTTATCATTATTCATTACTTTGATTCGGTGTTGTTAACATGGACATCCTACTGAATTATGTTTCACTGAATCTATTTAAGGACTGAGAAGAACTAGAGAGAGTTGTAGATTGAGGTGGCTCAACTATCTAAGCCCTGCTATTAAGAGGGGCAACATAATAGTTGAAGAACAACTTCTTATCTTGGAACTCCATGGGAAGTGGGGCAACAGGTAATTTCTACAAACACAATTTATACTATTTAAAGAAAACTATAAGAAAACTCAATTGTTTAGTATTTATGAACTTATAGAAAACTCAATTGTTTAGTATTTATGAACTTAGAGAAGAACCTACTAGAGATAAAAGGCACTATGCTAGACTCTATGTATGCTAAACTTGATCCAAACCTTTCCATGTGAATTAGAGAGAATACAATTTGCAATGAATACAGAAATTGCATCCATTATATCTTCCTTTGTATCCCCTAACCATTCCATTCACCATTGTATCCCCTAAAAGCATAAACATTGTAAACATCCTATTTAGTCTCTCACTAACCATCATTAATATTTTATAGATCAGGTAAATGCTTCAAATCATCTATACAAGCTCCAAACACATAAACATCATTGTTCACATTTGGAAGAAGAGCAGTTACATGAAGAAGCATGGTCTGCTATCTGTATGAGCCATTCTGAAAGATTGGGGACAATTAACTATTTTTTAGGAGACTGGGAGTTGACCTAGTATTCTTCACATCACCAAGAGATAAGGTGCATCATCAATTTTCAATTGGAGGGGTCAGGTGATGGTTTCAGAAAAAAATTAAAATATTAAAGTATTTACTTTATTGTTTTTACTAAATCAAATTGAATTACTCTATTTATAAAATTACATTGTTATAAATTAATAGTCTCTTTTAATAAAATGGGGCCACCATGAAGTTTACACCAGCCAAGGAGGTATAAATGTAATTTGAAAGGAACATTATAGAGTTGATCTAATGACATCAACCAAGCAGAAATACATCTCATGATCTAATTTCAATCAAAAGACATGTTAGACATTCATATATCAAATAGTTGCTAAATGGGTTTTGATACACAGAGAGACTAATAGTTTCCAAAACAAGCAAGTAAACATAAACAGGTCTTTTTGTATCACTGTATGCAATATTCAGATAAATTATACTATATTGGTAGCATAAACCTTGGAAAACATGAATTACTTACTTAAGCAATTTGATTTCTATTTTGACAAGCCTCTCTTGCAATAGAACAAAACAAATCATCAAACAAACAATTTGATAGACATAATTATAGTGAAATTTCACATACTACTCTAACTAAAATATCAGAGATAATATACTTCTTTGTATCAAGCTAGAGATCTTCCTTATAGTCATATGTATATCAACTAGGCATACGGTTGGGGTTAAGAAAAAATATATTATAAGCACCATTGAGTTCAAGGTACTCGACAAGACTTGTGAAGAAAAAATCCATCTCATCAATATTGACTTGCCATAGAAGCTCCTCATTAGACTTGCATGTTATACAAGTTAGATCAAAGAGGTAGAGACATATTTGAGTACTCATTCGCATAAAGAAGAAAATTTCTTTCCATATAAATAAATGTCAAGGAGTTTATATTATTCCAATCTAAACTGATTAGAAAATTTACCTCAAAGTTTTGCAGATCTATCTCCGACCAGCTGGAAGCTATGTAACAAACCAGGTAGAGCTAAAGTAAGCTACCATATTAAAATTCTTATCTTTCAAATAGATACAAAATACACATGAATTCTCCAAAGCCAGAAAACTATCCACATAAATTTGACATTCGCATGAAGATAGACTGACACTACTTGAGCAAGAGCCTAAATGGCCATCTCAAGAAGGAAGAACGGCAACTAGCACTAGTGAATAAGCACGGGCTACTGATGGAAAGGCACACTTGAAAGGAGTTAGCATAAATCTAAGATGCTACAAACCAATTCAATCCACCCTTAAATGATTACAATTTGCACAAATTTCCTCAATAAACTAGTTAAAATTTAGGTGCCTACAAAGTCACTCTTCGACATGTGATGTAGAAAGGCATCAATTTCATAGAATTAAGACCCATTCTATCTATCATAAATTAGATGCACAGTAAATAGAAAATAATATAAGGTGTTAAGTAAATTTATTAAAATATAATCTATATTTCTCTAGAGGCATTAAAACACAAACTTGCTACTACGTGATCTTAGAGGGTGTGACTTCTAAAAAAAGCTTGCTATTATTCTCCCTCTATTCAAAAATGTTGTTGAAATCTTAGTCTGAAATGAACTACTCATCCCTGTTTCAGTGTTGGATACTAATTCTAGGTGTAATCAAATATAAAATGATTGTAAGTTGCAAACAAAATAAGTTTTTCATTCAAGCTTTTCCTTCTATTTCCCAACTGCCAATCCTCCAAAGGAAGTGTGTGGGTGCTTAGTCCTCTTCCTAAATCTATTTGATAATTCTTCACTAGTTTTGAGGGCTACATCCCAAATGATCTAGCTTGAACTTGTGTTCCAAGCCCATATGCTGCAAATAAAAACCTATGATAAATATCTAAAGCTTCTCAAAGATGTTACCAGCCAATTGTATCATCTAATATGATATTTATCTTTGAGCGGCACACTCCCAAATTTATACATGTTATGCTATAATAAATTCTTGTTCATTAATAGATTTTTTGTGGAGGAATATTGTGGAAAATTTTACATTAAACTAAGAATGAAAGCCAGCTCTTACTTGACATCCGTAGTCTTGAAAGATTTGTATCATAATTTGACAATATGTTTTTGATCCATGGAAAACAAATTTTAAGTTAAAATACAATATGTTTCACAAGCTAGTAATAGGTTGGCACGAGGAAATGTTGTGGGAATTTGTACATTGAATTGACACTAATTTATTTTCATGATTGCAATCTATAGCCAAATAAATATAAAAGCATTTCATCCCAAAAGAATTACAACAAGAGCTTAAGAAACTTGCTTTAGAAGTGCCTAGCACCATTTTGGCTCAAGCTGAAACACAAACTCCAGATCTATATCCTTGAGAGTTGTAGTCTCATCAATTTCAACTTTGTCTATTGATCAACCTTGAGATGAGCCTTTTAGATCGAACCACCAATGTATGTGAAGCTCTAAAAAAAACATATTTCCCATGACTATAAGTTGAACCTGTTACAAATTTCCAAATCCAATTTTTAATAATTTGCGATAAGTTTTGCTTCACAATCACTTTGGATTCATAATGGTAAAGGAGTCCCATAAATAACATCTAGAGTCTGGAAACAGAAACATCTCAACATGATAAATCATATTACATCTGCTTATACATTAATGGTATTAATATTAAATATACAAGTGTGGCTCCTCATATTTAATTTTGAAAATAAGTTCTAGTTACCAAAAATTGACATATTATGTCAACAATTAAATGGAAAATAGAGTAAGAAGGTATAGAACATCCCTATTGTCCTCCTACTACTCTAATACTATGTAGACCAAAAAATTTAGTGATCAATGTGCTTTCATAAGTACAAACATGATTATAGTAATTTGGCATAAACTATATTGAGAAAATCAAAATAAATAGAATAAATGCATCATGTGAATTATGAATAGAAAAGGAAATGAATATGGGTGATAAGGAAGAGAATTCAATAATAGAGGCTCTTAACTTTAGTTGTAGTCATGATATGGGTGATGCACAACTGCCTCATGAATTCATGTTCCATCCCACTGATGAAGAGGTCATAACACATTATCTCATTAGAAAGGTTTTAGACAACAATTTCACAGGAAGGGCCATTGCTAAAGTGGACCTCAACAAGTGTGAGCCTCAAGGAGGGTTCAATTCCCTCCTATATTATTCACTATGTGTATAATCAATTAATAAGTGTGAGCATCATGGTTTTGATCTCCATTTGGCCTCCCCAATGCCAATAGCCACAAAGTATCTTCCATGAGATTTTTCCATTGTTCCCCTTTGACCATGGTTTCCTCAAGCTGAACCTAAATTCTAGTGAGTTCCCTTAATAGTTCCATGACTTTAGTAGCACAATCCTAAGAGTCCCCCATTCTATTGATAGAATGGCATCTCCTTCTAGTGTATACTTTTGAGCACCTTGTGCATCCACAACCTGACAGGATGGCAACCAACTCTAATTACACTGTAATATCCTACATTGAGTAGTGTTTGAACAATGTTTTTCATTAAATGTATTGCAAGGGCTAAACAAAAATCTTTGAAGATCTAGAAATCAAACTTACCATGGTCCACAGGCCTATAGTTTTAAGAAAGAATGTTTGAATCTCAAGATGCAAACTCTAAGCTCATGAAAATTTTGCCTAACAAAAACTTTCTTAAGGCTCTTTAATGGTTATGTTGTGCATGCTCAGTAAAATACTCTAGTTATTGTAAAATAAGTTTAGATTTTTGTATTAACATTTGGAATCACACTTTATGATCCATCATCAGGATGAAGCAAAGCAAGAAAGCAAGGAAAAATCCTAATGATGATGGAAGCAAAGTAAGAGAATGCAAGAAGGAATCCCGATGATCCATCATCAATAGGATGAAGCAAAGCAAGAGAGAAGGACAAATTCTGATGATGGAGCATGGAGTGTGATTCAAAAAGTTAATGCAAAAATCCAAACACAATCAATCACATAAATTCTTATAGATAATTATCATAAATTATGGAAATCTTTTCTCATTAACATATCTTTATCTTTAGGAAGGTCGTCAGGCTACTTGCCTATCATTACCATAGTGATAGCTTTAGTCTTGCCATTCAAGGGAAGATTCTCACTTTTGCATTGAATATTTTCCAATTCTAGCTCACATGGCCAAGGATGCATGGCAACATATGCCATTTACACATTTCAAGGAAGATGGCTCAGCAATAGAGTTTGTTTTTGAAGAACAATGGCCAAGGATTAATGATGAATTACTAATGTTGATGAAAACTGATGTTGAGTACTAGGAAAAGGTCCTTGAGATGAGAATAGAAGTAAAAAAAGTCTTGGAGATGGCCAAAGGTGCAAAGTTGATAGGTGCAAGTTTAGATGCTAAGGTTTATTTATGCAGCTCTAATGTAAACCTGCTTCGAAGATTCCATGAGATGTCTATACTAGGTGATGACACAGACAAGTTACATAGGATTTTTACAACTTCTCAAGTTGAAGTTCTAGCTTCAAAGGAAAATACATCTAGTATTGGTGTAGCTTACACTGGAATCTATTCTTCACTAGGAGTAGGTGAATTATGGATTGGGGTATCTTGTACAGATGGTGCCAAATGCAAAAGATGTTGGATCTACTCTCAAGTAGTTGGATCATTTGTGGATAATCCCACACTTTGTGAGCAATGTTACAAAGTGATCTCAAATCAAATATTGATTTAGCAAGTCCTGAAGTAGCTATGGCAGCCTAACAGTAATTTTATTATCTCAATCATTCATCTTTTGAAAATCTAAATCATGCAACTATAGGGTTCAGTTTTAATAGCTCTATTTTCATTTTTAGATGTGCTACATTTTTATAACATTCATTTTTCTACACAATCTATAGCACCTTGCAACCCTCATGTGCTGAACTTGTAGTCTTTTGGCCTTTTTTCTTCTCCTAAAAGACTCCACTCTATTACTAACCAGGTGGATTTAGATTGATTGGATTTCTTGATTCATAGAATCTAGAGGGAGGAGCTCAAATTCATCATTTTTGGCTAATACCCACATGCTAATCTAATCTATTCAAAGTGTACTAAGTTGAGAAAACTAAAACTTTGCAGGTAGTCATCAAGATTTATAAGTAGATTTCATGTTTTGTAGAGTTGAGATGTTTGTATTTGTAGGGGTTGGATTTGGGTTTAAGTGTTGATTAGATATGAGCCTAAATTTGGGCTTAGTGGAATTGGTTTTGACATGAATTTGTAGATTCAAAAACATGGGCATGGAATTATGTAGAAGAAGGATTGAAACTTGTAGAATTTTGTGTTTGGAAATTGATTTTAGTTTTTCATCTTCAGGCCACATGGTTGTGTTTCTTTCAAGCATCCAGTGCTTGTGAGTAGCCAATTTTTGTATAACACATGTTCCAGGGTCTTTATGTTGGATTAGAAGAGGTTTTTACTTCTGGGGACTACTTTAGAACTATAATCTTATTATGCAATTAAGCTCTATTTTCTTGATGTACCATTCTTTTTTCTTTCTAAAAATATTGTAGTAGTTTCTTTCCTCTTCCAAGAAGAAAACATTTAACAGAGTGCAGAGTTTTCTATTGCTATATATATGTGTATTATGTTATATCATCCTGGTGTGTCCTAGGCATGGGAAACCTATACCTAATTTTAATTTTTCTAATAGCCCTAGAGTCAATGCATAACCTTGAATTTCCATCTATCTTAGGGGCTAGCAATGTAGGGATAGCACAAGGACTCAAGCTCTTCCTTATTAATCCTTTATCCAATAAATCCTACACTTGCTTGGCTATATTTTTTGTATTTTTAGGAGGTGTCATCTTGTAGGTTAGTTTATTAGGTAGAGTTACCCTAGGTATAAAGTATATCTAATGGTTAATACCCCTTTCAAATGGTAAGTTTCTTGTTAATTCCTATAGTAGAGTTGGGTGTAGGTGCCACCAAACATAGTAGACCCTAATAAGACATTTTTACTATCCATGATAACTTCAGTTGGTATATCTATTTAGATAAATCTTCAGAATATTGAGGATTTTGGTATATCTATTTAGATAACTTTGACAAGCACAACAATATAAGAAAAATTGAATACCTTTGCTTATCACTCCTCCATGATAGCTTTTCTAGCTTCTACTTCTAGCTCATAGGCCTTCCTCCATCTAGTTATGTCTTCTTCTACCACTACAATATCCTTCATAAGACCTTCAACCTTTCAAGATGACAAAGTGGATCAATTAATCATTTGTTCCTAAGAAAACCTATCCCTAAAAACTTCATAAATAAACATCTACCAACTACCACCATATAAATTGAAGATTAAAATGAAAACATTGATATTTTTTCATTTCTTTTAAAACTAGCATATGAATACACAGAATATCTAAAAGTGTTATTACATTTACTATTAATGCAATTTCCTTCTCTTCAAGTTCTTTAACACGTAACTTATTTTTTGCCAGATCTTGAGCTTGGCTTGTTGAAAGTTCTCTTAAATGGTCGACTTCTTCTCTGAAATATGATAGAAAAATGAAATTGAAGTGAAATGTTTAGCAACTAAAGAATGATATATAACTTCAAGAATGTGTAAGATTCCTTACTCCAACAAAGAATATATTTCAAGTGTGACACATATTTCTTAGCTTCAATTTCACAAGCTACACAAATATATATAAAAACAAAGCAAGCATAAAATTGTGTGCTTAATTACAAAGTTTCCTCCATGATTAAACCCACTATGCTTACAACCCCATTTGAAAAACCTTCACTAAGTGAGTATAGGGTTGTTAAGATTATGGTAGAAAACTAAGTGGGCTTAATCTTGAAGGAAAATCTATAATTAAATGTTCTTGATTTGGAGAAATATTGGGATGGGCAACCTTTTGGAATATCTGATGCTTCACAATATGGAATGAGTACTAAATGTTCTGATGTTGAGTTGGAGGAATACTCAAATTAGTGACCTCTTGGGAAGGTTTGAGGTTTCACCTAGATGCAATGAGTGCTAAGTGTTCCATTCATTCTCATAAGAGATGGGTTCTTGTGAACCACTATTCATAAAACATAGGTCAATAAGTTTGATTTGAAAATTACATAGTTGAATCTTGGTAGCAATATTACAAAATTATGGTTATTTTGTTTGACATGGCCAAATAAGGTGTTGGCAGAATGATTTATTGGGAGAAAGTATTATTCATTGGACCACCTAAAGAAGAATCCTAGCTTCAAGAACATCAAGTAAGCTTCAAATTTAGATGGGCTGCTGCCGTTCAAAGTGGGTAGAAAGTGGGTTAGGGAACATCTTGGATGGGTCAACCTGGTTGACTTTGATAAAAATTATCTTTCTAATATGGCATGTAAATTTTTTTTATTCTAGCTTCCTACTTTTAGCTCTATACCTATGAAAGAATTTTCTTCTAATGCAAATCCTAAATAGCTAAATTTGGAAGGTCATTCTCAATTAGTTGGAAAGGATTTTAGATGACCTTTGGAGGCACTTGAGAGGTGCTAGGAAGAGGAGTGAGATGCAACAGAAGTATTTTTGTTGGATACCAATTTTGAGTTCCAAAAATGTTTTGTATTGCTCAAAATTTTGTGGGTGTGGTAAATTTTTCTTCTTGTTTGAAGTTGCTGGGGGTTCTACTATTTGGACTATTGGCTTAAGCAAGAACACATTGATAATTGAGTTGGTAAATAACTTCAATAAGATGAGTGCTTCTGTAGTAAAACACAAGCTTCTATTGAGCAATTTCCAGGCTTATAAGACTAAATGGATGCTTAGATAGCCACTGGTTTGGTGGATTTTGGTGCATGTTTCATTATTTATATTACTGTTTCCATGTTTATGCCTCTACTTAGGATGTTGTGTATGTACATGTAGATGTTGGGTTTTACTCTTGACTTGGGTTGATGTTGCAAAAGATAAATTTCAAAAATGCTATTTGTTTGACCTATTTAACTTTAATGGAAACTGACATAGTTGTTGTGTGTTAGGGTTGTATTCAGAAGCTTTGCACTTTGATAGCCAGATGGATCAGTTTGATCACACTAAACCAACTCCCTATTCCTAGCCCAACCATAAACCAAACCCCATCCCCAACCTAATCCAAACATTCATGCTCTTCTCCACTGCTAGATGATTGGGGTTAGGGGTAGTGGGATAGGAGAGGCACAACATTTTAGAAAGTACAGGCTAATTATAATTTGACATTTTTTACACTTGATTTTATCAAGAAAGATGCCATTATTGATATATATTTTTCTTGATCATT
The DNA here is from genome assembly GCA_028749045.1 of Cupressus sempervirens. NCBI lineage: Eukaryota > Viridiplantae > Streptophyta > Pinopsida > Cupressales > Cupressaceae > Cupressus > Cupressus sempervirens. The sequence continues at coordinate 732,381,570 of CM053783.1, read as the reverse complement.
ACTCATTGTTTAGTTACTTCAAATTTTCTTTTACATGAATGTAATAATGGACATATATCTGATGTGGTGAACTATTTAATAATAATTTAATTGGAATGAGGAATGGGTGAAGTGACATAAAGATTGAATGATATAAATATGAAGTGCAAGAGTTATGATATCAGAAGATAGGTTAATTGAATAGAAAAGGAAGTGGATGGAAGTTAGCTGAAGTTGAATAGATGCATTTCTCAGACTATTCAAAAGAAAAATTAATGTTTCCAAAGTAGAATTGGCTGTGGTAATCTAGTGATGGCAAGATTAAGAAAGGTATAGTTGGTAGTGATGTACAATAGAAAAATCAATGATGCAAAACATATCCTTATCAACCACATAACTTAAACATGCATAAACCGCATTGCATCCTTGCTATAGCCTCTAGTTAGGAATTAATATGAGATGATAGTGGCATGAGGAATAGAAGTTTGGATTCTATGTAATAGGCAAAATGCGTAGTGAAAAAATGACACGACCCTTTGGAATTTTAAAATTGTATCTATACAGAATTCAAATAGTTTGTATGTGTAGGTGTGGATACAACACACTAACTGAATATCTATTAATTTTTGTACATATAACTCATCTTATATTTGAGATTCATAGGAAGATATTTTTATTTGCAACTTTACTATTCTTTTTCCCTTATAAATGAATTGTCAAAAAGATTTCTTGAGATCTACTAGTAAGAAAGTTTAATATGCAATTTAGATTTATTTGTTGACATGTATGTCTTCTAATGATGGTATTTAGAGTCATTTTTGCATAGTCAATGGACCTTTACCATTCATATTTTTCTTTCATATTGGGTTTGATATAAACTTGTCTTTTAATTGTTGAAAGTTTTTATGGCACTGGTTTGTAAGTTTTTACTTCTTCTTGTTAACCTAATTTTTAGTTTTGACTTTTTTTTCTAATTAAATTCATGGAAGCCTTTCCATATCTCTATGTTACTTATGATAATGACCTTCTTCAAAACCTTGAAGAAGGTTAGTGATTGTCACATTATAAAATCTGGTATATGCTTTTGTTTATGATTTTGTCAGTATCAAAGTGCAAGACATATGTTTTCATGATAAATGTTTTGGTTTTTATTGATTGCGCTATAGCAGAAAAAAAACAAATAATGTATTGAAATTATATCCCAAAATGCGATGTATAAGAAAATAGATGTTATTACTTACATAGAGATCTTGATGTGTAAGAAGGGTCTTACTAAATCTTCACGTAATTTCTGATCTAGAGTCCTTGTAAGCTTAACATGTATGTGTATTTCAAATTTAACTAATGTGCCAATCTTTTTCTTGTCTTCAATAATGTTTGTCAATCCAAAAAATCCTCTACCTACTCTCTGAAAAGGAATCAAGCTTACCACATTTGTGGAGTCTTTCTGCATAGATAACAAATTTGTATGATACCCCATATGTTGAAGAAGAGAGGTTGGCTAATTTTATTGTTAGGGAGAAAAGTGCCTTATGTTTATTATATATTTTTTGCATATCGACTTGCCTAGGGTTTACCTTTTGCGGTCAAACATTTTTTATTAGTGTCTTTTGCTCCCCATATTTATTTATGGATAGCTTTGATACTTAATTTGCTGCAAATAATGATATGTTCATAGAATAAAACACAAATATTAGCTAGACAATAAAAATATCTAAAGGAAAGTAGAATAAATTGTAAGACAAATAAATCCAATTACAAGCTAGGTAAGGTTATTCTAGGGAAAATAGAGTAAAGAAAATAAAATGAAACAAATGAGTTTTAATTGTTAATGATAAAAACTTCAGGTTACAACCATAGTTCATACTAAAAAACACTTCAATTAGACACATCTGCATTCACCTCTACTCCTATCCATCTGCCAGACCTATATCATGATAAAGCCGCTTACATAGGCATATAACTTATAAGCTATAAACAACCAATACAAATAGTCTAATGCTCAAAATTTGGACAAGACTACTTATGTACTACATACATACTAAAACTATTAACAACAAGCCCTTTCATCATCAAGATGTAAAAGAAAACATAGATCAACAACACCTCATTCCAGCACACCTTCCATAAAGCACTCATTTCTCATTTTCTTGGATTTTTAGGTTTCCATTGCCATGCTCAAGCCCTTTGGGATCATCAGTCCTCCTATTGGTTTTTGCTTCCCACCTTGGTGCATTACAGGATGATCCACAACTGCCTTTCTCGCCATCTATTTTCCCATCAGATGCTTCTTCACCCACTTCACCTCCTCCACTTCCTTGTCTTTGATATGCTCCTTCAAATCATTATAGGAATCTCAAGGCTCAACAATCCTTAGCTCTTCCTCTAAACATATACCAAATTAAGAAAGGTTGATTCGTATCCCCAAACCTTATCAACAACCTCCATCCTTCCTTTGCAACCAAAAAGGTGAGCCCTCATTTTGCATATGTTAATATGGGTACCATGCATCTCATCCATTCACAAATTAAAACTTAAACCCTTAACCATCCTCCTGCTCCTTCGCACACTTGGTGAAATGGATTTTCATTTTAAAGTTAAAGCATTAGATTTTTAAAAAAGAGAAAAATTTCCTTCTACAATTCAACCAACCTAAACCTTTTTAATTGATGATCAAAAATTTTGGTCAAAAAATGGGGTCAAATATAGTAGTGACACTAGATTTTCCTTTTTCTTGGCTCCAACTGAGAACTTGCTTGGTTTCAACTAGCTTGCTTGGCACCCATTGATGAACTTAGTTTAAGCTTTGTAGTCAACCTTATTACAACTTATTTCTCCAATATTTCTAAGTGTTACTAGCCTCTATATCTTCAAGTATGTTATCAATACATCATTTAACCATTGTCTTAACTGATCCTTGTACTTCATTACAACATCATAACTCAACCTTTCCCTTAGGTGCTCTTGTTACATCTTTTTGATTAAATCATCTTCATCAATCAACTAAGTGATAGTATTTGGATCTTATAAGAAAATTTCATTCCTACACATAGTAGGTTTGACATCAATCACAAAATAATGATTGAAAACATTCTATTAACAAGAATCTCCCTCTTTGATCTTCAATCTTCTTCTCACAATGATCTTTTCAATCAGATTTCCAACAATCTCCCACTTTGGCATTGAGGGCAAACCAAAATGATCAACCATCAGACCAAACTATTTAACCATGTTATCATCCTGCTAACTAGGTTAGAACAACAAGTCAAATGTATTGTTCATCTTCTACTATTTTCTATTCTAATCAACTTCTTGCTACTTCTCTTTTTCTTCTTCTAGATTTGGCAATCTCCCTCTTTCTCTAGATTTGATTAGTTTCTACACTTTCTTCCTCATACTATTGATCATTTGTTGTTGATCAGTTTTAGTATTTTCTCCCTCTTTGACAATAATGCCAAAGACATACTATTTTAGCATCTTACTATACAAGTGTAGAATTTGCAGGTTCTTTTGCTTTCTTCCTCTATCACTTTTCTTGTGACTAATTTGGAACTTCATCACTTTGATTACTTCAGACATGAATCCTAAAGTAATTATCCTCTACATCAGTGTGTAATATTTCAACAATCAATTCCTTTGATGTAGGGAAATCTTGTTTTTACTTAAGTAGCCTTGGTTAGGGGTATCACCTTGACTTACCTCTAAGATATTCAAAAGCATCTTTAGGTAATGCTTTTGTGAAGATGTCAGCAGTCTATTCTTTTGAGCTAACATATTCCATCCTCACTTTCTTATCTTCCACCAATTCTCTTACATAGTGATACTTGATTGCAATATGCTTAGTTTTGGCATGCATTACAGGGTTCTTTGATATGTTGATGACACTTGTATTATCACAATAAAGTATCATAGGCTCAGTTACCTCTTCTGTCATACCTTATAGAAAATGTTTGACCCATACAATATTGGTACAATTGATAGCAGCTACAACATATTCATCTTCTGTAGTTGACTATGAGGTACAACTTTTCTTTTTATTGGTCCATATAATCAATCCTTTTTCCAAGAAAAGTGCTCCTCCACTGGTGCTATTTTTTTCATCAATATTACCTCCCCAATCTACATCAATGTAGGCTTTTAGCTCAAACTTTTCACTCCTCTTGTAGTACAAACCAAAATCATTAGTTCCTTTTAGGTACCTTAATATTCTCTTCACTGCCATCAGATGATTTTCTCTTGGATTTGTAGAAAATCTTGCCACTATTCCAATAACTAATGTAATGTTTGGCCTACTATGTATAACATATTGCAACTTTTCAATCATTGATCTATACATTTTTTGATTCAATTTAGCTGACTCATCATTCTTGGATAACTTATGTCCTTTTTTTATCGATGTGCTAATTGGTTTTGAGTCTTCTAATCCAAATGTCTTGAGTATCTCCTTGATGTATTTTGATTGGGTCACAAATATTCCATGCTTCAATTGATGTACTTGCAAACCAACAAAGAATTTGATTTCTCCAAACATTGACATCTCAAACTTATGTTTCATTTGATCAGCAAAATCTTTGCATAGAACATCTTTTCCTCCAAATATTATATCATCAAAAAAGATTTCTAATATCAATATCTCTTTACCTTTTTTAGGCTTGATATGCAAATTGTCATTGTCATCTATTCTCTCAAATCCTATCTTCACAAGATATCTTTGTAGTCTTTCATACCATGCTCTAGGTGTTTTCTTTAGACCATAAAGTGCTTTATGCAATTTTCAAACCATATCTTTATTGTTTTCATCAACAAATCCCTCTGGTTGTTCTATGTAGACTTCCTCTTCCAGTATACCTTTTAGAAAAGTAGACTTCAGATCCATTTGGTAGAATTTGAAACCTTTGTATGTAGCATATGCAAGTAGCATTCTTACTCCTTCTAGTCTTGCAATAGGGGAAAATTTTTCTCCATAGTCTAATCCTTCTTCTTGTGCATAGCCTTTGCAAACTAGTCTAGCTTTGTTTCTTGTTATCTCACCATTCTCATCAAGTTTGTTCCTAAACACCCATTTGGTACCAATTACATTCTTATCAGATGGTCTAGGAACTATTGTCCATGTTTTGTTCTTCTCAATCTAATCTATCTCTTCTTCCATAGATTTATACCAATCATCATCTTGTAATGCATATTTCACTATTTTGGGCTCAACCTTGCTAAGTAGACATTATTCATTCCTTAGTCTATTTCTTTTCATTGGTCTAGCATCCTTATCACCAATAATTTGATTTTTAGGGTGATGTCATGTTTAACCCTTCAGCTTCAGAGTCATTTTTCTCTTCTTCATCTAGTATTTCATCATTTCTTCCCTATGCACTAATTTTAGAATTAGAATGTACATTTCCTTCATTCTACAACTCAACTTTTGAATGTAGCTTGAAATTCACTAGTTGGGACTCGATTGATACTAAAATTTATTGTTTATTCTCAACTTGATTGGTAGCATTTTCTTCAATAGTCATTCCTTCATAAAAGTATACAAAGGATCTATAATCTTCTGATTGTTTAGTTCTATCAACTTGAACTTTTTCATGCTCATCAAAATTTACATTTGCACTCTCCATAATCTTGTTAGTGTCAATATTCATACACGTATATGCCTTGCTTCTAGTGGAGTATCCAAGGAATATGCTTTCATCACTTTTTGCATCAAACTTTCCATTTCTAGTATCGTTAAGAATGTAGCATTTGCAACCAAATATTTTGAAATGTTTTACATTAGGTGAGTGACCATACCATAATTCAAAAGGTGTTACATTTGTACCTTTCTTGACTTGGACTCTATTCAGGGTGTAAACAGTGGTGCTTACAGCTTCTCTCCAGTACTTTAGAGCAACATTTTTCTCCATCATCAAAGTTCTAGCACAGTCTATCATTGATCTATTTCTTTTTTCAACAATGTCATTCTGTGGTGGAGTTCTTGGTGCTGATGTTTTTCTTTTGATACCTCTATCATTGCAGAATATCTCAAATTCTTTAGATGTGAGCTCACCTCCTCTATCAGATCTTAGGCACTTTAGATTCTTATTTCCTTCTCAACTTTGGCCAAATACCACTTAAACATTTGAAATGCATTAGATTTTTTTTTTAAGAACATGGTAGTCATCATCCTGGAATAGTCATCAACAAATAGCATAATGTATTTGTCTCCTAGGTAGCTTTTCACTTCTATTGGACCATATAATTCTGTATGGACTAACTCTAGTACTTCTTTGGAAGTGTATGTTTTGCTTTTGAAACTAGACTTGGTCATTTTCCCTAGTTAACATTGTTTGCACATTATATTTTTTAGGCTTCATTAGTTTAGGAAAATCTCTAACTTTCTTCTATTTGTTGATGCTAATCAAATTGTCAAAGTTAACATGACACAATCTTTTATGCCACAACCACACATCATCAAGGCTAACAACAAGACAGGTTGCATCTTCCATATCTAGGTAAAACAAGTTACTTCTAGTTTGTTCACCTTTTCCTATCATATTGTCATCAGTGCCATAGATCTTGGCAGATTTGTTTCTAAATTCTACTTTGCAACCTACATTGCCTAATTGTGATACACTCAATATGTTGTAGTTCAATACTTCAACATAGTATGCATTATCACATGAATTTTTTTAGTAAGTTTAATTGAACATTACCCTTTGATTTGAAATGGAGCATCATTACCAAATCTAACACTATTTCTATCATATTGAGTAAAGATAATAAACTTACTTTTTTCTCCTGTCATTTGATGTGAGCATCCACTATCTATGATCCACTTTTCATTCTTGCTCATACAAGTTATCAATGTTTTTGCTTCATCTTCATCTAAGTCATCCTTCATGGCCACATAGAAAAATTTATCATCATTCTCATCAGAATCTTCTTCAACAATGTAGCATCTTTTGCCTTTATCCTTGTAATCTCTGCTGTCATCTTCTCTTTTGTTCTTGTACTTGTTTCCTTCTTTGTAGTTCTTCTTCTATGTACACCTTGCAGTAATATGACCTACTTCATTGCAATTGAAACAAATGATAGGGAGCTTACCTTTAAATTTACCTTTGCCTCTATGGAATCTACTAGCTAGTAGTGCTTCCAATTGTTCCACATCTTTCTCATCTGGGCTACTATCACTGGATGCATTTTTCCCTTTTCTTCTCTTCTTGTTTGATTTTATCTCCTTAGTATCCTTCAATGCCAACTTGTCCTTGAAAGTAGATTCAAGGTTCTCAGGTCTGTAGTTGTCAAAATTGGATAGTTCAAATGTAGTAAGTCTTCCCACTATTCCTTCAAAGGTCAATTTGTTTCCTTGCACACACCTTAGTTCTTGGATGGCTAAAACTCCAATAGCATAGATAGGGAGTAGGGTTCTCAAGTATTTTTTGTTGATAGTCTCTTCTTCCAATTGACCATCTAGACTTCTTATTGCACTTACCACCTCTTTTATTCTAGATCCATATTGAGTAACATTCTCTCCTTCCTCTATTTTCATGTCATCGAACTTTCCTTTGAGACTTTCTCTTTTTGCTCTTTGAGCATTTAGATCTCCTCCATAGATATCTGATAGGGCTTTCCACATTTTGAATGTAGTGTCACATCCTTTGATGTCATCAAATTTAGTATAACTTAGAGTAGAGGCAATCTCTAGCATTGCTTGATTGTGTTCCATTCTTTTGTTCAAATAATCTACAGAGAGAGGTCCAGCTGGATGTACATGTTGTATTCCAATTGAGGTTTGTGCATAGTCACCTATTGATCCAAGGTGCAATTCCATTAGACTCTGCCATGCAACAAAGTTTTCTTTCTTGAGCTTGGGAACTTCTCTCCTAGATATCTTGATCTTCATGCTTCTAGCACCTTGAAACAAAATCAGCAATTGGCTCTGACACCAATTGTTAGAAGTGCTTTAGAATAACTGAGAGGTGGGGGTGAATTAGTTATTCAAGGTCCATATGTCCAATTAAAACTTTTTACTAAGTGTAGTGAGCCCATATAACCATTCATTTATCTAAGCTTTAACTTTCCTATTTAGAAGGTTATCGTAAATCAATATGCAAGCATAACACATAAAAATATCAAAATATAACATAGTGATTTACGTGGAAACCCAATTTGAGAAAAACCACCAGTAACATGCTACTCAATTCTTGCTCTTCTGAAGTGATTCCCTATGAAAGGCCTACCCTATTAAAGGCTTACAACACACTATTAAATGTGACCTAGTTAAAGAATTTAACCACCCTATTAGAAGTGGGCCTGGTTAGAGGACTTTAGAACATTCACTTGGAATGCCACCCTGTTAAAAGATTTAAAAATGACTATTAAACCAACCTAAGTCCATAGGATTTTCATAGCTAATACATTTGCTAGAGAGTATTAGAAAGTCTTTGACCTAATTACAATTCACAACTTATCTTGTAGATTTCAAATCACTCTTTAGTTCATAATTGTTGCTTGGCATTTAGTCTTTGCAACTCTTGATAGCTTGCCCTCCTTTCAAGCTTAGTATCCTTGAGTCTTCATGCTCAATGCACCAATGCAGTCAGCTCTTCCTAAGCACTCATCGAAGTATAGTCTTTGTGCTCTATTGTTCCTTCTCCTAGACACCCTTCTAACCACTTTGTAATTTGGCACATCAGCAACAACACTTGATTCTTATTCTGTGACTTCTTAAATAGAAGTCTTGGAGTTTCTTTTCCTACTCAATTCTTCCATATCTTAATTTCTATTTGAATGGATTAGGTAGGATTCATTGTGTCTAACCCATATTTTGTTTCCTCTAGAAACTTCTTGAATAATCCTTTTGAATTTTCCCAAAAATAGTTTACATAGACTTCTATGCCACCAGTTCATCATCCTTATCCTCCAATTGGTTCACAAAATTCAAGGTAACAACTTTTTTAGCTCAAATTTGGCAAATCTTTGACATTTTAAATAATTTAGTAGCTTGACACTATTGAAATATTGGTGCTTAGCACATACTATGTTACTCGACACCTACTAAGATTTTTCGATGCTCAGCACCTGAAGTTCACTTAGCACCTGCTAAGATTTTTTGATTCTCACCACCTATTACTTTTCTCAACACTTGAACTTCACTTGGCACCTGATATTCACTCAGTACACACTAGATTTTCCTTTTTTCTTGGCTGCAACTGAGAACTTGCTTAGCTTCAACTAGCTTTCTTGACACCCACTGATGAACTTAGTTTAAACTTTACAGTCAACCTTATTATAACTTATTCCTCCAATTTTTTAAAGTGTGACTAGCCTCTATATCTTCAAGTATGTTATCAATACATCATTTAAACATTGTCTTAACTGATCCTTGTACTTCATTACAACATCATAACTCAACCTTTCCCTTAGGTGCTCTTGTTGCATCTTGTTGATCAAATCCTCTTCATCAATCAACTAAGTGATAGTACTTGGGTCTTATAAAAAAATTTCATTCCTACACATAGTAGGTTTGACATCAATGACAAAACAATGATTGAAAACATTATGTTAACAACAATCTCCCTCTTTGATCTTGAATCTTCTTCTCACAATGATCTTTTCAATCAAATTTTCAACACCAAGTTCCTCCTTTCTTGGGTACTAAAATAGTAGGGACTACACATGGGCTAATGAATTTCTTAATTAGGCCTTGGTATAGGAGCTCTTGGATTTTTTTGGCAATTTCCTCATTTTTTTTGAGAGGTAATCTTATAGGAAGCCTTTTTGGGTAGGGTAGCTCCTAGAATAAAGTCTATTTGGTGGGTAACAAGTCTCTTAGGAGTTAGGGTGGTAGGTTTTCCATCACTATCAATAGCTTTGTAATCTTTAAGAAAATATTGTACTTCCCTTAGTATCTTTGTCTTCTTGATAGTAGATTCATCTTTAGGTTTCAAAACCAGTACAAACCCAACTCCATCTCCTTCCTCTAGGGTCTTTAAGAACTCTTTCACACCAACCATGAGAACACTTGGAATTGATGTCTTCATCTCTCCCTCTATCAAGAACTAAATCTTGAAATTCACCCCATCCTTTTTGAATGAGTAAGAATTTTTGGTTCCATCATATATGGCTTGATTATCAAATTGCCACAACCTTCCAAGTAGAAGGTGGCATGCATCCATGGGAAGAATGTCACATAACACTCTATCCTTTTATCTCCCTAAGGGGAAATCTACCCATGCTTTCTCCTCCACAAGAATATGTTGTCCTTTGTTGAGCCATGTGACCTTATATGGGTTGGCATGAAGGATTCTTTTTAGCTTCAACTTTTTGATTGCCTCTTCACTGGTTATGTTATTATTGATCCTAAGTCAATAATGACTCAACACACCTTCCCCATAATTTTGCATCTGATCCTAAAGAGTGCCCTTCTTTGAATTGGTTCTTCATTTATGGGATCCTTAATCAAGGTCCTCTTGATCCTTAGTTTTTCCCCTTCTTCTGATTTTAGGGGTTCCTCAAAGTGTTTGTTGTTGTTACTAGATTCTTCTTGTACCTAGTTGACCCTTTTTGTGTTTCCTTGGGAAGTTGATCATTTTTTAGGGAACCTATATGTAGGGTGTCCTAATTGATTACAATGAGAGCACTTCATGGTGGAAAAGTAGGATTCTCTCCCTTGATTGTTTCCTCTTTCTCTCTAGCTAGTGCTAGAGCCTCTACCTATGTTGAAACTCCCTCTTCTTGAATGTCCTTTTTATTCAATAAAAAATTTGTCTCCTTGTGGTATAGAATTTGATCCTCTTCCACCATAGCTTCTTTGACCTCTTCCATCTCTGCCCTTACCTATACCTCTAAAGTTAGAGTCTAACATCTTATTCTTCTCTTTGACTTTCAGAGCAAGTTAGAAGCATTTATGGACTAATGTAGGAGTCTATAGGCTGATCTTTTCCTGTATGTTCCATTTTAAGCCTCTTAGGTACCTGACCACTTTGATGGTTTCATATTCTTGTACTCTTGAACTCAAACATAAATTCTAAAATTCTTTAGTATAATTTTCCACATCCATGTCTTTTTGTTTTAAACTTTGCCTCTTCTTGTGTTATTGAACTTCATAGTCCTCTGGTAAGTATTATTCTTTCACCTTTATAACCATGGCTTTTTAATTTGCAATTTCCATCTTTCCTACTTCCCCCCTCTTATTGGAGGTACTTCCAATATGTTAGGGCTGATCCCCTTAGCCTAGATCTAGCTACCTAAGCTCTTTGTTCTTCACTTACACCTTCACACTCAAAGTGGTTCTCCATCCCTTCAAACCACTCCATTACAAGTTTAGTGTTTATTTTTTCTATAGAGTAAGGAATCCCTTTTAAAAAAATTCCACCTAATGCCTTGATTTCATTTAGTAATGGATCTTAATCTATTAGAGGGCTTGATTTAGGGATAACATCTTCTTCATCAATTTTCTCTTTACCTTTATTGCTACTTTCACCTTCTAGGTCTTTCTTCTTAGCTGCCTCAACAACTTCTTCTAATTTCATTTTTATTTCTTCCAAGGATTCTTCAAGGATTATATTCCTCCCCTTTTTCTCATCCATTTCTTTAGCCAACTTTTCATTGGTCACCATATTTATTTTTTCCAACTAACTCTTCAACCTAAAACATCTAAAAACAAACTCAAATCTTCAAGCTATAATTCTACTTTGATGTAATGCAAGTTGTTTGCTTCTTTAGTCCTTAACTTCTCAAGGACTTGATTAGGATTTTTCTTATCCTATTAGGGTTCCCATTAATATCCTAATATCTAGAGGATCTCTATCATATCCTCTAACTACTCACTACCCATCTCTACCAATGATTTTAGCTTCTTCCTTCACCAATTTCCTTTACAAGCTAACTTTTCAACTTCATTTCTTGGTCCTTCATAACCATTATCTCAACTACATGGATTAAGGGACTCATAAATGATGTATTTAGACCTCACCTAGTCTCCTAGATACAAATCCCATACATTTTCTTCAAGTTCTTTTCCTTTACACCAAAACAGGCATAATAGAATTAGCCCTCCTACTTGACTTCTTGGACTTTAACACCATTTTTATTTGAACAAAGTGGCAAAAAAATTATATATTTGAGTAACCTTTTGGAAAACCTAAAGGATTTTATGGGTCTTAGGTATCCAAGCCATCTCTACACCTAAAATCATTTTTTATGCCTATAATCAAGGGTTTTCTAATGTGAATGACAATGTTGACTAGGGTCTAATCATTCCATAACAAAGTTGGTTTTGAAACTTCATCCTCATGCATATAGTATCATCACTCACCCCTCTCCATTATTAAACTCCTAGTTTGAAGTATCCATCACATTCAAACCCCTAAAAACTTCTTGCTAATGTTATGATATCCTAACCTAGCGACTGTGACTTGCTTAGAGCATCACATTTAAAATAGCATTCCAACTCTCTATGACCCCAAAATCTATATACATTATGTGCACTAGCTCCATTCCTATTTCCCTTAAGTCCATCATGAATCCAAGCTAAGAACTCATGGGGGGGCCATCTTTGTAAATACTGCAAAGATTGAACTAGCACATGAAGTTTTCACAAAGATTTTCAAAAATCACTTAAATGAACTTCTACCAATTTATAGTATAAATGAAAAAGAATTGTATGATCATGAACTGCAACAATCCAAAGAAAAAAAATCCAACTTCAATCCATTATTGTGATCATGAAAACTAAAACATGTAAAACTATCAAAAGTGGGGCAGAATTCATAGTTTTTAATGATAAAACTTTCCTCTTACAATCTTGAACCCTTGGAATGGGTAATTTTGTGGTTTTTATAAGTATATCAACCTCCAAAACATGAGATTTTCAATTCTTTCTCAAATGTTGTCAAGAAACTTTTCAAAGTTGTTGATAACGTTTACAATTTTTGAACATCTAACACTTGGAGCCTTCCAAGTAGGCCTCTCATGGTCTATTAATGATGTCTAGGCATGATATAGCATTTAGAGAGTCAATCCATAGGTTATTGACCACTTTTCCCGATTTGAAAATTTTGTCAATCTTTGACATCTTTCTTGTTTCTTTCTCCAAATGATATGTAGGATCTCCCATGCATGAAATAGAATGTAAAAAAAATCATGGAGGACAAGATAGGTTTAAAACCATATCTTCCTCATGTTTTTATGGTCCTGGACCCATAACCCCTAACACAAGCAACACTAAAAAAGAAAACCAAAAATCTCCTAGAATGGAAACTTCACCTACGAAAAAACTCAAACATGACCTTGAAAGGTCCAAGCTTATACCCTTGACTTGGCTAGAGTCAGTACATGCCAAAATTAAAACTAGCAGTCAAAACAAGGAGCTTTGACTATGTGCTCCTGCACCATTATGTCATGTAAATTTTGACAATTTAGTTAACATTGGTAAAATAAAAAGAGTAAGAGGTTTTCCAAAATTGAAGAAATCCAACAATGCTATGTGTAAACAATGTTAATTGGAAAAAATGGAAAAGTCTAATTTCAAGAGAAAAACATATTCATTTGATGACATATTGGAATTGGTTCATATTGACTTTTTTGGACCTATTGGAGTTAAAATCTACTATGGAGACAAATATTTCATTTTATTGTTTGATGATTACTCTAGAATGGTGATTTTAATGTTTCTTAAAGAAAATTTTGATGCTTTTTAGCTCTTTAAGAGGTATTTGGCTAGAGTTGAAAAGGAGATAGGGAAGAGTTTGAAGTGTTTGAGATTTGACAAAGGTGGTAAATTCATTTCCATTTAGCTCAAAATTTTGCAATGATAGAACCTAGGATCCCTCCTTTGAATGGAATAGTTCAAAGAAGGAATAGATCAATTATTGATTATGGTAGAATAATGATGATGGAGAAGAATTTGTCACAAAAATATTGGAGAGAAGCTGTAAAGATTGTTTTATATTCTAAACAAAGTGCAAGTCAAGAAAGGTACAAATCCTATACCTTTTGAATTGTGGTATGGATATGCACCTAATGTGAAATATTTTAAAGTTTTTTGAATAAAATATTACATACTTAAATATAATAAGAATGGAGCTTGATGCTAAAAGTGATGAAGGTATATTCCTAGGATATGTCACTAAGAGCAAATATTATAAGTGTTTGAACTCTAGCACTAATAAAGTTGTGGAAAGTGAAAATGTGAAAGTTGATGAATATACAGAGATAAATGAAGTTGAATGTAAGATAGAACCTAGATATTACAGTTCATTCATATACGTGAATGATAGTGCTCTAGGAACTCCACCTGAATAAGAAATCAAAGTTACAAATCCCCAATAGACTAGGAATGTCGAGTTGCAAAAATCAATTGTTGAGTAATGAGCTGTGGGTGTTGAGAAACAAATAAATGATGTCAAGTCACAGACAAAGGAATCTAAACAATAGGAAGGAAATGATAAGCATGCAAAATCTAAACCTTAAACATAACAACAAAGAGACAATGAGCTTAAAATTATTTTCCAAGATGAACCTATTGAAGATCAAAGAAGAAAAGAGCCTATGTTAGCAAAATATGTGAGAAGACATCATGCACCTAAAAAATTCATTGGAGGTAAAGAGTCTAGTGTTATGAAAATGGAAATATGCATAAGTGATGCATGCTTACTTTATGAGTTTGAACCCAAATCTGTAAAAGATGCTTTGGAGAATGAAGATTGGATATAAGATATGAATGAAGAAATTGAATATATTGAAAATAGTAAAACATGGTCTCTAGTATCCAGACCTAAAGACAAAAATTTTATTGAAACAAAGTGGGTATTTAGGAACAAGTTGAATGAGAAAGGTGAAGTCACAAGGAATAAGGCTAGATTGGTATGCAAAGGATATGCACAAGAAGAAGGTGTTGACTATGGAGAAATATTTGCCTCTATAGAAATATTAGGAGTTAGAACACTGTTTGGATATTCTTCTTATAAAGGATTCAAGGTATATCAAATAGATGTCAAATTTGCATTTCTGAATGGGATACTTGAGGAAGAAGTATACAGAGATCATCCTAAATGATTTTTGGATCCTAAAAAGAAGAACATGGTATGAAAGTTGCACAAAGATTTATATGGTTTGAAACAAGTCTCAAGAGCATGGTATGAAAGACTACATAATTATTTGGTGAAGATTGGTTTTGTAAGGAAAAATGTTAATAGCAATCTCTATTTGAAGACTGGAAAGAACAATGAGGTATATTTATCTAAAAAAAAATTTGATGATATCATATTTGAAGGAAAAAAAATCATTATCCAAATCTTTTGTTGATGAAATGAAGAAAGAATTTGAAATTTCAATGTTTTGTGAGATCAAATTCTTTTTTGGTTTCAAAGTATATCAAATAAAGAAAGGTATACATTGAGCTATGATTTTGCACGATGCTTAACAACAAGAATCCTTTCAAACTACTCTCTTGAAAAGCTAATTTGCGATTAACTCCAAGGTTTCACGAAATCTTGCAACCTACTAGAATCTTCCCTGTTGAAGATAAATGTATTTTTTCATAGGAAGGCCTTTACTAGTTCGAACCAATTTTGCATAGGATGATCAATCTTCTTACTATTTTAAAATTAACCACAAAATGAGATATATTTTTGGTATTTTCTATTTTTTAAATGGATGCAATCTAACAATGCAACTATATGAATTCCTAATTTAACCAAGGGTTAGCAAAACAAATAACAAAGATAAGGTAATGCAAGATGAAAGAAAATAGCATGAAAGTTAGACTTCTAATGGACATAAACCATGCTAATAACATGTCTGTGAGTTAAATCATTGAGAAGATTAGGTAGGAAAATAATGAAACTAGGAGTAGTTCTTCCTCAAATCCATTGATGCAATCGTCAATGGAAATTTGGTAAAAATGAAAGATGTTTCACTTCTTATCAAATTGCAAGGCCATGGAAAGTGTGCTCATGCAAGATGAGAAGTTATGTAGGAAAAATAGGGTGATCTCTTCTCCAACCTGGTACATCAATGGAATTCACCAACACATGACAAAAACTAGAACTAAAATATTGCATGATCAAATTAACACAACAAAACTATTAGATCCATTATTATCATGAACAAGAATCCACAAAAATAACACACTGGCAAGAATAAATACACTCAAAATGAGAGCACCAATAGCATATATTATTACATTAAAATAATGGCCTAGAATACATGTTACATTCTTGAGTTTATAAGAAATCATCTCCTCAATTTTTGTTGAGAGTCAAAGATCTCTTTATGCAAATATATTCATAAAACTAATAAAGAAAATCTAAGTATGTACAAATTGACTCTCTAAATGGTGCTAAGTAGGAATCTACCCTTATTTATATCATTTAATGAGTGCATGAGTCTTTACATGTCTTAAAACAAAGAAAATAAGTATTAGATTGTTGGAAATATAGGAGGAGCAACTTGGGGGGGGGGGGGCATGAATCAGTTACCACTAAAATAAATCCCAGATCCCTTGGATGTCAACACTAAAATTGATTGCTACTATTATTTGATAAACACATAGAAAATATTGTAACTCAGTGAATGCAGAGTGTGATTTACTTTTAACTAATCTTAAAACATTAACAGTGATTAATTTGCAAGCATAAGAGAAATAAAATGAACACATGAGACACTTGGATTTAACATGGAAACCAAATATGGGAAAAATCACCAATGTAACTAGCTACTATTTTCACTCTTTTGAAGTGAGCCCTATTAGGAGTCAACCCAGTTAATGGTTACAAAATACACTATTAGGTGTGACCTTGTTAGAGGATTTAATCACCCTATAAGAAGTGGCCTTGCAAGTGGTCTTAAAAAAATTTAATAGAACTATCACCTTGTTAGAGGATTTACAACTGGTTGTTAAACCAACTTTGTTAAGAGAGTTTAGATCACTGCTACAATGGTAAGAAAGTAACAATGAAATAACCTAATTGTGATACAACTAAATTGTTGATTATAGATCTTTATTCTACTTCATACTTGATCCTTCTTGATTGAATAATACTTTTCTTCTCCACAAGGATACCTGCTTATCCTTCAAGTTCAGTCTTACTCTTTCTTTCTCAATTTAATCAACACACTTGCACACATACTAAAATATTGACCTTTCATTTATACCATCCATATTGTCAAGTAAGCTAAATTACAAATTAAAATAACCAATAATCATCACCATAGTTGGATAGAAACAATACTTAAAATAATTAATCTTCTTATGTCAAAACAACAAAATCTTTCATTAGCTGACCTTGCTCGGTAAACATTGGTTAAAAATTGATATGACATTTTAGAATTAGACAATTGTATCTAACAATCTCCCTCTTTGGCATTGATGGAAATACAACATGTCATAGCACAATAAAATTTGAGAACAAGTCTTTCTCTGATAGAAAGTTTCTCCCTCTTAGATTTTTACAAAAAAAAACTTATTTTCTTTCATACAGTAATCTCTATCTATAAAGGAATTACATAACTATACTTCTTTCTCAAAAAAATTTTTAGAAAAAAATATGACAGTAAACTTCTCCCTCTTTAACAACACATGCCAAAGACAACACATATCAAATTAGTATCAATATACCTTGAATATTGATTCATATGCAATATTCCCTTTGACTATGGTACATCAACTAATTGATCTTCAACTTGGTTCTTGTTGTTGTATCACTAAAACTTTATTTAGTGAGCTTCAGATGGGGGAATGACCCCTAACTTACCTCTTAGATACAAGAATGCATCCTTAGGTAATGACTTGGTGAATATGTCTGCAATTTTTTCTTTTGTATTAACATATTCCAATCTAATTTCTTTATCCTGCACCAATTCTCTGACAAAATAATATTTTATAGCAATGTGCTTAGTTTTGGAATGCATCACTAAGTTATTTGATATGTTAATTGCACTATTGTTATCACAATACATGACAACTAGTTCTTTGATTTCAACCTTCATGCCTTCCAACAATTGTTTAAACCAAACAATGTTAGAATAGTTCACTGGTGCTACAACATATTCTTCTTTTATTGTAGATTGGGATGCGTAGTTTTGCTTCTTTCTTGTCCAAGATACCAACCTTTTACCAAGAGAGAATGCTCCACCACTTGTACTCTTTCTATCATCAAGATTTTTTACACAATCAGCATCAATGAATACCTTTAGATCTAAGTTTTCTCCAAGTTTGTACCATAAGCCATAGTCTTCATTACCTTTCAAATATCTCAAAATTTTTTTGATTGCCATCATATGATTTTTTCTAGGTTTAGATGAGAATCCTACCACCATCCCAACTGCTAAAGCAATATTAGGCCTTGTATGAACTAGATACTATAATTTTCTAATCATTGATTTGTATAAGGTCTAATCTACCTCTTTTGAATCATCATCTTTGGTAAGCTTTAGTCCAGTACACATGGGGGTTCCAACTAGTTTAGAACTTTCCATTCTAAATTTCTTGAGTATCTCTTTGATATACTTAGATTGAGTAATGTAGATACCATTCTTGCTTTGTTGTATCTGAAGTCCAACAAATTTTTTTATCTCATCAAACATGGACATTTCAAACTTTTTGTTCATTTTTTCTAAAAATTATTTGCATAGATCATCATTCCCTATAAATAGAGTGTCATCCATAAATATCTCTACCAATACAATCTTGTTATATGGTTCTTCTTTAATGTACAAACTACTATTATCATTAGTTCTCTAAAAACCAATCTGTATAAGGTAGTTGTGCAACCTCTCATACCATACTCTAGGAGCTTGTTTCAAACCATACAATGCTTTGTGTAATTTTTAGACCATGTCCTTTTTTGTTTGGATTAACAAAACCTTTTGGTTGCTCAATGTAGACTTCTTCATCAAGAATACCATGGAGAAATGTAGATTTAACATCCATCTAATATACTTTAAATCCTTTGTGAGCAGCATACGCAAGTAGAGTCCTAACACCTAATCTTGCAATAGGAGAAAAAGTCTCACCATAATCAATTCTTTCTTCTTGAGAATATCCTTTACACACTAGTCTTTCTTTGTTTCTTGATAATTGTCCATCAACATTTAGCTTATTTTTGAATACCCATTTTGTTCCAATCACATTTTTATCTTTAGGCCTAGGAACAAGGGTCCAAATTTTGTTCTTCTCTCTTTGCTCTATTTCATCATTCATAGCCTCAATCTAACTTTTATTTTCCAATAAATCTTTAGCATTTCTAGGTTTAAAATTAGCAAGTAAACATGTACCTTTTAGCTTACTTCTTTCCATAGTACCTTGTAATTTATCTCCAATAATCTGATCAAGTGCATGATGCCTTCTAACATACTTAGCCAATACAAGTTCTTTGCCTTTTGAATGAATTGTACTATCTTTATTTTAAATTTCAACTTTTGGCTTTGGTTGCTCAAAATTAGTAGACATTGGTTCGACAGCTTCAGAATGCAACTCGAGTCCTTATGAATTAGTTTGAACTTTTTGCAACTTTGTAACTGAGGAAGACTCAAGAGTAGAAGTCTCTTTATTGATAGATGTGTCTAGCAATGTATCAGGTTTGATGTAAACAAATCTCCTATAATCTTTTGGTTTTTTTTTTCTTTCTTCTTCAATCCTTTCTGCAAACTCATCAATTCTTACATGTGCACTTTCTATGATTTTATGAGTAGACAAATTCAAACATCTATATGCCTTACTTCTACAAGAATACCCTAAAAATATACCTTCATCACCTTTCACATCAAACTTGTCTTTTCTAGATTCTTTCAAGATATAAAATTTATTTCCAAATACTTTTAGGTAGCTTACATTGAGTTTATAGCCATACCATAATTCATAGGGAGTTTTATATGAGTCCTTCTTCAATTGTACTTGGTTCAAAGTATGAACTGTAGTGTTGATGGCTTCATTCTAGTATTTGATAGCAATGTTCTTTTCAATCATTAGAGTCCTTGCACAATCTATAATAGATCTATTTCTTCTTTTAGCTATTCCATTCTGCTCAGGAGTACTAGGGGCTAATACTTGTCTTTTAAATCTTCTTTCAATGCAAAAGTTATTGAATTCATTGGAGATGAATTCACCACATTTGTCTGATCTTAAGCATTTCAATCTTTTCCTTATTTCCTTCCCTATTCTTGCTAGTTACCATTTGAATTTCTCAAATGCTTCTACCTTTCTCTAAGATATATAATATTCATCATTCTTGAATAGTAATCAACAAAAATAATAAAGAATTTTGATTTTTTCTCTACTATAGCTTTCTATTCCAATGGGTCCACATAGGTTAATATGCACAATTTTTGAGACATCTTTAGACTTATAGTTTTTCTTCTTAAAACTAGTCTTCCCCATTTTGCCAATCTAACAATTTTTGCACTATTAACATCATCAGATTTACACAATCTATTTGTAAATAAGAAGTTTTCTAGGTTTTATTGTGTGTGATTTTTTTACCGTCAACATTTCAGATCATACTACATGATCCATCATTAGGATCTGTTAGAGTAAATAATTAATTATCTATTTATTTATTCTATTTACTTAAGCTTACTTAGTTAAATGCATTTTATTTATTAATTGTAGTTTAGGAGTTAGTTATAAGTTGTTGACAATATGGGAGTTTGTTCTCTCCTAAGTCATACCTATCCTTTCACATTGTTCGAGGAATTTCCACCTTATGTGGATGTATTCTTAGTTGTCACACTTATCTCCTAGCATCTTCTAGCTTGTTCTAGAAGATTCTTAGAGCTCTTTATATTCAGGCTACCTCATTATCACATGATCACTTCTTGTATATTGTAAATACATTTTTCTCTTGTGTTTACATACTTGTGGTCTCTCATGTCCATTTAGAGTTTTTCCCTTGCTCCATGCTCTTCCTCTCCTTGGCTTCTCTTTTATAGGTTTTTGCATGTAGGTGTTCTTGGGTGTCTTTGGAGTTGGCTTTCATCAAATCTAATATGGTATCAAAGCCTTCCTGCTACTACTTGGTTGAAGAATTTTTGAAACTGTGATTTGAAGTCACAAACCCTAGTTTATTTGTGCATTTTTTCTTCAAATCAATGAATCAGCAAATTTTTGGAGCACTTTCAACCCAAACAGACACCACCATTAGATCCAGAAGGTCGTTTGCTGTCAGGATTCAGATAAACCTTTTTCAATTTTGGAGACAGAGCTTCAGGAGGCCAAAAAATTTTGTTTCTGGGCTTCCATATGGATGTACAGACGATTTTGGGCTTGGAATTTATTTTTAAAAAATTAAATAGGGCACACCACTGGGCAACCACCATCGCGTCAACTAGCAGCTGCCACCGCGCTGCTCTTAGCAGTAGCAGTAGGCAGTGTCGCCGTGGCAACATCGTAGCTCGACCACCCCTTGTAGGCCGCCCTCTTGCATCTCACTGTGCCACTTCGCCGGTAGAACCACCGAAGAACTCCGCCCACCCACTGCTCCAGGTCTGCTCCAACTCAACACCTGCATCAGCTTTTTCAGTGCATAGTTGGCACTTATAGATTCTAACACGTGTCTCCCAGTCAGTGGGTACAACTATCCTGCCACATCATCTGACCCACCAGGTGGCATCCATGTGGCACTGCCACCTGGCAGCCATGTGGCTTCTTTTTTGTGGCGACGGCCTCTAAGCCATCAATTTTAATGATGTGACTTGCTGACATCAGCACTACATCAGCCTGGCTTGCATTCTCCTTCTAAGTCCTTTTTTACCTACCTTCAATTTTTTGGCCATAACTTGAGCATACAAAAGTATTTTTTTGATTTGAAAGAAGTGTCAAAAAGTTGGTTTTGAGACGGAGACATTGGTCTAAGTATTTTTAAGTTTTGATGCTTTTTCATTACCCATTTTTTCAATCAACGTCTAAAGTTGTTTTTTTGACTTCAGCATGCATATCTTTTGAGTCCCATGCCCATTTTTTGAAAACATTATATTTTTGGAAAGTTGGTTCTATCACCTTTTCAGAAATGTAGTCCTTTTTTGTTAGTTTTTGGCCCATGCTCTTTCTATCATAATTTTGGCGTTTTTGCTATATGGTGGATATTTTGACTGTTTTAGGCCCGAGGATCATTTTCCTGGCATGGTTTCTCTTGTTTTGAGTTGTAATTTCTTATGTTGCAGCTTGTTTTTAATTTTGATCATTGTAGCTATCATTTTGAAGCACTTTTTTGTATCGCATTGAGATAAAGTGTCACTTTTGCATTTCGAGAGTCATGAATGTTATTTTGAGTCAGTTGTACTTGCACTATTTTCATAAAGCACCATGGGGGGGATAGTTATTTGTTGTTTTAGGCATTCTCCCTTTGTCAAGTGAGTGTTCATTCCATGACATTAGCCCCATGCAGAGTCAGTTTGACCATGTCTTTATAGGTGTTTGTACTTCTTTCCCTCTCTCGTCATTCTTGGTTTGTCTATAGGAGACTTTGGCCCACCTTCTCAGTTGCCTATCGTCACACCCTATCTACATTAAAGGGGGGCTATGCTATTGTTCTAATGCATTCATGGTTTGATGGTTCGATAGTGTGAACTATGTATTCAGTGGTTGATCCTATGTACAAGGTGATTGCAGTGGCTGGCTACCTATGCATTTCAGTGAGATGGATCATCTACCATATAGACACACTTGGTTCATGCCATCTTCTTCCATCGAGGTTCTTCAAATCAGCAGTTTGGTAGATTTGCAGCTTCTTCATGCTTCAGTGATGATCTTTCATGATCTCTCTTTGTTCCTATTTTAGGGGACATTTCCCTAGTTGGAGGCTTCTTCAGTTCTTCACTAGGTTACCTCTTTTTGGGGGAGGATTTTTCTCACGTGGTTTTCTCTCTTTCCCCATTTACAGAGGTTTCATTTTGTTGCATTTGTACATGGTTACCTAACATGGCCTCGTTGTCAGGACCCATTTTGCATTTTATCTTAGTTTTGTGAGCTTAAGGCATTTCCCTAAGTTGCACTTAAGGGGGGGTGTTAGAGTAAATAATTAATTATCTAATTATTTATTCTATTTACTTAAGCTTATTAGGTAAATGCATTTTATTTATTAATTTTAGTTTAGGAGTTAGTTATAAGTTGTTGACAATACGTGAGTTTGTTCTCTCCTAAGTCATACTTATCCTTTCACATTATTCGAGGACTTTCCACCTTATGTGGATCTATGCTTAGTTGTCACACTTATCTTCTAGCATCTTCTAGCTTGTTCTAGAAGATTCCTAGAGCTCTTTATATTCGGGCTCCCTCATTATCACATGATCACTTCTTGTATATTGTAAATACATTTTTATCTTCTGTTTGCATACTTGTGGTCTCTCATGTATGTTTAGGATTTTTCCCTTGCTCCATGCTCTTCCTCTCCTTGGCTTCTCTTTGATAGGTTTTTGCATGTAGGTGATCTTGGGTGTCTTTGGAGTTGGCTTTCATCAACTCCAACAAGATCATGTCAACGTCTAGTTTCTTCAAACTAGGAATATCTCTTACTTTTCTTAATTTTCTTATCTTGACCATATTATCAAAGTTTACATGACATAATCTTTTGTGTCATAACTAATTTTCTTCCATCTAAGCAATAAAATATAAACAATCACCAAGATCAAGATAAAATAGGTTACCTCTTATTTGTTTGCCTGATCCAATTAGATTCCCTTTGTCATCCAATAGTCTTGCCTTGCCATGCATGAATTCTACTTTGAATCCAATGTTTATTAGCTATGCCACACTCAATAAATTATATTTTAGTCCTTCAACCCAATAGGCATTTTCATATACAAGTTCTTTGGTTAATGAGATTCAACCTTTCCCTTTTATGCAACAAGGTTCATTATTTCCAAACCTTACACTACCACCATCACAGTTTTCAAAGTGTTCAAACTTTGTTTTGTCTCTAGGCATATGATGTGAACATCCATTGTCTATGATCCATGTGTCATTTTTACTAACATGAGAGATAAGTGCCATCTTATCTTCTTCTTCATTAGATTCATCTTTCACAACCATGTATACTATTTCATCTTCACTGTTATTAGAATCTTTAGCCATAAAACAAGTCTTCCTACCTTTTTCCTTGAATGATTTGTGATTTTTGAAATCCTTCTTACCATGTCACTTATGAATTTTCTTCTCATCTTTGTTTTCTTTTTTTGGGCACCTCACAATAATATGACCAATTTCTTCACATGAAAAATAGATTAGGGGAACTTTACCTTTGTATTTTTCTCTACCTCTAGAATATTTCGTTGCAAGTAAAACTTCAACAACTTTAAGATCACTATCAGAACTTTCTTTTGATTCTTCTTCACTTTCTAACTAAATGCCCTTTATTTTATTGCTTTTCTCCTTAAGTTAAAGTTAGGCCTCAAATGCAAATTCAATATTCTTGGAAGCTGGAACATAATTATCATAGTTGTCTAGCTCAAATGTTGTCAATCTTCCTACTAAAGTATCCAAAGTTATCTTGTGATTTGGCTAACACCTCTTTTCTTGAATAGCAGATACTCTAATTTCATAGATAGGAAGCAATGTTCTGAGAACTTTACTTACAATAGTTTCTTCCTTGATTTCTCCTCTAGAAGCTTTGATTGCACTAACACTTGCTTTGATTCTTTCCACATACTTGGCAACATTTTCATCTTCTCTCATTCTCATCTAATAATTTTTTTCTCAAAGGCTTTCTACTTTGGCTCTCCTCACATTTTCATCACCACCATAGATGTCCTTTAGCTTATTCCACATATCAAAAGTAGTTTTTTAGTCTTTGATTTCATCAAATTTATCATAGCTAAGAGAAGATGCAATATCAATCATCATGGTGTTATGGTCCTTTTTCTCAGCATTATCTCTAATAGATAATGTACCAATAGGAGTTGTGTATTCTTCATCAAGGTATTTCAAGCTTGAATCACTAATGGAAGCCAGATGAAGTCTCATGAGTCCCTACCATGTTGAAAATTTGTCTCTATTAAGCTTTGGAATCTCTCTCTTGTAAGACATCATGATCTTTAGCTTAGGTCTTCGAAACCTTTTCTGCAAGCACCAAAATCTCTATTACCAATTTTTGGAAACATAATAGTAACTAAGAGGGAGGGTGAATTAGTTACCACTAAAATAAATCTTAGATCTCTTGGATGTCAATAATAAAATTGATTGCTACTATTATTTGGTAAACACATAGAAAATATTGTAACTTGATGAATGTATAGTGTGATTTACTTTTAACTGATCTTAAAACATTAATAGTGACTAATTTGCAAGCATAAGAGAAATAAAATAAACACATGAGACACCAGGATTTAACATGGAAACCCAATATGGGAAAAACCACCAATGTAATTAGTTATTTTTTTCACTCTTCTAAAGTGAGCCTTGTTAGGAGCCAACCCAATCAAAGGTTACAAAACATACTATTAGGTGTGACCTTGTTAGAGGATTTAATCACCCTATAAGAAGTGGCCTTGCAAGAGTTCTTTAAAAAATTCAATTGAACTATCACCTTGTTAGAGGATTTACAACTAGCTATTAAACCAACTTTGTTAAGAGATTTTAGATCACTGCTAAAATGGTATGAAATAAACAATGAAATGGACTGACTATGGTACAACTAAATTACTGATTAAAAATCTCTATTTTGCTTCATACTTGATCCTTCTTGATCAAATAGTACTTTTCTACTCCACAAGGATACCTACTTATCATTCAAGTTTTCTCTTACTCTTTCCTTCTCAATTTAATCGGCACACTTGCACACATACTAAAATATCAACTTGACCTTTCATTTATACCATCTAGATTGTCAAGTTATCTCAATTAAAAATTATAATAACCAATAATCATCACCATAGTCAGCTAGAAAAAATACTTAAAATAATTAAACTTCTTATGTCAAAACAACAAAATCCTTCATTGGCTGACCCTGCTTGGTAAACATTGGTTGACAACTGATATGAAATTTGTGTAACATCAAAGACAACACACAATTAGACAATTGTATCTAACATAGATAAGAAGAAGGAAGTTTTAAGAGGAGTTGGGAGTCACTGGAAGCTCTAAAAATGGAAGCTTGGCCTTCTCTAAATGTTTCTAAGAGTTAAATTGCCATCAAAATGTGTTTATAGTGCATAGAAAGCTCTAAATTTGAACTAGCAGTTAATTGTTAGCACACTTATGAATTCTTCAAAATTTATGATGCACCTTTAGAGTTGTACACCTTTGAAGTAGTGCACCTTAGTGGTAGGTTCAAAAAAATAGTTTCCCAAGTGTCAAAACTGAATTTCTAGCTTCTGGATTTTCTTCCCCTTTATATCATAGTGATGTCTGGATGTTTGCTCTTGAATTTTTCTATAATCACCATCACTTGGGAAGCTTCCAAAAAATATAAAGCCTCATATTTATGTCTAACTATATACCAATAATTACTAATATCCATTCAAGTTTCCACAAAATCATCAAGTCTACTATCAAGTTTCAACAATACCACTTCAATCTTGAATGCTTGCCTAATATCTTCATCAGATGAAACATCCTTGTAATTTCTTTGGAATTATTCAACCATTTCTAGTATTGACTTGAGCTTCATCCTTGACTCATCTTCAAAAATCTCGAGTGAAATAGCATCATAAAATCTATCTGCATACAAAATTTTCTTTTGAGACTAGCCTTTTTAGTTCTAAATATCTTTGTGAAGTTCTTCCATGACCTTATTTCTGGCAGCTATGTTTTCAATCCAATCCTTAAGTTTATCAATCTCATCTATGTATCTACTTCTATGAATATACAATACCTTTGACCTTTTATTGTTTGGAGTGCTTTAAGGTCTTTCCCCAGGTATGTACCTCATCCATAAGCCCAAAATCTTGGTCTATTATGGATACCAATTTATCTACATTAGAATGAACATTATGCAATAGGTTCAAATTAGCCTATATTATCTCTACACCTTTATGCTCAAAATTGTCACACCATTGCTGACATACTCCCAAAAATGAATCAACTTGGACACCCCCCTTATCTCTCCTTTCCAACGCTAGAGAAAGAGCAATCTTTGGGTGATCTTGGTCTAGTGGGCCTACAATTACATGCAGATAGCCTCTTATAAGATCATTCTCTTTGTGCAACTTTATCAACTTGTTTTCATTTTCATCTAAATTCTTGAATACCTTCTTGACACCCATAGTGATAATTACTTTAGTTGCATCTATTGTGGGATTTCCTAATAGGAATTTTTTAATTTGATAATCCTTAGGAGTTAAATATTTGATTTTAGCATGTGGAAAAGGTCTAGCTATATGAGCAAGTAGGTTCTAATCTCTATTATTCATTACAAAGGTCAATTGTTGCATATCACGCGTAGGTGGTTTAGACCTCTAGATGGCTTCTACTAGCACATCCATACTCTCCTCTTCATTTAGGATTAGTTGGCTCTTTTTTCAAACTATACCTTCCCTCTTCAACTAGGTTGGTGCAGTTCCCATAGAAGACAAGTATTTGGTTGAAGAAGAGGTTTTCTAGATAGGCCTTTTTGTCATATCCTTCCTTTTCAAAGTGTTATCCTTTAGAAAGAGATCTAGATTTGGTGTCCCTATATTTGTAGTATCCAAAGTCCTCACCTCTATATCCTAAGAAGTTTGATGAGGTTCTTCAAATATCTATCCTTCCTTTGATACTTCGTTGCCTAGCCTTTATTCTGGCTCTTCTTCACACCCAACTCATTCTTCTTTGGTAATAGGAGGGAGAGGAGTGGTTGAACCTTTGTCCAAAAATGAAAAATTATAAAATGATGGTGATGAGGTACCCAGAGATCCTTATGGTAGAGGTGGCATTTGATTCCAATCCTCTCCCATAAGTTGGTTCATGGGTGTATCTCATATTTTATCACCACCATTTTAGTTCCTACTATGTAGACATATTGAACATATTTTTTCCCTACCACTATTTCTCATCCATCCATTGTCACTACTCATCCTCTAAAGTTGTGTTGTGGTTCCACAATGTACACCCCATTCCCTAGTAGGAATGGGGAACCCCTACTAAATTCTTTTGAATCTAAGGTTCCTAATCTAGGATCTATGAAGATTAATGGGGTCTTACCTAGTCCCTAGAATCACATCCTACATCCTTTGTAAGGAGTTGAACTTTTGAAAGGATATTTTTTTTGAAAAGGTCAAAAAGTCAAAAAAGTAAAACTCAAAAAATCACAAAAACCAAAAAAATCATAAAATATAAAAAATTGAAAAATTGAAAAGTTCAAAAAAAAAAAATGCTCACCCACGCACCTAACATGGTGTGTAGGGGCACACCACCCTTGGTGATGCGTTGGTACAAAGCTACACACTTGCGTGGCCACACATTGCCACACCACCAAGGGTGGGCATGGCTATATAAACCTTGACCCCCCTCCTTTTTCTCACGTTGCATTTGATTTTATTGATGTCCTTACCTTCTTGCACCCTCTGCACTTCACACTCTCTCCACCTTGGACTTTCTTTGGCTCTACACATCCACAACAATAGGTTCACAAAACATATATAACACATGAACTCAAAGCACGCACCATATTATCACTCACCACACCATCATGCACCACACTACCACGTACCACATCACCATGCACCTTCTTCTGCACACCACACCATGTGCACCCCGCTACCGCACACCCTTTGCCATGCACCATGCCACTATGCAACCCGCTATCATGCACATGTGGTTGAACACCTCACTATCATGCACATGTTGCCACACACCCCACTCTTGCATGCCCACTACCATGCACCCCTTCTATATGCAAAACCCCCAACTAAAAAACCAAACCCTTTGAAACTCATACACACACCCCTTAAAGAAAAACCCCTCATTACACACTAAAAATGAAGTGTGCATTTGTGCACCTGATCTAGTGTGCATGTGCGTACCCTTAAAACACATTTCAAACACACCAAAATGAGGTTCACACCTACACACCCTATTTGGTGCATAGGTTCACACCTTTTATTTCATTTTAAAAAGAAAAAGGATAGATGTTTCCATGCATTTAATTTTTTTGGTTCTACTAAACATTATCTTGTCATAATCTCATAGTTTTAATTCTGAATTGATGGACATCTTCCTTTTATCATGCTTATATCATGGCATCCTCTTATGGCAAGAAAATGGCACCCAAGCCCATTGTTTTCAAGATCCAAGGGGTCCTGTCCAAGTCAAGATTCTAATATGAATATGCAAAAACTAAGGATACTATTTTATGACACATAGACTTGGGAGAATTTCTAAGAATCTACAACAAACCCATAGAGAGACTGGCCTTGGTTATTGCTTCAATTAGATCAAGGTTGGTGAGAAAAACTTCATACCCAACATCAATACAATCAAAAGAGTTAATCATGACATTGGAACAACACTTTGTTTTGGAGGAAAGGGTAGTTAAGAGTGTAATAGGAGAAGTTGCACTAGACTTCCAACCCAAAAACATTGAGAGGGTCTTTCATCTCCCTAGGGTGGATCAATTCATAAGACTCTCATATGAGGTAGCTGAAAGGTGGTATAGAGAGCACTTAAAAGAGGCAACATAAATCATTCAATCATCTTACCTCATTGAGAAGACTCATCTAGGCAAGGTGATAGGAAAAGTGGATATGAAAAGGGGGTATATGAAGGAAGATATTGGCTACTCCATAATTTTTCTAAGTAGGGTTATGGGTTTACCAACAACTAGACATTTGAGTGTTTTTATGATTAACTTTATTGAGACTATCAAGACGAAAAAGATGCCACTTGACTAAACCACGACATTAAGTGAGAACTTGTGTGAACAATCAGGGGCAATCAAGGATAAGAAGAAGTTCTATATGACTTCCTACATGGTATATCTACTAGTAGCAAGGGAAACAAACTACCCTAGATTGTAAAAAAGAGGTAATATGCAAGATCCCAATGCCTGGCCTTACATTGTCTACCCTCAACTAGTGATGAAGAAGCTCTCGACATAGAGCAAGGAATATAGGATTGTGAATGATGCATTCATATTTGTAATCATCTAATTCATAGAGTGAGACTATGTGAATAGGTTATCTAATGATGCAATAGCACAAATTATAGCTCTTAGGGCCTACCACATCTAGTTCAAAAAATTCACATAACTATGGGTAGCTAGTGCCTTTGTCAACCTTAAGAAGCTCCCTAGATATCCATGTGATAAAATGGTGTTATTGGAGATTGCATAGTAGATTGAGTATGCATATATGATAGGGTAAGAAGATAGTGAAGAACATGTTGGACATGGCCCCTGGTCATAGGGCCATATTAGGTGAAGTGGAAGCAAGATATTTCATCTTTCAAATGGGAGTGGTAACATTATCCTCTTGAGGATTACAACTCTCCTAGGCCATATTTTGATAACATTGGAAAAGTTGAGAGTCTGGCTGGCAGAGAATTCCACCATGAAGAGGCCATTAAGGACCACTAGATGAATGAAACAAATGACTACGATGTCTATATTAGGGACTATTGTAGGATGAATTTTTATTTGGTAGAGAAAGCTCTCAAAATAAGAATTCCAAAGGAAATACTACAACAAGATTTTGGGGAGCTATTGGACCCCTTGTTCAACTCAAACAAAATTGGACAAAGACCCATAATGAATGTTGAGGTTGACAAGGTGGAGGGTGACGACATAAATCATTGAGTGAGGCATGTCATCAAGATGAAAAAGGATTGGATTGGGAAACCCTTTCAACTTGATCTAATACCTAACACTATGATCTTTCACACACAAGCCCACCTAGAGAAAGGTAGAGGAAAGAAAGTTACAATTCTTACCTTTGCAGCCCAGTCTCCCATTAGGCTAGAAATAGTATACCAACTTGACCACCTAGTTGGATACTATCACCCTCTAGAAAGAAAAAAAAAGGGGAAAAGAAAGAGGAGATCTCCTCAAAGGGCTAAAATAGAAGAAGCTAAAGTGCAAGCACCTCCTCAGTAGCAAGAAATAGATGTGTAAGGATCATAGGACACTAGGGCTTCTCAAGAGTAGCTTGACCCTCAATTGCTTCCATTTGTGCCTAGCCAGTCTGAAGAGGAAGAAACTTAATAGATATTTATTCCTCCTCCACAAGAAGAGCCAACATCCCCTTTTTCCTCCATGAAAAAAAAAGGATTAAGATCCATATGAAGAAGAGGAAAAGGGTGACTAAAAGATTGGTTCCTTGCCCATCTGTCCTTGAGACTATTCCAGAGGGAGAAGAAGAGGAAGTTGAAGAGGAATATGTGACTTTACAAGGAAGAACCTAGCTAGCTAGAGTTTCAAAATAGCAAAGGAGAAGAAGTTCTATACTAACACTACCATCTACCCCAGAGGAACCCTTGAAAGTCTCTTCTTCAGAAGATGAGGTACAACAATGGGTGGATGAGTAGAATACATAGGGCAATGATGTGTTTAAGATGTCAAATTTTGACTTCATGCCTATGGGGATAGAATTGGTTGGAGATAAGATCTAGGATACCCTATAGGTGAACACTAATAGGAAGGCTAGATGTAGATGTTGCCAGAGTCATGGGGTCTTGATCTTACTTTGCCATCTCCACCACAAGTCATAGTGGTAGATAAAGGCTTGGTTAAAAGACCCACCCCAAAGTTCAAAAGAAGAATAGGTTCAAAAAGGACCTTCACAAGAGGAGGAGCCACAAAAAATGGCAACTAATGAAGTGATAAAGGAGGGATAAATGGTATAATATTCTCAACTAGCTTCCCAAGACACTAAGGTATAGACTATAGGGTCTACAAAGATAGAGGCTATAGAAGAAGAGCCCTCACAAAGAGAAGCAACTCTAAGGAGGAGTGATAAGGGAAAGGAGGTAGCTAAGCATACCCCTTCATCATCCTAAAGCAAGTCTTCTATTGAATGAGTCCCAAGATGGCTTAGAAAAGAAATAATGAGAAGCACAAAGACACAATTTTGTGCTGACGAGGAAGAAATTTTTGAGTTGGCTTAGATCTTAAACAAACTTAAGTGCCCATTACATTAAGCAAGACCATTGGTATTTGTCAACAATACATGAGATCAAAAACATGGAGCAAGAAGAGGTCGAGCTCTAAACACTTAAAAGGTAGAACAAGTTACTAAGAGGATATTTAGCCAAAGTGGTTGGTCCTCTAGATCACAAGCACCCTAAGGAGACATTAAACATGATACTTAGAGAAGGGAGAGCTATGCATGTAGACCCATTTTTGAAAGCCTAATAATAGTGCAAGAAATTTTTGAAGAGAAGGGCATTTTGATTATCTAGGGGAACCTAAAGTTACTACACACTATGTAGGAAAGTGTGAATAAAATGGTGGTTATTTTGAAATAGGATTTCAGTATATTAGATGAAGTAAGGGCCTAGAGTAAGCACTTACAAGTTTTACAAGCCATAAAGGGGAAAAGGTATAGGATTTTGGTAGATATTTACACAATAGTGGAATTATATTCGACTAATGATTGGATAGAGAAAATTGTAGGTAGCAATAAAGTAATGGAAACATTACATGCAGAGATTCATAGGCTCAAGGAACAAGCCGAGAGAAAATTTTGGAAGCAGAGAGGCATTACAATGATGCATCCTTAGGGATTTTTGAAGATGAGGAACATGAGAAGTTTTTTCTTGTAGAGGTAATAGTGGAGAGTTTTAAGAAGATTTTTTAGGAAGCTACTAATGATGAAGATACTTGGAAAGATTTTGAAATAGAAGAAGCCTTGTTACAATTGGATACAAAACTTAGGGATTTTGCTCAGACTCGAATTGAGGTAAAAAATTATAGATAGAAGGTCAAAGATAAATATGAGGCTTTAGATTTATTAGATGCAACTAAAATTATTGAGA
The DNA here is from genome assembly GCA_028749045.1 of Cupressus sempervirens. NCBI lineage: Eukaryota > Viridiplantae > Streptophyta > Pinopsida > Cupressales > Cupressaceae > Cupressus > Cupressus sempervirens. The sequence continues at coordinate 732,348,731 of CM053783.1, read as the reverse complement.
TTATAGAAAAATTCAAGGGCAAACATCCAGACAGCTTTGGGATGAAGGGGAACAAAACTCAGATGCCAGAATTTCAATTTTGACACTTAGTAAAATTTTGAGATTTTGGACCATTTTGAGATGCATAGCTCCACAGGTCCATAGCTCCATAGCTCCATAGGTGCGTAGGTCTATAGGTTCATAGGTCCACTTTTCCAAAGGTGCATCAATAGTTAACTACCAGTTCCAAAATAAGAGCTTTCCATGCATTGGAAACACATACTAATGGCAGTTTAACTTCAAAAAATGCCCAGTGAGGGATTAGCTTCCATTTTTTTGCATTACTAGACACTTCCACTTTGATTGAAGGCTTTCTCATTCTTTCTCCTCTCAAAAAATCTTTATTTTTTAACATGTAAAGGCTCATGCAACCAATTAATGAATAAAAAATGGATGGAGTTCTGCTTAGCACTAATTAGACTGTTAGTTTGTATATAAGTAGTTTGTTTTATTAAATTAAAAGAATTTTATTGCATGAAGATATCTCTCACTTTCAACACAAATTGAGGAGATGATTTCTTATAAATAATCCATTGTAATATGTAATTGGGGCCACCATTATTTTGAAATAAAATTATATTTTTGGTGCTTGCATTTGGAGTGTAGTAATTCTTTCCTAAATGTGTCATATTTTTGTGAATGTATGTTCATGGAATTGTGATTGAGCCAAAAGTTTATTACTTTGTTTCTAGTTGTGTGATTCATTAGTTCTAGTGTTTGCTATTGTTTTGAAAAATTCTATTAACGTAACTAGCTTGAGAGAAATCATTGAATTGTGCCTGCATAAATTTTTTTCTCACACGAGTGCACTTTCTATGGCCTTGCAATTTGATGAAGGGTGAAACATCATACAATCACTATGTTTCTCACCGAAGATTGCATCAATGGAATTAAGGAAGTGTTGCTCCTTCTTTCATTGCTTACCTACTAATTTCTTTGAAAGCTTAACTCATAGATGTGTCATTTTCCATAGCTTATGTCCATTAGGAATTTAAACTTCATGTTATTTTCTTTAAAGTTTTGTTATTTTCTTTGCTAACCCTCCTATTAGAATAGGACTTCATACTAGTTGCATTGTTAGATTTTGCATTCATAAAACACATAAAAATAAAAAAATATAGTTCTTTTGCATGTTTTATTTTGAAGCAGTGTGTAGGTTCTTCATCTCATCCAAAATCAAAACAAACCAGCAAAGGCCTCCTTGTGAACAATCACATTTATCTTCAACTAAACAGATTCTAGTAGGTCACAATATCAACTCAAAACCTTGGAGTTGATTCACAAAATTAGCTTTACAAGAGAGGAGTTTGCAAGAATTCCTACCATTTAGCATCGTGCATAATGATAGTTCAACAAAAGTGATGCTAGAAGGAGGGCCACACTTTTGATTCTTGGGAAGAGAAGAAAAAATTGCCAAAGTTTCAAAATTTTACACTTCCAAAAAAAACTACGCTTCCCACAAGTTTAGAATTTTTTTTCAGTTTTCAAGAAATTTAGATGTGCAGGTCCACAGATCTATAGCTATGCAAGTGTACAGGTGCACAAAACTCTTTGGTGCACCTAATTTGTGAGAAAGTGTACTTTTGTAGAGGTGTGCTTTTTATAGAGTTGGTGCAAAATGGAGGGTTTTGATCTAGAATCCCCATTTCAGCTAGCATTAAGATCTTCACCAAGTGCACACAATTTTCTTGAGCTTACTCACTTTTGCAAACCACACAGTGATAAAGGAATACCCAAAATTCAACCACTACTATTCAAACTTGCATCATCTTCTTCAACTCCACCTCCACTCCAACCACCTAATGGACCACCACATACTCCAATAGTCCCACCTCAACAACCACCCTTAGGTCCACCAAATCCTTCGATGGCCTTTTTCACAAACATAGTAGACTCACCAATACACTTGAGAGGTGGACTTCATGACCTTCCTAAGAATCCCAAAAAGTTTTTCCCAAGGTTCATCTATGAAGAAACATGAACTATTGAAGATCACATTAGATTATTTAAAGAAATTTGAAACTGAAAATATATCACCAATGAAGATATGGTATTTCATTTATTCCCCTACTCTTGGGGGAAGTTGCCTACAATTGGTACATTAATTTTCCACCAGGGTGTATCAAAGATTGGGAAACCTTTGAAAAATTGTTCCTAGAATAGTTTAAAACTTTTATCAACCTAGCTATGATACATCAAAAATTCATATCAATTAAAAAGGATCCAACTGAGACATCTCATGCTTCAATCATCCCTTTCACATGGCGTATCATAGGTTGGAAACACCATACACTATACATGTTGAAGTAGCTATTTAGATTTATCTAAATGTTATGGACCCTCTTACTGCTATCTTTCTGAGAAGGCTTCCTACAGTAGATATTGAGATATTAGAAAAGGTCTTCACAAATGCAATAACTTTTACTAAGCAAGTCATTCCTAATAGAGGAGGATTGATGCTTCCAGCCCAAGCTATCATGGAAACTCCAATGTACCCTATCAGAGTACCCACTATGCCTAGTCAGTTCATGCCTATGAATCTAGTTCCATTACAATAGGCACCTACTCTACAAAATCCCACTTTGACATATCCAGGGTATGGACCTCTAAAAGCTACCTTCTTTGAACAAAAGGTAGGAGTCCCCACTGAAGTTGAAAATAAATTTATTTCTAAATTTGATCAAATGAAAAAGACTATGTCACAAATGAACAATGAATTGACTCATCTTAGGTTGTCACAAGGATAGAACAACAACTTCCAAAGAAATAATGCTAGTCCTTACAAAAAAAATTATGGCCAAAATTAGAATAGAAACTTCAATGGAAACAACAAAAATGTAGGAAACAATAATGGAGGAAATAAATTAAATCCTCCTAATCAAAATAATGGCTTCTAGAGACAAAATCGATAGTGGAACATCCATCCAAATAAAGGAAGCATTCTTCCTAACAACAACAAAATTCATTATGCAGATATCAATTAGTATGATGATGGTTACAATGCACCTAACAACAATGGTTCGTACTATAATGGAAATCAAAGCTCTCAAGTAAATGATAATACTCCTCCTATGCAATTCAATTCCATGTTGTTGAAATCTTACAACCCCACGCAAAAGCCACAGGTAGAAAAATCAGTTGATGAAGAGTTCTCATTTCCATTCAGCCAAGAACCTGACCTTTAGCATGAAGAGATGTTTGCCTTTCACAGTGATAATCAAAATATGTACAACTTAAGAAGTAGAAAGGAAACTTTGGTAGATGGAATTCCTCTAGTGCTACAACCAAATCCCCCTGATTCAAGGGTGAGTAACAATCTAGCACCACTTAAACCACCATCTGGAGGACAAAAAAATAGAACCAAGTGAATGTACCAACAATATTGAAAAATCTTGCATAGTCTACTGAAAAAATACAGTGTGGTGGAGAAATTGAAATGAACAAAAGCCAATATGTCCATGTTTGACATGTTGTAAAATTGTCCACAATAATGAGAAGCACTCATGAAGACCCTATACCATACAAAGACTTCCCACAATGCAAATACTACCCCTCAAAAGACACTGTCACAACAAGTTAATGTTGTGGAGGTATTGCCAACTATGTTTAAAGACAAGGTAGAGGTGCCCCCATTTTTTCTCAATATCAGGATATATAAGAAGAATCTTCATAATTTCCTTATTGATTCAGGAGCTTCATGCAATGTCATGCCATTATCCATAGCACAAAAGCTATGGGTCACCCCTCAACCTACCAATTGGATAGTGATATAGTTGGAAAAAATAGAGGTGAAAGTCATAGGTAAACTAAAGGATGTGCAGATATAGTTGAAATTTGATCCTCAAATTCAAGACATCATTGATATACATGTGGTTTATATCCCAAAGACAAATGGATTACTCCTTAGTAGGGAATGGACAAAGTGTCTAAGGGGATGGTTTTCCACAAATTTCACTCAGCTATGGTTAGCATGGAAATGTCTAAACAATCAAACCAATATAGATGTAGAGCCCAAGTTAGAAAAGATGATCACCGATTACAATGCTCCTAATGAAGTAGCCTTCTTACAAATAGATTTAGGCTCCTACAAGGTGATGGTTTTTGATACAATGTCAACTAGAAAACTAGATGATCAAGATATGAACCCCATGATTTCAGCCCTAAAGGATGAGGTCATGACACAATTCATAGACCATATGATGGCTAATTTACAATGTCTTAGAGAAGAAGTTGATCCCAATATTCTCCTCCTCCTAGGATTTTTTTGATTGCACAAAGTTAGCCATTCAAAGTTCAAATTTTCATCATGTCAAGAAGTAGTTGCTAAGGTATTAACACAAATTGTCAAAGTAAAGAAAGTCAATGACCCACAAAATGGACCCACAAAAAACCAAAGTCCCACAAACACATCCAATGTTATTGAAGAGATTGAAGGGGAAATTGAAGATTTGAATGTGTCATATAGTGATACCTCTTCAAATGGTAGAGGTATATCTTCTCCTCCACCTAGAATGATCAAAATAAAAAGAAGAAGACAATACATAAAAGGTCAAGGATGGACTTCAATCATCATTCATTCTCTGCCTAAAGTGGAAGAAATTAAAGAATTGATACAAGAAATTCAAGACAAACAAGAAAAACACATAGCTCCTCTATCAAGAATTCATAATGAAGAATCATCAATTTTGCCTCCTAGAAAATTACAATGGGTTACTAAGAAACAATCCTTTAGAGCTTAGGTAAAAGAGAAATTGAGGACAAATAGGCATAAGTTTATAAAACCCAAGGAAAGCTCAATTTGGATGCTTGACTTCGATGGTTCCAAGTGAAAATTAGGAGCCATTATAGGTATTGAGCTAGTTGGACCAAAAGGTAAATCTTTCTACACTACATATTGGTTGCAATTTAGATACACTAACAATGTTGTAGAATATGAAGCATTGATTCAAGGACTTCTCTTTGCACTCAAGAAAGGAGTTACAACTCTCATCATAAAAGGAGATTCTCAATTAGTTATCTTACAAGTAAAATCAATGTTTTCTTTTAAGGATAAGAGATTTCTTGCCTATAGGAAAAGGATATGGGATCTATTAGATGATTTTGATGCTCTGAACATAAAGTCTATTCCAAGAAGGAAGAACATGGTAGTAGATGTTCTTGCTATTTTAGTAAGCGCATTATAGTCAATTGAAGGAACAAAGTTGAAATGATTTTTAGTTTAATTGATTGGTGCTCCATCTATTCCTATCAATATCATGAATTTCCAAGTTTTTTAGGATGATCAACATATACTAGAGTTTATTATGTGTAGCTATCACTTTAAGGGACAAGAAATAGATGACACCCTAGAGAACAAACTTGAGGGCGATGAGCTTGAAGATGAAGATGGGGTTCTTAATCTAAAAACCAATACTATTCCAAAGGGAATGGTTGAATTAGAATGCATCTTTGATCATTATGAATTAGCACTTAACAAAAAAATCACTGAAGAAAAGGGGACCGACGAACGTGATTCATACAATTTAGGAATAGAGGATGATCCCAAGATGGTAAGGGTTGGGAAAGCATGCAGTTTATAGGAAAGGGAAGACATACTCAAATTGCTTATAGAATATAAGGATGTCATTTCCTAGAGCTATGAGGATTTGAAGACATATGATCCTCGAATCATTACGCATGATATTCCACTCAAACCTAACACCAAACCTTTTTGACAAAGGAAAAGACCTATCAATCCCATCCTTGAGCCTCTGATAATGAAGGAAGTCAAGAAATTGTTGGATGCAAAGATTATTTTCCCTATGCATCACTCTACATGGATGGCTAATTTAGTTCTTGTATGAAAGAAGACCAGAGAGATTCAACTTTGCATAGATTTTTGCAAGTTGAACTTGGCATCTCAGAAGGACAATTACCCATTGCCCCCACTAGATGAAGTCTTACAAATTGTGAACAGTTTGAGAATGATGTCTTTCTTGGATGGATATTTTGGTTACAATCAAATAATGGTAGAAGAGGAAGACATGCTAAAGACTACTTTTATGACCAAATGGGGAACCTTCACCTACAGGAGAATGTTGTTTGGATTGATTAATGTAGGGGCTACATTTCAGCGAGCCATGGATGAAGTGTTTAAAGGATTGATTAATAGACATATAGTTATCTATATGGATGACTTGACTATCTTTTCAAACAATCAAACTACTCACATTTATTATCCTAAAAATATGTTCAATAGGTGTCATAAATATGGCATATCTCTCAATCCTAAGAAGTGTTCATTTGGGTCCACTAAAGGAAAGCTTTTAGGTCATGTCATTTTTGAAGCTAGTATCTCCATAGATCCTGATAGAGTTGAAGGCATTTTGAAGTTATCACCCCCAAATAATCAGAAGGAACTCAAGTCTTTCTTTGGGAAGATAAATTTTATTCAAAAATTCATAAGCAGATTCACATAGATTTTGCATCATCTTAATAATTTTCTCAAGAAGGGAGCTAAAATGGAATTGGTTCTTGAAGTAAAGAAATCATTCAAGGATATTAAGGTAGCCATTTCCATGGCCCTAGTATTGGTAAGTCCTAATTATAACCTTCCCTTTAAGATATAGTCCTTTGCTTCAGAGAATTCATGCACAAGGATCTTGACCCAAAAGAAGGAGAGTGAAGATAAAAAACCTATTACTTTTATGAGTTTCCCACTAAGAAATATTGAGTTGAATCATTCTAACCTCGAAAAATAGTCTTTTGCCTTGGTTAAAGCAATGAGGAAGTTCTACCATTACATATTAAGGAGTAAGGTGTATGCTATCATACATAATCCAGTAGTAAAGACATTGTTGATGTAGAATGAACTTGGTGAAAGGTGAGGTAAATGAATGGCTATATTTCAAGAGTTTGACCTAGAGATCCAACCTATGAAATTAGTTAGCAGTCAAGGATTATTAAGGATGATAGCTGATAACTAGATTGGCAATGAAAATAAATTTGAGTTTGAGAAAGAAATAGATGATGAAGATCAAAAGAAAATGACAGTATCTCAAGTTGTCATTGGCCAAGGTGTGGTAACAGATGTATGGTACTAGGATATTGTCTACTACCTCCTATAGAATCGATGGCCTAGTTGGATGAATAGTTTGCAACTCAAAGGACTTAAAATGAAGTGTGAGTCTTATATGCTGTAAGATAACAAGTTGTACAAAAGGAACTATGAAGGAATCGATCTACTTAAAGTGGTTAGGATGTGAAGAAGTGAAAGAAGTCCTAGAACAATTTCATGACAAGTATGGTATAGGGCATGATTTGGAAGAAGCAATAGCTCATATGATTTTAAGATCAGGTTATTTTTGGCATGCATTCTTTAAGGACAATTTTGAGCACATACACTCTTGTCATGTCTACCAAACTAATGCTAATAGAGAAAGACACCTAGCAATGCTGCTATAACTTGTGTATGAGGTACACCCTTTCACAAAGTGGGGGCTAGATTTCATTGGTCCAGTCAACCCACCATTATCAACTGGACACACCTACATTCTTATAACCATTGATTTTTGTACAAGATGGAGAAAAGAAAAAACTTATAGAAATTGCACTACCAAGGTGGCGATAATTTTCTGGAGGAACACATTATTACCAGATTCAAAATGCCATTCACCCTTGTGTGCGATAATGGATCCAATTTTGCATCCATATGTTTGACTCAATGGGCATTTGAGAATAAGGTTATTATCAAGTTCTCTTCAAATTATTATCCACAAGGAAATGGGGTAGCATAATCTATGAACAAGAACTTGATCAAAGTAATAAGGTGATTGTGACTGGCATACACAATTGAAATATGCCTTATGGATAGATCAAGTGAGGGTCAAAAATTCTTTGGGGACTTCTCCATATTTTCTTATCTATGGACAAGAACTAGTATTCCCTCTCAACCTCAGAATTCCTATTTTGAAGTTCATGAGTGGATATACCAACGATGCTAACAAATTATAAATGAGATTGATGAATCTTTTGGGAATGGATGAGAAATAGATAGCTACATTGGAACATATGGCCAAACACTAAGTTGTCATCAAGAGATGGTTTGACAAGAGCGACATGATTAAATATTTCAAGATTTCTAACCTTGTTCTACTTTGGGATAAGGTGAAAGAAAAACCAAGAAGCCATACCAAGTTTCAATGCTTGTGGACTGGTCCTTATCATATCATAGAAATCCTTGGAGAAAAAAAATTTAGGCTCAGTTCCTTACGGGAGGATTTTCTTCCCTTACTAGTAAATGGGAAATTTATAAAACATTATTTTGAGACCTAAAAAAAAATAGTTAGGTTTTATTTCTGTACTTATTTAGGTTCTATTTTTGCAATTAGTTAGGTTTTATTTTTGCAAGTGTGTTTTTCTTTTAGTTGTGTGTTTTTTTTAGTCACGTGTTTACTTTCAAAGTCATGTCAACCTCAGGGGGTAAGGTGCACTTGAGATTTTATCTTGAGATATTTCACAAACATTTGGATGATTGTGTGTCTTATACCAACTGAGCAATGTACATTGCTTGTGGAAATAGGGAGACTTTCACTCTTAAATTCAATGTTCTAAATCTATGAACTCTCAAAACTTTGCAAACTTAAGAATCGATCATCTTAGGTGTTGTCGAATTAAGGTTGAAGATAGCAAGGGATGATCTAAACCCCAATTAGTTCAAATAGGAGGGGTTTTCTAGAAGGGTTGCTAAGATCATTGTTTGGCATGAGAATTTCTAAAAGTTCTAAAAGAGGAACACAAGGGATGTTCAACAAATATTGAATCCAAGAAATCATACTGATGTCCAGGATACATAGTCTAAGCATAGTCATGATATAGAATTTTTTTTTTTTTAAAGAAAGAAAAGGACAATGTTAAGACTAAAGGATTCTAAAGATCTGAAATGGCAAAAGGATATAATTTCAAAATGAAGTATCTTGTACTAAAACATTACTTCATCAACTAGTAACATTACAAGCTACATGGAGTGATTCTTCAAAAACTTTTGGAAAATTAAAAGAAAGTAATAGCCTGCTAAGAACCCTTGAACTGATTCTCTCATTTGGTTAAGCAAGCAATTAGTAAACAACCTTCATGAAGATTCTTAAAGAATAGACCAAGAAGCATGGAAGATTGTTTCCATGTTATCAGAAAACTTTGATAAGCTACATCCTAGGATGTCAAGGGTAATGAATACATGAACCACACATTGAGCTTGAAGGTTTTGGATTCTAAAGTTTTGACTACAAAATCATTTGAAATACATTCGAGGCATTCAGAGTTTAGTTGGTGTTTGATACATGTTGAAGGGATGTTTGCTAATGAACAAATGCATTTTTCATTTCTTCCTCTTTTTGGGGCTATTTGTTGTGGTTCCACAATGCATGCCCCATTCCCTAGTAGGAATGGAGAATCTCTATTGAGTTCTTTTGAATCTAAGGTTTCTAATCCAGGATCTAGGAAGATTAATGGGGTCTTACCTGGTCCCTAGAATCATGTTTCAAGTCCTTTCTAAGGAGTCAAACTTTTGAAAGGGCATGTATTTTTGAAAAGGTTGAAAAGTCAAAAAAGTAAAAGAAAAAATTTTTAAAAACCAAAAAAATTGAAAAATTGAAAAAATCAAAAAATTGGAAAAGCAAAAAAAAATTAAAAATGTGCACCCATACACCCATGCACCTAACATGGTGCATAGGGGCACACCACCCTTGGTGCTGTGCCGATATGAAGCTACGCACTTGCATGGTCATGCATTGCCTCACCACCAAGGGTGGGATGGGCTATATAAACCTTGATCCTCCCCTGATTTTCCTCACCTTACATTTGGTTTTATTGATCTCCTTTTCTTCTTGCACCCTCTACACTTCACACTCTTCATGCCTTAGACTTTCTTGGGCTCTGTACATCTTCACTAATAGGTGCAAAAAACACATTTAATGCATGAACACAAAGCATACACTATACTACTTCTCAGCACACCACTATGCACCCCACTGTTGTGCACCATGTCACTATGCACCCACTACCGCACACCATGCCATGTGCACCCAACTACCATGCACCCACTATCATGCATCACACCATCATGCACCTCACTCCCATGCACCCTACTCCTACACACTTCTTATATATGCAAAACCCCCAACTAAAAAATCAAACCCTCTAAAACTCGTACATGCACCCCTTAATGCGAAAACCCTCATTACACACCAAAAATGAGGTGTGCATTTGTGCACCTAATCTAGTGCACAAGTGTACACACTTATAACACATTACAAACCCACCAAAATTATGTGCACAACTACACACCCAATCTAGTTCATAGGTTTGCACCATATATTTTTTAAAAATTTCATTTTAAAAAGAAAAAAGGATAGGTGTTTTTACACATTTAATTTTTTAGGATCTACTAAACATTATCTTGTCGTAATCTCACAGTTTTGATTCTAAACTAATGGACATCTTCCTTTCATCATAAAAATATCATGACATCCTCTTCTAGTGAAAAAATGGCACCCAAGCCCATGGTTTTAAAGTTCCAAGGGGTCCCGTCCAAGTCAAGATTCCAAGATGACTATGTAGAAATTAAGAAATCTAATTTAGGACATAGACTTTAGAGAATTTCTAAGAATCTACAACAAACCCACAAAGATATCTACCTTGGTCTCTACTTTGATTAAATTAGGGTTGGTGAGCTTATCTTGGCATCCAACATTAATACAATTCATAGAGTTAATCATGACACTAGCACAACACTTTGTTTTGGAGGAAAGGGTAGTTAACAGTGTAATAGGAGAAGTTGTACTAGACCTCCAACCTAACAACATTGAGAGGGTCTTTCATCTCCCTAGGGTAGATTAGTTCATAAGACTCTCTTATGAGGTAGCTAAAAGGTGGTATAGAGAGCACCTAAAAGAGGCAACAAAAATCATTCAATCATCTTACCACATTGAGAAGACTCCTTTGGGAAAGGTGATAGGAAAAGTGGATATAACAAGGGGGTATATGAAGGAAGATATTGGCTACTCCATCATTCTTATAAGCAGGTTCATGGGTCTACCAGAAAATGGATATTTGAATGTTTTTATGATTAACTTTATTGAGACTATCAAGACAACAAAGATGCCACTCGATTGGGCCACAACATTAAGAGAGAATTTTTGTGAACAATTGGGGGCAGTCAAAGATAAGAAGAAGTTCTATATGACTTCCTACATGGTATATTTTCTAGCAACAAGGGAAATGAACTACCCCAGATTGTATAAAGGCAACATGCAGGATCCCAATGCCTAGCCTTACATTGTCTACCCTCAACTAGTGAGGAAGAAGCTTTCAACACAGAGCAAGGAATATAAGATTGTGAATGATGCATTCATATTTGTAATCATCTGATTCATAGAGGAAGACTATGGGAAGAGGTTATCTGATCATGCAATAGAATAGATAACAACTCCCAGGGCCTACTACATCTAGTTCAAAACATTCATGTATCTATAGGTAGCTTGTGCCTCTGTCAACCCTAAGAAGCTCCCTAGATATCCAAGTGATAAACTGGTGTTATTGGGAATTGAACAAAAGATTGAGTCTACATATGACAGAGTAAGAGACAATGAAGACCATGTTGGACATGGGCCTTGGTCATAGGACCATATTAAATGAAGTGGAAGAAAGATATTTCATCTTTTGAATGGGAGTAGGAACATTATCTTCTTGAGGAGTACAACTCTCTGAGGCCATATTTTGATAACATTGGCAAAGTTGAGAGTTTGGCTGACAAAGAATTCCACCATGAAGAGGCCATTAAGGACCACTAGATGAATGCAACAAATGACTACGATGTTAGTATTAAGGAGTATTTTAGGATGACTTTGTATTTGGTGGAGAAGGCTCTCAAAATAAGCATTTTAGAGGAAATACTAGAGCAAGATTTTGGGGAGTTGATAAACCCCTTGTTCAAGTTAGACAAAATTGGAGAAAGACCCATAATGAATGTTGAGGTTGATAGGGAGGAGGGTGGTGATATAAATCATCAGGCAAGGCATGTCATCAGGATGACATAGGATTAGATTAGGAAACCCTTTCAACTTGATCCAATACCTGACACCATGATCTTTCATGCACAAGCTTTCCCAAAGAAAGGTAGAGGAAAGAAAGTTACAATTCCTACCTTTGTGGCCCAATCTCCTATCAGGCTAGAAAATGTATACCAACTTGACTACCTAGTTGGATACTATGACCCCCCAAAGGAGCTCTCCTAACAAGGCTAAAATAGAAGGAGCTAAAGTGCTAGCACCTCCTCAACAGTCAGTCTGAAGAGGAATAAAATCAACAGGTCTCTATTCCTCCTCTACAAGAAGAGCCATTGTCCCCTTCTACCTCAATGAAATAGAAAAGGATTAGGATTTGTATGAAGAAGAGGTAAAGGGTGACTAAAAGAATGGTTCCTTTCTCATCTCTCCCTAAGACAATTCTAGAGGGAGAAGAAGAAAAGAAGAGGAAGATGAAGAAGAATATGTGACTTTACAAGGAAGAACTCGACTAGCTAGAGCTGCAAAACAACAAAGGAGAAGAAATTCCAAAGTAACACTACCATCCACCCCAGAGGAACCCTTGGAAGTCTCTTCTTCAGAGGATGAGGTACAATAATGGGTGGAAGAGAAGGATACAGGATGATGATGTGTTTAAGATGTTAGATTTTGACTTCATGCTTGTAGTTATAGAATTAGTTGGGGATAAGATTTTGGATACCCCTATAGGTGAACCCCAATAGGAAGACTTGAAGTAGATGCCACCAGAGTCACAAGGTCTGAATCTTACTCCCCCATCTCCACCATAAGTCATGGTGGTAGATAAAGGCTTGGTTACTCCTCCACCCCAAATTTTAGAAGAAGAATAGGTTCAAAAGGGACCTCCACAAGAGGAGGAACCACAATAAATGGTAGAATATTCTCAAATAGCTTCCCAAGAAACTGAGGTCTAGACTATAGGGTCTATAGAGATAGAGGCTATAGAAGAAGAGCCCTCACAAAGAAAAGCAACTTTGAAGAGGAGTGATAAGGGAAATGAGGTAGCTAAGCATACCCCTTCATCATCTTGAGGCAAGTCTTCTACTAAACAAGTTCCAAGATGGCTTAGAAAAGAAATAATAAGGAGCACAAACCCACAATTTCATGTTGATGAGGAAGACATTTTTGAGTTTCCTAAGATCTTAAACAAACCTAAGTCTCCATTACATGAAGCAAGACCATTGGCATTTTTCAACAACACATGAGATTAGAATTTTTTTGTAGAAGTGGTCGTTCCTCCTAATGATATAGATGCAGAAAGCCTTAGTCCTCAAGATTATCAAATCAAAGAGGTTATGCTTGGAAATCCCACACGGGATATAGCCTGATTGATGGTAACCATGGGGATTAAGGAAGTTCTTAGGAGCATAGAGTAGGAAGAGGTCAAACTCTAAACACTTCAAAGGAAAAGCGAGTTCCTATGAGGATATTTAGCTGAAGTGGTTGGTCCTCTAGATCTTGAGCAGCCTGAGGAGACATTGAACACTATACCTAGAGAAGAGGAAGCTATGCATGTAGACCCATTCTTGAAAGTCTATCAATAGTGGTAGGAAATTTTTAAAGAGAAGGGCATTCTAATTGTCCAGGGGAACCTGAAGTTATTGCATGCTATGCAAGAAAATGTGAATAAAATGTTGGCAATTTTGAAATAGGATTTCAGTATACTGGATGAAGTAAGGGCCTAGAGTAAGGACTTACAAGTTTTACAAGATATAAAGGGGCAAAACTATATGATTTTGGTAGATTTTTATACATTACAGGAATTACATTTGATTGATGATTTGATAGAGAAAATTGTGGATAACAATAAAGTAATGGAAACATTACACACAAAGATTCATAGGCTCAAGGACCAAGCCTACGAGTGAATTTTTGAAGTAGAGAGGCATTATAGTGATGCATGCTTATGGATTTTTGAAGATGAGGAATAGGAGATTTTTTTTCTTGTAGAGGTAGTAGTGGAGAGTTTTAAGAAGATTTTTCAAGAAGCTGTTAATGATGAAGATATCCAACGAGCTTTTAGAATATAAGAAGCCTTGTTAGAATTGGATACCAAACTTGAGGATTTTGTTGAGACCCAAATTGAGGTGGAAAATTATAGATAGAAGGTAAAGGATAAATATGAGCCTTTAGATTTACTAGATGTGGCTAAAATTACTAAGATTATAGAGAAATTCAAGGGCAAACATCTAGACATAGCTTTGGGATGAAGGGGAACAAAACCTAGATGCCAGAATTTTAATTTTGACACTTAGTAAAATTTTGAGATTTTGGACCATTCTGAAGTGCACAACTCTGTAGCTCCATAGCTCCATAGGTGCATAGGTTTCTAGGTGCATAGGTATGCTTTTATAGAGGTGTGCCAATAGTTAATTGCCAGTTCCAAAAGTAGAGCTTTCTATGCATTAAAATTGCATTCTGATGACAGTTTAACTCTCACAAAGCCCTAGTGAAGGATCAGCTTCCATTTTTGGCACTTCCAAACACTTCCACTTTGACTGAAGGATTTCTCATTCTTTCTCCTCTCATAATTTTTTTTTCAACATTTAAAGGCTCATGTATCCAATTAATGAATAACAAATGGATGGAGTCCTGCTTAGCACTAGTTAGATTGTTAGTTTGTATATAAGTAGTTTGTTTTATTAAATTAAAAGCATTTTATTACATGAAGATATCTCTCACTCTAAACACAAATTGAGGAGATGATTTCTTATCAATACTCCATTATAATATGTAATTGGGGCCACAATTATTTTGTAATAAAATTATGCTGTTGGTGCTCGTATTTGGAGTGTAGTAATTCTTGCCTAACTATTTCATATTTTGGTGAATGTATGTTCATGGAATTGTGATTGAGCAAAAATTTTATTTCTTTTTTTTTTGTTGTGCGATTCATTAGTTCTGGTGTTTGCTATGGTTTTGATGAATTCTGCTGACATAACTAGCTTGAGAAGAAATATCAAATTGTGCCTGCATAACCTTTTTTCTTGTACAAACACACTTTCTATGGCCTTGTGATTTGACGAAGGGTGAAACATCATATGATCACTAAGTTTCTCATAGATAATTGCATCAGTGGAATCAAGGAAGCGATGCTCCTTCTTTCATTAGTTACTTACCGATTTCTTTGAAAACTTAACTTATAGACATGTCATTTTCCATAGCTTATGTTCTTTAGGAATTTCAACTTCATTTTATTTGCTTTAAATTTTTTCTATTTTCTTTGCTAACCAACCTATTAGAATAGGACTTCATACTATTTGTATCATTAGATTGCATTGATAAAAAATATAAAAATACAAAAACATAGTTCCTTTGTGTGTTTTATTTTGAAGCAGCGTGTAGGTTTTTCATATCATCTGAAATCAAAAAAAACCAGCAAAGGCCTCCTTGTGAACAATCACATTTATCTTCAACTAAATAGATTCTAGTTGGTCACAAGATCAACCTAAAACCTTGGAGTTGAGTCACAAAGCTAGCTTTTCAAGAGAGGAGTTTGTGAGGATTCCTACCATTTAGCATTGTCCATAATGATAGTTCAACAAGTTGTACCCTCAATAGGTTCTTTGGGAATGGATGGTGGAATAATGGTGGAGCTTCTCCTTCTCTCTTCTTGGGAAACTCTTACCAAGCATGTCCTTTGATTCAATGAGAGTTTGTCTTCTTCATCTTCTTCATCTTCTTCATCCACTTTAGGAATGGTTTTAGGGACTTGAGGAATAGGTATAAGATTTTTGTTGGAGTACTTACTAGTAACAAACATATCAAGTGTGTTTAAACCTAATACTAGGAACCATAAGACAAGGACAATCCTAAGGATCAGCTAAATCCTATATTCAGTAGGGCTAAATCTTAGTTCTGGGCCAAGATTAATAGAGTCCTAAGGACTCACTTCACTTTAGGCTCTATAGGGCAAAGGTGGAGAAACCTTAGGGATTGATCTGACTAATTGTTATTTTTCTCTTCAAAATTATCCCCTATAGTAGAAAGTGGTCAATGTTCTTCTATGATTTGCTTATAAAATTCTCGATCAGAGTAGCTAACTATAACCAAAGAGAAGGTAAAATAAAATAATTAATGACCAACACTTCTAGTTCATCATTACATAAAATGGTAAATTGATTGTTTATAATTTGTGTATTCAACAACTATATGAATCATCAATTTGCAACTTAAAAATTAATGACTAGTGTCTTATCCATTGTTATATAGAGTCAAGACCAATAGCTTAAACCTATTTAGTTAACTTGTAACTAAATATGTCAATGGTAAGATCTTATTTTCATTCTTATTGTATCCTTCTTATAAACCCTAAACATATCAGTTACATAAAGTAATTACTTAACTCTTTGAATGAACAACAATCAATAAGAGATACACAATTCGTTCAAACTAAATTAAATTGAAAGAAACTTATTCATTTCAATCTCAAGATCAAATATATATAAAATGGAGACAAAGTCCAAAGACACAGATATATAGAGAATTTCCTTCTTTTATTGATTTCCTTTGAAAAATTTACAATATTGATAGAGGCTCAAAAATAACCTAGAACTTTGACAACTAATATATGATATTTACTATATTCTAGAGTATATAAAACTAATTGCATTCAAATAATTACCAAAACTAGATGGAACATAAAAATGGGCATAAAACATGAAAATTTCTACAGACTCTCAACCTCTACTCCACATCTTGGGAATCCTTATATAGAGGATTGTAACAAGGTTCAAATGGAAGAGCAAGTGTCAAAGCTTATCTGGTGGAAAAAAAAAAGCAAAATTTTTTATTTAAAAGTTATATTAATACATTTGTTGTAGTTGGAGAATAGATAGTTAAGTGGGTGCATAAAGTAGATGTCATTTATGTAAAAACCCTTTGCTTTAACTAGTGTGTCCTCTTGTATCTCCTTTTTTCTTCTCATAGTAGATTCATATTTGTCTCTATCTAATCATCCTCCTAGGACGGTAAAGCCTTGATGTCTATAATGAATTCCCAGATAACTAAATCTTATTCTATTTCTATCCAAGTAGCATCTCTTACTATATTTAATTCTTCCACACATTTACTCCACATAGAATCAATAATAGCCTTCACTTCTCTAGAGACTTTACTCATATCCAACTCAATTTTTAAAAAGAAGATCAATTAAATCATATACAACATTTATAATAGTATAATTATTAGATTATATCAAAAACCTTGGATGCCTCAAAATATCTTCAAAGAAGAAGACCATTCCTACCATTCCTTAAGATTTCCATTACTCTCTATTATACCAAGAATAAAATTTGGTATTCCCATAGAAATCAACTTCATTTTTCCTTGGATTAATTGCAACTTTCCTATTAAGAAATCATGCAACTCATGTACCCTATTTATCATCTTTCTGGTATTAATGATTACCAACTTGGTTAAATCCTTTTTCTAGGGGAGTAGAGGGACCATATTATCAAAGAATTGAGCATGGGGCCCACAAGTTGTGAATAGATTAGATAGAAGGTCTAATGCCTCTAAGCAATTGTATTTAGCTCCCTACATACTTATGTAGTTGTTCTGCACAATTTGTGAAAGAATTTGTAATGCACCAATTTTGTGCATGAAGAGATTATGCATTTTCTTTACCTCTACCTCCTTAGCACCATCCCATTCACTAGTATCCATGTGTTGGGCCTCTCTTACAACTATAATCTTAGCTTCAGCCTAAATTTCACTATATTTTACCTTTGTAACAGGTCTATTTACAACCCTTAAGCTCCTTATTTCTTCTTCCATGTTAGCAATTTTATTTTCCAAGACAGTAGTCATTTTTAACTTCTCTTCATATTTTTCCCTTGAATCAATGAATATACTATAAGTTGTGTATAATTTGTCTTGCAATGTATCAATTTTTCTCTTCCTCATACTGATGTTGTGTTCAAAAAATTATGGATTTGGTCACTAAATATAATAGAAACATTCCAAAAAATCACATTTCCTTGGGGGGACCTTTTATTTCCATAAGAGTTGGTTTGTTATCATCTAGAGCCATGCTCCATATTGCTATTGTTTTGTTGTCTATGTTGAAACTAGATCCTTGTAACTTACCAGTGATATTAGTTTCTTCAAAAGAAGTTGACCTTTCTTGCTTCCTTATCTGATCCAACATAAAAGAGGAACTAAGTTCCCAACCAAGAAAGAGCAACGTTCCACTTCTTGTCACTAATTTTTCTGCCTCCTCAACTATGAGATTCTCACTATTGGTATTATAGTCCTACAACCTCTATATTAGTTCTACCATTTTCTTAGGTGAATCCCTATGCTACAACTATAGGGAAAGTTCATTTTGTTTTACCTTATAAATGAATGACTTAAATTCATCAAAATTTACAAATTGGTCATCCTTAGAAAACTCTTTAGCTTGGATTATTCTTTCATCCAACATATTGATTTGCAATTTAGTCATGTTGGGGATTTTTTTCATGCTCACCTATCTATTTAATTAGAATAGTATGCCTAATTTTATCAAAGAATTTTGATCCCTAAGGCATAATTTGCATTTCCTTTCCTCTGACTTCATCAAGGATATGAATCATCTTCTATTTTTTTTCTTCCTTGAGCCCACGAAGATCTCTTTGGTTGATCATCTTCAACCTTTATAGTTATAACATCCTCCTATTGAGGAGGTGGCATTTCTACTCTCTCTCTAAATTATGTAGGGACTTGAGTCATCAGCTCATCAAAGTTATCCAAACATTTATTACATCTATCAAGATATGGAACATCATGATGAAAAACCTTGAATCATAGGTCTCTAGCCTTCATGACTTCTTGTATCCTCATTATTTTTTTCCAATTTAGAGTCCTCTCCCTACACACTTTTGTTTGTAGCTAGTTCATGATACAATATTCTTCCCATAATGGTTTGATGTTAGAAAGGGTGTACTTCCTCATTTTTTAAAGAGCAATCCTTTCCAAATCATTTGGGTCATAGGCCCTAGCTAGGGCAAAGGGAAGTTTGAACTCTGCTAAATACTAATCTATCTCTTCTATGGCATCTTTCCTATCATAAAATCACCTATTTTAGTGTTTCTAGCAACAAAAGAGCCTTTACTCATAGTAGGGCCTAGATAGTTTCTATTCATCATTAGTAATTTCCAAAGAATTCTAACTAGCCTAGTATTTTAGGGACATACCTAGGTAATAAATGGGGAGGTTAAGGACAACCAAATAATCTTATAATTGAAAAATTTTCAAATAAAAAAAACTAGCCTAATCATGACTAAGTACCTTATCTCCAATTGGGCAAGCAGATGGTATAATTAACATTCTCACCCCTCTAGGCACTCTCTCATTTATATCTATTAAAATATTCATGATTGGAAAGACAAAATCATTATAGAAAGAAATGGTACTAGTGTAGGGCTAAAATCTTTGCCAGAAACAAGTCTATAATGGTACAGGCCATGTTTCTCCATTCTCCTCAATAGCCTCGATGAAGTTTGGACTAATGTGCCCTATATTCTTGAAAAGGATGATATGCATCAATAATGAATAATGGAAAAACCTAAAGTTTTCCATGTCCCCTTTTTGAGATGTCTCAATTTCCTCATGCACTCTATCAATGATGTATTCCACAAAATCATAACAGACATTATGATTTAGATCTTGGATATCCAAAGGTTATGATATACTCATAACCTCGGGCACTCATGGTACCATCAATGCCTAGTAACTTCTCAATGTTGAAGATGGTGTATCTAAAATATTTGTAGAATATTTATAATGGTATTAGTTCCCCTACCTTCTTGGGAAACTCTCCCTTCTCTATCTTTGATTTAGGAATGTGCCTTATCATGATAGTTCTAGCATAGAAATTTTTGGAATTCTTGAAGGTTTTATTCATCTTTTATTTCTCAATTTTCTTTGTGAGGGGTCCTCCTAGGTCAAAAACCTCAGTAAAGGTATCCCTATCCAATCCATAAAGGACACTCATATCTTTTCTATGAAAGGCCTTGGTAGTCAGATTATAAGACTTAATCAATGATTTCACCAAATCAACATCAATTTTCACCACTAGCATTATCAATTTTACCATGTTTCTAATCCATGAGTTATAGATTGGAGACTTTTCAAACCTATTTTGATAAAAATACTAGAATAAATCATTCCCATTAGTCTCAGGCACAATGGCATCCTTGTAGAAGGAGTGTACATCTCTGAAGATATGGGCATTCAAAGTTTGAGCATGTGAGGACTCTAGGATAAAATACACCCACTCCTCTATAGATAAAGTTACCAATTTTGGCTTTGCTTTCTTTATGGCCTTTGAAGATCTTTCCACATAAACTTGTGCTATTATCTTTCCTTCCTCTTGTGCCATGATCTCTATAACTAAATATTTTGGAACAATTATTTATCAATACTGGCTCTAAGAACTCTAAAAATTCTTGCAAATTTTGGCGCTCAAATTCTTGTTCCTGATTTATGCAAAATATTGTACTTGAGTAATTAGTTACATCAACCTTTGAATGGAGATAATATTTAGAGGAGCATTTATATATCTTCATGTCGATGTGCTTGGGAAATCTCAAAATTTGCAAAAGTGCAGAGCCACGACATGTACAGCTAGTCATTTAATTCTTTTATGGATATTTTGAAAAGACATAATCTTTGAAATCCTAATGGGGTCTCCAATAGTTACTTTTTACTTATTATTTCCTTCTTATGACCTGGAAACTACAACATCTTACCTTCTTTCACTGCTCCATGGTCTATTCTCTATTGTTGACAACTAACTGTGTGATCAAGAGATCACAAGTTGTAATCCTTTATTTTGCTTCAATTGTGTAGTCACCACCTAATTTTAGCATCAAAACCTAACATTAGTGACCCTAAGATCACCTTCTATTTATGAAGTTATGGCATCATGCATGGTTAAGTTTCTTAAAACTTTTCTCTTGTGACCTAACAACTCTTACACTTAGATTCAAGTTTTACTACATCACATGGTCACGGTCAAACTTCCCTTTATTTTTACTAATTGTGTGAGAAAGTGACCAAACCCTTCTAACTGTCTTTTCCATTTCATAGATAATCATATACATTTATTAACCAAATGCCTAGTCAAGTGATCAAACTAATCTCCCAATTACATCCACACTTTGATAAAACATTTGTTTAAGGTGACTATGAGATTAAAATAACCTTAATTACCTTGCTCAATCATAGTTAGGGAAAGCCTTTATCATCGACCAACTATGATCTTTATTTTTGTAGTTTGATTAGGGTCCTTGACTGAGTGACTAACGATAGTCACATGGTCACACACTTAAAACAAAAGCAGCTCTATCAAAAGATAAAAGATATAAAGTAAAATGCCACTCTCTAGTATTTGAGAAAAATTAAAAGTAGTAAGCCTAAAAATAAGGTTATGCCTAGGGTAAAGTGTAATCATGAAAATCTCAAAGAAACCCTAGGTACCTAACATAAATGATAAATCCCAAAATAATTTTTTTGCCAGGGAATGAAAAACATACTATTATTAACTCAATTTGCTCAAAGGTTTAGAAAATTTGGTGACATAACTTGGGAAAAAAGGGTTATTAGAAATTAGGGCCACCACTTTCTTTGTATCTTCTACCTTTGAGCCCTTCTTATAGTAGGTCTAACCCTAGCTTTCTTAGTAGGTAGAAAAGAGGGTCCTTCCTCTTGCACAAGTGGGGATACTATTGTGTTATTCACAACACATGCCCCATTTCTCACTAGGAATGGGGACCCCCTACTTCTTTCTCCAACTTCCAAACTCATAGTTTGAGAGTTGGGAAAAAATTGTTAGCGTTAAGAGTATTAGAGTCATGAAAATAACTAAAAATTAAAAAAATAAAAAATTCTATATATATATATATATATATATTTAAAAAAATCACATGCCACACACCATGCACTTGGCCCAGCATGGGGGTGGGGTTATAAAACCCCAAGATTTTCCCCAAACACCTTACATTCTGTTTCATTTTTAGAGGAGTGTTGGTCATGACCACTAAGGTAAAGACATCATGTGATACTTGCATTATATTATCACTCCATGCAGTGCTAACATCACGTTCACACCCTAAAAGATTTGCATGATGCTAACACTGCGCCCATTCCCTAAAACATTTTTGTGGCACTAATGCTAAATCCATGCCATCAAAATCTATGAGGTTCTAACACTATGCCTACACCATAAGAAATTGTGTGATGGTGCTAACATTTGTGCTCAAACCATAAACATTATGCGGTAGCATCAAGCCCCCTACCCGCACCTATCATAGTGCACACACATTACAGTATAAACATGGTGGAATATGTTCCATGACCATGGCCATGCATCGTGACACATGCCTGTGGCTACGCACCATAGAATGGCTTCTATAAGTGCATGCACCACCCTAGCTACCTCACACTCCTGAGCACAGCATGTGCGCATCAAGTTTTCACCCACAATTTTTTTTAATTTTAATTTTGAAAAACCAAAAAATAATAATAACAATACAAAAATTTAAAAATTTAAAAATTGTATATATATAATTTTTTTTAAAAAGGGGAAAAAATTAAAAAATAAAAAATAAAAAATTACAAAATACCCAAAATTTGGCATTTTTTTCTCTTTTATGCTTTTTTTCAATTCATAGTTAGTTTTTATGTTTTATTTTTTGGCTAATAAATGTTTTTTCTCACAATGTGCAGGTGATTAAATGGCATCCACATCTGGAGTAGCACCCAAACCTATCATGTTTAAATTCCAAGGCATACCCTCAAAGTTGAGATGCCATGATGACCACACAGAGATTTGAGATACTAACTAAGGACACAAATCTAGGAGCATTCTTAAGAATCTATAACAAACCAATGGACAGGTCTTCCTTGGTATATACATTGATCCATTCTGGGTTGCTAAATGTAGTGTTACACCTTGTGTCAGTAAAATCAACTAAACTAATCATGGCCCTATCACAATGTTTATTTCTTGATGAAAGAGGAGTCAAGAGTGTCATTGGAGAAGTGGTGTTGGATCTATGACTTGATAACATTGAGAGGGTCTTTCATCTTCCAAGAGCAAATAGTTCATTAGACTCTCATATGAAGCAGTTGAGAGATGGTACAAGGAACACCAATAGAAACCGATTGACATCATTCAATCCTCTTAACTCATTGAGAAGCCTCCTTGGGGAAAGATAATAGGGAAAGTGGGTATGACTTGAGGATATATCTAGGAAGACATTAGATACTCTATCATTCTCCTAAGAAGAATCATGGGCTTACCCGCAAAGGGCCACCTCAGCACCTTTATGATCAAATTCATTGAGACCATCAAACAAGCAAAGATACCATTGGACTAGGCCACCACACTAGGTGAAAACTTGTGTGGGAAACTGAGGATAGTAAAGGACAAGAAGAAGTTTTATATGAATTCTTATATGGTATACCTACTTGCAAAAAATGCGACAAACTATCCTAGTTTGTATAAGAGAGGTAGTATGTAGGACCCTAATGCCTGGACATACACAATCTACCCTCAGCTAGTGAAGAAGAAACTATCATCCTAGAGCAAGGAATACAAAATCATGAATGATGCATTCATCTTTGTGATCATTTGATTCATTGAGGGAGACTATGGGAAGAGGTTATCCGATGAAGCCAAAGCACATTTAAGAGCTCTCAGAGCTTACTTCATCCAATTCAAGACGTTCACATATCCTTAGATAGCTAGTGTATTCATCAATCCTAAGAACCTCCTAATATATCCTAGTGACAAATTGGTGCTATTGGAGATTTCTTGGAAAATTGGGTCAGCCTATGAAAAGATAAATAGGTAATGAAGACCTTATTTTGGAATGGCCATTGGTCATTGGACCATATCAAGTGAAGAGGAAATAGGATATTCCATCCTTTGAATGGGAGTAGGAAAATTATCCCCTAGAAGAATAGAACTCTCCTCAGCCCAATTTTGATAATGTTGGGAGAGTGGAGAGTTTGAAAGGAAAGGACTTCCATCATGAGGATGTTGCTGAAGATCACTCGATGAGTGCCATAAATGACTATGATAATCACATTAGGGACTATTGTAGGATGACTTTGTATCTAGCAGAAAAGGCTCTCTAGTTGAACATCTTGGAGGAGATAAAGTGATAGGATTCTAAGGAATTGTTGGAGCCACAAAGTTGCAAAGGAGAAAGAGTGTCACGGGTACCCCACCATCCACTCAAGTAGAACCCTTAGAGCTCTCTTGTTCAAAAGATGAAGTATAGTAGTGGGTGGATGAGCAGAGTGAAGAGAGCAATGATGTTTTCTCAATGTTAGATTTTGATTTCATGATTGTAGGTATAGAATTGATTGGGGATAAGATCAGGGATATCCCTATAGTTGAACATCAACAAGAAGACTAGATGCAAATGCCACTAGATACACAAGGTCCTAATCTTACTCCTCCATCTCCACCATGAATTATAGTGGTAGAATAGGGCTCGGTGACCACTCCACCTCAGAGTTTAGAGGAAGAGCAAGTTCAGAAGGAGCCATCAGTAGAGGAGAGACCAGAACAAATGGTGACCACTGAAGTGTTAGAGGGAAAAATGGTTGAATATTCTCAACCACTTTCCCAAGACATTAAGGTTCAAGCTACAAGGTCTACTAAGAGTAAGGCTACAGAAGGGGAGCCCTCCCAATAGGAGACAACTCCAAGTAGAAGCGATAAGGAGAAGGAAATAGTAGAACACACCCCTTCCTCATCAAGAGCTAGGTTCCCAATAGGGCACATCCTTAGATGGATTTGAAAGTAAATAATGAGGATTACTAAGCCTCAGTTCCATGCTTAAGAGGAATACATTTGTGATATTGTAGAGATCTTGAACAAACTTGAGTCTCCATCACATGAGGCAACGCCATTGGCATTTTTCACCATCATAAGGAACCAAGATTTATTTGCACAAGTGGCTCTCCCTCCTGAAGGCATAGATGTAGAAGGCCTTAGCCTTAAGGATTATGAATTAAAGGATGTTATGTTGGGAAGGCCTACATAGGATTCAACCTTACAAATGATGACTATGGGATTTAAAGAGGTTCTCAAGCACATGGAATAGGATGAGGCTAAACTTCAAGCACTTCAAATGCAAGTTGAGATCTTAAAGGGATATCTAGGTGAAGTCATTGGTCCTCTTGATCCTACACACCCTAAGTAGACTTTGAACATTTTACTTAGAGAAGGGGGAGGTGTACAATTAGACCCATTTTTGAAGGCTTGTCAGGAGTGGCAAGAAATTTTTGAGGAGAAAGGTGTCACCATCATCATAAGGAATTTGAAGTTACTACATGCTATTCAAGAGAATTTGAATAAGATCATAGCAATTTTGAAGCAGGACTTCAGTATCATGGATGAGGTACAGGCTTGGAGTAAGGATTTGTAGACTCTATAAGCCATAAATGGCCAAAGATATCAAGTTTTGATTGATGTATATATCAGAGAAGAATTAGACATGATTGATGATTAGATAGAGAAAATATTAGATAGCAATAAAGTAATGGAGACATTACATGGGGAGATTCATCGGCTCAAGGACCAAGCCCGAGAGTGAATTTTGGATGCAGAGAGACACTATAGTGATGCATGCTTGGATATTTTTGAAGATGAGGAATGAGAAAAGTTTTTACCTATAGAGATAGTAGTGGAAAATTTTACAAATATTTTTGTGGAGGTTACTGATGATGAGGACATCTGACAAGCCTTCAAGATAGAAGAAGCCTTGTTAAAATTTGATACCAAAATTGGAGATTTTGCTGATACCTAAATTAAGGTAGACAATTATAGATAGAAGGTAAAAGATAAGTATGAGGCTTTAGATTTATTAGATGTGGCCAAGATTATTGTGATGATAGATAAATTCAAGGGCAAACATCCAAACATAGCTTTGGGATGAAGAAGAACAAAACCCAGATGCCAGAATTTCAATTTTGACATTCAGTAAAATTTTGAGATTTTTGACCCTATCAAGGTCTACAGGTACATAGCTCCATAGCTCCATGATTCATAGGTGCACCAATAGTTAACTGCTTGTTCCAAAAATAGTTCTTTCCATGCATCGGATTCTTACGATAGTTTAACTTTGATACATGCCTAGTAAAGGACCAACTTCTATTCTTGGCACCTCCAAACACTCCTACTTTGATTGAAGGCTTCCTCCTACTTTCTCTCTCATTTTTTCTATTTTTTTAACATGTAAAGGGCTCATCTAATTAATGAATAAAATATGGATGAAGTCCCTATAAGCACCAGATTAATTGTTAGTCTATATATATTTAGTTTTTTTTAATGTTTTAAAAGCATTTTATTGCATAAAGATATCTCTCATTCTCAACAAAAATTGAGGAGATGATTTCTTATAAATACCCCATTTTAATATGTAACAAGGGCCACTATTACTATGAAATAAAATTATCCTTTTGTTGCTTGCATTTGGAGTGTAGTCATTCTTGCCTGAATGTGTCATATTTTTCTAAATTTTTTTTCATGAGATTGTGATTGAGCTAAAGGTTTATTGCATTGTTTCTGGTTGTGATATCTTTTAGTTCTAGTGTTTGCTATAGATTTACGAATTCTGCTAATGTATCAAGCTTGAGAAGAGATCATCAAATTGTGTCTACATATCTTTTCATCTCACATGAGCACACTTTCTGTGGCCTTGCAATTTGATGAAAGGTGAAATATCATATGATTGATAAGTAAGTGCTAAGTGTTCCATTTATTCTCATGAGAGATGGATTCATGTTGAAACACTACTCATGAAACATGGGTCATTGAGTTTGAATTGAGATCACACAGTTAAATCCTGATAGCAATATCACTATCATATGATTGTTAAAGTTTCTCACCAACGATTGCATCAGTGGATTCTAGGAAGTGCTACTCCTATTTTCATTGGTTTCCTACCAAATTCTTCAAAAGTTTAACTTGTACAATGTTGTTTTCTATAGCTTATGTCCATTTACAATTTCAACAAGTTATTTCAATTTCATGTTATTTGCTTTCAATTTCATTATTTTCTTTACTAACCCCTTGCTAGAATAGGAACTCATTTTAGTTGCATTTGTAGATTGCATTCATTGAAAAACTACAAAATACAAAAGCATTGTTCTTTTGTGTATTATTTTGAGACAATTAACAAATTTACTTTATTCAAATATCATAATAGAACTAGAAAAGACCTCCTCATGAACAATCACATTTATCTTCAACTGGGTGGATTTTGGTACGTCGCAAGACAAATACTAGACCTTAGAGTTCATTCCAAAAGATTAGCTTTTCAAGAGAGTAATTGTGCAATCAATTCCTTCCATTGACCTTGTGCATAACAACCACCCAACAGATACCTCATGTGCTTCCTACTCTAGTTTTTTTTGCCATTATTATTGTTGTGGTTCTTTCTCTTGTTCTAGTTCCTATTCCTACGGAGGCACTTGTATA
The DNA here is from genome assembly GCA_028749045.1 of Cupressus sempervirens. Classification (NCBI taxonomy): domain Eukaryota; kingdom Viridiplantae; phylum Streptophyta; class Pinopsida; order Cupressales; family Cupressaceae; genus Cupressus; species Cupressus sempervirens. Next base: position 732,321,128 of record CM053783.1, on the reverse strand, counting down.
ATATCTTGAGCTTGAGCATCACCTTCATTTTGAGGCTCTTTCATCTTAGGTACTTGTGCTACTTCTTGGGCTTGAAGTTTTTCATCTTTTGGCTTAGCTTTCTTAGGAGAATCTCTTTTCCTCGTCTTTTCCTTTGTCTACCCTGAAGTAACCAACTTCCCTATCATGCTTATATACCAATTTTTTCCTAATTGGAGATTTTGTAGGAAAATTTGGTACTATTACTTTTGCACCTTTACTCTTTACTAGGTGTGTTGTGGCTTGGAAGGTGACAATCTAAGGAACTGGGTCCATCTTAAAGGGCTTCTTGATCTATTCCCTTATCAATTGCATTATATTTCTCACCCTATAATTGATATCTACATTCTCTTCCCTATCAATCTCTACATTCATGATTAGCCTATCAAATATCTTGTCACAATCGTACAAGTAACCCAAGACCTCTTAATTATCTTGTTGGATAGCCTTTAGTGGAATCTCTATCTTCAAGGTACTTCCTACAAAATTTAGAGTCATCCTACAATAATCTCTAATTTGGATATCATAGCCATCTATTGTGTTCATCCAGTGATCTTCTACTGCATCTTCATGAACAAATTTCTTTCTTGCCAAAAGTTAAACTCTACCAATATTGTCAAAATATAGACAAGGGGAGTTGTAGTCTTCTAAAGGATATTGTTCCCATCCTACATCAAAGGTCATGATATCTTGCTTCTACTTTACTTCAAATGGACCTATAGTAATAGGCCATACCCATGTCTTCTTATGTTTTTTCCTCGCTCTATCATTTGGAGATGTGAGTTGTCTTGCAATCTACAATAATATGAACCTATTCCATAGATATCTTAGGAGTTTCTTTAGACTTATATTTGTACCCACTACCCTTATGTAGGTTAATATCTTGAATTGGATGTAGTAGTTGCATATCTCTATAATCCTTGTTGCTGCCTCTACTAACATCCTCTTGGCATAATCACCCTCAATGAACTAGAGAATTTCAAAAATGAAGGAATCATTCACCATTATGTATTATTTGCTATGATCAAGAGCTTCTTCTTTACCAATTGGGGTTATACCACCTAAGGTCAAGCATTAGCATATTTCATGATTCCCCTCTTGAATAGTCTTTCATAGTCAATAGTCCTTGCCACCAATAATGCACCAATTATGATGTCATATAGAAATTAGTGTTTTCCTTGACTCCTACCAGCTACTCATCTATGTTTTCACTTAGTATTCTAGCCCAATCAATTGGTCATTTAGTTGTTCATATGGTCTCAATGAAATGTACCATCCAAATATTCATGTGCCTAGCTACCAATAAACCCATGACCCTACTTAGAAGCATAATGGAGTATTTGATATCATCCTTCTTGTATCCTCTAGTCATGTGTACCTTGCCTACTCTTTGTCCCAATGATGTTCTATCAATCAAGAATGATGATTGTATGGTTTTTGTAGCCTTCTACTCATTATCCTTGTACCATCTTTATGCTTGATGATAAGTAATCTTAACATATTGATCATGGAAGACTTTCTCAATGTTCCTCAGTCTTAAGTCTAGGACTATCTCCCCTATTATGCTCATCACAACTCTTTCTTCTAATAGATTATTCGTTGTCAAGGCCATAACAAGCCCTAGAGATTACACTGATGTGGGATGTGAGGCTACATTAACCAAGCCTAATCTGATAATTGTTGAGACCATCAAGGACCTCTCCTTAGGCTTGTTGCAAAGTACTAGGAATGTGTTATGGTCTATATGTCCCAATTCCATATCTTTGATTTATGAATATACATCTTGCAAGTGTGATTTCTTTCGTGCACCTTGAAACTTGAAGACAACTAGTTTTGGAGCAATCTTCTCTATGAGTGAGGACAATAAGGAAGATATTTGATCTACAAAAAAAAAAAGCACATTAGTCTAGAGGGGTGAAATTTAAACCCTAACAAAACCCTAATTGCTAAAAAAATAACCACAAAAACCTAAACCCTAACAAAACCACTAAAAACCCCTCTTTTTAGCTCTAATATGCAATTTAGCATACCTTGCACACCTTGATAGGTGTTCTAAGTGTGCTAAATAATATTTAAAAGGTTATTGAGTGTGCAGTGTTGCACCTGCTTAGGTGTACACCCTGGGTGATTGCACACATTACATATGTGCTTTTGCTTAAGGGGGGCTTAGTCAATTTTGCTAGGTTAAGGGTGCACACAAGCACAACTTGAAGGGTGGCACATGTGTACACCCTTCTGTTTAGGGTTAAGGTTTAAAAATTGGTTGCATGTGTGCACCATTACCTTAGGTTCTTTTATTTGTGTGATAAAGGTGCACATGCGTGCACCTTGGGGAGATGTGCACATGTGCACCTTTTCTTTAGGATTTAGGTGAGTTAGGCTTATTTTAGGTTTCAAATATGAATAAAGGTGAGCACCTCTACACCTTGGATAGGTGCATAGGTGTGCACCTTTATGTTTGTTAACTTGTCTCTTTGGTGTGTGTTGTGTGTAGGTAGGTGAAGTATAGTGCACATTTAACACATAGTGCACTTGCACACCTTTAAAAGGTGTACCTGTGCGCCAGGTATGCTAGTGCCCACCTTTTGTACTAAAATCACCTTTTAAAATCAATCTCTTAATTTTGGCACCTAATTTTTTTAGCCAAAGGACTAGGTAGGACCTAGACTCTAGGTAGAGTCCCAAAAATAACTCAGACCCCAGACTAGGGGTCTGGGAAAGCAAAAAAACTACTAGGGGGTTCCCATTTCTAGGAGAAATGGGGTATGTGTTGTGAAACCACAATAGTATCTTCATTATTTAGTCCAAACATATTAAGGAGATACTAAATTTTTTTGGGATGGAAGATTCAAAACTAGTGTGTACACCTATGTCTACTAGAAATAGGTTATCTAGGAATGATGATTCTACCGATGTGAACAAGACACAATATAGATCAATGATTGGTAAGTTGCAATATGTTGCTCATAATAGAATAGATATTGCATTGGTCGTTGGGATAGTTTCTAGATTTTCATAAAGTCCTAAGGATAATCATATGATGGCAATAAAGAGAATCTAAAAGTAACAAAAGATTGTGGATTGTATTACAAGAAGAATGATAAGTTTGAACTAAAGGTATTTACTAACTCTAATTGGGTAGGAAATGTTGATGATAGGAAGAGAACAAGTGGTGGTCTATTCTTTCTAGGAAAAAGACTAATTTCATGTACAAGCAAGAAGTGGAACTGCATCTCCCAATCAATAGTTGAAGTAGAGTATGTAGAAGAAGTAGTAAATTGTTCAAATACCATTTGGGTCAAATAATTGTGGAAGGTTTATGAAGAGATTACTGATCTAGTGGTTATCTATTGTGATAGCACAAGTGTTATTAACATATCAAAGAACCTTATTATGCACACAAAGACAAATCACATTGCAATCAAGCTAGTTCAAGATAAAGAAGTGAAATTTGAATATGTGAAAACAAAAGAGAAAATTTTGAACATATTCACTAAATATTTACCTAAGGATGTTTTTGAATATATTAGAGGTAAATTGGGGGTAACCCCCCTAAGAAAAGCTACTTAAAGTTATAGAGAATAATTGCATCAATTGTGTTGATTAGACTATCTTACGCATTGATGTAAACAATTCTACTTTAAGAATTGCCTAAGGTAGTAGTTAAGAAGGACAATATAACAGATCAATCATATGAAGATGACAGATGAAGAATTCATAATTGACATGGAATTGTCTACATAATCAAGATGTATGAGAAAGAGATAAGTATCTTTGGCATTATTGTCAAAGAGAGAGAGATTGCATATTGCATAAAAATTTTAAGAGGGATAGATTATCTAAGATGCAAATAGAATATATGAATCTAGTGGGAGATAATATCTTCGAGAAAGAAAGTGGATGCTGATAGAGACAAGTAAGAGGGAGTGATTAATTAGAAGGAGTTCATAAAATTTTAAGAGGGTTTTCCAAATTAGAGATATGCATCAAAATGAAACTAAGGATATTAATAAGAAATCTGATACATTGAGAGTGTTACTCGAAGACTATAAATTTTTTGGATTGTATGGTAACCTAAAGTATTTATGCAAATATTTTTAGACGTATTTCCATCAATTCCAAAGAGGGATATTGTTGGAAACTACAATTGGAATAGTTATTGTTTTTTCATTGATGTCAAATCTATTGGTGGGTAGTTTTCTATCTAAACTAAATGTCATATCTATTTGACTGATGAAGAGGATATGAGAAGTTTTTCATAACAAAATCATATAGAAGAAAGTTAGAGTTATGAAGAGGACACTACAAATGGACATTGGATTAGTTATACTTTGACAAGATAAAGTGATTGTTTAAATCATGTTACGAGAGGAGAAGATAGTAATGTTAAAGTCTTGAAAGTGTGGGGAAAGATAGACCAAATGTGTACTCTTGACTGAATAATAGAGTAAAATAATAAGGAATTTTGATAAACATTGCAAGTGATGCTAGTGTTAACCAAGCGATAGTAAGTGTTGAGAAAATTTAGTGTTGACCGAGCATCAATATTGACTGAGTGACAATGTTGTTGTCAAGCAAAAAAATTATAGCGACCAAGCAACCTAGTAATGATTGAGTGTCACAACTTAGTGTTGGCTGAGGAATTAACAGTATTTTAAATATTTGTGAGGAATCATAATTTCTAGTTGACTAAGTTTATTTCTTGGGATATGGAAAATTTTTAAAGATGAGGATTGATGAGTTGGATCATTTAGTTCTAGTAGAGGATTAGGTAATCAATTTAAGAGATGAATTCAAGGAGAAGTTTCTAGAAAAGAAGAGATAAATAGAGTGATGATTAAATACATTGTATCTAATGGATTGAATCATGAACCCTAAGATCTATGGTATTGATTAAGTAGAAAAAGATTTGAACTACCTATTTAAAAAGGCATGGAGGAAAATTTTCTAGAGAGGTGTAGAGAGTGCAAAGAGAAGACTATATACGTGTAAAGAAGTTCTAGATATTTGGAGTTTTTATTGATGTTTTTGATTGGTGAATCTAAGAAGAAGCCTTAATTGAGTTGAGAAGAAGTGAAGGGTGATTGCTTGAAGGGTTTACAAGTCAATCAGAGATTGAGATGAAAATGGAGGCCAGATAGTGAATTAGTATTAGGAGTTGAACAAAGATTTGTACATGCAAAGTGAGTTATAATTAACTAGATCAAACATGTTACTTTCTAACCATTTTGAATAGTTTTTTGAAATCCTTTAATCCAGGTTGACCTAATAGTCATAAAGACTTAATAGTCTATGTAAATCATTTAATCAAGTGACATTCTAATGGAATGTTTTAAATATTAGAAATTTGTTCAGCACTCCCCTTAGGATTCATGACAAGGGCTTAACCACCTCCTATGTACTATAAGTTGAGTGGTTGTATCAAGAATTGATAGATTAGTCTTTTGGTGCAATAGTAACCCCACTCTAATAAGTGGTATCAGAGCTTGATCATAGGTTTGACTCCTAAGACCCTTGGGTAACGATGAGGAGGAGATTGTTAGAAATTTTTCCAGCACTCCCCTCGAGATTCATGACAAGGGCTTAACCATCTCAAGTGTACTATAAGTTAAGTCCATGGTTGTATTAGGCATTGATAGATTAGTCTTTTGGTGCAATAAAAACCCCACTCTAACACTAAAGTCATCTAATAAGGCCACTCCTAATAGGGTGATTAAATCCTTTAACCAGTTCACATTTAATATTGTGTATTGTAACCTTTAATAAGGTTGGCTCCTAATAGGACTCACTTTAGAAAAATTAAAATTGGTGACGTGTTGCTAGTGGTTTTTCTTAAATTGTGTTTCCACATTAAATCCTAATGTCAAAATTGTGTGGATGTTATTATGATGATTTACTTATTAAAGTTTGCATTTTGCAAATCTATTATTTTAGAATAATGGATTGCTAGATAATGTTGAAAATAGTTTATAGTAGAGGTCAAGTAATGGAATGATAAGATCTAAAATTGTTTAAGTGTTTGTTTGTTCAATTGGTACATTTGTACCTTGGATAATTGATTCACCCCCCTCTTAGTTATTCTAAATATTCTAACAATGTGTCAAACAAATGACCTTATGAAATTTCCTCCCTTTGATGAACATCTCCTTCAAAGCACCTATATTGGATCAATCTAATCTACAACCAAAAATATATCAAGTGCCAAAAAACACTATTATACAAAAAATATTACAAAAGATCTCTAAGAATATCTCTACTAATTGTGACCATAGCCTCTAAGGATTAGTACCATATATCATATTTAGATGAATGAAATATTCTTTGAATGTATTGGACTAATGTAAATCTACATCAATTATTTTGCACTAGGTGGGTCCATTACTACAAGAATACTTTTGAGACACTCAAAGGTCAATGGTTTAGTAAATATATCTTCTATCTAATATTTTATACTCAGATATTCTAATCTAATTTCCTTACCAAATTTCTCTCTCAAGAAATGATACTTAATTCTAATATGCTTAGTTCTAGAGTGTAAAACAATATTCTTAGACATGTTAATTGTACTTGTGTTGTCATAATGCATAATAGTATGTTTTGAAAATGTAATACCAATATCCTTTAGAATCTATTTTATCCACACAGTTTTATTATAGTTTTTTTGTTGGTGCTACATATCATGTTCTATTATAGGTTGAGAAATACAATCTTACTTTTTGCGCAACTGAGATACTAACTTTCCTCCAAGAAAAATTGCTCCTCCGCTTGTACTCTTTATTTCATCTACATTTCCTACCCAATTAGCATTAGTATATGCATATAATGTAAAATAATTATCTTTATCATACCATATACTCAATTATAATGTGCCCTTCAAATATCTAAAAATCATTTTTTTTTGTTGTAAAATGTGTATCCTTATGATCTTCTTGATACCTTGTTGTATAATTCCAACCACATTAGCAATATCTGGTCTTGTATGAGTTAAATATTGTAAACCACCAATCATAGATATGTATATTATTTGCATAGAATTAGGTGAATCATCCCTATTATGCAATACCAAATCTAACCAACAACTCCTTAAGATACTTTATAAGATATGAAAATGCCATTTTATTTTTTGTATTTGCAATCCCAAAAAGTATTTCATCTCACCAATCATAGACATTTCAATTCATCTTTCATCTCATCAACAAACTTATTACTTGCTTCATCACTAATTTGGATCTCTTCCCTTGATGGAAAATAATAAGCTATATCTTGAAGAGGGAATTCTCACAAATGATTCTTCAATGCTTGATAGAAAATCTCATTACTTGAATGCTTGAAAATTTTGAATACTTGAACTCCTTGAATGCAAAAGGAAAAATATGGACTTGAGAGCAAGAGATTGAAAATATGAATCTTGATGTGTAAGTGTGATTTATGAAAATGAAGTCTCCAAGTCTTCTTATGTATGAGTTTTTGGTTAGGAAAATAATACAAGCTAGTAGAAGAACAAAATGAAACTAATAAAAGCCCAAGAACTTATAGGACCTAAGGCCCAAAATTACTAGGGACTAGGTCGACTTGGTTGATCTAGTCCTAGACAAGGTTGACCTATTCCTATACTAGGTTGGCCTGGTTGACCTAGTCATTCACTAGGTTGACCTAGGAGGACTAGGTCAACTGGGTTGACCTAGTCCATAGTATGTCAACTTGGGTGGACTTAGTCTTGGAGATTAGATTAGATGAGCCATAGGAAGCTTAGGAAAATTCAAGGAGAAATAGGATGAAAATTGGAAGAAGAGGGGAGAAAAGGAGATTGAGCATAGGCATATCTATGGTCTGAAGAAGGTATTATGGAGATGGAACTAAAAGGTCTTAAAAAGGAAAGTGAATTCATTTTAAGATGTTACAAGTATAAGAAGAAAATGAGATGGGAATTGGAAAATAAGAAATACAATCAAATACCGTTCAATCTTAGAGAAAATAAAAATGTAGATATGTCATCAATGCTTGATAACCCTTGATTTCACAATGAAGTAAGTGCACGATATGTAATAATGAGAGGATAATAATTTCATAAAAGAACTAAAGGTCAATCTCTAACATAATCAAGGTTATATAGACCTTGATCAAATTTTTCCAAGCATGTAGCTAGATTTACACAATAGAGAAAATAATGATAATTGGAGAACCAACAAGATCAACTATCAATTACAATAAGTCTACAAACTTATAGTATACATGCCAAAAAAACATGCTTAATTATAATAAGAAATATTTAGTTTAAAGCTATACAGCTTCTAGCTACTAACAAACTACCTAGAGAGATCCATCATAATGCCTTATTAATACTTTGTGACTTGTAGGTTAGTCCAGAAAGGATTATTTTATCTAAGAATACAAAAATGTATTACAAGTATAGGATAAGAACCAAATTACATAAAAATATATTCATAATATGTGAAAAGCATTTTGATACAAGATATAAGTTTACATGTAAGCAAATACATTGAGATATGTACCAACTAAAATCATCGACCAGAAAATAGGATCGCAATATTGGGAATCACACACAAGTCAAGGAACAATCCAGAACAATAGCAACCTAAGATGATTTTCACGTAACTCAAAAAAATTATAACCAAATAGAATAAAAACCTTAGATATGGTATAAGACTTGATCTATAAAAATAACATAGCTATGCAATTCAAAACACAAAAATCTAAAGGATTGAGTCTAGAATAACTAAACGGGAACAAACAAGAACCGAAGAACAAACATATTTTTGGTTGATGCAATATTTCCACAAACTCAAGAAAATCTTGTATCAAATACTCAATGTTATTGAAAAGTAGGTCCCTCACTTTGATGCTAGAGAAGAATCAAGATGATTCGCCTCATTCTAAGAAATCTATGAAGAATCTTCAACTAGTTTGTCTTTCCACTTCATAGAATACTTCTTATATCATTTACCCCTTGTAATAATATGAACTTTGATATCAAAATATCTTCTATTTTCTCTAAATACTTCTTGGAATACTTATGCTCCACATTTAGACCATGTAATAAACTCAAATTAGACTCATGATACTCACACAAATCTACAACATTAGAGATAGGTGATATATCCATATCCTCTATGACTCCACTTCATAAGCATTTCTTGAATCAAATTTCATTGAGATCCTACAATGTCCAAACTTATTCATCCTCAACTTAGTATAAGTACCAATACGAAATCTTGTCTTCTTCAAGAATCCATAACTTTATTTCTTACTAGAAAATCCTTGTCTCCTTTACCTATCTACCTTCTCCATATTCTTTTGATCCATCATTTCCAAATGTTGTCTAACCTCCTCATGTAATGACTTCATTAGTGCTACAAAATATATTCTTTGACACTCCTCTAAATCTAATGACTAATATCCCTCAATTCTAACACTTCCTTAGGATCTATTCCTATAAATTTCTAGTCATCCAATTCATTGATATATTATATGAAAACTCTTCTTGTGCTAAAACCAACTCATAGTTACTATTCTTATCTCTAACCAAAATCCTTAATAAGTTCCATAAACTTTGATTTACAACCTAAAAACTTAGTTGATGGATGCTTGTACCATCCATTTATATAGAACAAAAGTTTTTGTTTCTAAAGAGGGGTTATAATAGCTAATTGGATCAACAGTTTGTAAGTTATGCTTTAAAGAAGTTTGGTAATCCAAAAATATAATTTGTAAATTTTCTTGAGTTGATTCTATCTAATAAAGTGTAATGAAATAATATAATATGAGGCTGATTTTCCTTAAGCATTAGGGATAAGTGTCTATAACCTTCTCATGTGGTGGAAAATGTCTCTATAAGGAAGTCCCATAGATTGTCTAGGGAAATTTTGAGTGACAATCGCAACTCTATCTTGTAGGTTATTGTAAGGAAGGTTTTCATATTATATTTTTGAATTTTATAATTCCACAATTATGGAGATAACAAGAAGCCTGTATTTGTTGTTTCTTTATTTTATGTTGTGTGTTTCGTAATGCCCCACTAGGGAACCCAAAATAAATTAACCTAAGTTTTCACTAAGTTTTCCAAAAAAAAAAATTCTTCTAAAGATTATAACAACAAGAGATAACATAGAAAAAGAAATAACTTACATACATACAAAATAATATGTACACAAATTTCATTTCTTAAGGGTTCCATGATATTGAATCACATACAGAAGTTTTATTAATACTAAATCTGATATATAACAAAATCCACATCATAGAATAACCACAAGTATGAATCCAATTAAATGATATATAATTACATAAGATGCCAAATGGCATAACCAAAATGCATAATCATCCATTGTACAAGTCATGGTGTATGAAATTCTCATAGAATATACATTATGAATAAATACAATCATCTCATAAGATCTCTAATAATCAAGTACAATATATCAAAAAATAACCACTGAACATAAACACAAGATCCAAATGAACAAAACAGTTTCACAAGTACATCTAGCAACAACATCTAGCTATAAAATCTCAATGATATAAAAAATAGTACCACCCGACCTTATGGAACCTAAATGGCCCACTCCCACCATGCAGAGGAGATAATCTCAAGTCCCAAATGGATTTCAATCCCAAAATTTATAACCAACATCTAGGTCAAAGAAAACTTGATAGCAATCCATCTCAATGGTACAAAGGCACAAATAAAATCTAAACCCAGAGGAAAAAAAGAGATGTAGGAAATATACTATGTTGGGCAAGAGTCATCACATGAGCCAACTCTAAGGTTACCATGGCAGCCACTCTGGACTCCAACCCTCTAGTGACTATTCAACATCAATATCCTTTCTTATGAACAAGGAATACTAATGAGGAAAGGTCACAACCAATCATCCTCTCTACTCCCATCCTAGTCTATACTAACACTTGAGGCATGGGCGAGGTAAAACATTGACTCTTGTTAATTCATTTTAAACCCATTTAATAAAATGTTATCACTTATTAATACAACTTATAATGGGTTACCCAGGAAAAATCTTTAGGGCTCTGGCCTCCATTCCAAGCCAATTCCCAAAAAATACATAGATAATGTACCCTAAGCTCATGAAAAGTACAACTCATAAATGTAAGGAAACTCAGGTGTGGAAACAACTTCCTACACTAATCTTATAAGGAAAGTATGATGCAAATCCTATTTAAATCTTCTACACTTACAGATTCAATATCATGTAAACAATAATATTGCAGCCAACCATGCATACAGAAAATAGACAGAGAAAGGAACACATAACACAAGGATTTTCCAGTGGGGAAAAACCTTTTGGTAAAACAACCCCACCCCTTCAGAACCTGCACAATGTATTATCTTCAACACGAGGTTACAATACACTTGCAAGGCAAGTTCAACATCAACAACAAAAGACTCCAGCAACTACTCGCAGTACCAACAATACACCTTTTTCACATCGCATCTCTTCATAACACTAAAAATGCTTATATCATGTGCTTCACTTTAGGGCTACTCCCAAATGGTAAATTGTATTAGGGTTTTACCATTCTTCGAGAAAATAGAAACACTAAACCCCACTATTGGGGTAGAGTGTACAGTACTCAAATATCTTAGTTTCCACATGTCTTCACCTGTCATTGAATCTTCCTAACATAGCTCTTACATGTCATAGGAATCTGTCATAATTGTTTTAGTCATGATCTACTTACACACAATTCAAGATGTCGAAACATCAACATTATTTGCAAGAAATACATTTTACAAAACAAATAATAAGAATAGGAATTATACAAGGTTGAGACACCTTATTCCTAACAATAAAATCACAATATTCATCTCAGTCCTTATACAAGCAACTAGAAAGCACCAAAAGATAACTAATTGAAAAATCAAAGGTTACAACAAGAAAATCACATTAATCACCTCATTCCTATACAAAAAAAACTAGAAAGCACCAAAGGATAACTAATAAAAACTTAAAGATTACACTAGGAAAAATCACACCATTCTCCTCAGTTCTATACAAGCAACTAGAAATCACTAACAAGAAACTAGTCAAAAATCATCATAGAAATATGTGAATACATCACAATGGTTAGAAATAAAATATCATGACCAAATAATAAACATTGAACTATATCTCAAAGATCAAAACATAAACCATGACATCTCATACAAGATCATAAAATAGTCACTCCCAAGGATCTGGTAACATCCAAAACTAGTCAACCTACTAAGTCAACCAAAAACCCAAGACAAAGTAAAACATACATCACAACAAGTGTAGTTTCATAGTTTGTTTGGTTTTGAAAGCATAAGATTTTGATTTACAAACAAAGTTCAATTTTTTATTTTATCAAGTGTTATATTTACTAAGATTTTCAAATTTATATAAAATCATTCACATATTAATTAAACCCTTTTCAAAATAACATTCTCAACATTTTTAAATAAGAAGTTGCTCTTAAATAACAATTTGTTTGGTAAACAAATTTGTCCTTTCTTGCTTCTTAGGAATATGACTCTTAGTGCCCAAATCATGAACAATATCTAGTTACAATAGTTGAAAAGTCATTATCTAATTACTGGCTTTTCTCTAAATTGGTAGGTATAGCTCCCTTATGGAATGATATGCAATGAATTATTTTTTGATCCTAAAACCAACACAGGGTATGCTCTTAACTCGAGAGTAGAAGAGGAAGACTGAATTAAGCCTAAACAAAACTTAATCCAATCAAGGAGAGCTTTCTAGTCTATGAACCAAATGGTAGAACTCACACATCCTATGAATTCATACACTTAGCACTTAATTAATGTACAACAACTATTAATAGAGATATAAATGAAGTAATGAAAAATTTCTAATGAGTCCTCCAAATATTCCACAACACATCCTAATATGATTATTCACAACCTTGAAACAAAGGAATGAAACATCATTTCCTTCCTATTGTAACTTGGTTTAAGAGAAAGAATCAACTAATTAACAACTATCAACTAACTAGAATAGAAAATAATTGACATAAAATACACTTCAATTAACTCTGCAACATCAAGTATCCTACGACAAAAAATTTTCAACCCTCCATTAATCATTCAACTTCATACATATAGAGTTTGAGAGATGACCATTACAATAGGAATTTTAATCGGTTCATCTTCTGAGGATGAAAAATGGCAAGATACCAGTTTGTCATATTACAAAATTTATAAAATTTTCAAAGTTTACAATAGAAAATGAAAAGGGGGTGTTAGCTAAATCACTTGGACTTCTTTCCTTTTTCAGTTTTTCCTCTATATGCTTTAGCAACAATTATGCTTGGAATCAATTCTTTGTGATTAGGCACATGTACATTAGTGAATCTTAAGAGCCACTTTGAATGCTCTCGAGCCAGCTCCTTCATTGCATTTAGCTAACTTGTCAATTTTTCAATAGCCATGTGTACACATCCACCAAGCATCTATAGCTCTATCACTTTGTTTTGACTGCTTGAATCCATTCCCGATAGGTTACTCAAGTACATGGAGAAGTTTTTCTTCATTACCTCTACTCCAATAAGAGCTTTCCCTTGACTGCTAGTTTTTGGATCAGTGCATAATCTTTTCATCAGTTCAAATGCCTTGTCTAGAGTTCTCTTCACTTTATCTCTTGTTTCCTTGAGTCCTTCTTCAGGATCTTGAATCATCTCTAGCTTGAATTTCATACCCTAAAGCCATTCAAATAGAGGCTCAGTTCCTTTCTTCAAAATTTTTGCTTCAACCACCTCCTTTGCCTTCACTTGGATGATCACTTTTAGGAGGGAAATGCACTCATCACATCTTGCCTTCTCCACATCCAAAGTGTTGCAATTAGATATGTTATTATCCTCCTCAGTTTCCAATCGAAGGATAACATTTACAATTTGATCGATCAGAGCAACTACATCCGCATTGAGTTTCTCATTCCATTCTTTTTTGATCTATCCAAAATGCCTATCTTTCTAAAGCTGTGAGATGAAAGCTTGCACTTCTTCTGTTGTAGGGTTCTTAGTAGTAGGCACACCAGTAATGGTTGCCAATGGAATAACTAATTGCTTGATAAATATTTTCAATTCTTCTATCTTGGGCTTCATCTTGATTTTTGACAATTTAAGGCTCTCCAATTGTTCTTCTATCACCTCATTACTTGATATCCATAGGCCCACTTTTGTATCATGTCTAGCCGCTCCAAGATCAATTGAATGCAGAGTGAAATCATCAGGCATCATGTCTTCAATTCTCCCTGCTTTTTTTTGCTTTGCTATCTTCATGGTTAAGTTTCCTATTTCTAGATCTTGCCCAAGTATTGATAGAGTCTTCTACTTCTTAGCTTTCACTATTGCAGACCCAAAGAAAACTGCTTGAGACACAATATCTTTTGCAAGGATACTCTCCTCTTTTCTCTTTCTCTTCCTTTCTAAGGTGTCTTCTAGCCAGGACTCTGTACTAATCACTTTAAAAGCAGCCCAAAGTGACTCTATACTAAAAAATTTCTTCTTCACTAGAGTCACTACCATTGTACTTGCAAAAAAAGGATTTTTGGGATCTTCAAAAAGAAGCCTAGATGAACTTGGGGCTTTCTCTTCTTCTTGAGTTTTCTTCATAGCTTCATTAGATTTAGTGGACTCCCTGCTACTACTCTTTTCATCCCCAATCTCTACTATCTAAATGGGGGAACCAGTTGACTTCAAAAGAGTAACACTTGGAGATGGAATAGGGCTATTATGAGGAGATGGAATTGGAGTAATGTGAGGAGATGGAGTTGGAGTGGCATGAGGTGGTGAGACTGGAGCAGTAGCACCATCCTTCAACTCTTTCATCCCTTTTTCTTAAGTTTCAGTTTGAGCTCCAATAACTGGTAGAGAACCACCTTGGCAAGTTGGAGTTATTGAAATGTTCTTCTCTGGGGGTTGATCACCTCCTCCTATAGATTGAGTTGGTCCTTGAGTAGCCATGGTTGTAACACTAGGTGTGGTACTCTAGGAAGAAGAGGGAGTAGCAATGGCTAGAGAAGCTTGAGCAGTCTTGCTCTTACTTTGGCTCTTTTTTTCCATCCACTCGACCCATTTTTTGGCTCTCTTGACAATTCGAGCCATCATAACATCAAGGTCTTCTTCTATATCAACATATGGCTCAGAATTGATTGGAGTATTTCTCAATTTGGTCAAATATGTATTACTATACATATTTTACCCATCATCTTCTAAACCTTCCACATCCAAGTCAATGCCATATGTCTTTATTTGATCCACTGTGAGTTTGGAAAAAGCACGGTCTCGGCTCTCCAACTCATCTCTGCAATCTGCCTAGTAATCTTCTATGGTAGTTACGTGTTTGATTACACTTCCAATTTGAAGCACATCTTTGGCATATCCATTAGGGTCAAACATGGGCCTTACCACTTCATATTCTTCAAGTCTATATTTGTTCTGCAAGACACAAATAAGAAAATGATGAGAATTAAATAAAATAATTCCCAAATTGACTGATGATCGCCATTGCTTCTGGACTGAATCTCCACTCTAGACATCCTTGGAGTTCCCTGCATATTCTCATTGTGAATCCATCATTTACCCGAATATACTCCACATAACTATTTTGTAACTACAAGCATGGATAAAATTCATAGCTTTTCACATCATTAGGAAAATTCTCTATTCTAGGGAGTCCTGACCACAATTGTAGGGAAGCCAACATATATATCAAGAAAGAAGACATATAAAATGAATTGTAGAACTTAGCTGCATTGAGAGCCCTAGATAGATGTTCACTAACCTCATATGCCCAGTCAACATACTGTGTATCTGAGAAAATAATTTGCACCAAAAAGAAGTATTGTTCTACAAAATTAAGGGCTTCTACCTCACCTTTAAGTCAATGCAAGAGGACCAAAATGTCCACAATCTTAGGCTTGAGATCAGTGCTGAAAAGGGTTTTAGGGACCTCACTCTTAGCTCCCTTGGCTAATGGAACCAAGATCTCATGATCTTTTTTTGCCACACCATCTTCTTCAAAGAGAATTCAAATGTAGCTCCTCCAATTGTTAATTCAGAGAAATCCTCTCATTCTTGAATCTGCAGGTAGTTCACTACCGCTTACCTATCAATTGAGATTAGCACTATTTGATCTGGTAGTAAGATTTTCTTTATATCTAAATTATAATGATTGATTCATTCAATAATCAACTCTAGAGCTTGTACTACTACTAGAAATCTAGCTACCTCTACTAATCCACTTCCTCAAAGTTTCTCTGTTATGGGGTGAATTAGCTCCACCCTTAGTCTCCTTTGGAAGTCTTGCATGTCAAAGAAATAGAGTGAAGTGTTTGTAATATTTTTCCATGTTGACTTAACTCCACCTAGCCCATCAAAACTAGCAAATCTTGTGGTCATCTTGTCTGATATTGAGGTGAATTGAAACTCAACAATTGCAAATAATGCCAAGAGTAAACCCTGTAACTCTAAAAGTTTTTGAGAGCACTATTCAATACAATGACATAATAGTTTAATAAAGAAAGTGATAATTTTAAAATTGGTTATGCTTATCTTTATATAAGAACCCTTGATCTGCCCATTGAATTTCATGATCCACACCACACGAGCAAATTTAAGGATAAATTCATTGGATTAGTAAATGTGAGGGTTCTAATGGATTTTCCCTTGTCCTTTCACTATTTCTATGAGTCCAACAATAACTTTCTTTTATTATAGACTTATTTTCTATTTTAACCCAGTTTTGAAAAAATAAGAATAGAGTACTCCTTCAGAAGAAATCTGCCCTTGATCTGCCCGTTGAATTTCATGATCCATGCCACACGAGTGAATATAAGGATAAATTCATTGGATTAGTACATGTGAGGCTTCTAATGGATTTTCCCTTGTCCTTTCACTATTTTTGTGAGTCCAACGATAACTTTCCTTTATCATAGACTTATTTTCTATTTTAACCCAGTTTCGAAAAAATAAGAACGGAGTAATCCTTCGGAAGAAATCTGCTTGACTAGATTTGTTTAAAATACCTTCACAAACTCAACTGATTTGCTTCAATTATATTTCCCAAAACATCCCATGATCAATTTACACAATGACTATGCTTGCAGGAATGATTTTCCATTACATGTAGAAAATTGTTCTTGAGGGTAGAAAGCTCGCGGAGGAGAAGGCGATTTCAAATTTTTTGCTTTTGCCCTTGTTTTACCTTCTCTACCTAACCACTTTACTTTAAGCCTTCATAAAATATAAAAATGGCTTCGCAAGTGAAAAATGGGACCCACTGACTCACTTTACCTTTTCACAAATGCCTTTTCAAAAAACTAACTTCTTGGCTCGAAACTTGCCAAGGAGAACCTATTTTTGAGTTTTTTGCCGATCTTTTTTTTATCATCTTAGTTAGTTTTGAATGATTTCTACAGTGAAAAAATGGCAATAATTGAATGATCTATCCATAACATAATTCACCTCTCTTTATTTAAGCTCGCAAATCACACTTGTAAATCTCAACAGAGTTTCACCTTTGGGGTGCGAAAACCCACCAAGGAGAAGACAAAACTAGATTTTTTGCCAATTCAACTTTCTTTATGTTCAGAACAAAATGATCTGCAATTAAGTTCATCTGAAGTAACATAATTCAAGAATCTCCATCGAGCAAGGTCCTAAACTACCCAAAGAAAACCCACCCGGCCATACAATGTGGGAGAAGGGAAAAGATGAAAACCTGATGGAGATACTTATCACTTGAGGAAGAAAGGACCAACCAACTTGACCAAACTACACACAATACAAGTTAATTTCCACTTTGCAAAATTGGTACATGGTGAAAAGTTGGGCAACAAATTTTAAAAGAAAATGTCTATTCAAATTTTAAAGCTATATACTATTTAACAACATTTGATAATTAAGTATTATTATTAAAAATTATTAAGTTATTATTAATAATTATTATTATATTATTATATAATAATTTTTATATATTTATTAATAATAATATTCATTAATATTGAAATAATAATATAATTAATAGTAATATTATTATTATTATAGTTTTGAAAAAACATAACCAAAAAAAAAAACTCTATGCAATTTTATATCACAAACCCCATGTGGGGAGGCCACAAGTGGCCTGGCTAATTTAGCAATCTGTTGCCTTGGCAACGCTTGCTGCCTTGTAGCGTGCCTACCATTGCAGCCAAGGGAGGGAGGTCAAAACCTCTCCTCTCTCCTTTTTAATTTTAATTTGTTTATTAATTATTGTGCTTAAATAAAAGAACACCCCTCCCCCCCCCCCTCCCTTCATTTAATAGTTTTTTTTTTATAAAACCTAGCAAAGGCCTAGTATACAGATAATTTCCAACAACCCCTTTTTAAATTTATTATACATATGCAACAAAATGGAAACAATCAAATTTAATAAGTAAATTTAGTAATCCAAAAACAAAAAAAAGTTAAGTTTTCTCAAACAAGGGTTTCAACCCAAATTAATTCTGAAAATAGATCCATAATAATCATGGAGAAGATAGAGAAATTTTGAAGGAAAACTATTGTGCAAGTCTCAACAAGATCCTACCTCGATCTGATACTAACAAGACGAAAGGAAAACTAATGTGCAAATCTCAACAAGATCGTACCTCGATCTGATACTAACTAGACAAATGCTTAGAGTTCACAAGAAATTCTTACCTTCTTGAAAACCCTCTTTCTCAAAATTTGCTCCTCCAAACCACTATGTGGAGAAATAAGCTCTAATTTCTTAAATAAAGAACTTTCTCCTTTAGATTTTTAGTCTTACAATCACACAAACCCTTTTTCTTCATTATTTTATTTTAGTTTAATTTCATGTGCAAACTTTTTACATTTGAATTAAAATAAACTTTATTAAATTTATTCTCTCTCTTTTATTAAATCATAAGATTCCTTTAATAACATATTTATTAATTTAACTAATAATAATATTTAGATTTTATTATTAAAATGAAACTCCTAAATAAATTATTATTAAATTATATAAATATAATTATGTCAAATTTGGAACTTTAATTAAGTCTTTTAAATTTAATTCTTCTATTTAATTAATTTCTCAATTAATTAAATATAATTAAAATTTGATTTTTCTTTATAATTTTTTTGTTAAATTAAATCATTTAATAATATTTTCATTTAATTTAATTATAACTAAAAATCACAACAGACCCACAAATCCAAATAAGAAAACCCATCTGAAAGACAATGCACATATTCAAACTCAAGGGTCAAAATCTCAAATTCATGTCACTTTGACGAATTTGAAAGGGTGAATATCTCATATGCTTGACCTGTTTACTAGGAAAATTGGCTTAGGGTTAGGATTTGGACTCAATAACTATCTTCCCTCTTTACCATTGAGATATTGTGATAGGGCATGCTCATCCTAGCAATTCTAGGAAGTCAATGTCTGGTACTTGTAATCTATATAAAAGTCAATGTTTGGTACTTGTAATATATATATATATATATATATATATATATATATATATATATATATATATATATATATATATATATAAACTAAATAGGAAATGACAGGGAGTGGTGCATTGTGTAGATCTCAACTAGAAAGTGACTATGACTCCCTCTCTCAATCACATCAGAAATGTAAAACATAAAGTAAAACATACATGTACACCACACACATGCAAGTATGGGGTAAGTATCCACAGAAACTGCATATAAATCATCCATCTAACTATCATTATGACATAATTAAAATCATTGTTTACAAGCATCATCATCAAAAGATTAATCGTGTATTCATCAAAAGATTAATCATGAACACATGAAATGACTATGTATCAAGTATCTCATCAAATATATAGCTGAGTATGAAATAACATCCAATCAAATTAGGTAATCGAGTACCACTAAATCATAAAACATAACCATAAGGTTGTCCTAAAATAATTCAGCAAAAGCACATGAAAAGTAAACTAGGGGTAGGCATTACATGTCTGTGGTATTAAAAGGAGCACCCTTCATCAATTAGTATCAAAATAGGTTCTACCAAGTGTGCACATAGATCACTGATTATGAGGTAGTTTTAACTAGGATCATGGATTAGGCCAAGCATGTAAATAAATTACTGATTGTGAGGTAGTTTACACTAAGGTTTCAGGAATAGGCACAAAAATGCCCCCATGAAATAAATGAGATAGATGAGTTAGAGGTGTAATAACTAAGGTTTTAGATCCCTTCGAAGAATAGATTCTTACACTACTACATTTTGACCTAAATTGTCAAAGTAGGCCATCACAATTATGACAACCACCCATCACCCAAGTGATAGAACCACAAATTGGCTCCTGTAAAATGGCTATTAGAAAGGGAATCCATGATAATTGTGATAGATAAAAATTTCATAACTTGGAAGAAGGAAAAGGCAAGAGTTCATGTTGACATTGCCACAATTGTGACATCCATGTGACAGTTGTGTTGTGGAAGTGACATTGATTTGTCATAACAAGTAATCATAATTGTGATGGTTTTATGATAGATATATGATGCAAGTGATGGCTAGCCATTCAAACGTGTCGTCACAATTGTGATGGCTAGCCAAATTATTTTTAAAAAAAATAGAAAATTCATATTATACCCCTCAATTTGATTACTAGATTTCCTTCCACTGAAATAATCATATTGTGCCATCTTGAATGTTGCAGCCTACAAAATCCAAGTTGTAGAATTGATTTATAAAAACAACTCATAATTATCAGATTAAGTTATTAGGTTTTTATAGCCCCAGGTATTTTTCTCTCTATGTTGCTTGGCTACCCATTTTATTAGCTTTTTTCATAAACCCTTTTTTTGGTCATCTACATTTGTTGATATTTCAATTGGTTTGAAAATGTGTTACTATTTTTTTGAATATATTTGTGTTAAGGACTGATTCATCATTAGAATGCAAGAGAGGCTAAAGAAAAAATTAGACATTATAGTAGATTGTAGAAATCTTTAAACTTTTGGAGAGCTTTAAGTTGAATTTATTTCATCATATATCTCTACAAATGGTACTGTTGTCACTTAGGTTTGCACCCTTGTCCAAAGCCTATGCATGAGAAAAACCTAGTGAAACATGGAAACAACCTCCAAATTGTGGGACTTGAACTATGAGGTTGAGTCTCTGGAGAAGGCTGACTTCCTCTTACTATCAAGATGCACTTAACTACTCTTGGAGAGGAAAAAAGAGAAGGAGAGCATGAAAGCAAATCTACCTAATCTAATCTAAAGAGGTGATGCACCAAAATAGAGTGTTCAGACCAAAATCTACCCATATATGCACTATTGAACTAGAATGAAACTAAGGATATACATGTTCAGACTTTCTTTAATCTAATAATCACATGCAAATTAGAAGACCAAGATGAATGACACAAGGAAAGAGAGATTCATTTATATTATCATTCATAGGCCAAGGAGATACAGTCATGCAGATCATAGATCTCTACAAAAGACTAGTAAGAGGCAAAGAGTTCTTGCACTTTCATACCAATGGCTGAAAGAGATAAGATAAAAAATCATGTACTTCAGAGGCACAAGGGAATTTACACTGAGAATCTATAGAGCTGTAATAGAGAAAATAGAGAAAGGTTGACCCTACAAAATTCATTAAATTTTTCCTTTATAGCTCAGGCATAACTCAGGTGTCCTCCAACTATAATTACTTCGCAATAGCTTGCCATTAAGTCCTATAGAGAACAATCATGGAGAAAATCTAATCTAAACATAGCTTTTTGGTACCATGAAATCTAATTTTTAACTAAAATAGGGCCTCAAAAAGATAGAGGCAATGCTAT
The DNA here is from genome assembly GCA_028749045.1 of Cupressus sempervirens. Classification (NCBI taxonomy): domain Eukaryota; kingdom Viridiplantae; phylum Streptophyta; class Pinopsida; order Cupressales; family Cupressaceae; genus Cupressus; species Cupressus sempervirens. Next base: position 732,299,262 of record CM053783.1, on the reverse strand, counting down.
AACTATGCTCTAACCAAATAGATAGATTAGATTGGGGTTGTAGAGTGTCTCTGCATGCTTCACATTCACTTCTGGTGGTTGGAATTGATCATAAGATTGAATGCGTGTAAAACCTTGATTTCTTATCATTTTTGGTGCATGAATTAGTAGAGTCAGTGAGTCATCTAAAAATTGTAAGAAAAATAGGCCATGTGGACCAATCAATTCATTTCTCTTTGCCACCCACAAGGTCTTCCCAAGCTTGACCAATCTCTCTTTACTAACTACGCCACCTTGCAACCTTGACCGCGACAGTCACATTAATTACCAATAGCTAATTGTTACTACCTCTACTGAACCCACTGGACATGTGTCATGGAGGTACTATGTCACTATGTGTATCCTCCAAGCAATTTCCCATAGTGAGATAGCACCCACCACGGATCCAAACTGATTTGACGATCATGAAGACTCATTGTATTACTGCACTATCTCCTTAAAACTTCTGGGCCCATAAAACACTTGGCAACCACCTGGCACATCTTGGCATCCTCATCTTGGTGAGACCAGGCCCCACTGATCCATGTGGCACAATGGTACTATGTCACTATGGGTAACATCCTCACAGCTTTCCATAGTGAGATAGTGCCTACCGTCCATTTCCTTAGATCTATGGTGATCAACAAAATTGTACAACTGCACACTGAGCTAGCTAAATGGACCAATGAAATATTACCATTGTATTATAACCCACCTAACAACTACCACTGAGGATGAGCCATAAGATTGCTTTGGAGAAGGGCAAGCCCATTATGTCATCTATGCCACGCATCATCGAGGCGCTATGTCACTATGGATAAACAACATGCAACTTCCCATAGTGAGATAGCACCAACCGTAGATATCTCTTGATCTGACAATGGGGACTCATAGGCTCACAGAAACATTAAGATGCATAGAGAAATAAATATTATAAGGTTAAGCATAAAGTATTTTGTGCCCTTTTGAATATTTGGATATTTAAAACCTGTGAACATTACTATGTTGAATTCAAATGTGGTGATTCTGGCAAGAAGGCAAAAATGACCAACAAATTTGGCAACTCAGAGGGGACACAAGCCAGCTATGCATAGACCAGTGACCTCATGCATCCATTGGGCTACAGAGTCAAAAAGATGTGGATTCTGTGTATACTGTAAAAACCTAACCCTACCTCTGAGAGGGAAACCCTAAAACTCTTATCTCTACAACTGGAACCAGAGACCAAAACCTCTTTCTACAACCTTCAAAATTTCAAAACTTGCTATCTCATGGAGACAATCCTATGCTCGTACACTTCTTGGAAAAGCGAGGAACAAACTAGAAATGAAACTAAGCTAACTATGTACATGGAATCTCAAACCCTCAGAAATATGGCTTGAGATAGATCCCATTGACTGGGATAGGCAGAATTTCACCATCAAGCTTGCTTAATTAGAAAGTGTTGGCCTATTTGCAATTGATAATTAGATAGGGGCCACTCCATAACGCATCAAACTTTGAGTTTCTTCTTGGTTTTTCCCTATCTACATCCCATTTTAGAACCAAATCTCCCTCCCTAAAGATTTTGACCCTAGCCTTCCTATCAAAACTCTTTTTTACCTGTTGCTAGTGTGTCTCTAGGGTCTACATGGATTTACTTCTCTTCTCTTCTAGCTCCATCAGCTCTACCATTCTTACTGTCATGGCATCATCTTCAATCAACTCCAACTGATGAGCTAGCTCTAGGTATGGGAACTCCAATGAAATTGGAAGCCTTGCTTCTCTACCATAGACTAACACAAATGGTGAATTCCCTATTGACCTTTTAGGCATTATTCTATCAGCCCATAGTGCAGTCTTTATTTTTTTATGCCAACACCTCTGGTTATCTTCTATTGTCCTTTTCATGATCCTGATTAGGTTCTTGTTGAAGGAATCAATCAAACCATTACCTTGAGGATAGTAATTTGAGGATGTGCTCAAATAGATATTATGGTCCACTGGCGATGCACAAATCTAAGCTCCAACAAAAGATTTTGCATTATCTAAAATAATGGTTGAAGGGGCACCAAACCTGGTCACAATTCCATCAAGAAATTCAACAACTGAATATTCAATGGCATCCTTCAATACAATTGCCTCTATCCATTTGGTGAAGTAATCTGTAGCAGCTAGAATCCACTTGTGACCAAAACTAGAAGAAGGATTGATAGGGCCTATGAAATCCAATCCCCATTGAGAAAAGGGTTGATCCACTTGGATAGGATGAAGGGGAAGAGCTACAAGTCTTTTTTTACTAGAGAAGAAGGCACATTTTTCACATTTCCTTACATACCTATGACAATCATGAAACAGGGACGGCCAATAATAACCATCCCTCATGATCTTTATTGTAGTTGTCCTTGCAAACAAGTGACCACCATCAGGACCATCATGAAGTTCTTTGATCATTCTTTTAGCCTAGTCTGCATCAAGGCATCTTAATAGGGCTCCATTAAAATCTTTTCTAAAAAGGATACCATCAACTATGACATAAGGAATTGACTATAATCTATATTTTCTCCTTTTAGTTCTATCTAATCCTTGAGGGTATCCATTGCCTAATAAGAAATTCATCATATCATCCATCCAACTCCCTAGGTCACTATTTCTTACCTCTTGTTGCTCTGCTAGTATCATAGCAACTTCGTCATCAGGTTCTTGAGATGATAACATCTATTTACACAACCCCCTCCCTCTTACTAGCTTGGTAATCTAAATGTTAATATCATATTCCATCACTTTAGTAATCCAGCCAGCTCTTTTCTCACTAATATCTTTGCTCAACAGGAAATCCTTCACTCTGGCATGGGGTACTAACAAATGAATCTTATTATGAGATAGGAGGTGTCTAAATTTCTTTAAGGCTCTGATGATTGCAAGGGCTTGCTTCTCTACATAGTTGTATTTATCTTCATATTCTTTAAGCCCTTCACTAAGGAAAGCTATGAGCTGCTCGTCACCTTTATCATTTCTTTGAGTTAGGACAACAAAAATGCTTGACTCACCACCTAGGGTATAAAAGATGAAATCTTTCTCAAAATTTGGATTCATGAGAGTAGGGGCTGAGGCTATGGTTGTCTTGATCTCTTCAAAACTTTCCTTCCCTTCCTTGGTCCATGCAAAGACCATACCTCTCTTGAGCATAGTTGTAAGAGGTTTCACCATGGTAGCAAGATTAGGGACAAATCTTCTCACAAAATTTATCCTACCTAGGAAACTTTGCAGCCCTTTCTTGTGTTTAGGAAGAGGGAGGGCAAGTATTTCTTTTGTTCTCTCTGGATCAATGGTTAAGCCATCCTCAGATACAATATGTCCTAATAATTTTCCTTGGTTAGTAGCAAAGACACACTTTCTTGGGTTAAGGGAAACCCCAAACTCTTTGCATCTTAAGAATACCTATCTTAGATGATCAAAATGATCCTCTACATCCTTTGAATACATAGTGATATCATCAAGGTAAACTAAGACAAACTTGTCAATCAATCTTCTGAAGGCCATCTCCATTGCCTTATGAAATGTAGCACCTACATTGGTTAGCCCAAATTTCATCTTACAATAAGAATAGGTACCCCATTTAGTGGTAAATGTAGTCTTGTACCTATCAGACTCTTTAACCAACACTTGATTGTAGCCAGAAAATCCATCAAGAAATGAAAATCTCTTTGAACCATTGACCTTGGACAAAATCTACTCCATAGAAGGGAGAGGATGGTGATCTTTAAGAGAAGCTTGGTTAAGGTCCCTAAAGTCCACACACAATCTAATTTCTCCATTCTTCTTCCTAACAGGGACAAGGTTTGCTACCCATGATGAGTGTTTGATGGGAAAAATTATATTGGTCTCAATCAACTTGGATAGCTCCTTTCTCATTAAGGGTTCAATTTTAGGATTCATTGGTCTCTATTTTTGTCTTACTAGTTTTACATCATTAATTAAATCTATGGTATACTAAAAAAACCTTGGGTTAAAGCCCTTTAAGTCATCATATGTCCAAGAAAATACATCATTAAATTCTTTACATAGATGAATAAAATTTTCTTGTTTAATTTCAGAACATACCTTCCCCATGTTTAAAGACTTTCCATTAGCAATCATGACTGGAGTGTAGTTATCTTCATCAATAGCTAGGTTCATGGCCATGCCTCTTGCTTGATCATCAGGATTAAAAACACTCTCTAGAGTAATGAGACCCTTAGGCAGCTTGTTGGAGCTAAGGTTAATGATTTGGTCACCATACTGATCCTGCAGTCTTGACTGATTTCTCTCTAAAAATTCTACCTCATTCTACAAGAAGCTTACAATTTTTTCATTAGATATAAACACTTGCCAATGGATGTTGTTATTAGGGATATCAAGCCTTACTACCACTCTAATTTGTTGCTTCTTCTCCTCCTTAAGGTTCCCTAGCACATCATAAGATGCACCTATTGCAGCAAGTCTATCAGCATGTCTATTTTCTTTTCTAGGGATTCTTTGAATATTAAATGCATTGAAACTTTCAAACAAATCCCATACCCTATTTTTATAAGACTTGAACAAACCATTCTTGGTGGTATTCTAATTTCTCACTTGATTAACCACCAACTCACTATCTCCATACACCCTTAAGGCTTGAATTCCTCTCTTTTGAGCAAGTAGGAGACCTTGAATCAAGGATCCATACTCGGCCACATTATCAGTGCAACTAAACTGGAGCTTAAAGGAGAAATAGTACCTTACTTGTGCAGGAGAAATTAACATCACACCAGCCCTTGATCCATTTTTATTCCTTGATCCATCAAATTACATACTTCATATCCCACTCATATCTTCTTTAGTTTCCCCAAGATTGGGAACTAGAGCATCTTTCTCCAATATACACTATGTACTAAGACTTGTCTCAAGGGTTTCTGACATAGGCTCAAATTGATATGCATTATCCCACTCATCCAAGAAAAAATTAGGTATCTCTACTAGGGAAGTGGTGGGCTCATTCACTATGTCATTCTCATCCATCTCTAGGATAGGGCAATTTATGTTGATGGAATTAGGGGTGTAAGATTCAATATGATGGAGGACTTGAGGCTCTGCTCTAATTGAAGCATTGGCTCCATATCTCATTTTAATAGACATATATGACCAATTAGAAGATATAAAACAACCTATTTGGGCAGTAAAGTCTCTTGACAGATAGATGGCAAAATATGGCTTGACCTTAGCAATAGAGATATCTTGGGTTATAGTACAACCAGGGCATGCATGTAAGGCCATCTCCACATTCCTAAGGATCCCTATAGTCTTGATAGTACTACCATCCAACTATAATAAATCCCTAACAATGGGCTCACATTTCATCTCCAAAGCATCAGCAACACACCTAGGCATCACTGAGTTGCTAGCCCCTGAATCAATCATGCAATTATGGACTAGTTTGCCCCTTATAGTTAGAGAAACATAGAATGGAGGAGGTCTAACCTTTTTACTTGTTTCTTCCTCCCTTGATGGTTGTACTAGGCTTGTGGCACTTTCCATACTGAGTGTCTAATCCTTTGGTTCAATTCTTGTTGCAACAACCTCTTTTGCATGGGTATAGTAGCAATAGCATCCCACATAGAGATATTCACATTTATCTTCTTCATTTTCTCTACCACACTAAATGGCATAGCAGGTGCTTTGGTAGAAGCTTTGAGAGCAACAATTGTATGAGGTTGAGATGGAATAACCTGAGGATCACTTGCATCCTTTCCACCATGATTTTGCCTTTGTTACTGAAAGGTACTTGATTGATTAGTTGCTGCTTGCTCATGAGATATTGCATTTGAAGTTGAGGCCTGATTGGGAGGAGGAGGGACAACATCTTACACAACTCTTCTTTTTCTTCTAGTGTTACGAGTAATGGAATCCTTGTTTACATTGTAATGTTCCTCCATATGATGATTCATAAAAGAGCAATCACCCTGTCTTTGCATATCTGAGGCATCCTTAAATTGGTCCTCCTTGTATGATTTTTTCACTGCAAGTTCTTGGACTATCAAAGCCATAAAAGATTCAGCCTTCTAACACATGCAATAGGCATAGGAGTAGTTACAGGAGGGACAAAAATCTTGATCTTGAGCCATATTGTTTTGAGGAAATATGGCCCTACTTTGGTTTATATTTGAAGTTGAAGCATGGCCACCCTACCTACTCTGATCAAAAGAATTGTTCCAATGATTAGGATTTGGAGGCCTACCACTACTTGGAGTTTGATATTGCAATTGATGAAGCTTACTACCTTGAGCTTGCTATCTTTCTAAAGTCATCACCTTGTTGCTTACTTTCTGCATCATAGAGGAGTTATCCTCTAGCTTCTTCCCATAATCTTGCAATCTTTTCTCTAGGTTCTTTTCTCTTTTATCCATGTTTTGCATCAAAGATTGCATCATCTCTTTGATTTCATCTATCCCATTTGAAGATGTGGAAGCTTGAGGGACTAGGACAAGGGATTGCTATGTAGATCAAGTTGTGGGAAGGGGAGCCATTGCTAGTTGATGATTTGGAACATCAGGGAAGAAAGGCATAAGAGGCCTTGGAGCTAGCTTACCCCCTTTTATTAGGATGTTCTCTGATTTTATTGCTATGTCATAAGCATTAGGCAAGGTATCTCCTCCCATAGTTTGAATTGTATTGTCAATATCACTGTTAAAAGCTCTAAGGTAATGCAAGAAGGAATTACCAGGGGTAGGCTTCACTAAAGTAGGTATTCTATCCCATGAATTTTGAAATCTATAATTAAAATTAGTCATAAATTCATGGGGGGCTCTTTTTATAGTAGTCAACTGCTCTAAAAGTGACAAATAGTCACTTTTATCCTCAAAATGTTTGCACAATCCTGCTCCTAATCCATCCCAATCTGTTATAGAACCATGAGCTAAACCTCTATACCATTGTAGTGCTTTTCCTTTCAAGGATGAGGCTAGGAGCCTAACTACAACATCATCCTCTATAATACCATGGATATTGTAGACATTTGCAACCTCTTGAATGTGTTCTAAGGGAGAGATAGAAGTTTCACTAGTAAACTTTGGTATAATTTTAAGGGCAGCTACTGGTATGTCATGTCTTTGGGCTAATAAGAGAGGGATCCCAAAATTAAAGGTGGCAAAATTATGAGCTCTAGGCAATGCCATATAGACAAGTGATATATTGATATGTATTGATGGTAGTCTAGGCTGAGATCTAACAGTAGGAGGAGTAGAGATAGATCTTGTAGGTGTATTTGTTACTATTGTACTCCTAATTGGTGATAAAGATATTCTAGTCTTCCTTCTTCTAGGGTTTGAAAATGAAAGCTCTTGATAATGAAACTTACCTCTAGAAGATGCCCTTGTTTTAGCTCTGGGCATGAATCACTACAACTTTGGTCTGGAACTAGATATGTATTTGAAGCTCAAAGTCACTAAGTTACCGCTCCTCATGGGTTAAAAATGTATATGAGCAATGTTAGTATGCTAATAGAAACCAAATTTAAATAAAGCTTCTACAAACTAAACAAAATTCATAAACTTCAAGATAGACTAAGATGAACTCTCAATTGAGAATATGAGCCATTAATGGACTGTCTCAATGAGAAGCTCTCTTGTTGAGTGGCTTTGTCTAAATAGATAGGATGTATGCTCAAGCTTATGCTTCAAAAAGGGCTTCAAATGGAGTTGGAATTTGGATGTGAGTGTATGGTTTGGATGTAAAATGGCTTCTCAAAATGGCATTATGACTTTACTTCATGGATTGTATTATTTTGCAAAGGGGAAGGATCCAATTTATAGGCAAGAGGCTTGAGGGATTGAAGGCTAAGATGCAAGGATGGGAAAAAGCTCATGGAGGGCTTAGATTGCATGAGAGGAGAGCACATGGATTGTGCTTTCTTACAACCAATCAAGAAGTGACACATGTCACATGGTGAGAGGATGGAGGAAAGGGGAAGGATGAGTCAACAAAGGAGGCTCAAGGGATAAAATCTTCATAAAGACCCTCATAATGACTTGTAAGAGCAATAAAAGGGCTTGTAAGAGTCATTTATGACCTAGTGGACTTCATAAAGTTTTATGGTTGAGATATTTTGAGGGTGATGAGAGCAAATTCGACTTGGACTTGATTAGGAAGGTTTTAATCTTGTTTAGGCTTGTGCAAATGATTAGAGGATGGATTAGGATGGTTTGAGATTAGCTTAGGGATAGGCAAGTGGATGGCATTTAATGAGGGTGGGTGAAGAAGGAGATATTTGTTAACTTTGGCTTGGGTTAGGAAGTTTTAACTCATGTTTAGGGAATGTAACAAGGTTAGGAGGGGATTAGGATTAGGTTTAAAGACATCTTCTAGAAGAGTCTAGATTTTGGATGAGGATAAAGACTTTCTAGAATAGTCTAGAATTTCCTAGGATGAGGATGAAGACTTTCTAGAAGAGTCTAGAACTTCTTAGGATGAGGATAAATTAGATTTTTAAGAAATAAATAAAGTTTTATTTATTTCAAGGGTTTGGGTTGAGGAGATATTTATTAAAACTTTTTTAATAAACATGAGGATTAATATTTAATCTTAATTAAATATTTTGAGTTGGGATTAGGGGTAGGAAATGATGAGATTAGCCTTTAATTGAAATTAAAGAAGGATTAGAAGATTTTGGAAGAGGTTATTGGTCATAAGAAAATTGGTCAAGTTTTGGGCAAAAAATAAATTTTTTATTTATTTTAGGATTATTGGTCAATTTATTAATTAAATAATTAATAAATAAGGAAATAATGTTTAAATAAGATTTAAACATTTTTGGGAGGGATTCCTTAATTAAATATTTTTAATTAAGATAAAGGGATTTAATGGCATAAAAATAAATAAATTAATTAAATAATTAATTAATTAATAAATGATGATGTCATCAGGACTTTTTCAGAAAATAAAAATATTTTATTTTCTAAAGGATTTTTAGGTGTGTACATTTTGCCCCTCTTTGATGTGATGCCGCAAGTGGCATGGCATCAAAGATAAGAAAATAAGATGCCCAAGGCTAGAGCAGAAGAGGAGAGAATGGACTGTGAGATGCCCCCTCAAGAAGGTAGCGAGGAGAGAAAGCGAGGCTCGATGGCTTCTTGAAAAGTATAAGAATCTAGGATGAGCAAGGAGACTCAGATTGGCAAAGAGAAGGGGCTAAATTAGCTCAAACTTTCACTATGGGAGAATGATAAAGGAGAATCAGATGCACAAGAGGAAGCAAGCTTAAGACTTTAGGGAAGGTGGAGGATGAAGGAGCAGAGCGCTATAAAAAGGAATCTAGGATAGGGAGATGGATGAGGGGATTAAAAAGCTGATGCAACAGGATTTCAAAGAGTCAGATTGGTGGAAGATGGGTTTCGGAGATCCCTAGGACTAGGATTGTGGATCTCAAAAGATGAGGCTTGGTGGATTGATTTGGATTGGTGGATCCCTAAGACTAGGATTGTGGATCTCTAAAGCTAAAGGTGAGGAGTGATTCAAAGAGATACTGATGCATAAGCTAGGGTAGGAGAGATGGATGTTGGATATGGATGGGGGATAATGGAGATGAAGGGAATCCATTGAAGCTTTTAGAGCGGGGGGATACTTCAAAGAGAAGTACCACCATGTAGTTGAGCACTAGATTTGCTATAGGACTGTTGGTTAATTGCCAGGGTTACCAAGAACATCAAGGCCTTTTCACCAACTATCTAGAGGACTGACAAACTGAATCAAAACAAACACACAAGGATTGCCCCAGTATCACACATGAATCCCTAAGGAAGCAGTGTGGAACTGACACTGGGTAACCCACAAGCAAAAAAGAAAAACAAATGAAAGACCTGATCAAGACCTTACGCTCAGATTGCCCCATTCATAGCATACCATGATATGGCAGATCGTGGCAACCTTGAGGAGGAAACAAAAAGATTGCTTGGAAAAGATATTTCAAGATCCAAAAGGGAAGATTCCAAATCAAAAGAAAGAGAAAATCCAAAAGAGAACCGTTTGCCAACGAGATGGGTAGGATGAGGTACTAACGGACCAAGATCAGACATGAGGAAAGCTATATCCTACAAGGATCTATCAGAGAGCACCTAAGCTGATGGATCTGGATGGGTGATGCGTCTGGCAAGCTGAACTAAGAAGGATAGCACTTTGGTGACAAGAGATCTAGCTAGAGGATGCATTGGAATAGCTAACCAAGGGTTGTGCGATGGGTGCAAGATGCTGATCAAGGATGAACTGACATGAATGCTGGATAGATGCAATGGTACTAAGCTAAAGAGGATGTACAAGCTAACAGACCAAGATATTTACAAGTGAGCTAATCAAGATATGGTACAGGCTAACGGACCAAGATAGTTACAAGCAGGCAAAAGCTCAGGATGATAGGATAGCGAGATGGTTCGATGTTGTGCAAGATGTGAAAGCTAAGGGTGGGGTGATAGTGAAAGATATGGAATTGGCAGGATGCATCCAATGATGATGAGATATTTTGTGACCAAGGATAGCTAGAGGAGTAGGATGAGATGGTTGGATAGGATGGTAGATAGCTAGGATTATGATGGATATAAAGAGATGACATTGGGTTTGCATGAGGATAGCCTAGAGCTAGATACCAATGACAAGGGAGGATGGACAAGACAAGATCTCCAAGGAATATAGTGCCCCCAATCAGAAGATAACATGTGGAAGGAGGTCTTATGATGGATGTGATAGGATTGAAGCTAGGATGGAAAAAGCTAAAGGGGCTAGGGAGATGGATGATAGCTGAGATGATTGGCTGAAGCTGCATAAGATTAGTGGATGGTGTGAGATGGAAGCTGGAGGATGGAGGATAGGTGGATATATTGGAAGATGGAGGTGGATGTCAAGAGATGACCAAAAGCATGAGGGTGATAGGCTAAGCTAGGGATGGCAGGATTACGCATGACGCTTGTTTGCCAAGTTTTCATCATGGTACTTGTCCAAGGCGCTTGAATTGCCAATTTTTCACCAGTGGACGCTTTATTTTTCTTTTCTTTTCTTGACTTTTGACTTTGGACTTAGCTGGGATGATTTTGGCTTTCTTCAGCTATTTTGACTTTTTTGGGATTTTTCACTGGCTGTTGGAATGTTCAATTTTGTTGCTAGTTGTTGGTACACCAGATGTGTGATTTATGCAATAGATCAGATTAGATGGGATTGATGGTAGGAGATGGAGGGATAAAAATGCTGGAAAGGAGCATGAGATGGGGATGCTTGCAAGAGAAACATTGGCACATGTTGGAACAGGTGTGAAAAGAGCATATGGGGGATAGATGGTAGATGCGAGTGTGATGGAGGATTTGTGGAAGCGTGCTTGGGGATATAGGCACCCAAGATGGAGTTAGGAGATGGGGGACATGAGTCACTAGATGGGGGATTAGCAATGGTGGATGCCATTATGCATTGGGTTTCAACTTTTTTCTTGGGGATCCACATGGTTTTGGATTTTCTTTTCATAGGCTTTTGCATTGTTTTGCATTCTTTGATTGGATTTTTCCTTTTTGGAGTATCCCTTTTAGAATAGACATATGATTGCCTAGGATGTGGATTTTTAGCTTTATGCATTTTGAAGTTGGCATTCACATTGCTGTGGTAAGCTTTGGGAAGATGGTTAGGAGAAGCCTTGTGAGATGGAGAGGATATGAAAGAGCATGTAGGGGGATGATGATGGATGATGTGCCCTAATATGTGCCTTTGTTGATCTTGCATAGAAATGGATGGAATAGGATTTTTATGATGGCTGATAAGAGGATGGAGGATGGTAGATTTTGGGACATAGGGACCCAAAATGGATTTAGCGGATGAAGGGGGGATATGGTAGGTTGTTTTGGTTTGCAAAGATGGTGGAGGGGGGATGACATAAGATTTCTTGAAGGAGTAATGGGAGGCTGGCATGGTGAGCTTGGAGATAGGCTTGGTTTGGGGGTGTGGTGTACCAATACCTTTAGATGGCGAGCCTTTGGATGCATATCCAAGACCATGAAATCCTAGATTTTTTTCTGAAATAATAGGCTCTCTGATTCCTTGCTCTTGTGGTCCTAAACCTAGACCTTGATAATGCCATCAATTGAGCATTTGAACAAGCTGAGGAAACTTTTTGCTTGCAGAAAATGGTAGAAGTGATTTATTAGGTGTATTGCAATGGGGAGATACTATTCTTAATTCTTCTGCTGAGAGAGGGCCACCGTGGATGAATGTAAGTGAACCAAGAGGGTAGATTATAGATGGTGGAATAGCTTGGATAGGTGGTAAGATGGAAGCATGGAGCGGGGGAGATGGAAGGATAGGATCTTGATGTAGCTGGTGGGATGACAAGATATCTTGTAGTGGAGGAGATATGGCTTGAGGTTTTGGAGATGGAGGAGATGGTGACTGCACTATGGATGGAAGACATGGTATGATGATATCTTCATTTATGCTTTGGGGGATGTCAACATTCTTTTGGGTAGGATCTTGATAGGATTGATTTGGAGTGGATGGTGCGATAGGAGGTGAAGGGATGGATTCTTCAAAGGCAGTGGATGGATAGATGGGAGATTCAGTAGTGGAGATGGGTGAGTAGAAGATGGATGCATAAGGGTCATTATGAGAGATTTGGGAAATGCTTGGAGGTGATGTGGATAGGATTTGGAGGGATTTGGCAGGTGGTGGGATTTTGATGCTTGTAGGAAGTGGAAGGATTTTAAGCAATTTGATGGATGGTATGGGGATGATAGCTATGGGAGATGGAGGTGATATTATAGATGGGGAAGCTTCATCACTGACTACTTCACATGGTTGGATTAGATGACATGGCTTATTGACTATTGGAGGAAACTTTTCTTGTATTTCCTCTAGGAGATTCCTTGGAGACTCATGTGTCGAAGGTGGAGGTGGATTGACAGGAATAGATAGTGTGATGGAGGTGGAAGATTGGAAGCTTGGTTGATGGGGTGATGGAGGGGAAGCTGGAATATCAGATGGCATGACTAGATAGTTTGGAATAACTCTTGGATTTTGGGGGATACTTGGGGGAATGTTTCTAAGGCTTTCAATATACCCGTCATAGTCAACAAGATTTTCATCATCATTGGAATAGGAGGTGGCAGGAGCAAGGACAATGCGACCAAACACATCATGATAGGATTGGTACTTCATGCTTTGATGATGAGTTTGATGGGGATGGGGTCTTGCGTATGGATGAACACAGAAGCTCATGGTTGGATTTGGGTTAAGCACAGATTTTGGATTGGCTGATGAAAGATTTCCTAGGGAGAGTCAAAGTTGCATGACAGACCTAAGGAGGATTGGCTAGAGATTTTTGGCTTTCCTGTGGATGGAAGACTTCAAGGGCATGCTATCAAAAAAGTGAGAGTTTTGCTTTCCTATGCACTAGATTTGGTGGTGGCTGTGTCAACTTGAGGATAGGCTAATGATCCTATGGGCATGACACGAGATTGACCACTTGTGGATCCCAACCTTTAGCTCAAGGTGATGAGGGATGCAAGTGACAAAGCTAGATTACCCTAGACAATGCTCTGTTAGAGGGATAACCTTGGTGAGATTGGTTGATTGGTAGGATAGATTGATTGGATAGAAAATTTTGGCAAAGTGACAACAACTCTTTAAAGGCTTGGGTGATTTTGGATTGGGTTTCTAGCTAGCTAGGGGGATGATTTGGATGGACTTTGGATTTGGGATTGTTCTAAGGAAAAGAACTAGATAGATTCAGTTGCAGCGGGGGAGCTTGGATAATTTTTTGATAAGGCAGTGACTACGCTAAGTATGCCTTGAGCTGGGAGATTTCTACTTTTCTGGGAGGGAATGCCAAAATGTATATGAGCAATGTTAGTATTCTAATAGAAACCAAATTTAAATAAAGCTTCTACAAACTAAACAAAATTCATAAACTTCAAGATAGACTAAGATGAACTCTCAATTGAGAATATGTTAAAGTTCTTTTAAAAATCTCATGAAAAATAAGAGTTCTAAATGGTTGCCAAAATTGTCCTAACAAGCTTTGTTATTTGTTCCAAACAAATGTCTTGTTGCAAAATCTTGAATGTTTCTTAAGTTTTTCATGCATCAAAACAATCTAGGAATATCATTTTTGGGCTTAAAACATGCAAACTAGAACACAAAATCTTGAATGAAAAGCAAAGTCCAAAGAGTCATTTTCACTTTTGAGTCCAAAAACAATCTTGAATGATCTAAGGTTAAAACAAAGCACTTCAAAGTTCTTAAAACAACACACAAAATCTCAATCTTGAATGCTCAAAGGAAAAAACTTGAATGTTTAATCACTTGTCTTTGAATGCATGTTGCTAAAATCACTCTTGAATGCCATGGATTAAAATCAAATTTTCCTTGAATGCATGATTAAAACAACAAATCCAATCTTGAATTCTAAGGATCAATTAACCATTGCAATATTAAACAATTCATTTGGAGCTTCTAAAAATTGAACAAAACAAATCTCTTTTCCACATGCAATTTAGGTAAAGTTTGATTTTTGGACATTTAAGAAATCTTGTTAAGTTAAAATACAAATTTGCAAAAATCAATTTGAGTAGTTCCTTGGACTCACCTCTTTTCTAATCACCCATCAAATATTAACCATTGGTTGCAATCTCAGCACCATTTATGGGGATGGGTCTACTTGAAAAAGGTGTTAAATGTTCCACAATCTAACTCACTCACTTGGTCTTTGAACGTTTTCTTTAACTTTATCAAAATTCTTAAATGACCAAAAATCTAGATTAAATCGATCACACTTCATTTGGGTACTAAAATTGAACAACAACTGACGTGGAGAGCCTCCGAGCACACGCTTGAAATCGAATCTCACACACTTTTGTTTTGGGCTTAAAACAAACTCACACTCAATCTTGAATGCCTTAAAGAAAATTAATCGATACTTGACGTGGACGGCCTCTGGGCGCGCGAGTTTGCTTTTGTTGACCCTAACTCTTCTTATTGTTTGCATTCTTCGATCGATTTACTTTTGTTGGTGCTTCAAGTTGGAATTGAACATTGTCTCTTAAACATGAGTGCTTGCAAAGTCTAGATTAGCACACATAAGAGTTAGTTGGTAAAAGAACAAGCGTGTTTTTTAGCCCAAGGTCATCCAAGTCTTCTCTCCCCTTGTCGTCTTTCGAGGCCATCTTGGGTGCATAAGATTAGGATCCAAAATCTTGTCTTAGCTTTTTAGGAGGCCTGCTTGGGGATTTCATCACCCCTTGGGATGACCTCAACTCCAGCGTTCCGGCGGAGTATAAAGATCAGGAGGTGAATCTAAAGACATCTCTCTTGGGATCAAAATTTTGTCACTCGGGCTAAGCCTCAAGGAACTTTATACCCTTGAGAAGTGAAAGAGGAGAAGTGGGTTACCGCTCCTCTCGGCTGTGTGACATCTTTTTGGTTTCATCTATGGATTTGGGCCTCACATACCTTGTGTATATCGAGGACTCCCTAGTTATAACAAATTTCATCCTTGTGGAAAGCTTCCTAAGATGTTGGTGTGTTTGACGTGCTTGCTCAAAACTTTTGTCTGCTTGTTTGTTCATAGCTTTTGAATGAATGTTTGCCAATTTTGGTTGAAATCCTAGAAAAGCAGAAATCTCCCAACTCAAGGCATACTTAGCGTAGTCACTGCCTTATCAGAAAATCATCCAAGCTCCCCTGATGCAACCGAATCTATCTAGTTCTTTGCCTTAGAACAATCCCAAATCCAAAGTCCATCCAAATCATCCCCCTAGCCAGCTAGCAACCCAAGCCAAATCACCCAAGCCTTTAAAGAGTTGTTGTCACTTTGCCAAAATTTGCTATCCAATCAATCTATCCTACCAATCAACCAATCTCACCAAGGTTATCCCTCTGACAGAGCATTGTCTAGGGTAATCTAGCTTTGTCACTTGCATCCGTCATCACCTTGAGCTAAAGGTTGGGATCCACAAGTGGTCAATCTCGTGTCATGCCCATAGGATCATTAGTCTATCCTCAAGTTGACACAATCTCCACCAATCCAGCACATAGGAAAGAAAAAATCTCACTTTTTGACAGCATGCCCTTGAAGTCTTCCATCCACAGGAAAGCCAAAAATCTCCAGCCAATCCTCCTTAGGTCTGTCATGCAACTTTGACTCTCCCTAGGAAATCTTTCATCAGCCAATCCAAAATCTGTGCTTAACCCAAATCCAACCATGAGCTTTCGTGTTCTTCCATACGGAAGACCCCATCCCCATCAAACTCATCATCAAAGCATGAAGTACCAATCCTATCATGATGTGTTTGGTTGCATTGTCCTTGCTCCCGCCACCTCCTATTCCAATGATGATGAAAATCTTGTTGACTATGACGGGTATATTGAAAGCCTTAGAAACATTCCCCCAAGCATCCCCCAAAATCCAAGAGTTATTCCAAACTATCTAGTCATGCCATCTGATATTCCAGCTTCCCCTCCATCACCCCATCAACCAAGCTTCCAATCTTCCACCCCCATCACACTAGCTATTCCTGTCAATCCACCTCCACCTTCAACACATGAGTCTCCAAGGAATCTCCTAGAGGAAATACAAGAAAAGTTGCCTCCAACAGTCGATAAGCCATGTCATCTAATCCAACCATGTGAAGTAGTCAGTGATGAAGCTTCCCCATCTATAATATCACCTCCATCTCCCATAGCTATCATCCCCATACCATCCATCAAATTGCTTAAAATCCTTCCACTTCCTGCAAGCATCAAAATCCCACCACCTATCAAATCCCTCCAAATCCTATCCACATCGCCTCGAAGCATTTCCCAAATCTCTCGTAATGACCCTTATGCATCCATCTTCTACTCACCCATCTCCACTACTGAATCTCCCATCACACCATCCACTCCAATCCAATCCTATCAAGATCCTGCTCAAAAGCATGTTGACATCCCCCAAAGCACAAAAGAAGATACCATCATGTCATGTCTTCCATCCATAGTGTAGTCACCATCTCCTCCATCTCCAAAACCTCAAGCCATATCTCCTCCACTACAAGATATCTTGTCATCCCACCAGCTACATCAAGATCCTATCCTTCCATCTCCCCCGCTCTATGCTTCCATCTTACCACCTATCCAAGCTATTCCACCATCTATAATCTACCCTCTTGGTTCACTTACATTCATCCACGGTGGCCCTCTCTCTGCAAAAGAATTAAGAATAGTATCTCCCCATTGCAATACACCTAATAAATCACTTCTACCATTTTTTGCAAGCAAAAAGTTTCCTCAGCTTGTTCAAATGCTCAATCGATGGCATTATCAAGGTCAAGGTTTAGGACCACAAGAGAAAGGAATCAGAGAGCCTATTATTGCACAAAAAAATCTAGGATTTCATGGTCTTGGATATGTATCCAAAGGCTCACCATCTAAAGGTGTTGGTACACCACACCCCCAAACCAAGCCTATCTCCAAGCCCACCATGCCAGCCTCCCATCACTCCTTCAAGAAATCTTATGTCATCCCCCCTCCACCATCTTTGCAACCCAAAAAAACCTACCATATCCCCCCTTCATCCACTAAATCCATTTTGGGTCCCTATGTCCCAAAATCTACCATCCTCCATCCTCCTATCAGCCATCATAAAAATCCTATTCCATCCATTTCTATGCAAGATCAAAAAAGGCACATATCAGGGCACATCATCCATCATCATCCCCCTACATGCTCTTTCATATCCTCTCCATCTCACAAAGCTTCTCCTAACCATCTTCCCAAAGCTTACCACAGCAATGTGAATGCCAACTTCAAAACGCATAAAGCTAAAAATCCACATCCTAGGCAATCATATGTCTATTCTAAAAGACATACTCCAAAAAGGAAAAATCCAATCAAAGAATGCAAAACAATGCAAAAGCCTATGAAAAGAAAATCCAAAACCATGTGGATCCCCAAGAAAAAAGTTGAAACCCAATGCATAATGGTATCCACCATTGCTAATCCCCCATCTAGTGACTCATGTCCCCCATCTCCTAACTCCATCTTGGGTGCCTATATCCCCAAGCACGCTTCCAAAAATCCTCCATCATGCCCGCATCTACCATCTATCCCCCATATGCTCTTTTCACACCCATCCCAACATTTTCCAATGTTGCTCTTGCAAGCATCCCCATCTCATGCTCCTTTCCAACCTTTTCATCCCTTCATCTCTTACCATCAATCCCATCTAATCCAATCTATTGCATAAATCACACATCCAGTGTACCAACAGCTAGCAACAAAATTGAACATTCCAATAGCCAGTGAAAAATCCCAAAAAAGCCAAAATAGCTGAAGAAAGCCAAAATCATTCCAGCTAAGTCCAAAGTCAAAAAGTCAAAAAAGAAAAGAAAAATAAAGCGTCCATTGGTGAAAACTTGGCAATTCAAGTGCCTTGGACAAGTACCATGATGAAAACTTGGCAAACAAGCGTCATGCGTAATCCCGCCATCCCCAGCTTAGCCTATCACCCTCATGCTTTTGGTCATCTCTTGACATCCAACTCCATCTTCCAATCTATCCACCTATCCTCCATCCTCTAGCTTCCATCTCACACCATCCACTAATCTTATGCAGCTTTAGCCAATCATCTTAGCTATCATCCATCTCCCTAGCCCCTTCAGCTTTTTCCATCCTAGCTTCAATCCTATCACATCCATCATAAGACCTCCTTCTGCATATTATCTTCTGATTGGGGTCACTATATTCCTTGGAGATCTTGTCTTGTCCATCCTCCCTTGTCATTGGTATCTAGCTCTAGGCTATCCTCATGCAAACCCAATGTCATCTCTTTATATCCATCATAATCCTAGCTATCTACCATCCTATCCAGCCATCTCATCCTACTCCTCTAGCTATCCTTGGTCACAAAATCTCTCATCATCATTGGATGCATCCTGCCAAATCCATATCTTTCACTATCACCCCACCCTTAGCTTTCACATCTTGCACAACATCGAACCATCCCGCTATCCTATCATCCTGAGCTTTTGCTTGCTTGTAACTATCTTGGTCTGTTAGCTTGTACCATATCTTGATTAGCTCACTTGTAAATATCTTGGTCTATCAGCTTGTACATCCTCTTTAGCTTAGTACCATTGCATCTATCCAACATTCATGTCAGTTCATCCTTGATTAGCATCTTGCACCCATCGCACAACCCTTGGTTAGCTATTCCAATGCATACTTTAGCTAGATCTCCTGTCACCAAAGTGCTATCCTTCTTAGTTCAGCTTGCCAGACGCATCACCCATCCAAATCCACTAGCTTCGGTGCTCTCTGATAGGTCCTTGCAGGATATAGCTTTCCTCATGTCTAATCTTGGTCCGTTAGTACCTTGTCCTACCCATCTCGTTGGAAAACGGCTCTCTTTTGGATTTTCACTTTCTTTTGATTTGGGATCTTCCCTTTTGGGTCTTAAAGTATCTTTTCCAAGCAATCTCCTTGTTCCCTCCTCAAGGTTGCCACGATCTTCCATATCATGGTATGCTGCGAATGGGGCAATTAGAGCGTAAGGTCTTGATCAGGTCTTTCGTTTGTTTTTCTTTTCTGCTTGTGGGTTCTCTAGTGTCATTTCCATGCTGCTTCCTCTGGGATTCATGTGTGATGCTGGGGCAATCCTTGTGTGTTTTTTTTGAGTCAGTCCATCAGTCCTCTGGATAGTTGGTGAAAAGGCCTTGATGTTCTTGGTAACCTTGGCAATTAACCAATAGTCCTATAGCAAATCTAGTGCTCAACTACGTGGTGGTACTTCTCTTTGAAGTATACCCCTCGCTCAAAAAGCTTCAATGGTTTTCCTTCATCTCCATTATCCCCCATCCATATCCAGCATCCATCTCTCCTACCCCAGCTTATGCATCAGTATCTCTTTGAATCACTCCTCACCTTTAGCTTTAGGGATCCACAATCCTAGTCTTAGGAATCCACCAATCCAAATCAATCCACCAAGCCTCATCTTTTGAGATCCACAATCCTAGTCCTCGGGATCTCCGAAACCCATCTTCCACCAATTTGACTCTTTGAAATCCTGTTGCATCAGCTTTTTAATCCCCTCATCCATCTCCCTATCCTAGATTCCTTTTTATAGCGCTCTGCTCCTTCATCCTCCACCTTCCCTAAGGTCTTAAGCTTGCTTCCTCTTGTGCATCTGATTCTCCTTTATCATTCTCCCATAGTGAGAGTTTGAGCTAATTCAGCCCCTTCTCTTTGCCAATCTGAGTCTCCTTGCTCATCTCGAATTCTTGTACTTTTCAAGAAGCCATCGAGCCTCGCTTTCTCTCCTCGCTACCTTCTTGAGGGGGCATCTCACAGTCCATTCTCTCCTCTTCTGCTCTAGCCTTGGGCATCTTATTTTCTTATCTTTGATGCCATGCCACTTGCGGCATCACATCAAAGAGGGGCAAAATGTAGACACCTAAAAACCTTTAGAAAATAAAGTATTTTTATTTTTTGAAAAAGTCTTGATGACATCATCATTTATTAATTAATTAATTATTTAATTAATTAATTAATTTTTATGCCATTAAATCCCTTTATCTTAATTAAAAATATTTAATTAAGAAATCCCTCCCAAAAATGTTTAAATCTTATTTAAACATTATTTCCTTATTTATTAATTATTTAATTAATAAATTGACCAAAAATCCTAAAATAAATAAAAAATTTATTTTTTGCCCAAAACTTGGCCAATTTCCTTATGACCAATAACCTCTTCCAAAATCTTCTAATCCTTCTTTAATTTTGATTAAAGGCTAATCCCATTATTTCTTACCCCTAATCCCAACTCAAAATATTTAATTAAGATTAAATATTAATCCTCATGTTTATTAAAAAAGTTTTAATAAATATCTCCTCAACCCAAACCCTTGAAATAAATAAAACTTTATTTATTTCCTAAAAATCTAATTTATATCATCCTAAGAAGTTCTAGACTCTTCTAGAAAGTCTTCATCCTCATCCTAGGAAATTCTAGACTATTCTAGAAAGTCTTTATCCTCATCCAAAGTCTAGACTCTTCTAGAAGATGTCTTTAAACCTAATCCTAATCCCCTCCTAACCTTGTCACATTCCCTAAACATGGGTTAAAACTTACTAACCCAAGCCAAAGTTAACAAATATCTCTTCCTTCACCCACCCTCATTAAATGCCATCCACTTGCATATCCCTAAGCTAATCCTAAACCATCCTAATTCATCCTCTAATCATTTGCACAAGCCTAAACAAGCTTAAAACCTTCCTAATCAAGTCCAAGTAGAAATTGCTCTCATCACCCTCAAAATATCTCAACCATAAAACTTTATAAAGTCCACTAGGTCATAAATGACTCTTACAAGCCCTTTTATTGCTCTTACAAGTCATTATGAGGGTCTTTATGAAGATTTTATCCCTTGAGCCTCCTTTGTTGACTCATCCTTCCCCTTTCCTCCATCCTCTCACCATGTGACATGTGTCGCTCCTTGATTGGCTGTAAGAAAGCACAATCCATGTGCTCTCCTCTCATGCAATCTGAGCCCTCCATAAGCTTTTTCCCATCCTTGCATCTTAGCCCTCAAACCCTCAAGCCTCTTGCCTATAAATTGGATCCTTCCCCTTTGCAAAATAACACAATCCATGAAGTAAATTCATAATGCCATTTTGAGAAGCCATTTTACATCAAAACCATACACTCACACCCAAATTCCAACTCCATTTGAAGCCCTTTTTGAAGCATAAGCATGAGCACACATCCTATCTATTTAGACAAAGCTACTCAACAAGAGAGCTTCTCATTGAGAGAGCCCATTAATGGCTCATATTATCAATTGAGAGTTCATCTTAGTCTATCTTGAAGTTTATGAATTTTGTTTAGTTTGTAGAAGCTTTATTTAAATTCAGTTTCTATTAGCATACTAACATTGCTCATATACACTTTGAAGAATGAGCCTCTTAAAGGCTTAAACACCAAAGCCAATACTATCTCCTCGATATTGATATTGAAATATTCCCTTTTGACACCAATAGGCTTGAAATCTTCTAAAAAAGTGGTCCCACCGAGCGTGCCAAAAATTGTTGTCACTTAGGTTTTCACCCTTGTCCAAAGCCTATGCATGAGGACAACCTAGTGAAACATGGAAACAACCTCCAAGCTATGGGACTTGAACTATAAGGTTGAGTCTTTGGAGAAAGCCGGCTTCCTCTTACTATCAGGATGCACCTAACTACTCTTGGAGAGGAAAAGGGAGAAGGAGAGCATGAAAGCAAATCTACCTAATCTAATCTAAAGAGGTGATGCACCAAAATAGAGTGTTTAGACCAAACTTTGCCCATATATGCGCTATTGAACCAGAATGAAACTAAGGATATACACATTCAGACTTGCTTTAATCTAATAATCACATGCAAATCAAAAGACCAAGATGAATGACATAAGGAAAGAGAGATTCACTTATATTATCATTCATAGGCCAAGGAGATATAGTCATGCAGATCATAGATCTCTACAAAACACAAGTAAGAGGCAAAGAGTTCTTGCACTTTCATACCAATGGCTGAAAGAGATAAGATAGAAAATCATGTAGTTCAGAGGCACAGGGGAATTTACACTAAGAATCTGCAGAGCAATAACAAAGAAAATAGAGAAAGGTCAACCCTACAAAATTCATAAAATTTTGCCTTTTTAGATCAGGCATAACTAAGGTGTCCTCCAACTATAATTACTTTGCAACAACCTTCCATTAAGTCCTGCAGAGAACAATCACGGAGAAAATCTGATCTGAACATAGCTTTTTGGTACCATGAAATCTGATTTTTAACTAAAATAGGGCCTCAAAAAGACAGAGGCAGTGCTATAAATGTGCTCTAATCAAATAGATAGATTAGATTGGGTTGGTAGAGTGTCTTTGCATGCTTCACATTCACTTTTGGTGGTTGGAATCAATCATAAGATCAGATGCATGTAAAACCTTAATTTCTTATCATTTTTTGTGCATGAATCAGCAAAGTCAGCAAGTTAGCCAAACACTGTAAGCAAAATAGGCCACATGGACCAATCGGTTCATTTCTCTTTGCCACCCACAAGGTCTTCCTGAGGTTGACCAATCTCTCTTTACTAACTACACCACCTTGCAACCCTGACTATGACAGTCACATTAACTATCGATTGCTAATCATTACTGCCTCCACCGAACCCACTGGGACATGTGTCATCAACGCACTATGTCGTTATGCATATCCTCTAAGAAATTTCCCATAGTGTGATAGCACCGACCATTGATCCAAACTGATATGACGATCATGAAGACTTGTCATATTACTACGCTATCTCCTTAAAACTTTTGGGCCCACAAAACACTTGGCAACCACTTGGCACATCCTGGCATCCTCATCTTGGTGAGACTTGGCCCCACTGATCTATGTGGCACAATGGCACTATGTCACTATGGGTAACATCCTCACAGCTTTCCATAGCGAGATAGAGCCTACCATCCATTTCCTTAGATCTATGGTGATCAACAAAATTGTACAAATGCACACTGAGCTGGCTAAATAGACCAATGAAATATCACCACTATATTATGACCCACCTGAAAACTACCACTGAGGATGAGTTGTAAGATTGCTTTGGAGAAGGGTGGGCCCATTACTTCATCTGTGCCATGTGTCATCGAGGTGCTCTGACACTATGGATAAACAACGTGCAAGTTCCTGTAGTGAGATAGCACCAACCGTAGATATCTCTTGATCTGACTATGGGGACTCACAGGCTCGCAAAAACATTAAAATGCACAGAGAAAGAAATATTATAAGGTTAAGTGTAAAGTATTTTGTGCCCTTTTGAATATTTGGATATTTAAAACCTATGAACGTTACTACATTGAATTCAAATGTGGTGATTCTGGCGAGAAGGAAAAAATGACCAATAGGTACTACAATTGCATGAAATGTATTGAATCGTATATAAAACATTTTATTTGGAAAATAGATTAACACATAAAAGGTTTTTTAAACAATTGATCCAATGGCTTGGTAAAAAGGTGATGTAGAATAGAATTTTAGAACGTATTTTATGTTATTGTTTAGTGTGTTTCTTGGAAAATAGGTAAACAGAGAATAGGTTTAATTCCTTTTGTTACAGTTCACTTTGTTTGGAAAATAGGTGAAAAAAGAACCTTTTTTTAGCAATTTAAATTTCTTCTTTTGTTCAAACAAACCAAATTATGGGTTAGTATCATATGTAAAAATGTGTGTTATAATGTGCAAGCTAACACATTTCTGTGGTGATGTATTGTTGGTCTAATATCTATTTATCTTTGGTGCCATATTTATAATATTGGGTTTTATTTAGGAGTATTTGGGGGGTGCCCATTTCATTCAATCTATGAAGGTGATGAGTAACTCGGTGAAGAGAAGAGATAGAAAGCCTCTTCTAGAAGCTTCTTCAAAGCCAAGTGGGAGAAGAAGTGGAAGTATAAAGAAACAAAAAGAAGTTATAGAAGTGACCAATTATATCAAGGCATTGATGAATGGAATGGATAGTTATAATGGGATGGTTACATGTTCAAGCCCTCTACTTGGTGAGTCTATTTCTCTTTCTTAAGACAATGGTAGAATTACACCCAGTTTAATTTTACTGGGCCTAGAATTTTCCATTCCCCATTATAATTAGATTACTCATTGTGACTCCACTATTAAATTCTATGCACTTTCCCCATATTATACGTTATACGTCAAGCTTAGTAGAATTAGAATATATTTCTAATGAGCCTTCCTTCAAAGAATCAACCAATTTAGCCCTAGATTCTCTACCCTCTACAGTAAAATTGCCAAAAAATCACATTTTCAAGGGTTTTTTTTTACAATTTGTAAATAATCCTGACTATAGACCTTCAACAAGCCTATTGAACTCCTATAGTGATGATTAAAATAAGGAGGCTATGGCCATTTATGATTTACTAAACCTCAGAACTCATATGTTTCCTTCAATCACAACTATAACATAATCTATCATGTTCCTTTATATTTAGTTAGCCATTAGAACATGTCGTCATAATTGAATTTGTGATACCTGCCCAGTATAGATATGAAGAATAATATTTTTGTCATGAATGAATCCAATTAATAAGAAATCAATCAATTGCCTTAAAACTTGAGGATAAAAAAGGGATCAACCATCATACCATGAAGAAATCTTACATATTATGGTGCTATATCCTAATTATACAGCAAAGAAAGAAGAATCCAAATATTCAAAAAGTAATTTTTCTAAGTAGCAAAAATCATGATATCATTGTTCAAGTTTCTTAAAGCTATTGATGCACACTAAATTCAAATGGAGTTCTAAATCAATGGCAGAATTATATACTTTAGTAAGCTACAAAGACCAACTATAATATGTTTGAAAATTAAGACACTAATATATCAATCAAGACAAGAGACCTGTATGCATATTTAGAGGAAAACTAGCTTAGCTGAATGAATGTACACTAAGTGTTTTTGTTAACCATGTTGCTGCAATAGTTGGGTTTTGAGCAGCATTTAGACCAAGGAGTGTGATTCCTAGACACAAATAATTGGTTGACTATAGATCTTTACCAAAAAAATGTAACATTGTTTGTTATTGAAACAAAAAAAATTTAAATGTGCCTTGTGCATAATATCAAAAAATGTAATCAATTCAAAATTAAAAAGAAATAAGCTAATTGAGGAGCAAAACTTCTCAAGGATCAAATTTAAGTTAGAACTTGTCAAATGTGATTTGGTTATGGCTTGCATAAAATTATAGATATTTCTATGTCCATATTAGAAAACATGATTAGTTTTAACCATGTTTTAAGAGTTCATTGATAAAGTTGTTGTAGTTGGCTACTCCAACTTTGTTAATTCCACCTTTGATTGTGTCATCTGTTCTCACCAAATAAAAGAAACTTTTTAAAGAAAGGCATTGTTGATTATTAGTCACTTTTGTTTAAGGGTTAACAAATTGGCTCACATGGTAATATCTATGACTAGGATATGGAAAACCTATATGCATCCAAGCTCATGTCCTTCATTAGTTTTACATCTTCCTACAAATAAAAAATCCCAAGATAAAAATAGTAAATTCATTAGGAGACTAAAAACATTAACAAGAGTAGATTCATGATCTTCCATGGATAATCCATTGATGGTCTCTCAAAACTCCCATGTTTTCTTTAATATAAATATTCATTTGGGTAATCATACTTTGGGAATTGGGTCATTTTTTAGGAAGAAGCTAAAATTACTAAGTCAAATTTGAAGAAACTAGATTGCAAAATCTAGATGTTGGGATAAATGGTTCTACCAATAATACCATCTTCCCATAGAGGAAATATCTGTCAAGTTGCAAGTGTACATCCTACTTGTTAGATTTTGAATCGAGAATGTACATGCAAATCCATTCTATATGCATGGAGAATAGGTGGAGCTAAAAAAATTCACCATGTTTACATTTATTTAATAGCTCTATCAATTTTTTAAAAATTATAGACCATCATGAACATTAGAACTCTCGTTATTATGGAAAAGCAAGCTAACACATAAAAAGTCTTGGTTTTCTTGTATCTTGAGGACATTACCCTTACCTATAAAAGTCAAAGTTATTTAAATGAGAATATTGATGAAGTATAGAAATGAGGAGATTGATGAAACCTATCATGGAACAATCATTATTTTGTCACTAATGTCAAACCTGCTACTTGGTGATGAGAAAATTGCTAATTTGGTCTGAATATTATCATATGATTGGTTGATGAAGAGGATTTGAAAAGAAAGGACAACAAGAGTACCTAGAGAAAGTTTTATTTATATGGTGTATAAAAGAAGCTCTAAGACCAAGTAAGACTTTGATGATATGGTGTATTGTTTATCTACTTAAGGCTACAATGAAAGGATACTTGAGATAAGACAAGAAGAAGGCTAAGCAAAGAAATGTGTTTGCCAACCCTAACAAAGAAAATAGTGGCAGTTGAGCAAGTCAGTACAAGCTAAGCAAAAAGGTTAGTTGAAGCTGAGAGAAGGAAATTCAGTATGTGTTGAGAAAAAGAAATATAGTAGGTTTTGAGAAAATTAATTTTGGTGTGTAATGAGCACCATTAAGACTTAGTGTATGAAAAGAAACCTAGTGTTGATTGACCATTAGAAGATAGTTATTGTCGAGAAAACAACATGTTATTGCCGAGTGCCAGTAAAATGAGTTTGATCAAAGATTTGAAAAATCTAAGCTGACAAATTTGATTTCTTGAATTGTGTGAAGCATGTGGAAGGTAAGTATGATAAGTTGGTGGCATAGAATTCAATATAAACTATTTTGAAGATTAATTTGAAGAGGATTGTAAGATAAGTTTCTAGAGGGAATAAAATAGAAAAGAAGGTAGATTCAATGAGTCTTCCCTAAACCTAAGATGGATGATTGTGGTTAAGTGGAAAAAGATCTAAATTCTCTATATAAGGAGATAAAAAGCTAGCAGTAGAGTATCATAGTGTGAACTAGAGAGAGACAAGGAGTCTTAAGGTGTTGCTTCATTTGGTGGTCCAAGGAATGAATCTATAGTATGCATACTAAGCAAGAAGGCTTAAGGAGGTGAAGGCTTGAAGGGTGAACAAGTAATCAGAGATGAAGGAGATTGAATGAAAAGTATAATGGAGGACTGAATAAGAGATCTATAATCTATAAGTGAGTTATTTTGTTATTAGATCAAGTCCTAATGCTACTTTCTAATAATTGTATCAATTTGGATAAAGCCTTTGGGTTAAGGTTGACCTAATAGTCATGAATAAATTCTTTAATAAGGTGATATTTTAATGGAATAATCTAAAGTCCTCTAACAAGGATCACTCCTAAAAGGGTGATTAAAATCCTTTAATCAAGGTCACATTTAACAGTGTAAATAGTAACCTTTAATAGGGTTGGCTCCTCATAAAGCTCCCTTCAAAAGAGTGAAAATTAGTAGCATGTTACAAGTGCTTTTTCCCAAATTGAGTTTCCACATAAAATCCTTGTGTTAAATTGTGCGAATGATTTTTTTGGTATTTCATGTTTACATTTCTGCAAGTTCATTTAACCTAGGACAATAATATAATATGGTTTGAGACATTGGATGATCAATGTATGCAAATGTCTTTGTTAAGTACTAAAATGTTTTATATGTACATTTGGACCTTGGATAATTGATTCACCCCCCTCTTGGTTATTCTAAAGAATTCTAAAATTGGTATCAAAGTGTTTGGTGCTTGTGAAGGAAAAAGTTTGAAAGTACTTGAAGCTATAGATCAAGATGTACAGAAAGGAGGTGCCCAAGTTAAACAAGAAAAAATTCCCTACATGGAAAATTTTGATGAAATTGCATCTAGGAGGACTTGGATATTATGTATAGACAACTATCACCACTAAACATGTTGAAGTAGTTGGAGACCTAACTACTAAACAACTCATAATGAAGAAAGAGCACAATCAAGTAATGTTGGATATTGCATCTACCCGAAGCTATTCAGAGTTTGAAGACATCAAAACATGTGCCACTTCTAAATTAATGTGGAATGCCATACAAAATATCTATGGAGGATACAAGAATGTGTTGAGAGCTAAAGTAGAAAGTCTAAGAGGAAAATTTGATGAAATGAGAATGCAAGAAGGTGAAACTATAGTCCAGTATTGTGCAAGAATCAAAGATGTTGTAAATGCAATCAGAGGAGCAAATGGAGTTATTGAAGATGGGACTATGATCAGAAAAGTGTTGAGAACCATGCTACCTATCTATGCTATTAGAGTCTCTTCTATACAAGAACTAAGGTGTAATCCTAGTAGTGATATAACCCTTAAAAGACTAGTTGGTAGACTCACTACTTTTGAACTTTCAAATTTTGATAATTTCAAATCTAAGAATATTGATTCTACTTTCAAAGCTAAGCTGACACTAAAAAGAACCTAAAGGAAAGAAAAAGATCAAGCATATTTCTAGTGATAGTCACACAAATGATGCATATCTAGAAGAACTAGAAGCATTGTTGGCTAGGCGATTTCACGAAGGCAACAAAGGTAAGTTACCCATCACATGTTTTAATTATAATGAATTTGGTCATATTTTAGCAAGTTGTCCTAAGAAGAAAAAAAACATAAATTAAGAGAAATCCATAAGTAAAAAAGTTGAGAGTAACAAAGGCTATAAAGATAAGGGAAAGAAAGCTTGTTACATTGTTAAAAAAGAATCTAATGATGAATCTGATGATCATGATGATAAATTTGTGTATGTTTCTATGAAAGATGATTTAGATGAAGATGAGGCAATTAAATTATTATCTTATGTAACCAAAGATGAAAAATGGATCATTGACAGTGTTGGAAATACAATAGAAAGGTAAACTCTAAGAGGGGGGGGTGAATTAGCACTTAAAATTTCAACCTCTAAATCATTCACCACATATCCTATTGGAATACTTTAGAAAAATTGAGAGGGGGGAGTGAATCAGTTATCCAAGGTCTAGATGTATAAATAAAACTTTTCACAACTTAGTCAACCCATTAAACATTCATACCCATGCATGCATCCATTATGTAATTACTAAAACTTGTATGTTACTATCAAATCAACTTGCAGAAATGTAAATCATGGAACAAAACACATTCATTAGCACACTTGACATAATGATTTATGTAGAAACCCAATTTGGGAAAAACCACCAGTAACATGCGACTCCTTTTCACTCTTCTGAAGTGATGTCCTATAAAAGGCCAACCCTATTAAAGGTTACAATACACATTGTTAAATGTGACTCAGTTAAGGGATTTCAATCACCCTATTAGAAGTGAGCCTTGTTAGAGGACTTTAGGCCATTCACTTGGAATGCCACCTAGTTCAAGGATTTACAAGTGATTGTTAGGTCAACCTTAATCCAAAGGATTTATCTGAGACTGATACAATTCTTAGAGAGTAACAGTAGAACTTTGATCTGATACAACTTACAACATTTCTTAAAAATTATAGATCTTAGTTCAGTCCTCAATCCTACTTGGCCTTCATTCCTTATAACTCTCATAGCTTGTTCACCCTTCAAGAATTCATCTCCTTAAGACTTCTTTCTTAACATGCCATTGCAAACTTTTCTCTTGGATCACTTGATGAAGCAAAAACCTTTAACTCCTCCTTCTCCTTAGGTTCTCACACATGAGAATTTTTGCTTCATGACCAGACATTCCTCTAAATAGGAAATTAGGACATATTCCATCATCCAAATTAGGGTTTTGAATGGATTAGGTAGGATACAATGTATCTACCTCATATCTTGTATTTTCTAGAAACTTCTCCTAGAATCCATTTGAATTTGCCTAAAAATGATTTACATCCAATTTCGTGCCACCAACTTATCAACCTTATCTTCCTCCTGGTTCACAAGTTTGAAGAAAACAAACTTGTCAACATAGATTTGGTGAATCTTTGATCTTTAACATAATGCAATAGCTTAGAATTATTAATCTTTTAATGCTTGACACATACTATGTTGCTTGGCATCAACTATAAAATCACTTAGCATCAACTAAAGTTTATTGATGCTCAACATCAATTAAACTTTACTTAGCATCATCTAACTTGCTTGGCATCCACTAGAATTTTCTTTCACTTAACTCCAACTGACTTTTTGCTTGGCTTGTATTGACTTTTCTCGGTACCTACTATCCACTTGATCAAGCTTGCTAGAAAAACTTTTTGTAACTTGTTCTTCTAAACTTTCTTAGTGTAGCCAACATTTGTAATATTAAGTAGATTAACAATACATCATGTCATCACTATCTTAACTTATCCTTGTACTTCATTATGTAAACATAACTCAACCTTTCCTCTAGGTGCTATTGTTACCTCTTATTGATCAAATCCTCTTCATAATTTAACTAAGTGATAGTACTTGAATCTTATAAGAAATTATCTTACCAAAAAATAGTAGGTTTGACATCAATGACAAAACAATGACTAAAATTAACAATCTCTCTTAACAATGATCTTTTCAATCATATTTTAACAATCTCCCTCTTTAGCGTTGATGGAAAACCAAACTAATTAGCCAATTCAATCAAATGATGAACATCTTGTTCAACCAATCTAGCTAGGTTAAAATAGTAAGGCAATAACAAAAAAGAAAAGAACTTGTACTGAAAGTTCTCCCTCTATCAGTAACTTCCATCTTCTAACTAGGTTACAAAAATCTTTCTTATAAATCCCTCTAAATTTCTTCTTGTATCTCCCTCTTACTAGGTAGATTAGAATTTCTCCCTCTTTCTTACATTATTCATGTGTCCTCTTCTAATCGGCAACATCAATAATTATTTGATCTCCCTCTAAGATCAGTCTTGTTCAACTTATTAGCAACACTAGTAATTATCTAGTCTCCCTCTTTGTTTTGGTGGTTTTTGATCAATAAATCGCTCCCTATTTGACAACAATACCAAAAAATTGTTATCTTAAAATATGCATATATAAGCTTTTGTAGTTTCTTTAGTTTCTCCCTCTGTCACCATGCTTGTGACTGATTTGAAGCTTTAGCTCTATGATTACTTTAGGCAGCTCCTAAAGTAAGATCCTTTGCATTAATGTGTATTATATGACTATCATCTTCCTTGATGCAGGGCATTTCTCTCGATAGCCTTTGATAGGAGTATCACCCCTAATTTACCTCGTAGATACTCATAAGCATCCTTAGGTAATAGTTTTGTGAACATATTAGCAACTTGCTCCTTTGAGTTAACACATTCCATCTTCACCTCTTTGTCTTGAACTAACTATTAGAAATTCTTTACAATAACTGAGAGGAGGTGGGAGGGAATTAGTTATTCAAGTTCTAGATGTCCTAATAAAACTTTTTTAACAAGTAAAGTAATCCCATCAAATTGTTCATCCATCCAAGCTTAAGCTTTCCTACTTAGCAAGTTACTGTAAATCAACATGCAAGCATAACACATGAAAAATCAACACATAACACAACGATTTATGTGGAAATCCAATTTGGGAAAAACCACGAATAACATCTAATCAATTCTCACTCTTTTGAAGTAATGCCCTATGAAAGGCTACAACACACTATTAAATGTGACTTGGTTAAAGAATTTATCCACCCAGTTAGAAGTGGGCCTGGTTAGAAGATTTTAGAACATTCACTTGGAATGTCACTCTGTTAAATAATTTTAAAATTGCTATTAAACCAACCTAAGTCCACAGGATTTTACCCTAACTAATACAATTACTAGAGAGTAATAATAAGGGGTTTTGATCTGATTACAATTCACAACTTATGTTTTTAGATTTTAGATCTCTATTTAGCTCACAACATTTTCTTGGCTTGTAATCTCTTCAGCTCTAACAACTTGTTACCCTTCAAGCTTAGTCTCCTTGAGTCTTCATGCTTGATGTACCAGTGCAATCTTCTTTCTAACCAGTTATCGAAGTAGAGTCTCTGTGCTCTCTTCTTCTTCTCCTCTTGATGTCTTTTCCTTGACACCCTTCAACCACTTTGCAATTTTGGCACCTCCAGATACTCTTGCTTCTTGGCCTATGACTCCTTAAATAGAAGTCTAGAATATGCTTTTCCTACTCGATTCTTCCCTCTTTTAATTTTAGTTCAAATGGATTAGGTAGGATTCAATGAATCTAACCCATATCTTGTTCCTTCTAGAAACATCTTGAAAAATCCTCTTGAATTCACTCAAAAATAGTTTA
This sequence comes from Cupressus sempervirens, assembly GCA_028749045.1. NCBI lineage: Eukaryota > Viridiplantae > Streptophyta > Pinopsida > Cupressales > Cupressaceae > Cupressus > Cupressus sempervirens. The sequence goes on along the minus strand of CM053783.1, from coordinate 732,266,512 downwards.
CATAAATTTTGTGCCACTAGCTCATCATCCTTATCCTCCAACTGGTTCAAAAAATTCAAGGTAACAAATTTGTCAGCTCAGATTTGGCAAATCTTTGACTTTTCTAATAATGTAGCAGCTTGGCACTATTGAAATTATGGTGCCCAGCACATACTGTGTTACTTAGCATCAACTACATTTTACTGATGCTTAGCACCTATAGGGGATTCACTCAGCATCTACTAAATTTTTTTATGCTTGGCACCTGAAGTTTTCTTAACACCTGAACATGCTCAGCTCCTATATCAATCAACACACACTAGATTTTGCATTTGCTCAACACTAACTGAAAATTTGCTCAGCTCCAACTAGCTTTCTCGACACTCACTAATGAAATTAGTTAAGTTTTGTAGTCAACCTTGTTATAACTTATTCTTCCACTATTTCTAAGTGTGGTCAACCTCTGTATCTTCAAATATATTATCAATACATCATTTTACCAATGTCTTAACTAATCCTTGTGTTTCATTACAAAACTATAACTCAACCTTTTCCTTAGGTACTCTTGTTACATCTTGTTGATTAAATCCTCTTCATCAATCAACTAAGTGATAGTACTTGTATCTTATAAGAAACTATCATTCCATTAACTAGAAGGTTTGACATCAATGGCAAAAGAATGATTGAAAACATTCTTTATCAACCATCTTCCTTCTTTGGAACAATCTTCCTCTTTGATAGTATTCATTTTCAATCAAATTTCCAACACTAACTCTCTCCAGTAATGATACTTGATTACAATGTGCTTTGTCTTTGTTTTCATCATTGGATTCTTTGATATATTGGTAGCACTTGTATTATCACAATAAAGTATCATTGGATTTGTGATTTCTTCCTTCATTCCTTTGAGTAGTTGTTTGATCCATACAATATTTGTGTAGTTTATAGTAGTAGCAACATATTTAGCTTCAATAGTATATTGTGAAGTGCAACTATGTTTCTTACTGGTCCATGTTACTAATCTTTTGCCTAAGAAAAATGCTTCTCCACTAGTGCTCTTTCTATCATTAGTGTTTCCAACCCAATCAGCATTAGTGTAGGCTCTCAATTCAAACTTTGCATTCTTCTTGTAGTATAGATCAAACTCTTTTGTTCCTTTCATATATCTCATTTTTCTCTTCACAACCATTAAATGATTTTCCCTAGGATTAGTAGAGAATCTTGCAACTATCCCTATAGATAATGCAATATCAGGTCTGCAATATACTACATATTGCAATTTGCTAATCATAAACCTATATAATGTTTGATTGACCTCAACATAATCATCATTCTTTGAAAACTTGTGTCATGTAACCATAGGTGTACTTACAAGTTTGGAATACTCTAATTGAAAAGTTTTAAATATTTCTTTGACATACTTTCACTGACTGATGTATATACCATATTTCATTTTGTATACTTGCAATCCCACAAAAAAATTGATTTCTCCAAACATAGACATTTCAAATTTTTGCTTCATCTAATTTGTAAAATCTTTACATAAAGCATCTTGTCCTCCAAATATGATATCATCAACAAATATTTTAGATAGTAAAATACCTTTTCCTTTTTCTATCTTTATGTACAGATTGATGTTATCATCAGTCCTTTCAAATCTAATCTTCACAATATAAGTATGAAGTCTCTCATACCATGCTCTTGGTGCTTGTTTTAAACCATATAGAGATTTGTGTAGTCTACATACCATGTTCCTATTGTTATCATCAACAAAACCTTTTGGCTATTCTACGTAAACTTCCTCTTCTAGTATTCCATTCAAAAATGTACATTTAACATCCATCTGATAAACTTTGAAACCTTTGTATGTAGCATAAGCAAGTAGAATTCTTACTCCTTCCATTCCAACAAAAAGAGAAAATGTCTCCCCCCATCAATTCCTTCTTCTTGTGTATATCATTTGCTAACTAATATTGTTTTGTTTCTTGTGACTTCACCATTTTCATCTAGCTTGTTTCTAAATACCCACTTGGTGCCAATCACATTCTTCTCTTCTAGTCTAGGAACCAAATTCTACGTTTTATTCTTCTCTATCTATTCAATCTCTTCTTCCATGGCTTTGTACCAGTCCACATCTTCTAATGCATCTTTCACTATTTTGGACTCCTTCATACTTAGAAAACATGATTCACTTCTCAATCTACTTCTTTTCATTGGCCTAACATTTTTATCTCCAATGATTTGATTAGTAGGATGATGTCTTTTGACATATTTGGACAATCTTGACTCAACTCTTGTTTCTTCATTTTGTCTTTTAGCTTCAAAATCACTATGTACATATTTGTTAGGTATCTCAGCATCTCTTTCATGTCTACTAATTTGAAAATCAGAATATTCATCTTCTTCATTTTATAACTCAACATCTAAATGGAGCTTAGTTCTTGAATGTAACTCGGTATTCACAAGATGTGACTCGGTAGTTACTAAAACTTGCTATTGATTTGCAACTTGATTTATAGCATTTTCTTCAGTAGACATTCCTTCATAAAAGTATATAAATGATTTGTATTCTTCTAGTTCTTTTATATATTCAGCCTCATGTACTTCTGTAAATTCATCAAAATTCACATTTGCACTTTTCACAATTTTGTTAGTGTTAGTATTCAAACATTTATAAGCTTTACTTCTTGTGGAGTAGCCAAGGAATATACCTTCACTTTTTTCATAAAATTTTCCATTCTTAACATCTTTAAGAATGTAACACTTACTTCCAAATACCTTAAAGTATTTTACATTGGTTGGATATCTATACCATAGTTCAAAAGGTGTTGAATGAGTACCTTTCTTGATTTGAACATGGTTCAAGGTATATACACTAGTACTTATAGTTTCTCTCAAGTATTTTAGAGCAACATTCTTCTCCATCATAAGTGTTCTAGCACAATCCATTATAGGCCTATTTCTTCTTTCAACAATTCCATTTTGTGTAGCGGTGCTAGGAGCAAATGTCTATCTTTTGATTCCTCTATCATTAAAAAACATCTCAAACTCATTTGATGTGAATTCTCCTCCTCTATCTAATCTCAAGCATTTTATACTTTTACCTATTTCTTTCTCAACTCTTGCCAAGTACCACTTAAACATTTGAAAAGCATCAGGTTTTTGTTTAAAAAACATAACTGTCATAATCCTAGAATAATCATCAATGAATGGTATTATGTGCTTATCTCCTATGTATCTTTGCACTTCAATTTTTCCACACAAGTTAGTATGAACAATCTCTTGTATTTATTTAAAGGTATAAGCTTTACTTTTAAATCTTGACTTTGTCATTTTTCCTAGCTAACACTTTTTGCACACTACATTATTAGGCTTCTTCAACTTAGGAAAACCTCTAACTTTCTTCATGTTACTGATACTAACCAAGTTATCAAAATTAACATAAAATAATCTCTTGTTCCAAAGCCATACATCATCAAATTTTACAACAAGATGAGTAGCATCCTCTATATCAAGATAGAATAGATTACTTCTAGTTTGATCACCTTTTCCAATTAGTTATCCATTTGTGTCATATATCTTAGTAGTCTTGTTTCCAAATTCAAACTTGTATCCTAGATTATTCAATTATGACACACTCAAAAAGTTATAGTTTAGTCCTTCAACATAGTAAGCATTCTCACATGAAATTTTATCTATGAGTTTGATAGAACCTTTTCCTTTTATCAAACATGGTGCATCATTACCAAATCTTACACTATTTCCATCATAAAAATTCAAAGTAATGAACTTAATTTTTTCTCCATTCATGTGATGTGAGCATCCACTTTAAATGATCCATCTATCATTTTTGTTCACACAAGTCACAAGTGCAGTTGCCTCACCTTCATCAGATTTGTCCTTTATTGCAACATACACCACTTCATCATCATGTTTATTAGAATCATCTTTGGTTTCCTCTTTAGTTATGTAGCATGACTTTTTGCCTTTGTCTTTGTAATCTTTGTTTTCATCTTCTCTTCTATTCTTGTACTTGTTGTCATCTCTATAGTTCTTCTTCTATATACATCTTGCAGCAATATGAGTAGCCTCATTGCAATTAAAGTAAATGATGGGTAACTTATCTTTGAACTTTCCTTTAGCTCTATTAAATCTTCTTGCCATTAATGCTTCCAATTGTTCAATAGCTTCCTCATCTATATCACTATCACTAGACACATTTTATTTTCCTCTTCTTCTTCTTCTACTTCACCACATCAGATTCCTTCAATAATAACTTGGCTTTGAATGTAGATTCATGGCTCTCAATTTTGTAATTATCAAAGTTAGATAACTCAAAAGTAGTGAGTCTACCTTAAAAACCTTCAAGGGTTAGATCATTTCCTAGAATACATCTCAGTTCTTGAATTGCAAAAACTCTAGTAGCATAAACATGCAATAATGTTCTCAAGACTTTACTTAACATAGTATCATCATCTATATGATGAGTAGATCCTCTTATTGCACTAACAACTTCTTTTATTCTAGCAACATATTGAGTCTTCTTCCATTCTCATATTATCAAACTTACCTTTAAGACTCTCAAATTTGGCTCTTTGTACATTTTTTTCTCCTCTATAGATAGTGTGTAGGGCATCTCACATTTTTTTTGTAGTGTCACAACCTTGATATCATCAAATTCAGCATAGCTTAGGGTAGAGGCAATCTCCAGCATTGCTTGATTGTATTCTTTCTTCTTCTTCATATCTTTAGTAGTTAGGGCTCCAACTAGATCAACATGTTCCACTGTAATGGTAGATTGTGCATGATCTCGAAGTCCTCTAAGGTGTAGCTTTATTAAAAAAATTAATGTAGGAAAGTTATTTCTATTAAGCTTGGGTAGTTTTCTTTTAGACATCTCAAGCTTTGTGCTTCTAGTACCTTAAAACTAATCCTCTTAAATAGATGGCTCTGATACCAATTGTTGGAATAATTTAGAGTAACTAAGAGGGAGGTGAATCAATTATCCAAGGTCTAGATGTATAAATAAAAAATTTCACAACTTAGTGAACCCATAAAACATTCATACCCATACATGCATCCATTATGTAATTACTAAAACTTGTATGTTACTGTCAAATCAACTTGTAAAAATGTAAAGCATGAAACACAACAAATTCATCAGCACACTTGACATAATGATCTATGTGGAAATATAATTTGGGAAAAACCACCAATAACATGCTACTCTTTTTAACTCTTCTAAAGTGATGCCCTATGAAAGGCCAACCTTGTTAAAGGTTACAACACACACTGTTAAATGTGACCCAATTAAGAGGTTTCAATCACCCTATTAGAAGTGAGCCTTGTTAGAGGACTTTAGGCCATTCACTTGGAATGCCACCTAGTTAAAAGATTTACAAATGACTATTAAGTCAATCTCAATCTAAAGGAATTACCCTAGACTGATATAATTGTTAGAGAGTAACATTAGAGATTTGATCTAATACAACTTACAACTTTTCTTGAAGATTATAGATCTTTGTTCAATCCTCAATTCTACTTGGTCTTCATACTTTACAACTCTGACAACTTGTTTACCCTTCAAGCATTCATCTCCTTAAGCCTTCTTGCTTAACATGCCATTGCATATTTTTCTCTTGGGTCACTTGATGAAGCAAAAACCCTTAACTCCTTCTTCTCCCTAGGTTCTCATAGATGACAACTTTTTCTTCATGACTAGACATTCCTATAAATAAGAAATTAGGACATTTTCCTGGTCATTTTTCATCATTCAAATTAGGGTTTTGGATGGATTGGGTAGGATACAATGTATCCACCCCATATCTTGTAGTTTTTAGAAACTTCTCCTAGAATCCATTTGAACTCACCTAAAAATGGTTTACATCAAATTTTATACCATGAGCTTATCAACATTATCTTCCTCCTAGTTCACAAGTTTCAAGAAAACAAACTTGTTAGCTTAAATTTGATGAATCTTCAATCTTTAACATAATGTAGCAGCTTGACATCATCAATCTTCTAATGCTTAAAGGCTTACAAGATTGTTATATCTTACCCTATTAAAGGATTTTAACACCCTATTAGAAGTGTTTCTAGTAAAAGGACTTTAACTTACAATGAAATAAGTAGCCTATTAAAGGATTTACAATAGCTTGTCAAGACTACTTTGTTAAGAGATTTAACTAATTCATCTATTAGAATGTCTTAAGAATGATCCTTTGGTTAGCACTCTGTTGCTTGATATCAAATCATCTCTTTCTTTATGTGTACTTGATCCTTCTTGATCAAATGTATCTCAGTTGTCTTCTAATTCATTTCGTTTGTTCTCCTCTAACTTATCTTGCAATGTATCTCAAATCACAACTCCTTAGTCACCATGAATGTTATGTTTCAACATGAAAACTTCTCTCTTTTCTTCTTACAACATTCATAAAAAGTTTAGGGTTTATCCTCCTTAAGAATACCTAGGTGACCTCGGGTTAGGTATAAATCAACGATTGTGATTCACTCATATTATTGCTTAAACCTTCCCCTTTTCTAATTGGATGCATGTAATGCATCGAGAATCACAATTAAGATTTATTCTTATCATATAAGATCACAAAGAAATACTTAAGATGGCTCAAAAATAGTTTACATAGAAGTTTGTGCCATTACAAACAATTATGTCAAAACTATATAACTAGGAACTTGAAGTCCCTAATCCTCGATATCAACTACAACTTCAATATTGTAACTCAACCTTTGAATGGCATGACATCCATTGATCACTCAGCATCTAAATAACTTGACACATACTATCTTCATGGCACTTGAGTGACTCAGCACTTACTAGTTACTTGATAGATACTAAATATCTTTCCTCCGGCATATACTATCTAAAAATTTATGCTCAGTATGTATTGCTTGTTTGGCATGAACTAAGTAAATGACTTAAGTATATTGTCACTCATATGTCAAAAAAAAAATGAGATTAATAGATAGTGGACATTCTCATCACATGACTAGTGACAAAAGTAAGTTCATTACCCTTGAGCATTACAATGAAAATATTGTTACATTTGGTAATGATGCACCCTATCCAGTGAAATGTAAAGTATCAATAAGATTGACAAACAAGATCATATGTGACAATGCTTACTTATGTAGAAGGACTTAACTATCATCTATTTATTGTGTCACAATTGAATATTTCAGGATACAAAATTGAATTTGAACACAAGAAAGCTAAGATATATGATGTTGATGGAGAACTCATTAGGAGTGGAGATCAAACAAGAGGTAATCTATTTTATCTTGACATGAATGAAGCTACTTGTCTTTTTGTAAAATTTTTTATTTTGTGTGGCTATGGCACAAAAGATTATGTCATGTAAATTTTGATAACTTGGTTAGTATTAGTAAGATGAAAAGAGTTAGAGGTTTTCCAAAACTGAAGAAACCTAATAATGTGATTTGCAAACAATATCAATTAGGCAAGATGGAAAAGTCTAGTTTTAAGAGTAAGACTCATACTTCAAAAGAAATTTTGGAATTAGTTCATATTGGTCTACGTGGACCAGTTAATGTGTAAAACTATAAAGGTGACAAGTATTTTATTCTATTTGTTGATGATTACTCAAGAATAATGGCAATTATGTTTCTAAGGGAAAAATTTGATACTTTTCAAATGTTTAAGTGGTATCTAGCAAAATTTGAAAAGGAAACTAGTAAAAACCTTAAATTTCTAAGATCTGATACATGTGGAAAGTTCACACCAAATGAATTCAATAAATTCTACAATGACAGAGGAATCAAGAGACAAACTTCTACAACTAGGATCCCTCCACAAAATGGGATGGTTGAAAGGCGAAATAGATCTGTGATGGATTATTCTAGAACACTAATTATGGAGAGGGATGTTGCTTTAAAATACTAGAGAGAAGATTTTAGTACAACTGTTTATACCTTGAATTAAGTACAAGTCAAGAAAGGTACAAATTTCACACCTTATGAATTATGGTATGGATACTCACCCAATGTCAAATATTTTAAGGTATTTGGAAGCAAGTGTTACATTCTTATAGATAATAGAAATGGTAAACTTGATGCAAAAAGTGAAGAAGGTATATTCTTGCATTATTCCATAAGAAGTAAAGCTTATAAGTGTTTAAATACTAACACTAACAATGTTGTGGAAAGTGAAAATGTAAAATTTGATGAATATATAGAAATATATGAAGATGAACAAATTAAGGAACCTGAGAATTATAAAACTTTTATGTACTACTATAAAGGCATGTCTTCTATTGTTTGATGATATTGTAGTCGCTAATCAACAAGAATTAGTGACTGTCAAGTCACATACAATGGATGCCAAATTGTATTTAGGAGCCAAGTTATAATTAGAAGTCAAGCTACATTTTGATGTCAAGATTAGTTTACATGAAAGGAATGTTGAGTTACCTGACAAAGAAGTACACAATGAACTTTGGATTGAACTTCATGAATAACTTATTGAAGAAAGAAGAATAGAGCCAAGATTATCAAAATTTGTCAAAAGACATTATCCCACTAAAAAAATAATTGGAGAAAAAGAGGTTGGACCAATGACAAGAAATGGATTAAGGAATGGGACATGTTTGTTAAACATTCATGAACCTAAATTAGTGAAGCATGCATTAGTGAATGAAGACTATAGTCAAGCCATGAAAGAAGAAATTGATTAGATTAAGAAGAACAAAACATGGACACTACTACCAAGACTAGAGGACAAGAATTATATTGGAACCAAGTTGGTGTATAGAAACAAATTGGATGAGAATGGTGAAGTAACAAGAAATAAGGAAAGCTTAGTTTGTAAAGGTTATGCACAAGAAGAGGGAATTGACTATGGAGAGAAATTTTCCCAAGTTGCAAGATTGGAAGGAGTAAGAACTATAATTTCTTATTCTGCCAAGGATTCAAAGTTTATCAAATGGATGTTAAGCCAACATTTCTTAATGGTATTTGGAAGAGGAGGTTTACATTGAAAAACCTATATGATTTGTTGATCCAAACAATAAGAACATGGTGTGTAGACTACACAAAGCTTTGTATGGTTTAAAGAAAGCTTCCAGAACATGGTATGAAAGACTACACAACTATCTTGTAAACATTGGTTTTGAGAAGACTAATGACACTAGTAATTCATACTTGAAGATAGAAGGGGTAAAGGAATTTTATGAGCTGAAATATAAGTTGATAATATCATATTTGGAGGAGAAAATGCATTGTGTAAGATATTTGCAAATGAAATGATGAAAGAATTTTAGATGTCTATGTTTGGAGAAATAAAGTTCTTTGTTAGATTAAAATTTTATTAGATGAAATATGGTATTTACATTACTCAATCCAAGTATGTAAAGTAAATCTTGATAACTTTTGGTATGGAAGATTCAAGACCTATTAGTACTCCTATTGTGATGGGACATAAACTATCCAAAATTGATATTCTATTGAAGTTAATCAAATGTTGTATATGTCTATGTTTGGAAAGTTGCAATATGTAGTTCATAGAAGACCTAACATTGTACTAGCTATTGGAATTGTTGCAATATTTTTTCCATATCCTAAGGAGAATCATTTAATGGTTGTTAATGTTAGAGTAAATAATTAAGTAATTATTAATTATTTATTCTATTTACTTAAGCTTACTTAGGTAAATGCATTTAATTTATTAGTTGTAGTCTAGGAGTTTTTAATAAGTTATTGACAATATGGGATTTTGTTCTCTCCTAAGTCATACTTATCCTCTCACCTTGTTCGAGGACTTTCCACCTCATGTGGATGTATTCTTAGTTGTCACGCTTATCTCCTAGCATCTTCTAGTTTGTTCTAGGAGATTCCTTAAGCTCTTTATATTCGAGCTCCCTCATTGTATTTCACAACTCATATCTCATTCTTGCATATTGTAAATACATATTTTCTTGTGTTGCAATATTTTCTCTCTCATGTCTGTTTAGGGTTTTTCCCTTGCTCCACACTCTTCTCTCCTTGGCTTCCCTTTGGTAGATTCTTGCATGTAGGTGATCTTGGGCATCTTCAAAGTTGGATTTCATCAAATCCAACATGGTATTAGAGCCTCCCTACTACTGCTTCATTGAAGGATTTTTGAAGCCGTGATTTGGAGATACAAACCCTAGTTTGTTTGTGCATTTTTCTTCAAATCAAGGGTAGAGAAAATGTTTGGAGCACATTGGGCCCAAACAGATGCAGTCATTGGATTTAGAAAAATAATTTGCAATTTAAAAATAAAAGTAAAAAAAGAGTGTAGAGCACGCCACCATGGCTCTGCCCAGCGGCCACCACGAGGCCACCCATGTACCACCCTGCACTCCACCTAAACAGGCTGTGCAGCCCGACTACCTCCTCTACTCGCATGATAGATCACCCAAGTTTCTCTACTAGAAGCTTCGCTAAACTCCAGACTCTGCCAGCTTCTTCAACTCTAGCACCACCTGATCCCTCTGCTTCGCTAATGATCACAACTCCAACACTACTCTGAAGACTATTAGCTCCACTCGACCCACTTAGCACCACCCTCTTGCAAGGCAGTTTGTCATTTGATAGTCATTGAACATAGTTTTAACCACTATGGGGTTGACACATGGCATGGGTGCCACATGGCACTTTGCCACATCACCCTACTGACGCAGCATTTTGCCACATGGCTGCCATGTGGCCTCTTTTTTACTATGACAGCTAACTGGCCATCAATTTTAAGCTAGTGAAATGCTGATGTTAGCATGATGTCAGCATTGCATCAATAGACCTTTCTTGCACATCTCTTGGGTCCTTTTTGACCTACCTTCAATTTTTTGGCCATAACTTGAGCATACAAAGGTATTTTTCTGATCCAAAAGAAGCACCAAAAAGCTGGTTCCAAAACAGAGACATTGGTGCAAGTATTTTTAGGTTTTGATGCAATTTTATTGCATTTTTTTTAGTTGAAGTCTGAAGTATTATTTTTTTGACTCTGACTTGCTTTACTTTTGCGTCCCATGTCCATTTTTTGAAAATGTTATATTTACGGAAAGCTAGTTTTGTCTACTTTTCAAAAATTCTATCATTTCCTTCAGATTCTACCCCATTTTCTTTCTATAATTATTTTGGCATTTTCAATCCATGGTGGATATCTTGGGTGTTTTAGGTCTGAGGATCATTTTCTTGGTATGGGATCCTTTATTTTGGGCTGTACTATGTTTTGTTGCATCTTAATTTTGGTTTTGATCATTGTAGCTATCATTTTTAAGCACTTTTATGTATTGCACTTAGATAAAGTGCCACTCTTGCATTTCGGGGGTCATGAACATTATTTTTGAGTCTGTTGTACATGCACTATTTTTATAAAGCACCATGGGGGGGATAGTTGTTTGCAATTTTAGGCCTTCTCCCTTTGTCAAGTGAGTGTCCCTTCCATGACATTAGCCTCATGCAACATCATTGTGATTGTGTCTTTATAGGTGTTTGCACCTCTTCCTCTCTCGTTGTTCTTGGTTTGTCTATAGGAGACTTTGGCTCACCTTCTCAGTTGCCTATCATCTCACCCCATCTACATTAAGGGGGGGTTATGTTGTTTCTCTAATACACCCTTGGTTCAATGGTTTGATAGTGTGAACTGTGTATTTAGTGGTTGATCCTATATACAAAGAAATTGTAGTGGCTAGCTACCTATGCATTTCAGTGAGATGGATGATCTACCATATAGACATGCTCGGTTTGTGCCTTCTTCTTCCTTGGAGGTTCTTTAAATCAGTAGTTCTCTTTCTGATGGCATATTTTGTGGCTTCTTCATGCTTCAGTGATGCTCTTCATTATCACTCTTTATTCCTATTTTAGGGGACATTTCCCTAGTTGGAGGCTTCTTCAGTTCTTCACTAAGTTTTTACCTCTTTTTTGGGGAGGATTTTTCCCACGTGGTTTTCTCTCTTTCCCTATTTTCAGAGGTTGCATCTTTTTGTACATGGGTACCTAACATGGCCTTGTTGTTGGGACCCATTCTACATTTCTACATTTCTTAGTTTTGTGAGCTTAAGGCATTTCCCTAATTTGCACTTAAGGGGGGGTGTTAGAGTAAATAATTATTTATTTATTAATTATTTATTCTATTTACTTAAGCTTACTTAGGTAAATGCATTTCATTTATTAGTTGTAGTCTAGGAGTTTGTTATAAGTTGCTAACAATATGGGAGTTTTTTCTCTCCTAAGTCATACTTATCCTCTCACCTTGTTCAAAGACTTTCCACCTCATGTGGATGTATGCTTAGTTGTCACACTTATCTCCTAGCATCTTCTAGTTTCTTCTAAGAGATTCCTTGAACTCTTTATATTCGAGCTCCCTCATTGTATTTCATAACTCATATTTCATTCTTCCATATTGTAAATACATATTTTCTTGTGTTGCAATATTTTCTCTCTCATGTCCATTTAGAATTTTTTTCTTGCTACACGCTCTTCTCTCCTTGGCTTCCCTTTGATAAGTTTTTGCATGCAGGTGATCTTGGGCATCTTCAGAGTTGGATTTTATCAACTCCAATAGTTAAAAAGATTATGATATACTTAAAAGGTACAACAGACTATGATCTATACTACAAGAAAAATGACAATATTGAATTGAGAGCCTATACAAATGTTGATTGGGTTGGAAACATTGATGATAGAAAATGTACAAGTGGAGGATTATTTTTCTTAGGAAAAAGATTGGTTACCTAGACTAGCAAGAAACAGAACTATATTTCATAGCCCACTACTGAAGCTAAATATGTGGATGTTGTTGTAAATTGAACAAATGTAGTGTGGATCAAATAGTTACTCAAAGGAATGAAGGAAGAAATCACTAAACTTGTAGTAATTTACTATGACAATACAAGTGCTATAAACATATCTAAGAACCTTGCGATGCATAAAAAGATAAATCACATTGTAATCAAATATCATTACTTGAGAGAGTTGGTTCAAGACAAAGAAGTGATAATGGAATATGTGAATGCAAAGGAATAGATAGCTGATATATTCACAAAGACTTTACTTAAGGATGCCCATGTATATCTTAGGGGTAAATTAAGGGTGATACCCCTATCAAAAGCTACTTAAGAAGAAAGAGGAGTTCCCTACATCAACTAAGTTGAATGGCATACTTTACAACTTGATGTAGTGGATCTTACTTTAGGAACTACCTAAAGTAAGGAAGGAGCTAAAACATAAGATTTACAGTCACATGCAACGTGACAAAGGGAGAACCTAAATTATTGATATCTACATGAGGAAATGCCAAGTCTTTGGCATTATTGTCAAAGAGGGAGAATATATTCAGGAGGAATATACAAAGAGTTTACTACAAGTTACTACAAGTATGAGGGAGAGTTAGTACCAAAAAAGAGAAAGATTAGAAAGATGAAAAAAGATGTGAAAGAGAAAGAGGAAGAGTTATACTGAACATCTAAAGAACAAGAGGGATTGTAGCCTATAAAAAAGAAGGACAGATATTGATAGAGAGAGAAATTTTAATACAAGGTATTAAGTTTCTTTTTGATATTTTTTTTGGTATTGGTTTGCCATCAATGCCAAAGAGGGAGGGTTGTTGAAATGAGAAGATTGTTGAGGTATAGAAATGAGGAGATTAATGAAATCTATCATAGAACAATCATTATTTTGTTACTGATGTGAAAACTACTACTTGTTGGTGAGACAACTGCTAATTTGGTTTGAATGCTATCATTTTATTGATTGATGAAGAGGATTTGAAAAGAAAGGATAACAAGAGTACCTAGAGAAAGGTTGAGTTATATAGTGTATAAAAGAAGAACTAAGAACAAGTAAGACTTTGATGATATAGTTTATTGTTTATCCACTTAAGGCTACAATGAAAGGATACTTGAGCTAAGGCAAGAAGAAGGCTAAGCAAAGAAATGTGTCTACCAAGCCTAACTAAGAAAATAGTAGAAGCTGAGTGTAACCCATGAATGGTCCACATTTATTTTTGGTACATCATCATGCAATAATGCATAAGTGTTAAACAAGAGCTATGTCTTATAGATATTCCATTGTCAATATTAACCCTCTCAATTTTCTTCTCTCGAAGGACCCACAATCTTGAACATTGAACACTTTATTCAATGTTCAAGGTTCAAGGTTCACTAGGTAACTTAGTCATTTTAAGTAAGTGAGTCATGTCTGGACACTAATGCTTATCACCAAGATGAACATGAAAATTGAACACTCTGTTCATTTTTTCAATCTTCAAAGTTCACGAGTGCATTTTTGTTACATGTCAAGTCATGAGCATAGTCTCCAATATTTTTTGACCTTTGAACTTGAACATTGACCTACCTCATTGTTCAATCATTCATGTTCACCTGGTCATAAAGATGCATGCTCCTAGTGCCATGTGTCTTTTAGACAACGCAATAGTGATGCAAGTTGCTAAATGTACATAAAAGATCTGCATTAATAAGGAGTTAAGGGTAATAATGAAAACGTATGCAGTAGCACATGTGGAACTTGGGTGAGTTGGTAATGATTTTAACTTCTTTCTTCTCACTAGTCATATCATCTATGTGTATCCTTCAAGTCTAGGATTCACATTTTAAAAGTAACTTGCATTGTTTTCATTTGTTGTTATTTCCACTTCTAGGTAAATGTTTTTTCTTATCCGGGTGTATGCCATGATAGTTTGAGCTTTACCTTCCTACAAATATTTGTGCACTAAGCCTAGCAAGTCCCTAGTCTTTCACTTTCAAGGTTTCTTTCCTTTTACATTTCTTTAAGATTGTAAATTCCTTCTATATCTTTCTTTTCTATTCATTCCTATCATGGCTACTCCTTTTCATCCAAAACTCCCTAACAAGATTAAAGAGTCAGTGATAAGTAGCATCCTCCCTAACATGGAAGGTACATTCCTCACCAATGAAGATATAAATAGACTGTTGGCTAGGCTCACAAATCCACCACCTAGCTCCATATCTCAAAAGGTCATAAATAATGGTCTATTGTAGGCATCCACATTCCCAAAGTCTTTCCATTTTCCTAAATTAGTCCTAGTTTGTATGGATAGATATGATGCTACTGAGAAATTTATTCACACTTTCATTGGTGAAATCCTAGTATGCATGAGCAGAGTTGCTATTATGGGCACTCTAAGAATTCTTCTACAAGAATTATATGAAGACTATAAGGCCCCTTCCCTAGTACCATATTATAACCCTAAATAACATGATTATGGTCAAAACTAGGAAGTGTAAGGAGGTGAGAGGTCATGTCTTTGTCTCTCATGCAAGGTATGTGAGTTATAGACTGTTACCATACACCTTATGATAGAATGATGGTAAGTAGGTTCTAGAATAAAGGTTTGTAATGATTGGCATCCTTCTTATTAATATTGGACCTGAGATCTTATTAAGGATGATATACATTATAATCATTATTGTCATAAGTATCGTATTCAAAATTTTATCAAGTTAGTAAGCTAAGACCCTATGGAATAAAGACTTGAGATGTTATAACTTAGAAAACTATGTTGATGGGTTCATAGTATGTTATGATCTATTAGAATAGTTTTTTTAGGAGGCCATTGTGAAAAGATGTATTAACACCTATCCTTGTGAGTACTAATAATTATTATAGAAAAAAATTGTTGTCAAATTAGATAAGGGCCTAGTTGGTAGATGATGCAGGAAGAGAAAGAATAACCAGGGCCTAGGGCACACCCAGTTATCTAGATCAACCTGCAAGAGTCAACATAGTAGAAAACATAACATCAATACAACACTAAGGAGAGAGAACAAGTAATTTTATTGGTTCAACAAATAATCAGCATACATGCCCAGCTGTAAGGCCTTCTGGGTTATGTCCCAGATACAAACTTACAACTTCTAGATCCACAATCCAACTTTAAATTTTCATTTTCAGACACCTATGCCTTCCCTTTCAACCTTCTAAGTTTTTTCCCTTTAATCTAAGCCTAAGCACTCTATTTAAACTTGCCAAAAAGGCTTATAAAATATTCTAGAACATTACATAATAGAAAGGCCGACCTCAAAATGGTCAACACTCATCCCTAAAAAAGATCCTATTATTAAATTTATGATCAAAATTAAATACACAAGTTGGCTCCCACTAAGAACCAAAAATGCAAGCAACTTGACACACATTGGATAACTTGACACACACTAGCAAAATTGGCACTTGACATCAACTAGAAACTAGCACTCGACATCAACTAGAA
The DNA here is from genome assembly GCA_028749045.1 of Cupressus sempervirens. Classification (NCBI taxonomy): domain Eukaryota; kingdom Viridiplantae; phylum Streptophyta; class Pinopsida; order Cupressales; family Cupressaceae; genus Cupressus; species Cupressus sempervirens. Next base: position 732,250,287 of record CM053783.1, on the reverse strand, counting down.
ATTGGCACTCAACATCAACTGTAAACTGGCACTTAGCATCAACTACAAACTAATACTCAGCATCAACTACAAACCAGCACTCGACATCAACTACAAATTGGCACTTGGCATCAACTAGCAAAATGAACAAAAGTGCAGGATTAAGAGGAAATGCAGGATGCTCCTACATCAGACAACTAAGGTTGGGAGAAATGATTCTCCTAAATCATGCAATTATCACAACCTAAGCTAAATCCAACTCAGATTGAGAAATCCATGTAGCATCTTCAATTGGTTTATTCTTCCACTTCACCAAATACTCATAGCAATCTTTTCCTCTTGTGCTCTTACCAACTCTTTGATCCAATGCCTTTTCAATTTCTTCAATTTTCCTCTTAGGATAATCATCTAATGCAACAACTTCATCATATGACTCATGATACTTATACAAATTAGCAATATTGAATATAGGAGATATATCCATGTCACTAGGTAACTCAACTTTATAAGCATTACCATTATCAAACTTCTTCACAATCTTACAAGGTCCAAATTTCTTCATCTTTAGCTTACTGTATGTTCCAACTAAAAATATTCCATTCTTTAAATGATCCATCACCTCATCACCAACTTCAAAATCATGATGTCTTCTAGACTTATTAGCATTCTCCTTATACTTCTGATTACTTTGTTCCAAACTCAACTTCACTTCCTTATGCAAAGATTCCATAAAATTAGAAAAAAATTCTCCTTTAGTGCTTCTCTTTTCATCACTAGAAAAATCTCTCAAATCTAATATACCTCTAGGATGCATTTTAGTAACAATCTTAAAAAGTGTTTTCCTTGTACTCCTATTCATAGAATTATTATATGCAAATTCAACTTGTGCCAACACTACTTCCCAATTACTTGGCTTATTCCTAACTAAATATCTTAGAAAATTACCTAAGTTTCTATTCACAACCTCTATCTATCCATCTATCTGTGGATGGAATGTAGAACTAAACTTCAATTCAGTACCCATCTTCTTCAACAAAGTCTTCCAAAAATAGCCAACAAACTTACCATCTCTGTTAGAAAAAATGCTTCTTGGTAATCCATGCAATCTCACAATCTCTTTAAAGAAAATTTCAGCAATATGCTTTGCATCTGATCTCTTCTTACATGGTATGAAATGAGCCATCTTCAAAAATTTGTCCACTATAACAAATATGGAATCATACCCCTTTATTGTCTTAGGTAATCCAAAATCAAAATCCATACTAATTTCACTCCAAGGTTTCTCAGGAATAGTAATAGGTGTATACAAGCCAATATTTTGACTTACTCCTTTAGCAATTTGACAAACTCCACAACTCTTTACAAATTTTTGAACATCCTTATAAATTTGTGGCTGATAATATTTCTCTTTCAACAAACTCAATGTCTTATCAATTCCAAAATGTCTAGCCAATTCACCACTGTGCTTTTCTTTAATTAGATTCAACCTCATAGAACTTCTAGGAATACACAACCAAATGCTTTTGAACAACATACATTCTTGAATGAAATACTCATCATACTTACTTATGTGATCTATAAAATTTGGTGCTTTGCACTCTCTCTATGCCTAAAAAAAATTAGGATAAGCATCATACAACTTTTTCATTTCATCAAAACTAACAACTTCAACCTTCATTTCAGTCAACAAAGAATGTCTTTTAATCAATGCATGATCAACTCTGTTAGTAACTCCACTCTTATGCTTGATAAAAAATTTCAAACTCTACAATTATTGAACCCACTTCATATGTCTTTGATTTGATTTATGTTGACTTCCCAAGTATTGTAAAGCTTTATGATCAGTATACAACACAAACTCCTTAGGAATCTAATAATGTCTCCACTTCTTCAAGGCTTGAACAATAGCATAAAACTCTTGATCATACATGGAATACTTCCTTTTAGCATCATTCAACTTCTCACTAAATAAATTAATAGGCTTACCTCCTTGACTTAATGTAGCTCCTATTGCATTACCATTTGCATCACATTCAACTTGAAACACTTTTTTGAAATCAAGCAAAACTAATACAGGTAATTCAACAACCTTTTGCTTCAAATTCTCAAAACTCTTATTAGGTTCATGTGTCCACTTAAATTCCTTTTTATCTCCCCTCATTTTTTCAATCATAGCATTAAAAAAAACACTACAATTCTTTATAAACTTTCTATAAAAACTAGCCAAACCATGAAATGATCTTACCTCACCCACATTCTTAGGTGTAGGCCATTCCAAAATAGCTATAACCTTCTCAAGATCCATCTTAAATCCATCAGCTGAAATCAAAAATCCTAAATTCACAATGTCCTCTTGCATAAAGGAACACTTTTTTAGATTAATCAACAACTATTCCTCTTTCAACCTATGCAATACTTGTCTAATATGCTCAATATGTTCTTCCTTAATCTTACTAAATATTAGAATGTCATCCAAATAAACAATCATAAACTTACCCAAAAATCTTTTTAGAACTTCATTCATTAACCTCATGAAAGTACTAGGTGCATTAATCAAACCAAAAGGCATAACCAATCATTCATACAAATCATCTTTTATCTTGAAAGCAATCTTTCATTCACCACCTTCTTTGATTCTAATCTGATGATAGCCACTCTTCAAATCAGTCTTGGTAAAATACTTTGCTCCACTCAAATAATACATTATGGCATCCATCCTCGGCATAGGAAACCTATATTTCACTGTGATTTTGTTAATAGCTCTATAATCAGTACACATTCTCCATCCTCACTCTTTTTAGGTGCTAATATAGTAGGTACAACACATGGACTCAAGTTTTCTCTAATCAAACCTTTTTGCAATAACTCATGCACTTATCTATTAAGTTCTTCATTATCTATAGGTGCCAATCTATATGGTACTTTGTTCAAAAAACTAGCTCTAGGAATCAAATCCATACAATGACTTATACTTCTCATTGGTGGTAAACCATCAGGAATATCCTTAGCAACAATATCCTTATACTCATTCAGCAATTTTGTAATTTCTACTAGTACTTGGCTATCACTATTTGTTGTCACTCAGCCATTACAAGCTTTTTATGCTTGGTCATTACTACCAAAACTTGGTCCTCTAGGAACTATGGAAAAACAAACATGATTCTTCTTCACTTCATTTTCAAATTATTTCCCATTAACCATGCAAACTTTTATTGCAGTACAACTGACCTCATCTGGACTTTCAATCAAAGGTAGTAATGTTTGTTTCTTCCCATTTACCCAAAGAGTATATTGATTCAATCTTCTATCATGTACAACATATCTATCATATTTCCAAGGTCTATCCAATAGAATATGACAACAAGCCATGGGCATAATATCACACAAAACTTCATCAAAGTAATGTCCAATTTTGAACTTCACAAGGCATTGCTCACTTACCAATATCTTTGCTCATTTTTTATCCATGAAACATGTAGGATTTAGGATGCTTTAGCCTCTACAATTGCAACTTTGTAACCAGTTCTTCTAATTCCAAATTTGTAGAACTTCCACTGTCAATGATCACTTTGTAGCATTTTTCAGCCATCTTACGTCTTGTCTTGAAAAGACTTCTCCTTAAATAGGTTCCTAATCACTTCCCTTATTACATAAGGTTCTTCTCACCATTAGATTTTCTCTAGCCTTAGGTCCACTTGGTGAACCCTCATCATCTCCTTGAATTACAACATTTTTATTACCTTGCCCACTTTTAGAGGATCTACATTCAAAAGATCTATGTCCCTCTTTACCACATCTAAAACAATTACCATAAAATCCACCTCTCAAATAAGAATTACCTCTTCCTTGATAAGAGTTAGTACCTCCTTGGTAAGAATTACCAATTTTTCATACGGTCTTGCCTTTGTCTTCATTCTTCCATGCAGGTTTACCTTTATCCTATACAAAATTGTCAGATCTACCACCTTCACCATAAGATCTACCTCTGCCTCTCTAGAATCTACCACCTCTACCTCTTTGTCTTTATTCATGCTTCTTTGCTAAGATCTCCTCAGCTTTCAAGGCACATTGATATGCTTCTTCAACACTTTCCAACTTCACAAAACTTATTTCATGTTGAATTCCAAATCTCAATCCATTTATGTACCTTACAATTTTCTCAACATCATCATCCACATGTCCAAATCTGATGTCCAATCTATGGACTTCCTCAGTATACTCTTTCACAGTCATGTCCTTTTGTTTCAAATTTTGCATATTTCTCAACAAGCTAACTTGGTAATCAGCAGGAAGGAATTTTTTGTTTACCTTGTTCACCATCTTTGGCCAAGTTCTAATATTCTCCTTTCCTCTCATTTTTCTATCAATTTGCAAATGTTCCCACCATAGTGAAGCATGACCTTTTAGCCTAGTTACTAAAATCTTCACCTTCCTATTATTAGGAGTGTTTTGATACTCAAAGAACTTCTCCATATCAGAGATCCAATCCAACATAAAATTGGTATCAACTTTTCCATCATAAGGAACAACTTCTATAGTAGGCTTTGAATTTTTCCTAGACAACACTCGCAACAATCTTTCCTCATCTTAATCTTCTTTAGGTTTTGCATTATGGTTTGGTGCTACTACTTCATCATCACTTACATCATCAAGATGTGCTCCTCTCCTCTTAGCTATCTCCAGAGCATCTAATCTAGCTACAATTTGTCGCAACTAATCCAATATGGCATTATCAATATTTCCTCTACCATGAACCATCTTTACAAATTAGGTTCCTACAAGATTGTAACCCTCTGCAAGTTATAGTTCAAATTAGTAGATCTTCCACCCTACAACCAAATCTAAATTAGGGCTCTACATGATCCAATCTCCACAAGGACAAACTTTAAGCTCTAATACCACCTAAGAAGAGAAAGAATAACCAAGGCCTAGGGCACACCCAGTTATCTAGATCAACTTGCAAGAGTCAACACAATGGAAAAAACAACACCAATACAACACCAAGGAGAGAGAACAAGATATTCTATTGATTCAACAAATAATTAGCATACATGCCTAGTTGTAAGGCCTTATGGATTATGGCCAGATACAAAATTACAACTTCTAGATCCATGATCTAGCTTTAAATTTGCATTTCTAGACACATATACCTTCCCTTTAAACCTTCTAAGTTTTACCCCTTTAATCTAAGCCTAAGCACTCTATTTATACTTGCCAAAATGGCTTATAGAGGATTCTATAACATTACATAATAGAAAGGCCAACCTCAAAATGGTCAATACTCATCCCTAAACAAGATCCTATTATTAAATTCGTGATTGAAATTGAATACACAAGTTATCTCCCACTAAGAACCAAAAACACAGACAACTCAACACACACTGGGTAACTCATCACATACTAGAAAACTGGCACTTGGAATCAACTAGAAATTGGCACTTGACATCAACTAGAAACTGGCACTCAGCATCAACTGGAAACTGGCACTTGGCATTAATTGGCAAAATGACCAAAAGTGCAGGATTACAAGGAAACCCAGGATTCTCCTACATCAATAGAGCTCAGCATGATGTAAATATAATAATTTAATTATTTTACAAGCAATATTAGGTGGATAGGCTTCAATGAATGATGATTAAAATGAAGATATAATATATTGACTAATAGATATAATGGGTCTACCTAATAACTGATTTTGAACCTACACAGATATAATTATGGGAACATCCTAATTTCTTGACATTAGTGATTTTACAAACATATGTCTTATCGTGCAATATCTCATAATGATGATGAGATAGTGCAGGTAATCAAACTATATTTAATTGAATCAAGTATACTAGTTGTGATGATTACAATTTGGTGGTTTTGATCTAAGGTATGTAATCAGAATTAATTTTCATGTTGGCTAATTTAGCAATATAGATTCAACATTTCATCATTATGATAGAAAATGGATTAGGATGTGATGCAAAATGTTAAATTGATTATGATGGTTTGTGATTAAATGTGATGAGCAATTTTTGACATTTTATCATTTTGAATTTCTTATTTGAGATGATGAAGTAAAGGAGTTCCATTGAATTGTGTTAATATGGATTATGTAACATTAAATTCATATGCATTTATGATATGTATTTTATATGACCTCCTTGGACTACTGAAGCTCAAGTTTAGTGTGTAGGAAGTGGAACCATGGAAATCTTTGGGGAATAAGATCCAAACCTATGTGAACATAGTTTAGCCAAGGTGAACCTTTGGAAGATTCAAATGCCTCATTGTAATGTATTTTATTTCGTAAATGTAAGCTTGCTTGTGTGTAAAATTTTTAATCATAAAGATGCATTAGGGACATGTCATGATGATGTGGAATGTTCTTTTAGGTGTCACTTGATACTTGTGGATTTTGTGTGTTAATGACATGTCATCTAGGGTTTTGGTCATGGTGGCATTTTACTCTAAAGCTAATTACCTTGTTAATGATTAAATAAACCCACTCGACAAGGGGTACAATGGGTCATTATCAAAAGGAAATTCGAATGTAGACTTGACTAGGGTTTTGAAGGGTCTTTCGATGGTGCCAAGGTGTTTTTTATGTGAAAATAAGCTACCCATATGAGAGTATAATATGTTAGGGACCTAATTTTGACCATGATAGTAACTAGACAACCTGGGGGGGGGGCTTTACCAATTCCTTCTTCCACCAATTTGAAAATGGAGTTGTCACATGAGTTCTTTCCCATGTTTCCACTAAGTCAAAAATAGAAAACTTAAGAGGAGATAAGTTTTTAAGAGGGAGTGGGTAGGTGTTTTTTCCAAAATAGTTAGTGGGAAAGCCTTTTTAGAGAGTCTTTGAAAAATTAATGGGGGTGTTCACCCACTCTCTAAGTTTAGAGACAATTAGAGTTTTGGAGGGAGGTTACCAGATATCTTCATCAGCTAGCATTTCCTTTAGCTTGGACCAAAGTTGGTACTCAAACCATGATCATTTTGTCTTTTCATTGCATAATGAATTTGCAAGTAGGGAGTGATTGTTATGGGATCATGTATTGTCATTGTAATCTATGTGTTGTGTTGTTATTATGCATTGTATTTCATGATTTTTTCTTGGTTTTCTTCCTTGATCCCCTTGTTTTTTTTGAATGTTAAAATTTGTCCATGGTTATGAAGGTTTCACTCACACTTGGGAGGGAAGAGAAGCCATATACGTTTGTTGTTTTTAGAGGTATAAGTGTGTGTGTAAGAAGGAGGAGATTTTATGATAGCCTTAAGAGGAAAAAATGCAATTAAAACTTGATTTTGTGTTATGGATATGGCAATTCTCCTCCTTGAAGATTCCATCTTCACCCAATATGTTAATGATTCCAATGTTGAATCAATGTGCAAATCTTGGAAATGATTGTTTTGTGTTGTCTTGTATGTTTTCATGCATTATAAAATGTTATATGTGTGTATCCCATTTGGAGTTGTTTCCCTTGCTCAGTAGGTGGCTTCATAGAAGCCTAGGATGGGAGGTGAGCCTCCGTGGTTTCCAATTTGTATTATTTTGTGCAAGTTGTGGAAATGAACATCATGAGGAAGTTCAAGCTTTTCCCTTGCCATTATTGAAGAACCAAGGATTGTTATGAGTTTATCCTTTTTATGTTAATTTTTTTTATTTATAAGGGTCAAATCCTCCTTATTATATCTTCTAAAATGTAAAGAGTATGCGGAGATGTAAAATATGGGCTATGATATGCATGTATTTGGTATTGTGAATGTAGTATCTTCTTTTTTGTATGAGAAAAAAAAATGGTTCATGTAATGGATGTTACATCTTTTGTTGGAAATTATTGAGTGAAGTAATATTTGTCATCCTAGAAAATTCATGTTGCAACAAGGAGATTGATTCATTATACACAGGTAGATTGGTGAATTCAATCATAGCTAAACTATGTAGAAATTTCATGTTAGAAAGTCAGTGTTAGACATTTCATTTCAAGGTAGGGTGAATGAGAGTATTGTAAAGTTCTTGTTATGTGATTTGTGAAACATGAATTAAAGGGTTCCAATATTGTATTTATACACAAGTATGCATGTAAAGAATTCATTTGTCTCTCTTGAATAATAGTTCCATATAGGATCTTAATCATCCTTAAATTCTTTGGTTCTATGAGTAGTTGTTTCCTTTCATATGTGATAATAATCATCCTTTAAGAAATGTTTAAAATAGAACCTTTACATTGAATTGTTAATCCTTTAATTATTTTACATTATTTAAATCCCTAAGGTTATTTAGGATAAAGGATAACATCAATTTTGTCATCAAAAAAATACCTTATATTCATAGTTTAAGTGAAAGAAAATAACACCGTGTATGACTTAGCTTGAAAATCTATAAGAAAAGATAGTTGTAGGTGCACTCCACTTCTCTAAAAAATGTATGAGAATGAAAAAATTAATCCCTATCTATTATAGAGAAATAAAATATTCAGAAGGGATATGCCTAATATTTTCCTTATAGAGTATCATTAAAATAATCACTTCTATCCTAAGGAAAAGAAACAAATTGATAGAAATAACCAACTAGAGGATAAAAGAATATCTATTCCTAATTAAAATCTTAATAAAATATCATTCCTTAAGGATAGTCACATGGGTGGGAAGAGGGTTCTCTTATATAAAAATAAGAATAAACAAAAAAAAAACTTAAACATCAAATAAAGAAATCAAGGACATTAGGTGCAATCCTCAAATAAAGTTAGGGAAGTCAAAGATTAAGTTGGGATTGGGATAGTGGTCCCCACACACCCTAGGCATCCTCACCTCCTATCAACCTTTCTTGGTCACATGGATTATGGTTTGGGGTCTGACATGAGTCAGAAATCCCCTCTCTTAGGTGCCATCTTTTAAAAGGGAGAGTAAAGCTAATATAATGGACCCCATTCTACCTATCTCCATCATACCTTGGGAAGAATGGTTGGGCATTGGAAAAAGCTCCATATCATTAAACTTTTCTTTAGTCACCTCCACATTGGAAGGAGTGGAAAATCACCCACCCTAGGGAGTAGGTGCACTATCATGGGGAAGCCTCTTAGGAATAGGATAGAGGCAGGATTAGGAAAGTAGGATGTAAGTGGGGGTAGTTAGTGATGTTTAGGGGTTAAAGTTTTTTTTTTTTTAATTTCATTTGTAATGAAAGTAAGTGGGGAGTTGGGAAGTGTGTGGGGTGGTATGAAAGAAATAAGGATGGAAAGTGCTTAGAAATAGGAAGATTAGTGGAGGTGGGTTAGGTTAGTAGAATTGTATTTTCCCATTGGTTGGTTAGTGAGTATAGTACTTAAGTTTTAATTTTTTTTAAAGGTGTTAATGCTTTATATGGGAAAAGTTAATAAAATTTCTTTTATGTAGTTAGGGGGGGAAGTATTAGGGGTTAGTTAGTATGTAAATAATGACGATAAATCAAGTGGATTATGGATAGTGCATGTTAGGAAGTATGTGTTCAAAATTAGTTAGTTGATAGTATGACTTTTATTTAGGAGGATGGGTAAATAGTTGTTGGTTAGATAATCTTAAATGTTTAGTATTATGTTACACAAATGAGTGTTAGGGTAGCTTAGTTCAAATATTTAATAGTTGATTGTATCTTAAATGTATTATAGTATTTAAATTTTATCTCCATATTATATAGTATAAAGAATGATACAAAATAAATTAGGATGGTTAATGACTTAATAGGGATAAATGTATTTTGTAAGCAAAAAAAAATTGATACAAGAATGGAGTGCAATTAACCATCTTATGTTTTGTGAATACATATATATATGTGGTAGTCTCCTCTATGTGTCCATATATATTACACATGTATCTTTTCTTTTATAAAATGAAATATAATAATATGAATGGTTGATTACTAGATGATACATGTCATGTATATTATCTTGGATCTTATAGGAGCATAAATCGTTATAGACTTGAGATGTGTCGAGACATGCATGGCAACGAAAGTTGCATAGTATATGCAATGCAAGGACTCAATAAGTATAGGTCATGAATCTAAACAATGTTATAGGTATTATTATTATCCATATGATGTTAAGTACCAAAAATGAACACATCCTTCCTACATTTAGTATCTATTGAATATATCTTATATAACTTGTGTTCCTTAATTAAAAACATTGGTGAATAGGTTTCACAAGGAGGCCCTTCATTACACTATGTATATTATGTGGATTGCATCAAATAGAATTTTAAGTAAATCTTATCTTTGACCCCGTTACCCATTAAAGTTATCCTCACACCCTCAATGTATCCTATAGGGGATACTTATCTTTTTGCATGAATAGTACCTAAAGTTATTGAACCTTCATCTCCCTTACTTAGGTGTAACCACCAACCCCCTCTCATATTTAACTTACCAACAACCTTGTGGAGAACTAGTATGTTCATATGTGTCACCTTGAGATGGGTTAAAAATAAATAAATTAAATAAATTAAATATGAAAAGAAAAGAAAAAATTGTATTTTTCCCTATAATTTTGCACATGACAGACTAGATCATTAGTTCCTCCTATGTTCAATTTTTGATGGATGTCATAGAGTTAAACAACAATATCGCTAAGAGTTGGCTCTTCAAGTCTGAAAGAGGGGGTTCCCACCTTGCAAAACCTTTGACTAGAGAGCATATGATCCTCAAGATTAAGGATGTTATTACATTAAATAGGGTAAAATGAAATCCTCATGCTTTCCATTGGGAAAACTGGATGTATTTATTTGTTCAAACTATTCTAGGGGAAGATAAATACATTGATTGGGTAGATATAATAGCAACTAGGTTGCAAGAAGAACTTTCCCAATCCTTTGGAACTGCTTGTTTTTACAGGACCTCCTACTTGGTCTACATCCTAACTTGTGGAAAAGAGTGGAAGGGCCATCCACACTCAGATTGGAACCCAAGTATGCCCATTTATGAATATTACCCACTCTTGCAAAAGAACAAAAGCCCTGATGGATTCAAGATAGTCTAGGACACATTTTTAGCCAAATTGGTGTTCAAGTTACAAGGGAGAGAACATGAGATTTATAGAAGAGGCCACTCAATTGATCAAACTTTATGGCAGTTACTTCAACTAATTTTTATGGTTTACATATCTAAAAATTGGGGGTTAAAAAGGTAAACTAGTAAGGCTTCCCCGATATTTCCTAGACCATATAATGCTAATTGAAGTGTATAGACAGTTGGTGGAGGTTGAAAAATGTTTTAAGGAAAGAAAAGGTTTAGGATATAAAATCCCCATTAAGCTTGAACATTACAAATGCAAAACTATTCAAGATGCTCTCAAACTCAAAACAAAGATCAAATCCCTAAACTTATTGACCTACTCCCCTAGGCTAAATTTTAATAGCCAAGAATTTTTCATGAAGTATTCTAAAATTTATTTTTCTAATGCATACATACCCCATTTAGAGGATTTTTGGGCCAACTATCAAACTGACTTTGAAATCAGGAAAAAGCTCTAGTCTAGGTTAACTTAGTTGCAAATTAAGGATTTCAATCTCCCATTTGATATATTAGGAGTGATTGAGGAGGATGAAGAAGAAGTTGTTGACCTTGTCTACATTGAGAAAGTTGAAGCCTATCCCTTACTAGAGATTAATTGGTTAGTGCCAAAAGAGGATAATTTACACATCAGAACTTCACTTTTCTTAGCCTGAATAGAGCAATGGCTCACAAGAAAAAGGCATTCAAGAATAGGAGCTTGTAATGTTCAAAGGATTAAAGCTTGTTCATGTTCACCTTTGGTTGTTTGGCTAGTTCTAACAAAAATTTTACTTCACCCAATCCAAGTAAGTTAAGGCATAGTGTTGAATCTGAACATCTTGTTCAAGGTTGAGATCACCTCCCCATGTATTTCAAGTGGATGCATTCTCATAGCCAAAGGAAGCAAGAATAGTCAAAGAAATTGAGTCTATCCCATGATGAGCCTACAACTATAGAGCTAGATGTGCTAGAAGATTAAGAAGAAACATGGGAATCTATCATTAGAAGAATGGAATAGGTTTGTCAACAAATCCTAAAAGGTGCTACTACATAAAGTGTGATGTCTCTCAGTCCTCCACCTATGCTACAGACTCCTCCCCCTAAGGATAATTATTCATTGCCTAATTGGTTCAAGTTTTCTATGAGCAAAATGAGAATTTTAGTACCAACAATCCTCCCAGTCAGAGACATGGTCAAAAAATTCCTTGGGAAGACCCCTAAAACCAAAAATCCTAAGATAGAGACTATATTGAACATTTATGATGAAATAGGCTAGTAGGTAGTAGAGGTTATGAAGCCAACAACTAGGAAAAAGCATATAGGAAATACAACCTCAAGAATATGTAGTACAAAAGACCATCCTTGGCCCAACTTCAAGGGCTATTGACATGAAAATCTAGAGTGTAGGGAATGCTTGGATCTCTCATCAAATATGGAAAGATTGGAGGGACAAGCAAGAATTAAAACAATCCCAGGGGAAGATGGTCAAGTACATACACAAGATATAGAGCCCTCATTAAGAAGCATTGCTTGATGCTATTATAGTTATTGATGTAGAATCTCCTTTGAAAAACAGCTTCCTTGAACAGTGTTGTCACAAAATCTTGCATCCTTGTCCAAAGTTTTTACCTAAGTAAAACCCTATGAAACTATTGGAAATACAAATGGGAAATGTATACTTCTGAGAAGGGGGGTGAATCAAAAGTACCAATCTCTAACCAATAAAAATTTTAACTTTAAAACATTGCATAAGTTAACACATTGAAATAACATGTAAAGTAAATGCATCCACACAAACACTTGACACCAGATATGATTACCCAAAAACCCTCCAATGAGAAGGTAAAACTAGGGTCGGGATGATACTCACAATTCTTCACTATTGCAGCAATAAAGTTCACCTATTAAGGTTACATAGTTTGACCAGTCTCATGATCTACCCTATGAAAGGCCTGCCCTATTAAAGGCTTACAAAAGATTTTTATATCCCACCCTATTAAAGGATTTTAACACCTTTTTAAAAGTGTGCCTGGCTAAAGGACTTTAGAACACTCACTTGGAATGTCACCCTATTAAAGGATTTCACTATGACTGTTAAGTGAACCTTAGTACAAAGGATTTCATCCTATTAATATAGTTGTTAGAAAGTATAGTAGAATGTTTGATCTGACTACTTACAATCTATTATTGCTAATTTCAAATCTCAATTCAGTCCATCTTGATCTTTTTTGATCTAATATCCTTGATCCTCTATTCTACAAACTGATTCTACAATTCTTTCCTTCTTATGAGTCACCTTGAGTGTATACTAATCAATTCATCCCTTTCATTTCCTTCAAAAATTTGCTAGCATTACCTCCTTGCATCCATTCATTCATACTCTTTTCTATACTAAATTATTGGGCTTCATCTCCCTTTATAAAGACTTTGGTGGCTTAGGGTTAGGTATGAATCTAAAATTGAGATTCATTCATTTTTCCCACTCAAATCCTTCCATTTTTCTAATTGGTTGATGTTGACAACATAGGTAATCCAAATATATTCAATCTTATCTTCAAAACTTTGAGATCTATGCATAAGTTGGCTCAAAAATAGTTTACATAGTTGTTTGTGCCATCACAAACAACTAGGTTCATTCTGTATACTATAATTATGTTTGACTTGGCATCTAATCTTGCTTGGCACTATATATTTACTTGGCACTTGATTGACTTGGAACATGAGTGAATTGGTACTCATTACAACTCAACATCTATACATATTGTACTTGGCATATGTTACTATCTTGGCATGAACTTAGTAAAAAGCTTAAGTGCGTTGACAATTAATTTTCAAAACCAATCTGAGATCAACAATCTCCCTCTTTGACATGAGTGGAAAAAACACTTAACTATGCATGATGAATCTATTCTCCTCAAGTATAATATACATCTAGTTCAGTATATATACAAATCTTTAAAATTGTTCAAAATTTTGTAATGAACTATATACCTCAAAATTGTGTGACTCCCCTTGAGTTAATGTGTCTTTTCTATATCCAAAATCTCTCTGAGTAGATTTGCTTCTTGCTATTACTCTTTGTCTTCAATCATTTTGATACTCTTTATTTGATATGATCTTATATGCCTTTATTCTATTTTTATGTTGTTTGCTCCCCCTTTGTTTATCTCCCCCTTTCACATGTCTCCCCCTTTGCATCTTTTTCTCCCCCTTTCTTTTTCCTCTGTCTTTTATCTTCCCCTTTTTGACACTTATGTCAAAGGATCTATACACTAAGTGTGTATTTATCTAGAATGTTCTTATTGACTTCCATTACAATCTTTAGAGCAACATCCTAGTTGTCTATTGCAGCATCTAATGATTTGATTTGGTTGGTTGTGTCTGTGGTAGGGTCAACTAACCTATCCAATGTTGAAAGATTAGGATCTTTCTTTAGCACTACTTTTTCATAGGCTAGTTCCTTTTGTAGTATTTCCATGTGAGGGGTCAAGGAAGCTTGAATGTGGACTAGCTTAGCTCTTGTATTAGCCTCTTCTGTTGTTAGTATAACTAGTTCCTTTTGTGTGTGAAGCACTGTATGGAGATGCTTCTCACTCTGAGTTGGATTTTGAGATAGTTGAGTACTTGAAACCTTCAAATTCCTTTTTAGACTCAAAATCATGTGGCTTTTCTCTTGTGTGAATAGTGTGGGGTCACACAATTTTGTGTACAATGAGAATATATTCTCAAGTACCTTCTTAACTTTTTCAATTTTTGTAGCCAACTCTACTTGTGATAGTGCTATTCCACTAGATATCTTCTCATTTACTTTTCCTTGAAACTTCTTTTCAAACCATTCCATGAGTTTCGCATTGGTTTCCTAGTCTTCATTTGTCACCTATTCAACAATTTCTAACAATTTTTCCAATATAGGCTTGGTCTCATTAGGTGTTTGCAAGTTGACGACATCTAAAAAGATGTCTTTGATCTCATGTAGTGCTTTCCTTTGCTTATACTCTTTCTTGAGTATCTCTTGATTCTTCTTCCTTTCCAATGCCTCTTGCATGATTTTAATATGTTTTAAGTTCATGGTTGCATAGTCATATTTTAATATTAATATTTCTTCATCTAATGGTGGGTCTCCATAGTGAAGTACTCTTGCAACCTTTGTTGAGCTTGCACCTAGTGCTGAAATTTGAAGTGACATTGCATTAGTGCTCAGCCTTTGAAGGACTTTGGTAGGAGTGCTAGTTGTTGGTAAATTGATGCAAGAGCATCCTAAGGTATAAGGGCAATTCTGTGTCATGCAAAAAAATATACTTAGACTTAGTTTCTATTTCATGTGTTTTCATTTTTGGATACCCATTTGGGTCAAATAAAGGTTCCAACTCTCATAGTTCCACTCTTAGTGTTCTAGGTTAGAGTTTTTAATCACCTTGGAATACATATAAATGCTAAAAAAATAGGATTATGTAATTGAGCCATCATTTTGGTGAACTAGAAGGTTTAAATTGGTCGAATGATTGTGATTGTAATTTAGAGTATTCTAGAAAAACAATCAGGTCAAAAGGCTCCACGGTTTGAAAGTTATTGCAATTTTTCAATTTCTGGAGACATCCTAAGAATGCTTCAAAGTCAGGTTAGGGGCATTAAATGACCTCAAATAGGGCTGAAAAATGGGGGATAATTGAATCTGGTCCATAGGGCTATAGAGCACTTTGAGATCTTTCTAGAAATGTAAATGGTTCATCAATCGGAGCTATGGTTCAAAAGTTATGCCTCCCGGAAGTTCAGTTACCATTTTTGGATTCTTCTAATTTTGTGCCGACTTCTAATGCAACTTTTGGAACCTTCTATTTGGTCATTGGATGCCAACTAGCACTTTTTAGAATGTATTCCTAATCCTTAACCCTTTGGGGTCTATTTAAGGACATTTTTGGCATTGTAAAAGGCAGTTCAAAGTGGAGTTTTAGAGGAGGTACTGAAAGGAAAAATGATCTCTAGATTTATACTATTGTAAGCCCTTAGGGCATGTTTTGAAGTCTATTTTCTCTATACTAAATGTATTAGCATATTCTCATAGTTAATAAAATTTTCCCTTTCCTATTGTGTCCATTCTATGCTTGACTTGTGTTCCCATCAAGTGGTATCAGAGTTGGTTTTCATGAGTGTGTAGATAGAGCGCCGACTATGAGGCAGTTTGCACCAGAACTCTGTGGTTGTGGGTTTGAATTAAGACGATGCCTCCATGAAGAGAGCATGGTGGAAGGGTCAGAGCTATTAATCATGATGAGGTTAGAGCCATCCAAAGGCAGGTACAAGCATTGCAGGAGGAGCTCCATAGAGGAACAAATGTTGTTGCAGGTGACAAAAGTGAGGATGACAATGAAGAAGAAGAAACTAGACCAGAAGGGTAATTTGATGGGGAAGTTCTGAATTAGGAAAAGGAAAGGTTTTTTAGAGCCATTACCAAGTTTGGGAAAAGACCTACAATTGATGTGGGTGTATTTTCAATAAATTTTAAACTAGATGAGTTGATTGATTGGATCAATGAACTGGAAGAATACTTTGAGTATGAGGATATCAGGGATCCAGATAGGGTTAAGTTTGCAAAGGCCATGCCAAAATCTAGTGGCAAGAGGTTCAATTGGAAAGAAATAGAAGAGGAAAGGAGAAGATCACAAGGTGGGATTGCATGGTGGACAAACTAAAGAAGCAATTCATTCCTGTTGACTACGAGCTTGATTTGTTTAAGAAGATGCATGGGTTAAAGCAAGAAAGAAAATTAGTCTAGGAATATACAAAGGACTTTTATCGACTTCTGACTAGAGTAGGGCATGTAAAAGCAAATAAGGAGAAGTTTTCTTGTTATATTAGTGGGTTCCAAACCTAGCATCCAGGAGGAATTAAATCTGGTAAGAATGACCAGCATTGAAGAGGCATACCAGTTTTCCCTATGATTTGAAGAGAAGCTAAATAAGAGGTTTGAAGGAAGACAAAGAGGGTGCAGTCAAAGAGGAAGGGGTAGTGGTAGGTCATCTAGAGGCTAAAATGAAACTCAAATGAAAAATGAAGACGTGGGTACTAGCAAGTGTATATGAGCAATGTTAGTATGCTAATAGAAACCAAATTTAAATAAAGCTTCTACAAACTAAGAAAAATTCATAAACTTCAAGATAGACTAAGATGAGCTCTCAATTGAGAATATGAGCCATTAATAGACTCTCTCAATAAGAAGCTCTCTTGTTGAGTGGCTTTGTCTAAACAAATAGGATGTATGCTCAAGCTTATGCTTCAAAAATGGCTTCAAATGGAGTTGGAATTTGGGTCTGAGTGTATGGTTTTGATGTAAAATGGCTTCTTAAAATGGCATTATGACTTTACTTCATGGATTGTGTTATTTTGCAAAGGGGAAGGATCCAATTTATAGGCAAGAGGCTTGAGGGATTGAGGGCTAAGATGCAAGGATGGGAAAAAGCTCATGGAGGGCTCAAATTGCATGAGAAGAGAGCACATGGATTGTGCTTCCTTACATCCAATCAGGGAGTGACACATGTCATAGGGTGAGAGGATGGAGGAAAGGAGAAGGATGAGTCAACAAAGGAGGCTCAAGGGATAAAATCTTCATAAAGACCCTCATAATGATTTGTAAGAGCAATAAAAGGGCTTGGAAGAGTCATTTATGGCCTAGTGGGCTTCATAAAGTTTTATGGTTGAGATATTTTGAGGGAGATGAGAGAAATTTTGACTTGGGATTGATTAGGAGGGTTTTAAGCTTGCTTAGGATTGTGCAAATGATTAGAATGGATTAGGATGGTTTAGGATTAGCTTAGGGATAGGCAAGTGGATGGAATTTAATGAGGGTGGGTGAAGGAGGAGATATTTGTTAACTTTGGCTTGGGTTAGTAAGTCTTAACCCATTTTTAAGGAATGTGACAAGGTTAGGAGGGGATTAGGATTAGGTTTAAAGACATCTTCTAGAAGAGTCTAGACTTTGGATGAGGATAAAGACTTTCTAGAATAGTCTAGAATTTCCTAGGATGAGGATGAAGACTTTCTAGAAGAGTCTAGAACTTCTTAGGATGAGGATAAATTAGATTTTTATAAAATAAATAAAGTTTTATTTATTTCAAGGGTTTGGGTTGAGGAGATATTTATTAAAACTTTTTTAATAAACATGAGGATTAATATTTAATCTTAATTAAATATTTTGAGTTGGGATTAGGGGTAGGAAATGATGGGATTAGCCTTTAATTAAAATTAAAGAAGGATTAGAAGATTTTGGAAGAGGTTAGTGGTCTTAAGGAAATTGTTCAAGTTTTGGGCAAAAAATAAATTTTTTATTTATTTTGGGTTTTTTGGTCAATTTATTAATTAAATAATTAATAAATAAGGAAATAATGTTTAAATAAGATTTAAACATTTTTGGGAGGCATTCCTTAATTAAATATTTTTAATTAAGATAAAAGGATTTAATGGCATAAAAATTAATTAATTAATTAATAAATGATGATGTCATCAGGAATTTTTCAGAAAATAAAAATACCTTATTTTTTAAAGGTTTTTAGGTGTCTACATTTTGCCCCTCTTTGATGTGATGCCACCAGTGGCATGGCATCAAAGATAAGAAAATAAGATGCCCAAGGCTAGAGCAGAAGAGGAGAGAATGGACTGCAAGATGCCCCCTCAAGAAGGCGATAGGAAGAGAAAGCGAGGCTCGACGACTTCTTGAAAAGTACAAGAATCTGAGATGAGAAAGAAGACTCAGATTGGCTTAAGAGAAGAGGTTTAGTTAGCTCAAACTCTCACTATAGGAGAATGATAAAGGGAGAATTAGAGGCACAAGAGGAAGCAAGCTTAAGATCTCAAGGATTGCAAAGGATGAAGGAGCAGAGCGCTATAAAAAGAATCCAGGATGGGGAGATGGATGAGGGGATTAAAAAGTTGATGCAACAAGATTTCAAAGAGTTAGATTGGTGGAAGATGGGTTTCGAAGATCCCTAGGACTAGGATTGTGGATCTCGAAAGATGAGGCTTGGTGGATTGATTTGGATTGGTGGATCCCTAAGACTAGGATTGTGGATCCCTAAAGCTAAAGGTGAGGAGTGATTCAAAGAGATACTGATGCATAAGCTGGGGTAGGAGAGACAGATGTTGGATATGGACAGGGGATAATGGAGATGAAGGGAAACCATTGAAGCTTTTTGAGCAGGGGGATACTTCAAAGAGAAGTACCACCATGTAGTTGAGCACTAGATTTGCTATAGGACTGTTGGTTAATTGCCAAGGTTACCAAGAACATCAAGGCATTTTTACCAACTGTCCAGAGGATTGATGAACTAACTCAAAACAAACATGCAAGGATTGCCCCAGTATCACACATGAATCCCAGATGAAGCAATGTGGAAACGACACTGGATAACCCACAAGCAGAAAAGAAAATAAGCAAAAGACATGATCAAGAACTTATGCTCTGATTGCCCCATTCGTAGTATACCATGATATGGAAGATCATGGCAACCTTGAGGAGGGAATAAGGAGATTTCTTGGAAAAGATATTTCAAGACCCAACAAGGAAGAGTCCAAATCAAAAGAAAGCAAAAATCCAAAAGAGAACCATTTCCCAACGAGATGGGTAGGACAAGGTACTAATGGACCAAGATCAGACATGAGGAAAGCTATATCCTGCAAGGACCTATCGGAGAGCACCTAAGCTGGTGGATTTGGATGAGTGATGCATCTGGCAAGCTAAACTAAGAAAGATAACACTTTGGTGATAGGAAATCTAGCTAAAGGATGCATTGGAATAGCTAACCAAGATGTGCGATGGGTGCAAGATGCTGATCAAGGATGAACTGACATGAACGCTAGATAGATACAATGATACTAAGCTAAAGAGAATGTACAAGCTGATGGACCAAGATATGTTACAAATGTACAAATTTTTTCATGTTTTTGTTTTTGTGAGATGGAAATGTTTGTGAAGGATGGGATGTCTATAATAGGTGATAGGTGGATTGGTAGATGGTTTGCGAAAAGCCTAAGTGAAAATGGGGTTTTGTGTGTGCACGTGATAGTATACAAGCTAGGATACAAGATTATTTACAGGCTGGAATATGGTACAAACTTTGGACAAGATTCAGATATACAAGGTATGGTACAATATTTACAAGGTATAATACAAGCTGAAGTACAAGATTTTACAAGCTGTACAGGAGGTATTTACAAGCTCCATTAGATTTTGGATATTTGGTTGGAACACCAATGGAACAAGCAGGTGTTTTATGGGATGGTGGGTGAATGGATGAGGGATAGGATAGTGATAGATAATGGATTAGTCTTATTACACAAGGCACCTAAATTACTAGGTTTTCACCAAGGTACCTATCCAAGGCGCTTGAATTGCCAAGTTTTCACCATTGGACGCTTAATTCTCTTTACTATTTTTTTTTTTTTTTTTTTTTTTTGTATTTTTCAAAAGCTGGGTATACCAAGGATCTTCAAGCATAGAACTTCTTGAGATGAATGATGTTAGTAGGATCATTCAAGAGTTCTCCTTTTGGTGTAGATAGCTGATAGGCTCTGGAGCCAAAGGAAGTAGTGACAACATAAGGAACAAGCCATGTAGGTTCAAATTTGCCTTTCTTTTTTCGATCTGCTTAGACTTTCATGTGTTCTTTGAGGACCATGTCACCTGGCTGAAAGTGTCGTGGAAGCACCTTCTTGTTGAAATTCCTTTTGAGATGAGTTTGATAGACTATGATATGATCATAGACTTGTTGTCACTTCTCGTCTAAGAGATCTAGTTGGGTGAGTTGAGCTACTCTGTATTCTTCATCTAATATTTGCCCTTGCAAAGATATGCGCAAGGAGGGAAGTTCAACCTCTATAAGTAGTACCGCTTTGGCACCATAGACTAGGGAGCATGGAGTTGTTCCTATGGATGTGCGAAAGGAAGTTCGATAGGCCCATAGGGCTGGATTTATTTGTAGGTGCCAATCACGGCCGGAATCATTGACAACTTTCTTTAGGATTTTGAGGAGGGTTTTGTTAGTTGCCTCTGCCTGGCCGTTACCTTGTGGGAAATATGGGCTAGAAAAGTGGTGATGGATGTGGAGGGAAGTGCATAATTCTTCCATGTTGAGATTTTCAAAGTTACCTCTGTGGTCGGTGAAGATGGTGGATGGGATGTCGAAGTAGGAAACAATGTAGTACAAGATGAACTTGGAGACTTGAACTCCTGTAGCTGAGACTAGGCAGACTACTTTCACCCATTTAATGAAATAGTCTGTAGCTATTATTATCCATTTATGTCTATCAGATGAGAGGGGTGTGATAGTTCCAACTAGATCAAGGCCCCAATAGGCAAAAGGCCAAGGTGGTGCAATAGGCTGTAGATCCTGTGCTAGAGCGTGCACAAGATTTGCATGCTGCTGACATGGGAGACACTTTTTGAAAAAGTCACAGGAGTCTTCTTCAATGGTAGGCCAATAGTAGCTTGCTCTAAGGATTTTTTGCACTAGGACAATACCACTCATGTGGGCACTGCAAAGTCCAGAGTGTACTTCCTTTAACACCATCGCAGCCTCATTTTGGTCTAAACATTGAGAGAGAGTATCGTGATAACCTCAACGATATAGGGTATTGGCTATGATAACATAGCGGGATGATTTTTGGATGAGGTTCTGGTGTTGGGTACGTGTGAGGTGAGGGGATATGATACCATCGTTAAGGTAAGCGTGAATCTCATGGTACCAAGGGGATTGGGGACCAACCAAGATACACACATGGTTTTAATCCTCATTCGCATAGGCCGGTGTGAGGAGCTGCTCCACTAAAAACTCATACTGTGTAGCTACTTGGGGAATTTCCAAGAGCAAGCCTATAGTAGCCATAGCATCTGCTGCTTTGTTCTGTATTCGAGGCACTTGTGTAAACTAAAGTCTTGTAAAATGCTAGGTTAGTTGATCAACTAGCTCTTTGTAGGGTAATAGCTTTTCATCTTTGGTTTGATATTCATTTCGGGCTTGCTTGATGATGAGCTGAGAATCACCAAAGATTTGTAGCTCAGCAACGTTCCATTCTGTAGCTATCTTTAATCCTACTATGAGGGCCTCATATTCAGCTATATTGTTGGTGCTAGGGAATTGTAGCTTGAAGGCTTTTGGAATGTAATCTCCTTGAGGTGTGACCAACAATATTCCTGCCCCTGATCCATGAGATGTGTATGAGCCATCAAAATAAAGTTTCCATGGGGGATGTTCTTCAATTAGATAGATATGCTCATCTGGAAATTCTATGATCAATGGATAAGCATCTATTAGAGGTGCATCAGCTAGGTGATCTGCTATAGCTTGCCCTTTGATTGCCTTTTTGTCCACATATTGGATGTCAAATTCACTAAGGAGCATAACCCATTTGGCCAAACGGCCTATAAGTGTTGTCCTGGAGAGCATATACTTGAGAGGGTCAATCTTGGAGAGTAGTTGGATGGTATGACTTAGCATGTAATGGTGAAGCTTTTGAGTTGAGAAAACAACTGCCAAACAATCTTTTTCTATAGGAGTATAATTGAGTTCATAACCAACTAGGGTTCTACTGATGTAGTAGATGACTCTTTCTCTGCCATAGTCATTGAGCTATGCTAGAAGTGCCCCTACAGCAGTAGGCATTGCTGATATGTACCAAATTAGGGGACAACCAGGAACTGGTGGAACCAAGATAGGGGGATTGGTGAGATACTGCTTGAGCTGATCGAAGTTGCACTGACATAAAGGATCCCACTTGAAGTTCTCATCCTTCTTTAGTAAATGTGAAAATGGTGTACACTTATCTGCAAGCTGGGAGATGAAGGGCTGGATGGATTGAAGCTTTCCCTGAAGAGAGCGAAGCTGTCATAGTGTCTAGGGAGGAGGCATGTCTAAGATAGCCTTGACCTTCTTGGGGTCGATCTCTATACCTCGTTTAGAAACTATAAATCCTAGAAGCTTGCCAGATGTGACACCAAAGACACATTTCTTGGGATTCAGCATGAGATGATATTTGGCTAACCTATCAAAGACTTTCTCCAAGTCAGCAAGATGATCCATGAAGGTATGAGACTTGACCAAGATATCATCCACATAATCCTCCAAAATGCTATGGATGAGATCATGAAAAATGGTTGTCATAGCTCTTTGATAGGTAGCCCCAGCATTCTTTAGGCCAAAAGGCATCATGTTGTAGCAAAAGGTTCCCCAAGGGGTAGTGAATGATGTCTTATGCTAATCCTCTTCTGCAATCTTGATTTGATTATACCCAAAAAATCCATCCATGAGGGACAAAATTTCATGTCCAGCTGTAAGATCTACAATCATATCTATGTTGAGCAAGGGAAAATCATCTTTTGGACAAGCTTTGTTAAGATCTCAGAAATCAGTGTAGATTCTGATGTCACCAGAAGGCTTAGTGACGAGGACCATGTTAGAGATCCACTCTGAATAGTCGATAGGTCAGATAACCTTAGCAACTAACATTCTTTCTAACTCAGCTTTGACCAGTAATGCCACCTTGGGGTGCATTTTTCTAAGCTTTTGTCTGACGGGCTTGATCTATGGATTGACTACAAGATGATGAACTACAAGCTTTGGATCAAGCCCTAGCATGTCTTGATATGACCATGTAAATCGACCAATGTTCTCTCTTAAGACCTCAAAGAGGAGATTAGCTTGGTCTTGTGATAGGGATGCAGCAATGTGAACAAGCCTAGGGATCTCTGAAGAATCGATGTTGACTTCCCTAGTATCCTCAATTAGAATAGAAGATATCTCTGGTCGATTATCTTGAGGAGGTAATGCTAAATCCTCATGTTCTGCTTGTGGCTCTGGATGTTCTTGCTGAGGGGTTCTCTTTGCTACCTTAGCTAGTCTCAGATTCACCTTAGTTCCAGTTTTGGGTGTATCGAAACTAGGTTGGGGATTTTCTCCAAAATACCCCTTGGGATCTAGCTTGTAGATATAGGCAGAATCTGGCTTTGTTTTTTTGTGAGGTGTTTCAACTCCCATGAATCTCAAAAGCACTTCCTCTAATGTGAACTCATCAATCTATATGACGCTTGGTTGGTCCCAATCTATGAGTTGTGGATGGGCGAGTGGTAGGTCAATGAGGTGGATGGATAGTTCTTGGAGAACAGAGTCTTTGAGGGAGATTTGGTCTAGGATATCATCGTAGGCTCTCTTTTCAACTTCCTTAGGAATGTCTTCGATTTCGACAAGGTCGCAGTGAATGTTCAAAAAAGTGTGACTGTTCGTATTGGTGCCTTCAGTTGTGGGTATGCCAAAGCCAAGACCTAACTTCGATTCCCACTTGTGTGCATCGATGGGGCACTACATGCCTCTTTCTTCTGGTCCTAGACCACCACCTTGATAGTTCCATTTGTCAATGATGAGCTTATGCTCTTGGGGATACTTCTGGCTGAAGTGATCAAGGCATGCCTGATTCCTTTGAGGTGCATCCTTATGTAACCAATTGTTGATATCTAGAGTGAGCTCCTCATGAAGAGGGATTTTTGAGGATACAAAGGTTGTTGGGCCAAACTGTTTACAAGTAGACAGGGTAGAGGCAAGGATGGTTTCTAGGTCATTACAAGTGTGGGATGAGCTGGCGATGGATGTGTCAATATCAATTCCAGGGCAATGGTTTGTATATGAAGCTTCAACTGCATTGCAATAAGCAAAGGGTTTTGGATCGGCATGGATGGTTACCTCAGTCCCTTGATGCATAAATTTGACACACTGATGGTAAGTGGATGGAATGGCTTTCATGGCATGAATCCATGGGCGATCGAGGAGGATGTTGAATGGTAGGTTTAGATCAATAACATGGTAGAGTGTTTCTT
The DNA here is from genome assembly GCA_028749045.1 of Cupressus sempervirens. NCBI lineage: Eukaryota > Viridiplantae > Streptophyta > Pinopsida > Cupressales > Cupressaceae > Cupressus > Cupressus sempervirens. Next base: position 732,225,430 of record CM053783.1, on the reverse strand, counting down.
GGATGACTGGCCCAACCTTGATTGGCAGCTAAATAGTTCCTTCTGTGGTTCTTTCCAACTTGTCATAAGCTTTGATGGTGATAACCTCATTGATGATATCTGCCTCAGTATACCCAGCTTGTTTTATGAATTTTAGGGTGCAAATATTCAAGGCTGATCCATTATCTATCATTATTCTTTTCACAGAAAAATTGGATACCATGATGGCTATGTGAAGCGGAAGGGTGTGATCTGGCTCGAGCATGGCTATGTCGATGGGTTTGAATGATAGGGCACATGAGGATGAAAGGTTTCCAACAAGATTGTGAAAATAAGAAGCATTGATATCAGAAGAGACACGGGATTCTATGAGAGCACTGTCAAGGATGTTCTTGTACACAGGACTAGTGCGAAGAAGGTCTAAAATGGAGATCTGGGCTGGCATGTTCGCAAGGTGTTCCAAGATATTGTACTGGATTTTTGATGGAGCTGATGGTGCTAGTGAAACGGGTGGGCCTGCGATGTTAAATCAAGCTCTTCGAGTGGTGACTACACACTCATTGTTTGGTCCTCGGATATTGATAACATTGACAGAAGGCTCTTTCTCAGATATACAACCTATAAGGCTACCATAGTCTATATAGGATGAAGTGTGGTCATTTTTCTTCCCATGCTGTTGGTTTGGCTGACGGTTGTTGGTGTTGTTGTTGTTGGTTTGGATAGATGCTTTTCTAGGATTTTGATTGTTGTGAGGAGGAAAAACATTTTGATAGATCTATAAGCCTACATTGGGAGAGGTTTGGGCACCAACAATTATTTCCTTTTGATCAATGAGGTCCTGCACATAGTCTTTCAATTTCATGCATCTGAGGGTAGTGTGACCTTTTACCCTATGAAATTTGCAGTATTCATTGTCTTTGTACCATGCAGCTTTGGATTGGCTTGGGTCAATTTGCTGGGTAGGAGGAAATTTGATGAGGTTTTCCTTGACTAATTTCTCAAAAATGACATCCAATGGCTCACCAAGCGGTGTATAGTTTCTAGGTGTAGGTTGGAATCTGGGCTTTTGTCCTACAGCTACACTGATGGCATTAGCTTGATTGCTAGACCCTTGAAAGTTTGGTCTTGGATTATGGTTTTGATAGCTATGGTTATTCTGCTGTTGGTAGTTGATAGCTTGTTGATTGTTTGGTTGATAGGGTGGGTTGGACTGGTTGTGAGAAGGACCAACAATATTCACATGTCTGGTGTCAATGATGCCATCTGTTGCAACATTCTTGTTTTTGTTCCAATACCTAGACTTGTCATTGGAATGTGATTGATTTTGGTTGGCTTCCTTGTAAATCTTGACCACGCCATCTTTAATGAGTCCTTGCTCAAGGATCATTCCTTTCTCTTTGATATCTTTGTAGGTCTGCAAACAATTCATGGTCATGTGGTGAGCCAAGTTAGGATGGGCATTATCAATAGACATTTTCACCAAATGGCACTCTGGCAAGGTGCAAGATATGCAGGTGGTAAGGGTTTTCCATCTTTGCAGATATTCGGGAAGGATTTCTCCACCTTTTTGCTTGGTGTGGACAAGATCAACTACTGATAGCTCTGTTTCAACAAGATGGGCATATTGGGCTACAAATGCCTCAAATAATTCAGCAAAATTTTTAATTGTGCCATAGGGGATTCTATAAAACCATTCAAGAGTTGGTCCAGCCAAGCTTTTGGGAAAGAGATGCAAGAGGAAGACGTCATCGTATGCCACTTCTTGGCAGTGCATGCAAAATTCTTTGATATGTATGACAGGGTCTCCTTTTCCTCTAAATTTGTCAAATTTGGGTGTCTCAAAATTCTTGGGGAATGGTGTCATGGTAATGGCTCTGTCAAATGGGTAAGGGCACACATTCTCAAACTTGAAATTTTTTGGATCATTTCCCTCTTGGATGTTCTTCAAAGCTGTTTTCATGGCTTCCCATTCTAAATTAATGGGTGATGGTTGGGGTGCCCCTAATGTAGGAGTACCTTGAGGTAGGTATGCACTAGATGGGGCCACTAAATATGGATGGCTATAAGGGATTTTCTGATAGGGATTGTACATTGTTTGGGCAGCTGCATGGTGGATGATAGTTTGCTAAGGGGGAGGTGGCACATAGTGTTGCATGTGCTGTGAGGCTTGTTGTTGATATGGGATTTGAGGTTGGGATTGAGGAACATAAGCTGGCTATGGGATAAATGAATTACTTTGTGGAGGTAAGGTATAAGATGGTTGTGAAGCTTGCGGAAAGAATCGGGGGGCTTGTGGGGTTTGACCAAGTTATGTGGGTTGCACCCCCATTTGGGATGGTACCATCAAATAATTGGTGGTTGGCTGGATTGGTGGGTTACCTCCTAGAAGTGGCATTGAAAAGTAGTTGGTAATAGGAGGTAATGGATTAGTTGGTGGTGGAGGTGGTGGGAATTGAAAGCTAGGAAATGGAATTGATGGGGTTTGATAGCTTGGTGGCTGGATTTGGAAGCTTGGAAGAGTGGTGGCGGGAGCTTGGGTCACTTGAGAGCTGGGCAGAACATTGGTAGTAGCTTGTGGGGTTTGATAGCTTTGTGGAGTGAGGGTAGTAGCTTGTGGATTTGTGGCTAATGGCACTGAGCTCCCAAGACCTAATGGAAATGATGGGATTGTGCTTTGGGTTGTGGTGAACAAGCTGGGGGTGATGAAAGGTTGATTACTTGGCCCCATGGGTGGCATCCCTATTGTATATTTTTGAGGTTGGCCAAAGATGCTAGCACTAATTTGGGAGATGGGTGGATTTGGAAGGCTAGGTTGGGGAGCAGTAGCAGCAATAGTGAAGGGTGTGAATGGTGAGGTGTTTTGGGTAAAGGGGGTTTGGAGCGAAGAGGTATGAACCAATGATGGAGTGCTGGTGGCTGGGTTGGCTTGCAGCATGGAGATTTCAATTTGGGTGAATGATGGTATGTTTGGGTCTGTTGGATCATATGGATTGACTAGAGGCTCTTCTTTTGGCATATATTGAGGATAATTTGGATCATAAGAGCCTATGGGTGGTGGCAGCTATCCAAACAATGGGTGAGATGGATCTAATAATGGAGGGGGTCTTCCAAAGTCAAAGGTTCCTACATTGTCCCTTCAAAAATTAGCCATGATTGTCTCTTTGTTCTTGTCTATAATTGCGTTTACGAACACTGCATTTCTTGGTTGGTTCATGAAAGCTTCAATGTCAGTAGACGATGGCATAGCTTTCTCTGGGCTAAAGGATGGTTGAGTGCTCAAGGGGGGTGAGGCTGTTCAATCCAAATGATAGGGCTCCATTGTTTCTTTCTTCTTCGCTAAGTGAGTGACGGGTGGCATGAAAAATGCTCCTAGGGATGAGATGCAACAAATGCTGGTGGATGCAAAAGGGAGGAAGGCTTTTCTATGCAAATGATTTCCTAGGTTGAGGCGAAGCTATATGACAAAACCTAAGGAGGATTGGGTTGGGGATAAGGAGTAGGATGAGGGCCCAAAATAGATGCGAAATAAGATGGATGGGAACTTTGGGGTGGATATGGAAGGACTTTGGACCATGCTGGAATAGCGGAGATACCAACATCTAGAAATACATTTTCATTTGTTTTTTCAATATGATGTTCATTATTTGGAACATAAGATGTGAGTCCATTACTAGCTAGAGGAGTTAGAGCTTTAGATATGACAATTAGTTCTTTTTTAATGGATCTATCATCATGGGTTATGGGAGATGTATGATCATGAAGCAGAGGAGATGGGAGGATAGGATCTTGAGTTGGGTGGGCTGAGGGAAAGGGATCTTGAGATGGAGTAAGTAAGATGGTGGGATTTAGATATGGGAGGAATAAGTGGGATGGCGGGATCTACTATTCTGTCAGAGGATATTTCAACATGCTTTTGGACAAGATCTTGATAGGAATGGATGGGAGTGGATGCATGAGGTTAATTATATGGGATTTGGATAATGCTTGGAGGAGGAGATGTGGATGGGATTTGGAGTGATTTGATGGGTGGTGGGAATTTGATGCTTGCGAGAAGTGGAAGGATTTTAAGCAACTTGATGGATGGTATGGGGATGATAACTATGGGAGATGGGGGTGATATTATAGATGGGGAAGCTTCATCACTAACTACTTCACATGGTTGGATTAGATGACATGGCTTATCGACTGTTGGAGGCAGCTTTTCTTGTATTTCCTCTAGGAGATTCCTTGGAGACTCATGTGTCAGAGGTGGAGGTGGTGGATTGATAGGAATAGCTAGTGTGATGAGGGTGGAAGATTGTAAGCTTGGTTGATTGGGTGATGGAGGAGAAGCTGGGATATCAGATGGCATGACTAGATAGTTTGGAATAACTCTTGGATTTTGTGGGATGCTTGGGGGAATGTTTCTAAGGCTTTCAATATACCCGTCATAGTCAACAAGATTTTCATCATCATTGGAATAGGAGGTGGCAAGAGCAAGGACAATACGACCAAACACATCATGATAGGATTGGCACTTCATGCTTTGACAATGAGTTTGATGGGGATGGGGTCTTGCATATGGATGAACATGGAAGCTCATGGTCGGATTTAGATTAAGCTCAAATTTTGGATTGGTTGATGAAGGATTTCCTAGGGAGAGTCAAAGTTGTATGATAGACCTAAGGAGGATTGGTTGGAGATTTTTGGCTTTCCTATGGATGGAAGACTTCAAGGGCATGCTGTCAAAAAGTGAGTTTTTCTTTCCTATGTGTTAGATTGCTGGAGATTGTTTCAACTTAAGGATAGACTAATGATCCTATGGGCATGACACAAGATTGACCACTTGTGGATCCCAACCTTTAGCTCAAGGTGATGAGGGATAACAAGTGACAAATCTAGATTACCCTAGACAAAGCTCTATCAAAGGGATAACCTTGGTGAGGCTGGTGGATTGGTCGGATTGATTGGATAGCAAATTCTATCAGAATGACAACAACTCTCTAAAGGCTTGGATGTGATTTTGGATTGGGTTGCTAGTTGGCTGGGGGGGGGATGATTTGGAGAGACTTTGGATTTTGGATTTTTCTAAAGCAAGGAACTAGATAGATTTGATTGCAATAGGGGAGATTGGATGATTTTTTGATGAGGCAGTGACTACGCTAAGTATGCCTTGAGCTGGGAGATTTCTGCTTTTTTGGGATTTTGACCAAAGTTGGCAAATAGTCATTCAAAAGCTATGAACAAACAGGCAGACAAAATTTTGGAGCAAGCACGTCAAACACACCAACATCATAGGAAGCTTTCTACAAGGATGAAATTTGTTATAGCTAGGGAGTCCTCGATATATGCAAGGTACATGAGGCCCAAATCCATAGATGAAACCAAAAAGATGTCACACAACTGAGAGGAGCGGTAACCCACTTCTCCTCTTTCACTTCTCAAGGGTATAAAGTTCCTTCAGGCTTAGCTCGAGTGACAAAAATCTTGATTCCAAGAGAGGTATCTTTGGATACACCTCCCAATTTTCATACTCTGTCGGAACAGTGGAGTTGAGGTCATCCCAAGGGGTGATGAAATCCCCAAGCAAGCCTCCTAAAAAGTGTAAAACAAGACCACATACATGATCTTGGGCTTTAAAAGACACGTTTTTATTCCGATTGACAATTTAGAGTTTGTAAGCTATGATTGAAGACACTTGTGATTATGGCATACAATGTTCATTCTAATTTGACAGCATTGTCAGCATAATGAAAGTTGAGAGATCATCAACATAAGAAATGCGAGCGTCATTGAAAATGCGTCCAAACCATGCAATGTTCATTGATTGTTAGGCATTCAAGATTGACTGTGAGTTTGTTTTAAGCCCAAAACAAAGATATTTGAAACTCGATTTGTCAAGCACGTGCCTGGAGGCCCTCCACATCAAGAGTTGTTCAATTTTTATGCCAAAATGAAGTGTTAGCGAGATTAATTCGCATTCAAAGAATTTTCTAACTTAGAAAAACCACTAAAGACCCAAGTGAGTGGAGTTTGATCTTTGTGGAGCACTTAACACCCTCTTAGGTAGACCCATCCCCATAGATGGTGCTGAGATTGCAACCAATGGTTAAATTGATGGGTGATTAAAGATGGTGAGTCCAACGAAAAACTCACTCAAAGCATTTTTATTTATTTTTATAACTTAAAAGATTACAAAAATGTAGATTCTTTTTATGCTCCAAAAGATGATTATTTGATCTATGGCATTCAAGATTGGATTTGTTGTTTTAATCATGCATTCATAAAAAAAAAATTGATTTTAATCCATGGCACTCAAGAGTGATTTTAGTAACATGCATTCAAAGACAAGTGGTTAAACATTCAAGTTTTTTCCTTTGAGCATTCAAGATTGAGATTTTGTGTGTTGTTTTAAGAACTTTGAAGTGCTTTGTTTTAACCTTAGATCATTCAAGATTGTTTTGGACTCAAAAGTGAGAATGAATCTTTGGACTTTGGTTTTCATTCAAGATTTTGTGTTCTAGTTTGCATATTTTAAGCCCAAAAATGATATTCCTAGATTGTTTTGATGCATGAAAAACCTAAGAAACATTCAAGATTTTGCAGCAAGACATTTGTTTGGAACAAATAACAAAGCTTTTAGGACAATTTTTGGCAACCATTTAGGACTCTTAGTTTTCATGAGATTTTTAAAAGAACTTTAAAATATTTGAAAATGAGGTTCATTGTATCCTTGATTGATGCTTTGAGTTTGATTTAGATTTTAGTGTGCACTTAGTGTTGATTTTGAACCTTTTGAAATGAAAATTTGAAGTTCTTTTTAAATTCCCAAAAATGAAGTGTTCTTAACTTTGCATGAATGCATCTAAAACCTTGATGTTGCAAGGATGCAAATGATTAGATTGGTTTAGTTTCACTTGTTAAAAGAGTTTTTCTTTTTTGCAAATTTTTAATTTTTTAATGGATTTAAGTATGATTTGGTGGTTCATTTTAAGCACTAAAAAGAAGTGTGTATGATTTTTCTTCCTTAAAAAAAAATGGCCAAGATCTCCCACAAGAAGAAGAAGAAGAAGAAGTAGATGGAGTAAGAAGAATTATAGACAAGAAGAGGAAGAAGAATTCCAAGTGCTTTGTCCATCTATAAGCTTGAAAAATCTGCAAACACTATGAGATATACTATGAGTTCCTTTGTCTTCTTCATGCTCATGTGAACCTACAAAACCAATTTATACAATCCTACCAATCACAAAAACAAGAAAAGTTAGCCAAAATCAGCAAATGACATACAAAACTTGACTAAAAAAGCTAATGAAAATGACCCATGCGGGGTCCCACCAGGCATGCCAAAATGTATATGAGTAATGTTAGTACGCTAATAGAAACCAAATTTAAATAAAGCTTCTACAAACTAAACAAAATTCATAAACTTCAAGATAGACTAAGATGAGCTCTCAATTGAGAATATAAGCCATTAATGGACTCTCTCAATAAGAAGCTCTCTTTTTGAGTGGCTTTGTCTAAACAGATAGGATATATGCTCAAGCTTATGCTTCAAAAATGGCTTCAAATGGAGTTGGAATTTGGGTGTGTGTATGGTTTTGATATAAAATGGCTTCTTAAAATGGCATTATGACTTTACTTCATGGATTGTGTTATTTTGCAAAGGGGAAGGATCCAATTTATAGGCAAGAGGCTTGAGGGATTGAGGGCTAAGATGCAAGGATGGGAAAAAGCTCATGGAGGGCTCAGATTGCATGAAAAGAGAGCACATGGATTGTGTTTCCTTACAGCCAATCAGGGAATGACTCATCTCACAGGGTGAGAGGATGGAGGAAAGGGGAAGGAAGAGTCAACAAAGGAGGCTCAAGGGATAAAATCTTCATAAAGACCCCCATAATGACTTGTAAGAGCAATAAAAGGGCTTGGAAGAGTCATTTATGGCTTGGTGGGCTTCATAAAGTTTTATGGTTGAGATATTTTGAGGGAGATGAGAGCAATTTCGACTTGGGCTTGATTAGGAGGGTTTTAAGCTTGCTTAGGATTGTGCAAATGATTACAAGATGGATTAGGATGGTTTAGGATTAGCTTAGGGATAGGCAAGTGGATGGCATTTAATGAGGGTGGGTGAAGGAGGAGATATTTGTTAACTTTGGCTTGGGTTAGTAAGTCTTAACCCATTTTTAATTAATGTGACAAGGTTAAGAGGGGATTAGGATTAGGTTTAAAGACATCTTTTAGAAGAGTCTAGACTTTGGATGAGGATAAAGACTTTCTATAATAGTCTAGAATTTCCTAGGATGAGGATGAAGACTTTCTAGAAGAGTCTAGAACTTCTTAGGATGAGGATAAATTAGATTTTTACGAAATAAATAAAGTTTTATTTATTTCAAGGGTTTGGGTTGAGGAGATATTTATTAAAACTTTTTTAATAAACATGAGGATTAATATTTAATCTTAATTAAATATTTTGAGTTGGGATTAGGGGTAGGAAATGATGGGATTAGCCTTTAATTAAAATTAAAGAAGGATTAGAAGATTTTGGAAGAGGTTAGTGGTCTTAAGGAAATTGGCCAAGTTTTGGGCAAAAAATAATTTTTTTATTTATTTTGGGTTTTTTGGTCAATTTATTAATTAAATAATTAATAAATAAGGAAATAATGTTTAAATAAGATTTAAACATTTTTGGGAGGGATTCCTTAATTAAATATTTTTAATTAAGATAAAGGGATTTAATAGCATAAAAATAAATAAATAAATAAATTAATTAATTAATTAATAAATGATGATGTCATCAGGAATTTTTCAAAAAATAAAAATACTTTATTTTCTAAAGGTTCTTAGGTGTCTACTGCAGGAACCAGAGGAACGAGGGTTTCAACCACTCTTGTGATCAAGACTTTGGAAATCAGTGAGGAAGAGGTGGAGGACGTGGACAAGGAAGAGGAGGCTTCCATGGTACCTATTTCCATTGCAATGAAGAAGGTCATCTTGCCTTTGAATGCCCTCAATGACAAGGAAGGACAGATAGGAGAGCTAAGGGTCAAGCTAGGGTTGCTCATGTGGATGAGGATGCACAATCATCACATTCAGAAGATGCAAAAAGAGGAGAGACTTTGGTAAATGAAAGGGTCCTACTAAGTGGTGAGATTGAACCTGGACAAAGGAGGAGTTTATTCTGTACTAGGTGCAAGTGTGAGGATAAATGTTGTGATGTGATCATTGATGGTGGTAGCACTGATAACTTGGTATCAGAGGAGATGGTCTCTAAGCTGAAGCTCAAGAGGGAGAAACACCCCTAGCCCTATCGGACTGCTTGGGTGAAAGATGATCATAAGGTCCTGATAAGTGAACAATGTTTAGTGAAGTTCAAAATTGGGAGTTACCATGATGAAGTTCTCTATGATGTTATTCCAGCGGATGTTTGCCATCTATTATTGGGAAGACCGTGGTAGTTTGATAGGCATGTAGTACATGATGGTCATGCAAACACATATTTTCTCACCAAGGATGGAGTTCACCACAAACTAAAGCCCATGAAAAAGGAAGGCAAAAAGGTATGTAGCAGTTTTAGGATTTGTCTTGTTGATGGAAGAAATTTTTTAGATGGCATGAAACATCAACGTATGTGCTATGCTTTGATCCCTAGGAAAGATAAAGAAGGTAGTAGTGAAATAACACTTGAAGTTTTAGATTTACTAAGTGAGTTTGGAGATATCATCTCTGATAATGTTTTAGAAGGATTGCCACCAGTAAGGAAAATTAGTCATCAGACAAATTTAATTCTAGGAGCTATTTTTCCTAACAAGGCTACTCACAGGATGACTCCTACTGAAACTGAGGAGCTAAATAGATAGGTTCAGGAGCTATTGAAGAAGGGCTTGATTCGGGAGAGCCTAAGTCCATGTGCAGTACCTACAATATTGGTACCAAAGAAGGATGGAGAGTGGAGGATGTGTACAGACTCTCGAGCTATAAATAGGATAACCATCAAGTATCAGTTTCCTTTGCCAAGAATGGATGATCTTATGGACTGCTTGGATGGAGCTCAGTACTTCATAAAGATAGATCTCAAGAGTGGTTATCACCAAATACAAATTCAAGAAGGAGATGAGTGGAAAATAGCCTTCAAGACCAAGAAGGGTTTTTATGAGTGGTTAGTCATGCCCTTTGGATTGACAAACACCCCAAGCACCTTTATGCAGCTTATGAATGAGGTACTTAAGAAGTTCTTGGGAAAATTTGTTATTGTCTATTTGGATGATATTTTAATTTTCAGAAAGACTTTGGAAGAACATTTATTGCATATTCATAGTGTTCTTGAGAGGTTGAGGGAAGAGAAATTGTTAATTAATTTGAAAAAATGTATCTTTGCAAAAAGGGAGTTAGTCTACTTGGGGTTTTTTATATCATCTGAAGGTCTCAAAATGGATCTAGAGAAGGTAAAAGCCATCTTGGAATGGCCTACTCTAAGGTCTGCTACTGAGGTAAGATCATTTCATGGTCTAGTTAGTTTTTATAGGAAGTTTATTAAGAATTTCAATGGCATATGTGCACCCCTGACTGACACAATAAGAGGGGATAGAAAAGAGTTCAAATGGACGACGACAGCTACAAGAAGTTTTGAATTGCTGAAGAAGAAGGTGACAGAACAACCTGTGTTGGCACTTCCAAATTTTAGAAAGGTGTTCTAGGTGGATTGTGATGCTAGTGGCAGCACTATTGGGGCTTTATTAAGCCAAGAAGGTAAGCCTATTGCATATTTTAGTGAAAAATTGAATGATGAAAAGAAGAAGTAGTATGTTTATGATCAAGAGTTATATACAATAGTTCAGGCCATAAAGAAATGGAGGCATTATTTATTGCCAAAGGAATTTTTTTTGTATACTAATCATCAGGCGTTACAGTACCTAAATAGCCAAGGTAAATTGAATTAGAGGCATATGAAGTGGGTAGAGTTCTTGCAAAGCTATACATTTGTGTTGAAGCATAGAAGTGGAAAATCTAATAGGGTTGCATATGCACTAAGTAGGAGACAGTTGTTGCTTATAGTAATTTAGGTTGAATTAGTTGGGTTTGATGAACTCAAGAATCTATACCTTGAGGATCCTGATTTTGCTGAAGTGTGGAAAGCTTGTAAAGAGCCTGTTGCTATAGACAAAACTAAGTGGTTAGACTATCTGATTAAGGATGGTATGTTGTTCAAGGGCAGTCAATTGTGCATTCCAAGGAGTTCCATGAGGGAAAATTTGATTAAGGAGAAACATAGTGGAGGGATGGCAGGACATTTTGGTCGAGATAAGACCATTGCCATTCTCAAAGAACATTATTTTTGGCCTCAAATGTCACAGGATGTGAAGAAGTTTTTACAGAGTTGCCAGATTTGTCAAGTTGCCAAGGGATTTAGTCACAATACTGGACTATATCAGCCATTTGATGTTCCATCAAAGCCATGGGAGGATATAAGTATGGATTTTTTTCTTGGATTGCTGAGGACACAAAGGGGTAATGACTCAGTATTTGTGGTGGTTGATAGGTTCTTCAAAATGGCACATTTCATTCCATGTCACAAAATTCATGATGTTGTCCATCTTGCAGACATTTTTAGAGAGGTGGTGAGACTAAATGGTCTCCCAAGGAGTATAGTTTCTGATAAAGATACTAAATTTGTGGAGTATTTCTAGAGAACATTATGGAAGAAGTTGAGAATAGACTTGAAATTCAATTCCACACATCACTCGCAGACTAATGGCCAAACAGAAGTGGTAAATAGAAGTTTGGGCAATTTGTTGAGATGTTTAGTTGGGGATAAGCCCAAGGGATGGGATTCAATTCTACCACAAACAAAATTCTCCTACAATAACTCTATAAATAGGAGTACTAGAAAATCACCATTCCAAATTGTATATGGAAGTAACCCAAGGACTACACTAGAATTGAGGAAGATAGAGCAAGGGGAGAGGACAAGTGCTGAAGCTAAAGAATTTTTTGAACATATCAAGCATCTACACAAGGAGGTTCAGGCACACATTACCAAGATGAATCAAGAGTATAAAGCTAGGGATTATTAGAGGAGAAGACATAAGGAGTTCCAAGTAGGGGATCTAGTCATGGTACACTTAAGAAAAGAAAGATTTCTAGCCAGTGCTTACAACAAGCTGAAAATGAAGAAATTTGGCTCTTGCAAAATTCTAAAGAAACATGACTCAGGAAATGCATATGAGGTGGAGTTGCTAGATGGTATTCACATTTATCCTATCTTCAACATTGCAAAATTAATAGAGTATCATGATGATGGTGCAGATGAGGAGCTAATGTTAGAGCCATGTCCAATTCCTACTTCTAAGAAGGAGGAGATAGAAGACATTCTAGATCATCGTGTGAGTAGGAGTACCAAAGATAGGTAGTATGAAGAGTATCTGGTCAAGTGGAAAGGATGGCTAATAGAGGACCCAACTTGGATATCAGCAACTGAGGTTTCCCATTTGGGATTTCCTCTACCATTCATAAAGTGACAAGGTCACTTTTCAATCTACCCTGGGTGTCTGATGCAGGAGCATCCAAAGGTATAAGGGAAATCTTGTGTCATCCAAAAAAATGTACTTAGACTTAGTTTCTATTTCATGTGTTTTCATTTTTGGATACCCATTTGGGTCAAATAAAGGTTCCAACTCTCACAGTTTCACTATTAGTGTTCTGGGTTAGAGTTTTTAATCACCTTGGAATACATGTAAATGCCAAAAAAATAGGAGTGTGTAATTGAGCCATCATTTTGGTGAACAAGAAGGTGTAAATTTCTGGGATGATTGTCATTGTAATTTAGAGCATTCTAGAAAAATAATCAAGTCAAAAGGCCCCACGGTTTGAAAGTTAGCACAATTTTTGGATTTCTGGAGATATCCTAAGAATGCTTCAAAGTTGGGTTAGGGGCATTAAATAACCTCAAACAGGGTCAAAAAATGGGGGACAAGTGAAGCTGGTCCATAGGGCTATAGAGTTATTTGAGAGCTTTTTGAAAATGTAAACAATTCGTTAATCGGAGCTATGGTTCAAAAGTTATGCCTCCCGAAAGTTTGGTTACCATTTTTGGATTCTTCTAATTTTGTGCCAACTTCTAATGTGACTTCTGGAACCTTCTATTGGGTCGGTGGATGCCAACTAGCATTTTCTAGAATGTATTCCTAATCTTAACCCTTTGGGGTCTACTTAAGGACATTTCTGGCATTCTAAAAGGTAGTTTGAAGTGGAGTTTGAGGAGGTACTAAAAGGAGAAATTATCTCTAGATTTATACTATTGTAAGCCCTTAGGGCATGTTTTGAAGTCTATTTTCTCTGTACTGAATGTATTAGCATATTCTTATAGTTAATAAAATTTTCCCTTTCTTGTTGTGTCCATTCTATGCTTGGGTTGTGTCCCCATCATAAATTAACCAATGTCTGATTGGCTTCCTACTTCTTTTCCTTTGGAATGTCCTTGTCTTCTTCTAATCTTCCTTGATTAATCACAATTGTTCATCATGCACCTTGAGTTTTTGTGTTAGGCATAGATACCTCTGTCTATCCTACCTGATCATTTGTGGGCTCCTCTGCAGTCTAAGTCTATTGTTCAATCATAACAACTTTAATTGTGGTGTCAACCTTAGCTAATTTATCCTTTGATGTTTACACTGGAGATTGACCACTAGTAGTTGTAGGGGTGGTAGAAGGTGGTTCTTATGTATTCACCTTATCTCTAGTTATGTTAGTTATTGCTTTCTATAGCTCATCCACAGTGACCAATACTAGATTATCACACAATTTAGTTTGTAATGTGGATTGGTTAAGGATATTCTTTAGATTCTTTGCAATTAGTGGATTGATGTTCTAAGCTAAGCTATCAAGAAAATCTTTTACTTTTATTATGACTATAGGTGTGTTTGTGTCATGTGGAGGGCTTAATGATGGCAATTGTGTGTCTTGCAAACCTTGTTTTGTTTGTTGATCCTCAAAATTTTCCATTTCATCTCCCTTTTTTTTGTGTCTACTCCATTATGTTATCTCCCTTTTCCTTTTTAGTTTCTCTTTCTTTTTCATTATCCACATCTTCTCCATTGTTCCTTCCCTTAAAATGATCCTCTTCTCCTTCCTTGACAGTAGTCAAGCCATACATCAACTTCAACATTTGAGTTGATTTCTTTACAACATCTTCAATCTTGTTTTGAAGTATGCTAAATGCCCTATACCCTAAACTTGGGTGCAAATTTGCTACCATGTTTCTTATTTGCCTTGGTTATTTTCCCTTTTGACTATTCTAGCATCACTTATACAAATGTAGATTCTCTTATTTCCTTCTCCATATTTAGGCAATAGTGCCATTTATTCTCAACAATTGAATATAGGTCTTTGGGCATTATATTGTCAAATTCAAGAGGGGTATTCTTGAATTTTGCAATCATGGCATACATTGATTCTTCTAACATATTCTAATCTTCTATACTCAATTTATTAAATTCAATGATTTTCAAACTAGTTAAGTCTAAATTATCCCTAACATTATCACAAATGTTTTCAATATCATACTTGGGAGCATGAATTACCACTCTGAACTAGCTTGTGTCTTCTGACTCAGTCCTTTCATGATCAGTTTTTGGTTGTTCCATATATTTTCTCCTTATTTCTTTTGCACAAGAACTTGTTTCTTCAGTAGCCTCTTTCTTTTCTTTTACTTTTTCCTTCGCCTTTTGATTGGTGGCCCTTGTGCTAGCTCTTGTAGTTGGAGCAGTAGGCTTTGTAGGGCTTGGTTTTGCAATTTTCTTTCCCTTTGGCTGAGTTGCAGGCTATTTCTTAGCCTTTCTCTTCTTTGGTACTTATTTGGCTAGTGCTTCCTCAACTTGTTCCTCCTTGACACCTTCTTTTTCTTCATCTTCACCCATGCCTTGGGTTAGGGCAAGAGGTTCTTGGCCTTGCTCTTGTTCTTCATCCTCTTCTTCTTCATCATCATCTTTATCATTTCCTTTAGTTCCTTCACCAAACTTGGCTTTTAGCTTTCTTACAATTTTGTCTTTCTTTTTCTAGGTTGAGGCAGCCTTTAATTCCATCTCAACTTTAGATTTCACAACATCATAGTTACCAAATATTTTAGTTGACTTATCAACTTCTTCTACAAGAAGTGTTGTGATGGTAACTAATGCTTCATCTATGTTGATTTCATAACCCAAAAGCCTTAGCCATTTGACTCTAGGCACTAGAGACTAGATGAAGGTGTATTCAATGACTACCAAGAAAAAAATGTCATTGTAGTATTTCTCCACCATGGAAACAAGAATTCTCAGCCTCTGTTTCATTGACTACTTGAAATCTTCAAAGTAACTAGTTGTTACTGACTCAAAATCATCTCCCATTTGTTCAATGTGTTCATTTATTTGCACAGCCATAGACCTATCGTTCTTCCATCCTACTCTACCAAAAGATAGAAATTCATTTTGAATATAGAAAAATATACATATCAATATGGAACCAAACTTACATTGAACACTTTTAGTCTTCCTTATTGCTCCTAAGTTCTCCATTATTTGTTGCAACTATAATTCTGCAAGATCATAAATATGATCTTTCTTCACAATCTTATATCCTAAATCAACTATTATACATGGAACACTATTCAATTGACATGACTAGTATAATTTATGTGATATGACCCTTACTGCAAGTTTAAGAAGTGTATCTTTGATAGTATCAATGGTCACTCCTCTCTTATTCCACTTTGCCCCTATATTTCGCTCAATCACTTTTTTAGAGTTGCTCCTTAGGGTCTTGGGCTAATCTAGGGTTGGGTATCCTATAACCCTATGTACAATCCTCTTTGATAGTTTGATGGGTACACCTTCTAGCCATAAACAACTATCATGTATTCTACTTAGGAAAGTTCTAATCCATTTAGTTTTTAAAATGGTGGGGAAATCTAGGGCATAGGTTAGTCCCTTTCTCTCAAAAATCTTGAATTCTTCCTTTAAAACTCCATTTTCACATAATTTATCATATGTCTGACATATTTCAATATCTCTAATTCCTCTAACCTTACATTTATAACATTTCCTTACATCTTGTACCATTATGACTTTGGGTGGAATAACAGATAATGCTCCTGCTGGATCATTTTTATATGAAACCTATGGTATGGTCCTAAAATTTGGTTGCTTAACCTCATTATTGACTAGTTAAAATTAAAATGGTTCCTTATCCTTTGGATTCTTAGAACTCAATGCCATTTTTCAAACTAGGGTTCCAACAAATATAAAATTGTGTAACTCAGTATGTGAAGAATACCATCAGATCGATGGAATGATGCTTGATCATTGTTGGACTCTATGCAAATGCTTCTTTCTTTCTTGAAAATTGCTTCTTCACTCTACTTGCTCTTGCTCTGTGTTTGTAATGACAAAAAATGAGCAAAAATTGACCTTATACCCTTTGAAACATCACATTTAATGCATGGTGCATATACATCTGTAAACTCAGCTCCAATGTGATTTATATTTTACTCAACATCCATTGGTTTTCCCATCACTTGGAAGCTATAAGAATTACCCTTACTCAGCTTCTATAGAAATTTCCTTCACTCAGCAGCCACTACTGACTTAACTTCAACTAGCTTTGGCTATCAACTAAGCACACACTAGAATTTACTTAGTAATTAAAGAGGACTTTTCACACTCGATGGTAAGATGAAAACTTAAAATTTAACCTTGGTTTTTCTTTATTGATGTGCATCTTTATTCATGCTAGTTTATCATTTTCAGCACTAACTTATCTTGGAATTGATGTATGATGAAGTATTTAAATATTAGTCCCACATACCTCCTTTTGCTTAGTTTGATGAGATGTGATCACTTGAACTATTAGATGAAGTGATCCCTTGATTTCATGTGTTGCATCTATCTTTATTCCTCCATGTTTTGTTTATCTCACCTCTGATGTGCTCAATATCTACCTTGCCTTTTCCTTTATTGAACTTTGAGTAAGGTTCCTTTGACCTTGTTGGAAAGTGCTTGCTCATATGACCAGTCATTAGATAGCTAAAACATGTAGTTTGACTCAACCATCTTTTATAGCTACCACTGAAGCATGTTCTTATACAATTCTTAGGGATGTGTCCATACTCTTCACAATAATGACAACTATGTCTTGTATTGTTGCAGTGTCCTTTAAATTTTGGTGCATGCATGGTTCTAGTTCTACATTCATATGCTTGATGACCTTGTTTGTTGCACTTGTGACAATGAGCCATGTTCTTAGGCTTAGCATTTTTACTAGCATTCTTTCTCCTACAGACATTAGTTTTATTTCCTTTCTTTCCACAATGATGACAAGTAAGTTTAGAATTCTTACCTTTATTGTTTCTTTCCTCTGCAACTTTGGATGATTCTCCTTCTTAATTGCTTGAGTAGCCCAATCTTGATGTGTTTTTACTTGATCTAGGGTATTTTAGTAGTTTCTCAAAGTACTTGATGTCTTCACTTGGTTTGTTGAAGCTTTTAACAAACTCCTTTTCTCTTTTTAGGTCATTCTACAATTGTTCATTTTGCAACTTCAATGTAGTTATCTCAATGTCCTTGACATTCAACTCATGATGGGCATTCATCATTTGGCTTAGGGTGTCCAATTGCATGTTTAAGATCCTAGATAGCTCTACTGATTTTTCTTCTAATATATTTGCCAAAATTCTTTTGTCTTCTTCAATCATGGCCTTGTCTTCTATAGTTTTCTTATTTTGCTCAATCACCTCAAATAGCAATATAGCTTGTGATTCTTGTTCCAACTTTAGATTTTTGATTTCCTAAGCTTTTGCTCTATTCTTGTCCATGAGATCTACAATTGTTGCATCAAATTCATAGGAGCTACCATCTACAAATAACTTTGAGGTGTCAATCTCTTTATATTGTGTGTCATTTTCAGCCATAGCAATCTCTTTCCTTCTCTTTAGCAAACTTCTCAATGCATCTTTGGCTTCATTCAATTGTTGTTGTAAGAGATGTATATCAATATACTAATTTTCAATAGCCTTTCCCAACTTGTAAACTTACATCTCAAGATTTTTTCTTCAAGTTGTAAGGTTTCTCCTGATGAGAACTCGGCTTTGATAAGGAAATGTATACTTCTAAGGGGGGTGAATTAGAAGTACTAAACTCTAACCAGTAAAATTTTTAACTTTTCAACAATGTATACATTAACAAATTGAAATAACATGTAAAGAAAATGCATCCATACAAACACTTGACACCAGATATGATTACCTAGAAACCCTCCAATGAGAAGGTAAAACTAGGGTGGGGATGACACCCGCAATTCTTCACTACTACAAAAATAAATTTCACCTATTAGGGTTACATAATTTGACCATTCTCATGATCTACCTTGTGAAAGGCCTACCCTATTAAAGGATTACAAAGGATTTTTAGATCCCACCTTGTTAAAGGATTTTAAAACCCTATTAAAAGTGTGCCTAGCTAAAGGACTTTATAACACTCACTTTGAATGTCACCCTGTTAAAGGATTTCTCTATGACTATTAAGTCAACCTTAGTACAAAGGATGTCATCCTACTAATACAATTGTTAGAAAGTATAGTGGAATGTTTGATTTGACTACTTACAATCTGGTATTATTGATTTCAAATCTCAATTTAGTCCATCTTGATCCTTTTTTATCTGATATCCTGGATCCTCTATTCTATAAATTGATTCTACAATTTTGTCCTTCTTCTAAGTCACCTTGAATGTATATTGATCAATTCACCCCTTTCATTTCCTTCAAAACTTTTCTAGCATTACCTCCTTCCATGCATTCATTCATACTCTTCTCTCATACTAAATTATGGGCCTTCATCTCTCTTTTAAAAGACTTTGGTGGCTTAGGGTTAAGTATGAATCTATGATTGAGATTCATTCATTTTTATCACTCAATTCCTTCCATTTTTTTGATTGGTTGCATGTTGATCACATAGGTAATCCAAATAGATTCAATCTTATCTTCAAATCTTTGAGATCTATCCATAAGTTGGCTCAAAAATGGTTTACATATTATTTGTGCCATCACAAACAACTAGGTCCATTCTATGTTATTCAACACTTGTTAATACTGATGCTCGACACATACTATAATTTTTTCTAGCTTAGCACCTTACCTTTCTCAGCACTATCTATTTTCTCAGCACTTGATTGACTCAGTACATGAGTGACTCAACACTCATTACAACTCAACATCTATACATATTATACTTGGCATATGTTACTAGCTCAGTATGAACTTATTAAAAAGCTTAAGTGTGTTGATACTCAATTGTCAAAACCAATCTGAGATAAATACAAACTTGGAAACAACCTCCAAGTTGTGGGACTTGAACTATGAGGTTGAGTCTCTAGAGAAGGCTAGCTTCCTCTACTATTAGGATTCACTTAAACTATTCTTGAAGAGAAAAGGGAGAAAGAATGCATGAAAGAAACTACCTAATCTATTCTAAAGAGGTGGTGCACCAAAATAGGGTGTTCAAACCAAACTCTACCCATACATACATAGTACCATTATAATGACAATCCATAGATATATAGATTCAAACTTTCTTTAATCTATTAACCATATATAGGTCAGAAAACCACATGAGTGATACAAGGAAAAAATTCTTTTCTTATTATCATTCATGGACCAAAAGAGATATAGAAATAAAGATTATAGATATTCGTAGTACATCAAAGAGAGGTAGAAAAAGCTTGCACTGTACATCAATGGCTAAAAGAGATAAGACTAAATATCATATAACTCAGAGGAAAAAGGGAATTTACAGTAGCATGCCAAGGTAATACCAGACAAACAAACACTAATACATTTTGCATCGATTTGTGATGGCTAGGTGTCACAATTATGACCACAATGTGTCGCCACTACCACAATAATAGATGTCATTGTTTTTTAGTTTCAAATTATGACATCTATCCTGTGCCATCACAATTAAAATGCCTATCCGTCATAATGCAACCACTTTATTGTGACATGAACACCATCACACTGCTTGTGGTGAGCATCAAATTGTGACATCTGCCAATAGCATTGTGATAGGGTCACGGTGGCAATGATGCCAGCTGTCATTGCCATGCTTGTTGCAAATGTCACAATTGTGACATCCCCCACAAGCAGTGCAACGGGGTTGTTGTGGTGGCAATGCTAGCTATCGTCGCCATGCTTGTTGAGGATGTCAAAATTGCAACTTTCACCACAAATAGTGTGATGGGGTCACTATGGTGGTGATGCCAACGGTCATTGCAATGGTTGTGGCAGATGTAGCAATTGTGAGGTTAGTCGCAAGAATTACGATGGAGTTGCTCTGGCGGTGATGCCAACTACCATCGCTGCCACAGTGACCCTGCTACAAGCATTGCAATGGGGTCACTGTGTCAGTGATGCCAACTTTTATTGCCACCACAACAACCTCATTGCAATGCCAGTTCATCATGAAAACCAGGTACAAAGCCTAATGTTTCAGATGATGATTTTAAGCTGAAGAATTTAGTAAGATTTGAACAAAATCAAAGTGCAAGTATGTAAATAAAAAGTAATGCAATGTTTTTTATTAAGGTAAAATGTGATTTAAGAAGGCTCAAACCCTTATACAAAAAGAAAGATGAACCAATAAAGCTCATCAAAACAAAAAAGAATAACTTGAGAAACTGGTAGCATAACAGCTACACCACAACAAAATCAGAGCGACAAGATAATACCTGATAGATGACCAACCCAAAGTCAAGATTATTTGAAACCAAATTGTTGCATCATTAATGAATTATTAAATCTCAATCATCTTATTCTTAAGATAAAGAAACAAAAGGGAGGAATGACTAACAAAAGCAATATAATGTAATATCCACCTTAAGGTAGATAAACTGAAGGGGAATGTGTGGTTGTGCAGCATGTATTCATGTTTACATGTCCTTGAAAACATCTTGGATTGACCATGGTCCTAGACCCCTGCTTGTGCCTCCTCATTTACTCGGACAAATATTCAGTTGGATCAAGAAATAGAGTAGGATACTCAATGAATTTACAACCCTTATAGTGTCTCCTCATTTCCTCAAACAAATACTCACGTGGACTAAGAAATAGAATATGATATTTCATCATGAATCTACAACCTAATTAAAGATAAATAGAGACCAGTGGACTTGTGTTTTTTTATTGATGTGGTTGATATGAAGGTCAGATCTACATCCTCTCTAGACCTCAACGATCATCACTCAAGTCTAATGTTTGTCATATTCCTATTAATTCTTATCAATCAATTAATGAGTATGAAATAGTTAATAGCTTGAGTTATGGTTAGATGTACATGTCTATATGGTCCAACTGGTAATAGATTCAGAAAGCTTGGGTCGGTATACATATATGAAGTCTTATACATGCCATAATTACTATCTATTTGTTCATATAATTTTCTTCGATCTTTCAAATGAAAATAAGCATTGAAATACAATACGCATTACAGTTAGCATTTTGATTGACAACCAAAATCAATTAAATTAAAATAAGCAACTTCACCAATGAATTAACTAAATATGTATCTTCTAGCATATATGAGTTAAAAACATTTATTTGATGAATTTTAGAAGTATAAGGAAATATTGGCTGCAGGGATCTAACGCTGAATCATTGAAAAAGTTTGAAGTAATGCATCTTTTCATGATATTTTTTCATTATCAACTTTCTGCAGTGTTTGCCATGTTTTTTGAATGGTTGCTAGCAATGTGATTTTCCCTCTATTTTATAGGTTTTGCCCCAACATTGGTTTGGAATTGAGCTTGACAAAAAAATCTATCTTGCATTGTGCTACAGTTTCTCTTGATTTGTTCTCGTGAATGAATTCCCTTTACCAACAATCTTGGCTTTTCTATTTGAAAGTGATTGAAAAGGATTGCTCTATCGATTGGAATGTTTTGCATAAGAGTCATCCATGCCATCTTCATCCTGTACTTGTTTAATGTTTTTCCTTCTACCACGGTCATATTCTTCATCCCTGCATAAACCACACAAGATTATGGAAACACAACAACATAGACATAGATAATTGATTATTGTCGATAGAAACACTTTATGCATGAATAGACTGCTATGCATGTATCACCTAGATTAGTAGTGCAAATTGAATACTAACTAATTAAATAGAAGCATCAACAATACTAAGCAAGCTAACACTTAAGATAGGACCTAGGGTTATCAGCATAAAAAGGAAGCAAACCAAGAATGGTAGGCTCCTAATGGCATAACACAATGATGCAATGGATTTGTCCTTGATTGTAGGAATGTATGCTCACAAGTTATGCTTCAAAATTCAAATGGATGTGTGGAGTAAGTGAAACAAGGTTTCAACAATGGAGTCATGAAGTGATTTTTCCATTATAATGGTATTTTGATAGTTTTTGTGCTCTCAAAATAGCATTATAACTTTGCAATGGAGGATGGATGATTTTGTGAAGGGAGGGGGTTCAATTGATAGGCTAAGGGCTTGAGGGATGGATGGCTAAGATGCAAGGAGAGATGAAAGCTTATGGAAGGCTAAGATGCACTCAAAGGGGAGCACATGAATTGTGTTTCTTTAGCACCAATCAGAAGGTCATTGGTTAGAGGAAAGGGCAAGGATGAGTCAACAAAGGTGGCTCAAGGCCTTAAATGGCCCTCATAAGTGCTTGTAAGAGCATTCATTGGGTTTGTAAGAGTCTTGATGGCCTTGTAAGAGCAATGAAGGCTTGGTGGTTGGGATATTTTGGAGGGGAGACTTTGTTTTGGCTTAGGAAAGTCTTAAGCTCACTTAGGGAATGTGACAAGGTTAGTGGGGAGATTAGGCTTGGGTTTAGGATTAGATTAGGGATATTAGAGATGTACAAGTGGATGGCATTCATGAGGGTGGGTGAGTTAGTGGCTAAGCTTGGTTAGTATGGGTGGATGGGGTGGATTAGGCTAAATGAAGGGTTAGGGATAGGTTAGGGGTTATTAGATTTGAGGGTTCTATTTATCAAATAGATTTATTTAATAAATGGGGATTTTGGAATTAGATAGAAGAATAGGATTTAATTGATAAATAATAAGTTATTTGATTTATCAATTAGGACTGTAGATGATTAATTAAATTAATCAGCTAGGGGATGGAAAAGGATTAATTAAATTAGAATTTAATTAATGATGCCTTTAGAGATAGCGAAATAAGATTACCGAAGCGGTGTAATCAGATTTAGGTGTCTAAATTTGCTCCTCTTTGACATAGTGTTGAGACAACACTATTCCAAAGAAGTTCGAATAGAGATGACACGAGGAAGAGTTTTTAGCAACAAGGTTGCCCCAGTCTTAGATAAGAAGAGCAGAGACTAGACTTAGAGATGCCCCCTCAAGAAGGCAGTGAGGAGAGAAAATGAGGCTTGACGGCTTCTTGAAAAATAAAAGAATTCAAGATGAGCAGAGACACAGATTGGCAAAGAGAAGGGGCTAAATTAGTGCAAACTCTCACTAAGGGAGAATGATAAAGGGAGGATCAGATGCACAAGAGGAAAGAAAGCATAAGGAAATCCAAGATTGGGGGGAGGACGAAGGAGTGGAGCGCTATAAAAAGGAATCCAAGATAGGGAGAGGGATGATGGGATAATGGAGAGGTAGGGAATCCATTGAAGTGGGTTGAGCGGGGGTATACTTCAAAGAGAAGGACCACCATGTAGTTTGAGCTTTAGATTTAATATAGGAATGTTGGGTAAATGCCAAGGTTACCAAGAACAGCAAGGCCTTTGTACCAACGATCCAGAGGACGGACGAATGGATGCAAAATAAATACGCAAGGATTGCCCCAGTAGTGCACATAAATCTCAAAGGAAGTGGTGTGGAAGTGATACTAGGTAACCAACAAACAAACAAAAGATCCAAAGGTCTGATTCAGAGAAAGGATGCAGTGGAATAGCGAAGCAAGATGTGCGATGTGTGCAAGAGGTTTGAGCAAGGACAAATGGGCACAAAAGCAGGAGAGGTATAATAATATGAGGGGTAAAAAGGGTGTACAGACTGAGGGACCAAGAGAGGTGACAATGGGACAAGCTATGTTTTGTTCATAGTATAGGGTGGAGGGGACAATGGATGGGGCACTGGGGGCTCACAGAGGATAGGCATGTCTCAGCACACAGGGCAGAGTCACAGGATAGGACATAGCCAGAGGTGAGACACAGGGATGGGGAGGGATGAGGCAGAGAGCTCTGGGATAGGAGGGGGATTGATGATGCCACCACCTCCACCACCACCAGTGACAGTGGCTGGGGAGGTAGAGTAGTGACTAGTGACAGGCTGGAGTCTTGTTATATGATGAGCTTTTTGTGCAGAGCGGTCATTTGTGAGATACATGGAGAGTTTTTTGTGCGGGCTCAGACCCATTTGTATGATATGGACATTTGTACACTGATGGACTATTATTCCTTCATTCTTTCATTGGTAGATAGATATGATGATTCTGGTGTTATATGTGTTATGGACTAGTAGAGTGTTTTTGAGATATGCTAGATAGATGGTGATGTTGCTGATATTGCTGACAGTTGGTGATGTAGGATGTGACATGTGTTTATGATCTTTTGATTGTGCTTATAGTGTGTCATGAAGGATGTGATTTTTGATGACATTGTATACATGATACAATATGTTTTTGATGTCAATCAGCTATGATAGTGCAGATATGATGTGATGTGATTTTTGATCTATGATAGCACAAATGTGATGTGATTTGATATGATGCTGGATGACATGATTTTCCTTATGATGTGAGGATGATGAGATTTTTTGTATGATAGATATCATGTAGTATGATAGGTTTTTGATATGATCCTAATGATGTGATGTTGCTTTATGATAGATGTGATGTGATCCCAAAAAATTGATTGTTTTTGGAGAGTATTTGATATGATGTTGCATGATGCTAAGTACAATTTGAAAAATGAGTGACAAATGAATAACTAATGAAAGGATAATCAAGAGATTGATGATATGGAAAAATGAATATAATGACGCTTATGATATGTTTAACACAAACTAAGGATGATAAAAGATTAAAACAAATAAATTGATGTGAATAAAATGAAAATACATAAACTGAAATACAACCGTTTAAGGATGAACATGAATGCTAAAATGAGACCTAACCCTGATGAGAAAGGACGATAATGCTAAAAATGAAGCACAATCGAATGATGAATAACTATGCTAAAATGAACCACAGCCAATTAATGAATGACTATGCGAAAATGAACCCTAATCTAATGATGAATGACTATGCTAAAAATGAACCCTAAGAGAGAACAGTGAATTTATGATATGCTAAAGGAACACAAACTAAAAGGTACATCTATGATATATGATAATCCTGTGGGAATAGCATAAAGAATATTACGCATAATGATATTTCGTGAGATGATAAAGGATACAAGTGATGATAATATAACATATGAGATTGTTTAGGAGATGTAAGACAAACAATGATGGTGAAATAAGAGATCCAATGTTTTGACGTATGAGAGCGTTCTATGATATGAAAAGTGATCATAGGAGAGACTGACTCTAAGGAGAATAATGTTGGAAAAAGAGTGACCAAAAAACTCACAGTCAGGAGGATAGCAGAGATTTGAGAGCTAGGATAGTAATTTATGATAGGGATTACATTATGATGAGAGTAAATAAGATTTGATGTTCAAGGTTTCGAATCAAATGATTTTGAGGATGTAAAAAGTGATAGTTCAAGGGAGAGGGGTGATGACAAGGAAGATACCCAGGGGTTTCTAAAAAATGAGGTGTAGGGAAAAGTTGAGCGCGGGGTACTTCGTGAGGAAGTATTACTATGTACTGTAAACACTTAATTTGATATAGGATTGTTAGGGATCTGCCAAGGTTACCAAGAACATCAAGGCCTTTTCCCCAAAATTTTGTAGGACTAACTTAAATAGGCATGCAAGGATTGCCCCAACATCACACGTGAGTCTCAGAGAGATTAGTGTTGGAATGATGTTGGATGATCCACAAGAAAACGAGAGTACCCAAGTGCATCATGTTTTATTGAAAGATGAAAACATGTTTAAAATATGCAAGGATAATATCAACTGACTCTCAAACAGAAAAAGACTATGATTGAACCCAACCTCCTCAAGTGCTCCAGTCAAAACACACCATGATATGAAATGATCATGGCAATCTTGAGGAGGAAAAAACAAAAGGTATGTGGAAACAATCAACCCAAAAGGAGAAACAAAAAGATTTCGCAAAGTGAAAAAGGAAACGTTTGCCAAAGAGATCAACTGACGAGTTACTAATGGGTTGCAACAAGACCTAGATAGTATGAACAAGTGAGACTAGGTAAGGACATGGGAACTCGAGACTAGATAGCACAATATAGTAGGTATATGCATGACGGGGGAAAGCTTAGGATGAGGAGATAGCATTTTCATAATACATGGTTTTTTTGAAGAGGGGGGGGGGGGGTTACGTGAAGTGTGATTTGTGCACAAGGGGTCGAATATTGTTTAATTCACATAGGTATGGTATATGGGTAATACAAGTTAGTGCAGGGGGTATGAGACACATTTTTACATGGGTAGTATATGCTACATATGGTAAGGATAAAAGGCATGTAATAAGGTAGATCTAGGAGAGTACAATGGTAGGGTACATTGGGTGTGGTACACAGGATGCTATAAATGAGAGGGGATGCTACATAGTGCGAAGTGTTTAGAGGATGATGTTGCAAAGTATGGCAGAGAATGATAAGGAACACCTTAGAAAAGAAGATGGGATGAGTGATAGGATATGGAGGGGCAATCAAAGGGGTGTACATCAATAATAGATAATGGAGAAGCTATAGTACACCTGGCACTTATTTGCTAGGTTTTCACCAAGGACCTATCCAAGGTACTTGAATTGCCAAGTTTTCACCATTGGATGCTTTATTTTTTATTTGATGCCTTCTTTCTTTACTTGAATTGTAAATTCTATCCTTAGGTGTAGAATTTCTTGAGGTGAATGATGTTGGTAGGATCATTTAGGATTTCACCTTCAAGGGTAGATAGCTGATAGGCTCCTAAGCCAAAAGATGTTGTGATTACATAAGGACCAAGCTAGGTGGGCTTGAACTTGCCTTTCTTTTCTCAGTCAGCTTGAACCTTCATATTCTCCTTAAGGACCATGTCACCCTCCTAAAAATTGCATGGATGGACTTTCCTATTGAACTTGCACTTGAGGCGGCTTTGATAGACCATGAGATGGTCATAGGCCTGTTGCTTTCTTTCATTAAGTAGATCAAGCTAAGTAAGTCGAACTACTCTATATTCCTCATCAGATATCTATCCTCAGAGAGAAATGCAGAGTGATGGGATTTCAACCTCAATAGGCAGGACCGCTTCAGCACCATAGACCAAGGAATATGGAGTTGTGCCAGTGGCTATAAGAAATGAAGTGTGGTATGCCCATAGGGCGGGATTAATTTGTAAATGCCAATCACGGTCGGATTCATTGACAAATTTTTTGAGGATTCTAAGGAGGGTTTTATTAGTTGCCTTAGCCTGACCATTACCTTGTGGGAAATATGGGCTAGAAAAGTGGTGATGTATATGGAGAGAGGTGCACAATTCCTCCATATTTAGGTTTTCAAAATTACCTTCGTGGTCTGTGAAAATGGTAGCGGGGATGCCAAAGTGACATATAATATGATATAATATAAACTTGGATACCTGAACTCCTGTGGCGGTCACAAGGGGAACTGCTTTGACCCACTTAGTGAAATAATCAGTTGCAGTGATTATCCATTTGTGCCCTTTCAAAGAAAGTGGAGCAATAAGACCAACAAGATCAAAACCCCAACAAGCAAAAGGCCATGGTGGTGCAATGGGTTGGAAGTCTTGTGCTGGAGCTCAGATTAAATTAGCATGTTGTTGACAAGGTAAATATCACTTCACAAATTCACATGCATCATGTTCTAGAGTAAGCCAATAATATCTAGCCCAAAGGATCTACTTTGCTAGCACCATCCTGCTCATGTGAGCACCACAAAGTCTAGTGTGTACCTCTTTGAGAGCCCTCGTAACCTCATTTTGATCTAAACATCGAGAGAGAGTATCATGATAACCATGACGATATAAGGTTTGGGTGATGATAGTGTAACGAGAAGCTTTGTGAATAAGGTTTTGGCATTGGGTTCGTGTGAGGTGAGGAGATATGATACCATTTAGTAGGTAAACATGAATTTTATGGTACCATGGAGATTGGGGACCAACCAAGATACAGACCCATGTTGATTCATCATTCTCATATGCAAGTTCGTGCAGCTACTTAACGAAGAATTCATACTATGTAGCTTCGTGTGGTATTTCTAAGAGAGAACCAATAGTAGCCATAGCATCAACTACCTTATTCTGGAGTCTAGGTATCTGTATGAACTGGATCTGAGTGAAATGCTCCTTTAGTTGATCAACTAGGTCTTTGTAAGGTAGTAATTTGTCATCCTTGGTTTGATATTCATCCAAAGCTTGTTTGATGATAAGTTGAGAATCACCATAGACCTGAAGCTCTATGATATTCCATTCAAGGGAAATTTTGAGTCCTACAACAAGGGCCTCATACTCAGCAATGTTATTGGTACACTGAAATTGTAGCTTGAAATATTTAGGAATATAGTCACCTTGAGGTGTAACCAAAAGTATGCCCACACCGGAGCCATGAGAGGTATAGGAGCCATCAAATTATAGCTTCTAGAGTGCTTTTTTTTCTATCAAATAGAGGTATTTGTATGGAAATTCCACAATGAGTTGGTGATCTACAACTAAGGGTGCATCAGCCAAGTGATCTACAATAGCCTGGACTTTAATGGCCTTTTTGTCCACATACTGAATGTTGAACTCACTGAGAAGCATAACCCATTTTTCCAGGCATCCAGTGAGTACTGTATAGGAGAGCATATATTTTAATGGATTGATCTTTGATATTAGTTGTACAGTGTGACTCAACATGTAGTGATGTAGCTTCTGGGTGGCAAACACACTACTACTAAGCATGCCTTCTCCATCAGTGTGTAGTTGAGCTCATAGCCCACTAATGTTTGGCTGATGTAATAAATAGCTCGTTCCTTCCCTACATCATCAAGTTGTGCTAGTAGAGCACCTAATGTTGTAGGAGTAGCACTGATGTACAATATGAGTGGGCACCCTGCAACTAGAGGAACCAAAATAGGTGGATTAGCTAAGTATTACTTGATGAGCTAAAAATTGCGCTGGCAAGCTGGGTCCCATTTAAAATTTTGATCTTTCTTAAGCAAGTGAGTGAAAGGTTGACACTTATCAGCAAGCTGAGAAATGAATCACCGAACTGATTGGATTTTTCCTTTGAAAGAATGAAGGTGCCTGAGTGTCTTAGGGGGAGCCATATCCATGATGGCTTTGACCTTCTTAGGGCCAATCTCAATACCGTGCTGTGACACAATGAAGCCCAGGAGCTTTCCTGCAGTAATACCGAAGATGCATTTCTTTGGATTTAGCATGAGACAATATTCTACCAGTTGGTTAAACACTTCCTTGAGGTGAGATAAGTGATCTAGAGTATTGAGAGATTTGACTAGAATATCATCTGTGTAATCCTCCAGTATCTTATGTATTAGGTCATGGAAGATGATCGTCATTACGCGCTGATAGGTTGCCCTGGCATTCTTTAACCCAAATGGCATCATACTGTAGCAGAATGTGCCCCAAGGTGTAGTAAATGTTGTCTTATGCTGATCTTCTTTTGCTATACAAATCTGATTATATCCAGAGAAACCATCCATTAGTGACAAGAGTTCATGACCTACGGTGAGATCCAAAATCATGTCGATATTTGGCAATGGAAAGTCATCCTTTGGATAGGCTTTATTAAGATCCTTGAAATCAGTGCAAATCTTGATATCACTAGAGGGCTTGGTAACAGGTACCATGATAGAAATCCATTTAGAATAATCTATTGGGCAAATGATTTTGGCCTCCAACAGCTTCTCTAGCTCTGCTTTGACTAATAAAGCCACTTTGGGGTGCATTTTTCGAAGTTTCTGCTTAACGGGTTTGGCCCCTGGATCTACTACTAGATGGTGTACAACTAGTTTGGGCTCCAACCCCAGCATATCCTAATATGACCATGCAAAGTAGCCTATATTTTCACAGAGGGCTTCAAGAAGAAGTTTCTCTTGTTCAGGTGGTAAAGAGGCTGCGATGTATGTGATATGTGGTATCTCTGTCAGACTAATATTTAGAGGTCGAGTTTCTTCTGTCAAAATCGAAGATTTAGGAGGTCGATGCTCCTATGGGGGGAGGATGAAATCTCCATCCTCAGGTGACTCTAAGAGGTTTTTACCATTGGATACATCCTTTATTTTTGTTTCATTTTTTGAGTCACCCAATGGTGCTCTAGAGGAGTTTTCACCATGGGATATTTTTCTTTTATCCTTTTGCTTTTTTGTTTCTTTTGGAACTTCATTTTTGTGACTAGAGATTTCCTCCTCCTCAAAGTAACCTGCTAGATCCAGCTTGTAGACATATGTCAATGGTGGAAGTGGCTGTTTATGTGGCATTTCTGCCCCCATGAACTTAAGGAGCATGTGCTCGATAGAGAACTCGTAAACATGAACGACACTCGATTGGTCCCAATCTATGAGTTTGAGGTGAGTGAGGGGGAGGTCTATGAGGTTCAAGGATAACTAGCAGAGCACAGAGGCTCCAACAATTATTTCATCAAGGAAAATATCGTCATAAGCTTTCTTTTCAACTTCCTCAGGGATGTCTTCAACCTCAATGAGAGTGTTTTGGATGTTTATAAAGGCATGGCCTTTCGTTGTAGTGCCCCCAGTTGCGGGGATTCCATAGCCCAAGCCTTTGGTTTTCTGCCCTTAGTGTGCTTCTATAGGCTATCTCATACCTAATTCCTAGCAACCTAAACCACCTCCTTGATAATCCCATTGCTCTGTGGCCAAGAGATGTGACTAGGGATATTTCTGTTTAAAGTGATCAAGAAGTGCTTCACTTTTAGGAGGTGGCTTCTTGTATAGCCATGTGTTAATGTCTGGTGTATTTTTTGCTCCATCAAGGATACTTTTGGTTACAAAAGTAGTAGGGCCCAACTGGTGAAGTTGAGAGGTGGTTTTTGGTATAGGTACTTGATGTATAGGGCATCCTTGAGTATGTGGGTCAAGTGGTAGAGCGCCGACAGCAAACACATCTATGAGACTATACTCACCACAACCTTGGTAGTTGATCTTAACCATGGAGAGAGTGGAGGCTAAAATGGTGTTCAGATCGTGGCAAGTGCCAGAGGAGCTAGCCATGGTGGTGCTAATTTTGATGCTAGGACAGTGATTAGTGTATGAAGCTTCAACTACATTGCAATAAGAAAAGGGTTCAGGATCTGTGTGGATGGTTATCTCAGTGCCATAATGCAAAAATTTGATGCACTGATGATATGTGGATGGAATGGCCTTCATGGAATGAATCCATGGGCGACTAAAGAGGATATTATATTGAAGATTAAGATCAACTACATGAAAAAGTGTTTCCTAAGTGACTGGGCCAACCCTGATAGGGAGCAAGATTGTTCCTTCAGTAGTATGCTCCAAATTGTCATATGCCTTGATGGTGATCACCTCATTGATGATATCTGCCTCAGTATATCTTGCCTGCTTGATGAACTTTAGAGTACATAGATTGAGAGTTGATCCATTATCTATCATGACATGCTTAACTACAAAGTCAGAAACCATGATAGCTATGCAAAGTGGGAGGATGTGATCGAGTTGAACTGTTGGGATATCAGTGGTTTTGAAAGATAAGGCACATGAGGCTGAAAGATGACCAACCAAGTTGTGAAACTCAGTGGCATTTATGTTGGAAGGGACGTGTGACTCACATAGAGCATTGTCAAGGATCTCTTGATAAAGTGGGCTTGTTCGTAAGAGATCTAGGATGGAGATTTGGGCTGGCGTGTTTCCAAGGTGTTCTAGGATGTTATACTATGGCCCTAGTGAAGGTGATTTTGATGGAGATGCTTGAGATGGAGGTGGTTGTGCTGATGGTGGTTTGATTTGTGTGGATATAGATGGACCAGCTATATTGAGCCACATCCGATGGGTAGTAACTGCACATTGAGTGTCTGGGCCTTTGATATTGATGACATTGATAGATGGTTCAATTTGGGATATGCAACCAATTAAGCTACCATAGTCTAAGTATGTTGAGGTATAATTCTGAGACATGTCTCAGTTATCACCTTGTTTACCCGAAGCATTGTTAGGTTTGTTGATAGGAGGGTTTGTAGGTGCCTTTCCCGAGTTGGTGTTATGAGGAGGGAAAGCATTTTGATACATCATTAATCCTACATTGGGTGAAGGTTGTGCCCCCATTGTGATCTCTTTTCAGTCAATGAGGTCCTATACATAATCCTTAAGCTGCATGCATTTGAGGGTAGTGTACCCTTTGACATGATGGAATTTGCAATATTCGTTATCTTTGTACCAAGATGCTCTAGACTGATTGGGTTCCAAGGGTTGCATTTGTGGATACCGAACAAGTTTGTCTTTGGCCAATTTCTCAAAGATATTATCAAGAGGTTCCCCTAACAGGGTGTATGTTCATGCTTGCCTCTGAACATGGGGTTTACTACCTGGCGCCAGTGTGATAGCATTGGTTTGATTATGAGGAACCTGTATTTGCTGACGAGTTTGTATGGATGGCGGGTGATACGCAGGAGGTTGTTGTTGATAAGTTTTTTGTTGGAAAAATGTGGTGGGAATATTGGTAGCCACCCCAACAATATGGACCTGTTGAGTGTCAGTGGCACCATCTATCACCGTATTCTTATTTTTGTTCCAATATCGAGTTTTTTCATTGCTCAAACCACGGTCCTGGGTGTTTTCCTTGTATATTTTGGTGACACTATCGTTAATGAGACCTTTCTCGAGGCCCATTCCTTTTTCTTTGATGTCCTTGTATGTTTGCAAATAGTTCATAACCATGTGATGAGCGAGGCTAGGGTGTGCATTGTTTATGAACATCTTGACAAGATGGCACTCAGGGATGGTGCAAGAGATCCTTGTTGTGAGGATCTACCAAGATTGTAGGTACTCTGTAAGACTTTCTCCTCCTTTTTTTTTGGTGTGGACAAGGTCCACCATAGATAATTTAGTTTCAACGAGATGGGTATATTGAGCAACAAATGCCTCAGAAAGTTCTACAAAAGTTTTAATAGTACCTTGAGGGATACAACAGAACCACTCCAAGGCTAGTCCTGCTAGGCTTTTGGCAAAGAGCCGCATGAGGAACACATCACTATAAGCTACCTCCTAAGAATGCATATAGAATTCCTTAACATGTGTGACTGGATCACTTTTCTTCCTAAATTTTTCAAACTTGGGGATCTCAAAATGTTTAGGAAATGGAGTCAACATGATAGTCTTATCAAAAGGGTATGGGCAATCATTTTCAAATTTGAAATTCTTAGCACCTATCCCATCTTTGAGGGCTTTGAGGGCATTCTTCCTTTCTTCCCATTCATATTTTACAGGTGGAGGAGCAGGTGCCCCTGATCCAGGTGCCCCCAATGGAGTGGATGCCATGGGTTGTTGGAATGTGGGTTGTGCATATTGTTGCATCTGCGGAGGTGGGTGTGGTAGGTAACTATGAGGCTGCTACCCTATGAAGTAGTTCTATATGGGTGCTTGGGCATACTGCTAGTGTGAAGGCTTTAGCTAGAATGGTGGTAATGCAGATGATGCTTGTTCCATGCTCTGGGAATATATACCATGTCCAATATATGTGGGATGCGCGCCTGTTTGGGAGTAGGACTGATTTGGAGTAGGCGCAAGGTAATTGACATGTGGAAAAGGGCTTACTATAGAGAACTATAGTGGCAGTGGATTTGGGCTATTGCCTAAAGGTGGCATGGAGAAATAGTTGGTGAGGGGTGGGAGCGAATAGCTATGTCAAGCAGTGGATGATAGTGCAAAAGGTGTGAATGTGACTGTAGTGCTAGGGGGAAGACTAATGATAGGTGTCTGTGTCACAGCAAAATTCCAAGTTCCCAAAGGAAAAGTGGCTGAAGAGCTTTGGCTAGTTACAAAGGGGTTGATAGTAATGTTTGGTGGGATGGAGGATGAGGTATTGGACCCTGATGATGGTATTTGAGGAGAAAATGGACTAGATGTGATATGGGGTAGGAATGAAAAGGTAGTGCTACTAGATGCAAACGGAGGAGTTGGTGGAACAGAAAAATGAGCGGTGGAAGCAGATGCAAATGGTATACTTGAGGTTGGTTGGGATGTAGTATGCACTAATGGTTGAGTGGGGATGGGATGAGTGTTCTATGGAATGGGAACTGGCACCTGGGTCAAGGGGATATTTGGGTCTTTTGGTTCTACCTGAGGTGGTTGCCATCCAAATAATGGGTGAGTAGGATCTATTATGTTGATAGGTGGTGGACGTCCAAACTCAAAGACACCAACATTATCTCATAAGAAATTTGCCATGATGGTTTCCTTGTTGCGATCTATAATGGCATTAATGATAGTAGCATGACCAGGTTGGTTCATAAAAGCCTCAATATCTATGGATGATCCTGGTTCCTCTGGGATTTGCGGTGGTGGATCTGATGGCATCATGGATACCACAGAGTATGGTTGAGCTCGAGATGTGTTACCACTGTGATTAGGATCCATGTCTTTTTTCTATGTGTTCCTACCAAAACATGTGGTGGGTGGCATGAAAGGATGCTTCTCCTAAATGTAGTGAGGGATGAAATTAAGGGTGTCCAAATGATATGGTGCTTGTGTTTTCCTAAGATGTGAATGTGGGGAATGTGATAGTGATGCAAAAGGTGTGACCCTAACCTTTGGCTCAAGGTGATGTGGGACACCAAAAACAACCTATTCTAGGTGAAGCATTGTGTTTCAAGGATACTCAAGATGATGAGAGATATGATGTAAAATGTTTCTAAGTGAGTGAGGAGGTGACGCTAATATCTTATCAATGCAGGTGTAGGATTCTTCTTCAATAGCCTAAGATGAGAGGAGATGGACCTAATCAAAATGAGTAATAGTAGAGTTGTTGATAAGGCTCGTATTAACACCATGTCGAAGGGTTAGGTTTTGGATTTTTTAGTCCCATTTTGTTTGCAATGCTACTTCAGCTCTATCTTTCTCAATTTGATCTAATTTGGCAATCCTAGGGTTGGGGGTATGTTTCTTATGCTCTGCTTCAATTTCTTTGTAGGCTGGTATTTGAGGAAGCTTAGCCTTCTTAAACTTAGTCTTGGGGTGGCTTTCCATGAGATATTTTTGAGGACTAAAACTCACAACTATGGGGTTCTTTTTGGGAGGTAGTGACTATGCTAAGTATGCCCTATGCTAGGATTGATCAAGTTTGGCAAACATTTGTTCAACAAGTAAAATATCAAGCAATAGATAAGAACAATTAGATAGAACTTTTGATTCCTAGAATGTGATATTTGTGCCAAGGAGTGTGTATGTTTTACAAATGTTTCGATCAGTCACTTCAAACACATTAACACCCTAGATGGTTGCCTACAAGGTTGACAGTTGGCTTAGCTAAGGATTCCTCGATATACGCAAGGTACATGAGGCCCAAATCCATAGATGAGGCTAAGAAGATGTCATATAGCCAAGAGGAGTGGTAACCCACTTCTCCTCTTTCACTTCTCAAGGGTATAAAGTTCCTTGAGGCTTAGCCCGAGTGACAAAATCCTGATCTCAGGAGAGGTGTCTTTTGATTCACCCCTCAATTCTTATACTCCATCAAAATGCTAGAGTTGAGGTCATCCCAAGGGGTAATGAAATCCCCAAGTAGGCCTCCTAAAAAGAGAAATAAGGTTTTGGATCCTAATCTTATGCACCCAAGATGGCCTCGAAAGACGACAAGGGGAGAGAAGACTTGAATGACCTTGGGCTAAAAAAAATGCTTGTTCTTTCACCAACTGAATCTTATGTTGTCTATTCTAGACCTTGCAAAGACACATGTTTAGGATGTAAATGTTCAATTCCAACTTGAAATGTCAACAAAAGAAAAATCGATCGAAGAATGCAAGCAAGAAGAAGAGTTAGGGTCAACAAGAAATAAACCCACATGCCCAGAGGTCCTCCACGTCAAGTGTCAATTGATTTTCTTTAAGGCATTCAAGAGTTGGTGTGATTTTGTTTTAAGCCCAAAACAAAGATGTGTCTGAAGCTCAATTTCAAGTGCGTGCCTAGAGGCCCTCCATGTCAACTAATTTTTGTTCAATTTTAGAGCCCAAGCTTGAAGTGTGATCGATCTATCCTATATTTTTGGTCATTCAAGAAATTTTATAAGTTAAGACGAATCCTCAAAAAGCTAATTAAGTAAAATTAGTTTGGAACACTTAACAAATTTTTCAAGTGGACCCATCCCCATATATGGTGTTGAGATTGCAACCAATGGTTAGAATGATGGGTGGTTAGAAAAGTGGTGAGTCCAAATGAAAACCACTTAATTTGATTTTTCTTGATTTGTTTTAACTTAACAAATTTTGTAAATGTTCAAAAATCAAATTTGTCTAAATTGCATGCAAAAGAGAGATTTGTTTTGTTCGTTTTAAAGCACCAAGGTAAAGTGTTTGATTTTTGGGGTTGTTATGCATACAAGTTCATTTTTTCCAATTTGAAAATGCAAATGATAGTGACTTAAAAGCAAACCAAATGGGAAAAAAGCATTCTCGCAGAGAAAAAGGTGAGAAATAGTGTTCCCATGATGGTACCCGCATTCCCACAGGCGGGTTAGCAATCCCACAAAATAATTATCGATCTCGTTGACCTTCTGTTTGCGGGAATGATGATCTCGCAAAGCCTCTAGACCACAGGAATGATAGAAAAGACTGCCAAAAAGAAAAAATTAAAACATGAGCCAAAAACTCGAGACCTCTTTTTGATAGAGTGATCCCACAAGTTTATGCCCTTACAACATTCCCACAAGCAGGAATGACAATCTCACAAAAAAAATGATTATTACAATCTTGAGAATTTCAAGACATGAAATGGCAAGGTAGGAATGGCGATCTCGCTATTCTTAGGTGCATTCCTGCAAGAAGATTTGTTAGCAGGGATGCAGAGAAAGTTTTAGGACATAGTCCTCGTCGGCTAATAGCCTCGTTCCCGCATCGCGGGTTGGCATTCCTGGGGTCGTGGGTTTGCAAAAATTTTATTTTTTTGAAGTCTCAGAAATGGAAACCGATGATACAACCAGGAGCGTGACTTTGAAAGTGTAACCTGCGTACCTGCAAGAATGTTAGTAGACCGAACACAAAAACTTGCAAGCAAACAATGTTAGTTTTATTAGTTTATCATAA
This sequence comes from Cupressus sempervirens, assembly GCA_028749045.1. Lineage (NCBI taxonomy): Eukaryota > Viridiplantae > Streptophyta > Pinopsida > Cupressales > Cupressaceae > Cupressus > Cupressus sempervirens. The sequence goes on along the minus strand of CM053783.1, from coordinate 732,188,063 downwards.
AACCCAAAAACATGATTAGATTGACCCATATGCAGGGTCCCACCGGGCGTGCCAAAATGTATCACCCAGATTAGTAGTGCAAATTGAATACTAACTAATTAAATAGAAGCATCAACAATACTAAGCAAGCTAACACTTAAGATAGGACCTAGGGTTATCACCACAAAAAGGAAGCAAACCAAGAATGGTAGGCTCCTAATGGCATAACACAATGATGCAATGGATTTGTCCTTGATTATACGAATGTATGCTCACAAGTTATGCTTCAAACTTCAAATGGATGGGTGGAGTAAGTGAAACAAGGTTTCAACAATGGATTCATGAAGTGATTTTGCCATTATAATGGTATTTTGATAGTGTTTGTGCTCTCAAAATAGCATTATAACTTTACAATGGAGGATGGATGATTTTGTCAAGGGAGGGGGTTCAATTTATAGGCTAAGGATTTGAGGGATAGATGGCTAAGATGCAAGGAGATATGAAAGCTTATGGAAGGCTAAGATGCACTCAAAGGGGAGCACATGGATTGTGCTTATTTAGCACCAATCAAGGAGTGACACATGTCACAAGATCATTGGGTAGAGGAAAGGGCAAGGATGAGTCAACAAAGGTGGCTCAAGGCCTTAAATGGCCCTCATAAGTGCTTGTAAGAGCATTCATTAGGTTTGTAAGAGTCTTTATGGCCTTGTAAGAGAAATGAAGGCTTGGTGGTTGGGATATTTTGGAGGGGAGACTTTGTTTTGGCTTAGGAAAGTCTTAAGCTCACTTAGGGAATGTGACAAGGTTGGGGGGGGGGATTAGGCTTGGGTTTAGGATTAGATTAGGGATGTTAGAGATGTGCAAGTGGATGGCATTCATGAGGGTGGGTGAGTTAGTGGCTAAGCTTGGTTAGTATGGGTGGATGGGGTGGATTAGGCTAAATGAAGGGTTAGGGATAGGTTAGGGGTTATTAGATTTCAGGGTTTTATTTATCAAATAGATTTATTTAATAAATGGGGATTTTGGAATTAGATAGAACAATAAGATTTAATTGATAAATAATAAGTTATTTGATTTATCAATTAGGACTATAGATGATTAATTAAATTAATCAGCTAGGGGATGGCAAAGGATTAATTAAATAGGAATTTAATTAATGATGCCTTTAGAGATAGCTAAATAAGATTATTGAAGTGGTGTAATCAGATTTAGGTGTCTACAATGCCAAGTCCCATGATGCAATTGTATTTGTACAAAGATAACCTACCATTCATCTAAGACATAACCAACATGGTTTGCATGTTTGTTTGTAGTTTTACTACTTTTTACCAAGCCATCATCAATACTATCCCAACATAAAACTGCACAATAGCCACAGTAAACCATCATCAAAAAAGATTAAATACCCAACACATAAACAGAGGATGAACATTGAGCTTAATTGAGCTATATTGCATAGAATAAAATAAAATTGTGACTATACCTGCTGGCCCATGTAATCTAGCCTTTAGAAAAGATGGTTCAAAATATTTTATAGATAGAGCCTCATCTTGTTGGCATGTTTCATCTCCATCTATAAAGCTATTATTTGATTGACGAGGAGCAAACAAGTTTTTTTCAGTGCTAATTTTAGAGTCTTGCTCAACATCATAATATTGTCTAGCTTTACTTAAACCAAGTCTACCAAGAACTTCTCTTTGTTTCTTTAGCTTAGTACCATTTCCACTAGAAAGCTGCCTATTTACAAGGGCCATCGGAGTATCACAAAATTTAGCAATGTTACACCCATTCTGAACCACACCAGTTGTAATTTCTAATGTCTCAGTTTGTTGCACAAAAACACAAAGAGCAGACAATTTTTTCTTTGTGCTAATGTTAGTGTCTTGCTCAACATCATAATATTGTCTAGCTTTACTTAAATGAAGTCTTCCAGGAACTTCTTTTTGTTTCTTTAGCTTAGTACCACTTCCACTAGAAAGCTACCTATTTACAAGAGGCATCGGAGTATCAAAAAATTTAGCAATATTACACCCATTCTGAACCACACCAGTTGTAATTTCAGATGTCTTGGTTTGTTGCACAGAAACACAACCATTTAATTTTTTTGACAGACCCTTTCCACAGGATTGTTGTGGATACTTAGAAGTGACTAAACATGCAAAACTTTTTATAGTTGGATACTCTTTTCCAGAAGGCATTTTTGCAGAGCATTTCTACTTAAGAAAAATGTCAGCCTTCTTAAGCTATAACTTCATGCATTTCTTCCTTTCATTGGATCATTTCATCCTCAAAATATGCATTTCTCTTAGAAGAAAATTCCTCCTGAAAGACAATGCTTATAAAAACTGAAGACATGGAAGATGCTTCATAAGCTTCAATATGTTTTGACTAATGAGGTAGTGGTTGTCCTCATGGTGTTTTTGGTACTTTTGGCTGGAAATACATTTGGTTTCTTGACTATATTTCTACAACCTATGTGGATGCATAGCTTTTACACATGACCCATTCATTTCCCTTCCCTTATAGAGAAAAGTACCACTTTTGCCTCCCTGCCAAAAGGAAGATATAAAGATTCATTAGGACTAAAAGCAATTTTCTAAAACAAAACATATACACTACAACATTAATACAAAAAATAAGCACCTGAAATAAGGAACCATCTTCCAAGGATAGGAGATTAGTAGCCTCACTCTCATTATCTATAGAATTGGGGACCTCACTACCATTGTCTAGATGCTCAGCAGCTACAAGTTTACCATTTGAATCATTTTTTCAAAGTTTAGTAGCATGATGCCGAGTAATAATACCTGTCAAACCATTTGTAGAATGTTTGACATTCTCATGATCTGTTACCATTAATTTTTGAATAAGCTTTAGAATTTCTACCAATATAGTTCTCATTATCATTGCTCACATCACATTTCTAAGAATGTCTAACAACCATATCATTAAAATTACCCCTAGAATCAATTCCCTTTATTTCAGATTCCTGCTTCTTAACATTATTACTAGACCCATTCAATGTGCATCCATTACTTATAGTATGACTGGAGAAGACATTATTTGTTTGAATACCATTGGTTCTTGGAGGCACCATCTGTAATGTAGCATCATGATCTGTTGATGATCTAGATTTACTGCATGACTGGCCAAAACTTGTGTTCTTTTCTAGACTTTCTATAATGAAATTGACATTTGATAAATTTTCTACCTGTTGGGGTATCTTGTTTACACCTACAACACTAAAAGAGATTACTATCATTTGGAAAGAATGCATGTTTTCTGTTAGCTGGGGGGCATATGAATCTTGTAAGTGGTTTTCCTTTGGATGTCCAATATGTTTCAATGACACCCTCTTCTTTAGTTTAGAGCCATTATACTAAGATTTAGACCCACCTGCTGTTTGAATGCTAGTTTTCTTATCTCGTATATAGAATAGCATGTAAGCTTTCTAGGAAAGCACACTTTTCTCACTGACTAAATAGACCTAGAGTACAAAATGTCATAAGAATAACTTCAATCAGTCTAAGCAACTTCAATATAATTAGTGTGACCATATAAAGAAAAGGTTCTACATAAATTGTAGTTCTTTTGTGTATTCTATTATACACAAATTACAATGAGCTTGCTCCACAAAATTAAACATGTCTTCATAACTGTAGCAAATGTATACCCAATTATCATCTAAAGCATGCTAGATGTCTGTGGATGAATGAATAAAGAAAAAATAATGACCAAAATGTGTGCTTCAGCCATCATGAACAAGAACACCATAAAGAGTGCACTTAAAATTTCCCTCCTGTGATTAATCAATAGACAGAGAAACTAGAATATCATTCAAATGTGCAAAATTTATTAAAAAACCAGTAGATATTACAAAAACTATATTATTAGATTCCACTGAAAATGTGATCCACTGGCAAATAATATTGTAAGGGCTACTTGCATGTGAATTGCTAACAAATGGTTTGAGATCCAACATACAACCAAAGACTACTTTTTTGTCAATTTTTCCTCCAGATCCAACTACACTGAAGTGCTTGAGATGAATTGCAAGAACATGTGGTGCTTTATCAATTTTGAGTTGTTTTAGAGCCTTCACTTTTACTTTGCATTGTTCACATTGATATCTTTTCACACCCCCATCTAACTAATCCACTGTCGTGTAATGGGATAATGCTTTCAACAAGGAATCTGCTTGAATGATCTCTATGCTCAAATCTAAGAAAGGATCAAATTTATTTGAGCAATAAGAACATTGTGTGCACTTCACCTACAAGCTAGGTTGAAGCAATTGTTAATGAATAAAATACTTTTTGAAGACTATAACCTAGAGTTCCCAGCATAAAAATAATTTTGAAAGGTTTAAGTGACTAAAAAAATCCCATTTATGAAATGAATAGTAAATCTTGGAGGTGTCTATAAGCCCCTCTCTATTCCCTCACTAATATTAAAAAAGATGATGTTTAGATATGAATAAATTCTTCTGATATCTTCTTACATTCACTCATCCTTGTTAACAAAATACAAAAATTTTGAAAATATAAACAACTAAAAATCACAACCTGACTAATGAGTCGGCCACCAAATATTTTATGTACTAGACTCTTCTCATAAGAAATAGGTGATTCAATTAAACAATATAGATAAATATACTCATACTGGTGAAAGAAAGTTTTATGTTTTTTCTATGTTTTTTTGAATATATGATTTTTTCCTTTGTTCAGAATATGAAATATATAGCAATGCATGGGAGTTGAAAGTATAGATCCTTCCTTCTATATTGTATTGTGCAAATTAAGACAACAATGACAACTGTATACAATGCAGTATGCACACATTGAAATTTCAAATTGCAAAAACCTGGTAATGCTGGCATGCAACATTGAGGTCCAATAACAACAAAATTCTCATAATAAATCTACCCAGCAATGATAAGAACCCTTTAGCAAATGAAATGCAGGTCTAAAATTGAGATCACTGACCTTCTTTGCACCCATGATTGCCTCTATAAAAAGTGTTAAATAATCAAAATTGACTTTTTTTTCTTGGTATGTAATGCTTACAACAAAATGTTCCATTTCCTCTTTAAAACAAATTGAATAAAGCATGTAGAGTATAAAATTTTCATGGAAGAAAGAGCCCACCAAAAATTCAAGAAAGCTTAGCCAAACACCACGGAGAATTTGCATAACCTTTGGAGAATATGGCAATTTGAACTGAAGCAGAGCTAATAGTGTTCTGATTAAAACAAAAATTATGTTAAAATACCACACAATTAGAAGTTATATACTGCACAACATTTTTGTAGTAATAGAATCTTGACAAAAATGTAAACCATATCTAATACAATGCAATTACATACTTGGGTCTTCCCAAACAACTAAGTGGTTGGTCATGACTAAAAATCTGAAGTACAAGATCAAATATTGCTGGATAGAAAGGCTTCCTAGCTTCAAGCCATCCAATCTCAGGTTCATTATTTTCCAAGACTGAAGCCCCAGGTTTTTTCTCCTGAAACTCATCCAAGAATTGAACAAATGCCTCAAGTGTCAGATAGCCAACTTCTTGGCGGAAACTAAAGCTTTCAGGGTGAAACCAATCATGTTTGTTGAAAAACATTTTAGCACTTCACAAATAGTAAGGACACAATTTCTACTCAATATAAATATCATAGAAAATACTATCATATGCTTACTAGGTTTTATGAGCAATAGAAAATCCTCATTTCTACTAAGCATGCCCGAGTGACAAACCTGTATTAGACTAGTAATGATCTCTAGGATATCAATAGATCACTACAAATCACTCACCTAAAGGTAGATGCTTGTCTCAAATTGGCTCTTTAGAGCATATTCATTAAAAACTGAAGCCAAGGAAGTGATTGTTACCTACAATGTTTCCAAATAGATAAGGATGGTATCGTAAGAAATTAGAGTTACGATAAAATAATAATCTTGCAATTGTTTATGCAAGCTAAAAGGCAGTTAGATAAAATAATTAGTTGTCTTAGAAAATCTTGGATTGAAAACAAATAACTATATTATTTTGGATTATTTTTAATTAGAATACTAACGATATTTTTATCATACTTAAAAAGGGAAATTAAACTATAAAAATTGTAAAATTCTATAGCTTCTATATACAATTGGTATGAAAAGCTTACTCTATGGCTATGTTGTTTTAATATAGTGCATCTAACAAGTATCTAGAGCATTTACAAGTTTTGAAGTAATAAAATGTATTAACTTGCTTTAAATAATTGTACCTTCCTATAAGTAACTTTTGTTGGTTGGTTGGTTCAAGAAGGAAATTAAAATCCCCCAGCAACCACCCCATATTACATGTTGTTTTACTTTTTGTTACTATGGTCAAGAAGAAAGGAGACTGTAATGTCTTCTATAATCGTAATTCATATGGTTAAAAGACTCATATTTGTCTTCCCTCTACTCTTCCTCCCACACATCATTTATTCAATACAATAGAAGTATTTTAAACAACACAAAAGACTAGCACATAGTAACCTACTCTAAACAATTATTTCATACTAATTTAACATTTTATACACCTTAGAAGTTTGGAAATATTTATATTATCTTTTATTACATATTGAGATGTTATAATAGATTTATATATAGAATAAATGTTTAGGCTGTGTCAAAACCTTCAAGGGATGGATAAGCAAGACAACACATACTTCATCATGCCCCTAGATATAGTGCCTCTCACATGATCTTTCTATCTCTTGAGTCAATTCTTTCTGATGTGCTTGAGCATACATAGAACAAACCTACATCCTTTATAAGTTTAGGCCAATCTTGTGAAGCAACAACCTAAAAGTTCAAGAATCACGAGAAAAATTAAACATGGAAAAAAATCCAATACTATCATCATTATAATCTACTAGAAATAGAAAATTGTTCATGTCCAAACCTATCAATAAATGCCTAAATGCAACACCTTTTCCTATAGAATAATTCATCTACTCTAATTTTAAAAACTTATAGAAATTATATTTCAGAAGTATGTTAGGAAAAATGTGTAGATAGATATGGCATCATTCTCATGCTCAAATTACACACCGAGTGATAGCATAACATATATTAATTCAATGAAACTAATTTTAAGAAGGATTCAGTAATCTAGATGCCTATTTCACATGTGAGCAGTGGTACTCTGCAACAAGCATGAGATAATGTAGTTTAGATTTTGGTGAGAATGTTGAAATGTGATAAATAAACTTAAAGTATCATCTAGAGTTACTTGTTAGTGAATGTACATGTAAGTTCATAAGGATCATTGTGATGAAACTAAGTTAAAATCATGATTCCAAGAACAACTTGTCAAATAATAAACAAGTCAGAATATGAATTTTATTAAATTTTAAAAGTTTAGAGATTAGAGATTGGATCTATGAAATTTAGTTTTACATGTTTAGGGATTAGATCTGTGACTCGAGATGTCACTTTTATGCACCCACAAACTGAGGCAAATAATGGACATACAGGTTATGAATCCAAACAAATATTGGTGATGGGACATAGAATGTCATGAACTGATTTGTGTCATGTTTAAACTAATTATTCATTTATAATAATTCAATACTGATATGTTGAAGTTCAACAGTTTAAGCTTCTCTACTAAAATTTTTTTTAAAAGAAGGTTTCAGAATCTCATGAACCCCTTTCATTGAACAAGTTTTGTAATCAGTGTACCTTAAAAAAAGAGTTCCTAATCTTACACAAAAGAATAACAATAAATAGCTTTTTTTCAGTTTGGTTAGTTAGTGAAATGTTAGACAAGAAGCTTGTATGTCCAAATTGATTTTGATTTTATGAGAGTTAGGTTGAACTAAATTCAAGGGAATGTCTATTTAAAAGATGCTTTCACATAATAGTAACCATACGCTCTACCTATCATTTGATAGATTTTTTATTTAAGTATTGTCAATATTAAATTTTAATGGAGCCAGGAATCAGTTGAAGAAAGAAACAACAAAATATTAGTATCACACACACTTAAGTGCCAAGCTATTGTGCCTCATTTGACATGAGTATTCCTCCTCTAGGTAAAACTAACTACAAAATCCACTATTATGACTATCTTAAGTTTCTGAAAGAAAACAAGTGAATTACACACTAATGGATGAGACACTTATATATTGAAGAATTGAACAAGCCATCATTCCTTAACCATTCCTCTATCATGATAATTTGTCTTTGTTTCCCACTGTCTATTAAACTGGCCTTTCACAGCTTCTATGTCCTGTGAAAAAAAGTATTCAGTTCTACACCGAACTTATTTTCAAAGAAGCTTTCACAAAATTATAACTATTCTAGCCAACATTTGACACATTATGAATTCAACAGTTCTTAATATTACTTAATAATTAGAACCTTAATTTAATAGCCTCAAGAAGAAACATTTAATAAAAATGAAAGAGAAATAACCCCAGACATAGTTGCAAAAAATCTCAAATCAACAAAGCATCAGTTACAGAAACTGAGATAGCCAAAGTCATTCTTTCAGAATTGAGCACTAATGAAGAGGGGGATTTACTTACTTGATGTAAAACATAACAAATAATCACCATTATCTTTAAGACTAAAACTAGCTCATTGCAGAAGATATAGTAGATGTAATATAGGGCACAAATTTTTAAGAAACCTTCTGAACACAAAAGTGTTCTTTGGGAGATGTATTAGATTAGATTGCATCAGACTACACTATCTTGCTCCCACTTGTTAAGGAAAGTCAGAGGTAGGTATGAAATATATTGAGTCAATCTATTAAGCTAGACATAAGCCATTGTGTAGACTCTAAACTATCACATGGACTTAATTAATGCTTGATCAACAAGTTGAGGGAGGAAATCCTAAAATCTTTGCCACATGGAAGCAGAGCTAAGGGGTTGGTTGTGCAAGTCAATCTTAGGAGATCCATTATTTTCTTCTAAAGTGAAGCTCTCACCAAAAAATAGGGTTACAAGCATAGTAGACTATTTGAATGTATTATATCTGACATGTGCGAGTCTTAATTTGGTGCTCCTGGTAACATTCTCCACAATAAAAGATGCTCGTGTCCTTCCACTTGAAAGGGGCCTTATCAAGACATAGTGTTACATTCTCCACTGATAGAGCATGCAAGATCTTGGTTTTTTATTTGACTTTTATATTGAGAGTGTCCCCTCAAGATTAATGAACAAAAGTCTAGAAGTAACATGTTGCTAAGTGTTCACTAATATTGCAATGGGCATTTTGGCATAGGCTTCAACCTATAGTATCCTTGATCTAAATCAAAAAAAAATTTGCAAGAAAAAGTGCAACAATAACATTGTAAGTTTGGAGTTTTAGTTAAAATATCAAGTCTGTAGATTTCATGGCGCTCAAAGATTGATTAAATATGGATATGTAGGGTAGCCATTCTTCTAGCTATTTTCCTCATAGGTCTAGAAAGGTGTCTCCCACTGGTTATACTAAATTAGAAACTTAATTTTAGGTCATCCTTTTGTACTCCAATTCATGACCTATTGTAAATGGACAATCTCTCATACTTCTTGTCAATACTATATCTAGTTGTCAATCTCGTCATCTTGATTTCATTTCCAGGTTTATTTTCTTTCATCATTGATTTAGAGCCTTGTTTATAAAGCATCAAGTTGAGAAAGACATTCATAATTAGCCATAGATCCTTAGATCAAATTGCCTCTGCACTCTCTTGAGTTTCCTCAAGGTGGGTCTTCAATTTGGATGGTCCTTGGATGCATGCCTTACATTATTCTCATGAAGAAGGGATTGGGAAGTAAAGGAGGAACATTAATGCCAATGTCAAATAGGATATATGCTAGCAATATACTGAGTTGGGGACACATAGCTTCCCCCAATTTCAGTCTATCCTGGCAATATATTTAGATCACATCGATTCCTCCTTTGAGCACAGAGCTCACTTTTTCTATTAAGCCTTACAGATTTTCCATAAGAAGTTTATTCGGGCAGACCATTATTGACTTTAAAATAAATGAACTAAGGATTCTCCTTGGCAAGTTGAGGCTATATTTTCAGCAGTTAAAAGTTGAGTCAAATATCAGTCACAATCCAAAATATCAGTCACCAATCCAAGATATCAGCATCACCCTTTATCATTGGTTAAAAATTGTTTAATTGGTGAGCAACTACACTTAATTTGTGTTGTAGTGATGGTAGGTACCTGACATCAACTCCAACTAGCTTCATAGGTCTACTTGTGTCTATATCCCCGATAGTGGTTAGAGGAGATAGTCACATTGGCCCTTCATAATCTATAGCTATTATCATTTCTATTTGGGTTAATGTATCTTTGTTTAACTAATTGCACCTCTGATTACTATATATAGGTAAAGTCTAGATCAGTTTTATTAATTTCTAAAACTAGTTTTAGGCCATGAATGGCATTTTATTAACACTGGATTTTGTGCATTGTGATATGTTATCCCCATGTGGAGCATTGGGTATAACTGTTGTGGAATTTTCATTTTAGGTGCATTGAGATCTAAACTCTCAATATAGAGGTCAATTGAGTGTGCATATGTGCATGATTAGACATTTTTCATTTTGAGGTTATATTCTTTGTGGTAATAAACTTAAACTTTACATGTGCTATTATATGGCTATATGATGTGAAATGTACTTTGGATCATTTAGGGATTCATACTCTTGGCTGAGATGCCAACTGAGTATGATTGTTGCACATTGCCTTTGCTTGTAAAAAGGGATCTATGTGATGTTGTGGATATTGTGATTTGGTATATTAATATATTGGGATATTTCTTGGTAATGTGAGATCTTATTGAGATCCACCCTCTTGGCATGTTGGCCAATGGAGTCATGTTATTATATTGTGTGATCATCTTGGGACCTGCACTCTTGGTGAAGACCAATCAAGTCTTTTGATTTTATATTGTTACCTTCTCTAAAAATTTTAAGCCATAGGATTAGGTGCTTTGACTAGGTATGGAAAATAAAATAATAGAATCCATGAGGACGTTAGCACTTTCACAAGGCTATGATGACTTGTGAGGGTAGCTGTACGATTGAATCTACGAGCATGTCATGGGTAGTTTCTCTAGGTTGTGGGTGACTTATGAGGATAGTATGCATAATAGAATCCCCAAGCATGCCATATGTGCTTTTACAAGGCTATGGGTGACTTCTGAGGGTAGTATGCATAATAGAATCCTTGAGCACACCATAAGCAGTTTCTCAAGGCTATGGCTGAATTGTGAGGGTAGTTTCACAATTAAATCCCCAAGAATACCAAGAGTGCTACCTCAAGGCAATGGGTGACTTGTGAGGGTAGTTTCAAAATTAAATCCATGAGCATAATACCATGAGCACTTCCTCAAGGAAATGGGTGACTTGTGAGGATAGTTGACACATGTATGGGCATGTGATGACATTCCCTATGCACTGTACTAAACCACCGAAGTCCTAGTAGTATGAATAGCACCTCTTGGGTATTGGTTGATTGAGTGTATTTAGATATTGCATTGTGGCCATTTCTTCATGTTGTTTTGCTCCATGTTTTCTCTTAAATAAGCCTATGATTTATTTGCACTCTATATACATTGATTGGTGTGATTATGCTTATACCTCCTTGTATGCCTTGTGTTCTTGTTTGGGCTATGTGGCTATCTCCACAAGCATAGTGAGGCAGACCTGAGAGTACTGCATGATTGAGTGGTGTGACAAGGCACTGTTGGGGACCGGTGTACAAGTATTAAATTGGATTTAGTGGCACCTACATGAGTTTCTTCTACACCTCTCTCTCTCTCTCTCTCTCTCTCTCTCTCTTTCTCTCTCTCTCTCTCTTCCAATTTTAGTAAGAGTCATGCATGTATTCATGGATATTGTAATGTAGAAAATTGATGTATATGTATGTTGTTATACTCAAGTGATTTGGCCTTGACAATCATGTTAATGGACCCTAACTGAAGAGGATGTTATGTATTCAACCATATATATGTTGGAGTTAGCATAGTCTTGGGTGAATATTAAATCAGCTTGTGGGAAAGTTTGCTAGATTAATGTCTCCACCAATATTTCAACACATACAATAATCAGTGCCTCCAACTGGCAATTGGCACCTTCATCCCTACTGGTCTAATAATAGGCCATTTGTGTCAGGTAAAATAATGGAATGTGAGAATTTTATTACAATTGTTTAATAGAGTGTCAGGTGACCCTTGGAAGTGTGTCAAGACTTCTACTTGTACACAAGCACAAAGTGATAGTGATTTTTTGTTCATTTTTGTTCATGTTGTTAGTATTGTTGTCCTAATTTAAGTGTGTAATGATGCAATTGCTTTAACAAAATCCCCTGCATGTTTTATGCTTAGTTCCAAGGGTTCCTTGACAAGGCATTACATAGCCAGTACAACCAAAATACTTTCAAATAGAAACTATTTATTAATTAGGACAAAAAATTCTTCTAATAGAGAACACTACATAGAACCAGATCTAAGACACTATCATGCATAGAACTGAATGTTATGGTTGTGATCTTCTTTTCAAATCTATGCAACACAGAACATTATACTTATGTGTATAGACACACTTCTTGTATGTGATCCAAAGCTCATATGTTATTAAGTGTGTCTAATGATGGGGAGAGACCTCTGTGTAAGCAGAAGATCTGCAATGAAACAAAAGAAAAGAAAATTTTCTTATAGTAAGAACAAGTTTGTTGTGCTGCACAAGGTACCAACAAAATAGTGTATAATATTTTTTTCTTTACTTGGCTTTCAATAAGGGCTATTAGTGGAAAGTAATCAAAGAGATCTGTAAAATACTTCCATACATTTTCATTTCCATATTTTCTCAAACATTCATTGTAAAATCCATACCTGAAATTGCAAGAAAACAAAATAATTCTTGAACATAGTCAAAAAATTAAGATAAATTACAAATAGATTGACAAATTTTGGTCACCTTTCTAATCTCCCCATTCAGATACTAATATTTTGCCTCCCATAATTTAGATATAGCCTCAAATAGAAAATAATGTATGTGCATGCTTTAAGCATGAGCATGAATGTCTTTTAACCTTAACTCCAATAAGCTACATGGCTTTAAACTCTTCTCACATTGATGCCTTGCACGGCACAAAAATTTGCCAGCTTCTAAGCCAAAGATTTTTCTTAAAAAACAAATATTCCATCTTATTCGCAAAAGCCCTTAAAACTGCCAATGTCTGGAGATGTGGGGCATGGATTTCATTGATCATGGAATAATAATAATAATGATTGGAGAAAAAAGGATTCTAAGAGTAATGGGTTTGTTTGTTTTGCACCTTTCCATCATCCTCCTCTGAATGTTACCTTGGCCCTTTTGTCATAGAGATCCCCATAGAATAGTAGGGCAAGCAAGCAGTTAGCAGATGCGGGTCTCTGCCCCTCTCAATGCCTTGAGTTGAGGGAGATAGATGGCTAGAATGAGAAGTTTGGTAGATGGCGATCAGGCTTTTGTGTTGAGTCAATTGGCTGCTAAAGTCTCCTGCCTTTCCTTTTCGAAGAACCAAGATTGAATGAACAGTCCTTGTGTCGATTTCAAATGAGCAATATTTTTTGGTTTTTTTTCTCTTATATCCTATTAGCATCACAATTGTGATGTTTTTGAGCTATAATTGAAAAAAAAGGGCCAAAAACACATAGCATTTTCCATCATTGCAATTCCACTCCATATGTATTGGAGTTAGCATCACAATTGCGATGTCGTCGAGCTAAAATTGAAAAAAAAAAAAGCCAAAATCACATTACATTTGCTTGTCATCACAAATTGACATTGCAAATTGACCCCTAATGTATTAGTGAAAGAAGATCTGACCCTAAGAAAGAGTAAAACATTTTCTTTTATAGTGTAAGCATAACTTAGATAACTTCCATCATAAGACAAAATTCAACTACTACAATAAAATCTACAAAGAATAATCAATGCAAAACCAAAAGATTTGATCATAGCGTGAATCCATACATGAGAGGATCACTTTTCCAAAAAAATCTTTTAGAGGTTAGGAATGGCAGTCATTAACTTCTGAATAAATGGATAGATCAACAAGTGGTGGTGGAGCATTTCTTTGTATTTATCAAACTGAGGAAATGATGAACGTGGTGTTAGAAATAATAGTCCACCAAGATAACTTTGGGGGGGGGGAATCAGTTATCTGACAATTAAAACATTTATCTTCTTTAAAACATTCAACCAAAGTAAATAGCAACCATAATAAAATGTGCATAGACAATTACACTAGATATGTTGACTAGGGAAACCCTTGATCAAAGGAAAAAGTCGAGTGGGAATGATGCCCACAAGATGATGTACTAATACAAATATTCCTTGTTAGAGGATGGACCCTATTAGGAGTCTATTACAACATTTGGTACATAGAGTCCCTGTTAGGAGACTTTGAATCCCTATTAGGAGATTCCAACCCTGTTAGGATTTGTGATACAATGTTTATAAGATGAGTTCACTGCCCAAACATGCAATTTCAACTACAAGAAGAGCTCACTGATCAAACATGCAATTTACTATTATGTTCATCTTTCCTTTGTTCTATTGATTGAACCAATCACTATCAAATCTTGTAGACCAGGTCACAAACCTTAGATCCAAATATCAAACCTTGGATCACTTAGCAAAACCTCAACAATGAAGATTCCTTCACTTCCACTTTGCTCTACTCAACTTTTCATTCTGCTACTTACAAAATTGCTATTCCATGTTATCTCATATCTACATGATAAAGGAAAATGTCCTTCCTTTATACCAAGTCCTCAAAAAAATTCCATGAGTCAGTTGTTAGACCTTTTTAATTAATCATTATAGAACCACATTAAGAACACATTACACTTAGTGATAACAATAATCTTCCACCTTGTAACTTGAATAAAGTTTTGTACATGTAATATTATGATGAGAATACTTATCCACATCATCACCGATACATCTTCTGCACATCCTCAACCTTGATTATTAGAATAAAAAATCTATAAAGAGCTATAACAAGTTTACTAGAATATGTCTCTGTAAACTCTATCTCAAAATAGACATAACCAAACCTTTTATAACTTCTTCTAGACTTATCATTTCTTTTGATGTTAACTGCATATATGAAATACTTAGATTTATCTCCCATAACCTTAGATAGTTAGAATACACAACTAGCTATCCATACCAACTTGATATTTTAGCTATTCTTTTGTTAGATAGCATAGAAAATTGCTATGTTGAAATCAATGAAAAACTCAAGCATGAATATAACATATCATCATAGTAATATATCTACAATACTCCCCCATAAGAATATCATCAGCATTCATGCTTCCAACAATCTCCCAACAATATCTTCCTTTGGCATTGATGGCAACATAGATGAAAAATATCTAGTTCCAAGAAAACCAACAAAAGACTATTCATCTTTCTTTTCAAATCCTCTTCATCAATAATTCACCACCATTAATATACCTCAATGTGCTTTTTTTCAAATTTTCATTCCATGTTGTACTTCTTTTGAACACACTATACTCATGTCAAACTTCTCCAACTGTCATTCTATATATATTTTGAACAAGTTGTTTTTCATTGCAAACTTCTCCCCTATTGACATCAATGTCAAAGGTTTTAGCAACCAACTTTAATGCATCAAACTCTACAACAATTGATTCTTACTTAGCTCAAGTGTCCAATGACACTATTCAAAACAACATTCAACAAGAGTCCTAGATGACTCTGTCCATCACAAATGCTCCCCCATACAAGAAGCATCAACATTCAGTCCAGACAAAAATCGTGCTATGCTACACTAGACTGATGCACTGTTGCATCTTTTACTCTAAAGTAGGAAGGGGCATGACCCCAAGCATACCTCAGAAATACTCAAAAGTTTCTTTGGGAAGAGGCTTAGTGAATATATTTGCAATCTGCTCTTTAGTGCTCATATTCTCCAATCTTATTTCCTTTTCTACAACTTTGCCTCTCAACATGTGATACTTAATAGAAATGTTCTTAGTCCTTGAATGCAATAGTGTATTTTGAGACATATTTATTGTGCTTGTGTTTTCATAATGTATAACAATAGTTTCACTAATTTCTATCCTTATATCCTTCAGTGTTTGCTTCATCCAAACAACTTGATTACAATTTTTTGCTGCTACAATATATTCTATTTTTGTTCTACTTTGTGATGTACAATCCTACTTCTTACTTAACCAAGAAACTAATATTCTTCCAGGAAATAAGGCTCCACCACTGGTGCTCTTCCTCTCATCCATACTACCTGCCCAATTAGCATCAGTATAAGCACTTAGAGTAATATCATTAGATATGTCATAACATAATCTAAAATCAAATATTCCTTTCAAATATCTAAATATCCTTTAGATTGCTACATAATGTGCTTCTCTAGGATCAGCTTTGAAACTTGCAATAGTTCCAACTACATTTTCTATGTCTAGCCTTATGTGAGTTAGATATTGAAATACTCCAATCATAGATATGTACTTTTTCTACTCAACAGTATGTGTCTCATCCTTTGAAGGTAACTTGTGTCCAGTAACCATAGGTGTTCAAATGGGTTTTCATATTTCTAAACCAAACCTTTTTAGTAAATCCTTGAAGTGCTTAGTCTTAGAAATAAAGATTCCTTCTTTATTTTGTACAATTTGTAATCCTAGAAAATATTTCATCTCTCCTATCATACTCATTTCAAATTCTTTCTTCATCTCTTCTATAAACTTCTCACTTTCCTCATCATTTCCTTCAAATATGATATCATCAACAAATAATACCAAAATCATCAAACCATCATCAATTTCTTTCTAATAGAGATTACTATCTATCATAGCTTTGCTAGATCCAAGCTTTGTCAAATGATTTTCCAACCTTGCATACCAAGTTTTGGGTGCTTGCTTTAAGCCATACAATACTTTCCTCAATTTGCATACTATGTCCTTGTCATCTATCAAAGAATAAGCTTCAAACTACTCAATGTACACTTCTTCTTTAAGTTCTCCATTCAGAAATATTGACTTGTTATCCATCTGATACACTTTGAAATTCTTTTGTGCTACATAGGCTAAGAATAATCTTACTACTTCTATTCTAGCCATTGGAGCATAGGTCTCATCGCAGTCTATTCCTTCTTGCTATGAGTAACCTTTACATACCAATCTTGTTTTGTTCCTTACAACTTCACCTTGTTCATTCATCTTGTTCCTGAATACCCATTTAGTTCCCATCACATTCTTGCTTGCTAGTCTAGGGACCAATTCCCATGTCTTATTCTTTACTATCTGATCCAATTCCTCTTTCATAGCTTGTTTCTAATAATCATCTTTACATGCTTCATTTACATTCTTAGGTTTACCTTGAGATATTAAACATATTTCTTCATTAACTTTGCTTCTTTTCATCACACCTTTATCTTTTCTTTTGATGATCTACTCACATGGATGATTCTTTATCATATTCTTTCCTGAAGTAGGAGTCACTAGCTCAACTCTTGGCTCTACTAAAGGTTATGAGCTTTGTTCCTACCTTGGCTCTCCTTCATTCTACAAACCATTTTTAGTCTCAGGAAATACCTCATCATTCCTTGGTTTATTAACAACATCATCATCTAAATTATAATCAACTATTCTCTCTTTTATCCTAAATTTCTCATTAATTCTCACATTTGCACTTTCCATAATAGTCACCATAGTTTTTTATTTTACTACTTGCTTTTCATTAACTAATCAGGAATCATTCTCACAATGTTTCAAGGATCTTTCCATACTTGCTATAAATTCTTCAACTTTATTAAAGAGTAGATTCATTCTATCTTTTCTCAATCTCTTAGGACATCTACTCAAAAAATGACCAAATTCTTTACATGTCCAACAAACAAAAATTTTTATACCTTCTGGTTCTCTCTTTTTAAGTAGATCAATACCTTCTTCTATCTGTATGTCTTCTTTTGATTTGGATCTAACTTTTCTTGTGCTATTTTTCCCTTGTATACAATAGAAGGATTCTCAATCTGAAAACTCAATACTTTTCTCTTTGCACAAATCTAAAAACTCACCAAGAATTTTTGTCATTTGGGTGTCAAAATTTCTTCTATTAGATGTAGGACTATCTTTCCTAAATATGCTTACCATGGATCTCCTAAAGTTGTTAAATTTTATCTTCAAGGACCTAATGCTCTAATATCAATTGTTAGAAACAATAGTCCACCAAGATAATTAGGGGGGAGGAGGGGTGAATTATTTATCCAACAATTAAAACATTTATCTTCTTTAAACAAACTTAACCATTCAACCAAAGTAAAAAACAACCATAATAAAATGCACATAGACAATTACACCAGCTATGTTGAATATGGAAACCATTGATTAGAGAGAAAACCCTAGTGGGAATGATTCACATAAGATGCTGTACTAATATAAATATTCCTTGTTACAGAATGGACCTTATTAGGAGTCTGTTACAACATTTTGTACATTGATTCCCTATTACGAGACTTTGAATCTCTATTAGGAGTTGTGATACAATGTATGCAAGAGGAGCCCACTGCCCAAACATGCAATTTCAACTGTAAGAAGAGCTCACTACTCAAACATGAAATTTACTATTATGTTCATCTTACCCTTGTTTGTCAACCAAACCAATTATTGTTAGACCTTGTAGACTAGGTCACAAACCTTGGATCCAAATATCAAACCTTGGATCACTTAGCAAAATCTCGACAATGAAGTTTCCTTCAGTTCCTCTCTACTCTACTCAACTTCACATTCTACACTTGTACTACTTATAAAATTACTTTTCCATGTCATCTCATATCTACATGATAAAGGAAAATGTCCTTCCTTTATACTAAATCCTCAAAAAATTCCCTAAGTCAACTGTTAGACCTTCTCAATTAATCATTATAAGACAATGTTAAAAGCATGTTACACTTTTTGATAACTTTAATATTTTGCCTTGCAACTTGAATAATATTTTGTACATGTAATATTATGATGAGTGAACTTAGCCACATCATCACTAGTATGTCTTCTATACATCCTCAACCTTGATTCTTAGAATAACAACTCTACTAAGAGATATAACAAGTTTACTAGAACACTATAAACTCTATCTTAGAATAGGCATCACCACAACTTACATAATTTTTTCTAGGCTTATCACTTCTTCTTCCAAAATTAACTACATATACCAAATACCTAGATGTATCTTCGATAACCTTGGATAGTTAGAATACTCAACTAGTTGTCTATATCAACTTGATCTTTTCGTTGTTCTTTTGTCAAATACCACAGAAAATTGCTATGCTAACATCAATGAAAAAATTAGTCATAAATGTAATATATCATCATAGTAACATATCTAAAATAATCCCCAATAGGAATATCATCAGTATTCATTCTTCCAACAATCTTGCAACAAGTGGTTGTAGGAGATCAAAAAAATTGAGTTCATCATCTAGGAGTTGCTCCCACTATCATTATTCTTGCCAAATTTAGCCATGTTATTTGGTCAACTGCATTTAACCGTCAACTATTTCCATGTGGACCAAAAACTTCTCACCATTATATCACTCTATCAAAAATTCAATTTATGTCTTGCATTTTGACTATCTGCAATTGCAACCATGCCACCACCTTCCTTCAATAATAGTTACTTCTTGCAAAACTGTAATCCATTGATCATCGTTGACTCAAAACCCATTCTTGGAATTCTTCATTAACCACCATGATCTTTTGAAGGTTGAGATCTGACCATATCCACACCATGACCACTTTAACTCAAGGTTCCTTTTTGACCTTTATGACCAAGTGAAACAATAGGAGACACTCGATCGCAACTCAAACCTTAACTATTTCTTGACCTGCAGTGATCATGCATTGGCCATAGCTCTGGATGATCTAATGGTGTAAGATATGTCTTTGAAGCATAAAATATCTTCCCTTTCCACATTTTGACACCTTAAGCCATAGTATGTTAACATAACCATGCGATCAAGAAAAAATAAAGTAGTCATGCATTTACCATCTTGACCCTGGTTGGCACTCAACAAACTATGACTGTACAAATCACATGGTCACAATTTAAAACATTCTAAGGCATAATATGAAATAGATCCAATGCTAAATTAGAACCTTAGGTGACCATCAGTAGATTCTTTCTTGAATTTTATTTTTTGGAGGGAGGGCATTTTGGCTAACAAACAGGTTAAGATAGATCATTAAATTGCCCAAGCATATAGTGAATGGTTGAGCATTGTGTATGTTGGAAGCATGAATTCTAATGATGTTCCTATAGAGGAGTATTATAGATATTTTACCATGATGATATGTTACATTCATGATTGAATTTTTCATTGATGTCAACATAGCAGTCTTCTGTGGTATCAAATAGAGAACAATGGAAAAGATCAAGTTGGTACAGATGGCTAGTTGAGTATTCTCACAATTTGATGTTATCAGAGATACTTCTAAGTATCTAATAAATTTAGTTAATGTTGGGTGAAGAAATGTTAAGTCTAGAATAATTTATACAAGTTTTGGTGATGTTTATTCTAAGATAGAGTTTATAGAGGCATGTTTTAGTAATCTTGTTATATCTCTTAGCAGAATTGTTATTCTGAGATTCAAGGTTGAGGATGTGAAAAAGAAATGTTGATGATGACATATCTAGTCTCTCTTGTAATAATATTGCATGTATGGAAAGATATTCAAGTTGCAAGGTGGAATATTAATGTTATTGCTAAGTGTAACATGTTCTTATTGTGGTCCTATAATAATTAATTGAGAAGGTCTAACACCTGACTCAAGGAATTATTTTATGGATTCGATATAAAGGAAGGAAATTTTCCTTTATCATAAGTGTTGATATGACACAGAGAAGTAATTTTAAGAAGCAAAGAGTAGAATACAAAGTTGAGTGGAGTAGAGTGAAAGTGAATGAAACTTCATTATTAAGGTCTTATTGTGTGATTTGAGGTTTAAGATTTGGATCAAAGCTTCGTGACCTAGTCTACAAGGTATAAAAGTGATTGGTTCAGTTAACAGAATAGAGGAAAGAGGAACTTAATGATAAATTACTTGTTTGGGCAGTAAGTTATTCTTGTAATTAAAATTGCATGTTTGGGCAATGGGCTCTTCTTGCATACATTCTACTACAACTCCTAATAGGGTTGGTGCAACTCCTAATAGGGTTAGAAAGTCTCCTAGTAGGGACTCATATGCACTAAATGTTGCAATAGACTCCTAATAGAGTCCATCCTCTAAAAAAGAATATTTATATTGTTACATCATCTTGTGGGCATCATTCCCACTGGGGTTTTCCCTCTGATCAAGGGTTTCCCTAGTTAGCATATCTAGTGTAATTGTCTATGTGCATCTTGTTATGGTTTTTGTTTACTTTGGTTGAATGGATAAGATTGTTTAAGGTTGATAATTTTTTTAATTTTTGGATAACTAATTCACCCACCTCCCCCCCACCTCTTAGTTATCTTGGTGGACTATTATTTCTAATAATTAGTATCAGAGCTTCAGGTCCTTGAAGATAAAGCTTAATAGCTTTGGGAGATTAGTGGTAGGTTATTTAAGAGAAGATAGTCCTAAATCTTATGGAGGAAATTTTGACACCAAAAATATGAAGCTTCTTGGTAAGAGACTAGAATTGTGTATAGATTATTGAGTTTTTGGATAGAGGCACAAGTAAAAATAAGTTCAAATCCGAAGAAGACATTAAGATCAAGGAAGGTATTGATCTAGTTATGAAAAGAGAAAAATAAGGTATGGAAATTTTTTCTTGTTGGATATGAAATGAGTTTGGTCATTATGCATCTACATTCCCTAAGAGAGTAAGGAAAACTAGAAAGAGTTCAGTTTCTGATAAAGATGAATAACTTAAAGCAAGTGTTGAAAGATTCTTGAATGATTGTGATGATAAAGATATTGAACCTAAATTAGTCAAGAAAGAGGAAGTATTAAAAGAAATAACTTTGGGAACTATTATTGATCCAAAGGATAACCATGAAAATGTGGAAGTTATCATTAGCAATGATTTTGCAGAATGAGAATAAGATTGAAGAGTAGAGATCTGATCCTAGAGTAGAAGAAAGAGTTTAGTTGAAGACTCCTTAACAGAATGGGATTATTGAAACAAGAAATAGGTCAGCAGCTATGTTAGTTAAGAATGATGTATCCAAGATTTTTTAGAGAGAAGCTATGAATATAGTAGTCTACACTATGAACAAAGTACAGGTCAGGAAAGACACAAACAAGACCCCTTATGAAATGTGGTTTGGTCACTCACCTATAGTTAAGAATTTCAAAAAAAATGGTAGTAAGTGTTATATCAAAAGAGATTATGATATTGGTGATTTTGATGCTACAAGTGATGAAGGTATGGTTCTTGGTTATTCATTGAAAAGCAAGGTTTATAGATGTTATAATCTAAGAATTGAGACTATTATAGAAAGTGCAAATGTGAAAATTGATGATAAATTCAAGCTGCAAGTGAGAATGCTTGAGTACAATTCATATGATGATGTTGTTACTAAACCAAGGAATGAAGAAGTATTTCTTGAGACTAACAATGTTTTTTAGAATGAAGGAGATCCAAGGTAGGAACAAAGCTCAAAACCTTCAGGAAATCCAAGAGTTGAGATAACAACTCCTACTTTGGGTAAGAATATGACAAAGAATCATCCACCCGAGTAGATCATCAGAAGTAGAGATAAAGGTGTGATGACAAGAAGCAAAGTCAATGAAGAACTATGTTTTATATCTCAAATTGAACCTAAGAGTGTAGATAAAGCATGTAAAGATGACTATTGGAAGAAAGCTATGAAAGAGGAATTGGATCAAATAGTAAAGAATGAGACATGGGAATTGATCTACATACTAGTAGACAAGAATGTGATAGGAACTAAATGGGTATTGAGAAACAAGATGAATAAACAAGGTGAAGTTGTAAGGAACAAGGCAAGATTGGTATGTAAAGTTTATTCACAGAAAGAAGGAATAGACTATGATGAGACCTATGCTAATATGGCTAGAATAGAAGTAGTAAGATTATTCTTAGCATATGTAGCATATAAGAAATTTAAAGTGTATTAGATGGATGTCAAGTCAACATTTCTAAATGGAGAACTTGAAGAAGAGGTATACATAGAATAGCCTAAAGTTTGTCCTTTGATAGATGACAAGGACATAGTATGCATATTGATAAAAGCATTGTATGGCTTGAAGCAAGCACCTAGAACATAGTATGTAAGGTTGGACAAGCATTTGACAAAGCTTGGATATAACAAAGGTATGGTAGATAGTAATCTATATTGGAAAGAAATTGATGATGGATTGATGATTTTGGTAATATTTTTTGATGATATCATATTTGGAGGAAATGATGAGGAAACTGAGAATTTTGTAGAAGAAATGAAGAAGGAATTTGAAATTAGTATGATAGAGAGAAATGAAATATTTTCTAGGATTACAGATTGTATAGGATAACGAAGGAATCTTTATTTATTAGACTAAGTATTTGAAGGATTTAGTGAAAGGTTTTGGTTTGGAAACATGTAAACCCATTGCAACACCTATGGTACAAAGGATGAGACACCTACTATTGAACAAAAAAAGTATAGATCTATGATTGGAGGTTTGCAATATCTAACTCACACAAGGCCAGATATAGCAAATGCATTTGGAATTGTTGCAAGATTCCAAGCTAATCCTAGAGAAGCACATTATGCAATAGTCAAAAGGATATTTAGATACCTAAAAGGAACACCGAAGTTCAAATTGTGGTATGAAAAATGTCATGATTTTACTCTAAGTGCTTATACTAATGCTGATTAGGCAAGTAGTATGGATGATCAAAAGAGCACCAATGGTGGACCCTTCTTTCTTGGAGGATGGTTGGTTTATTGGCTAAGAAAGAAGTAGGATTGTATCTCACAAAGTATGGTGGAAGTACAATATGTTGTAGTAGCGAAAAATTGCAATCAAGTTATTCAAATGAAGTAGATCCTAAAGGATATAAGGATAGAAATTAGTGAACCTATTGTCATACATTGTGATAACACAGGCACAATAAATATGTCTAAGAATCCAATGTTGCATTCTAAGACCAACCATATTTCTATCAAGTAGCACATATTGAGAGAGAAAGTTGTAGAAAAGGAATTTAGGTTAGAGTATGTGAGCACTAAAGAGTAGATTGTAGATATATTCACTAAGCCTCTTCCCAAAGAGACTTTTGATTATTTGCAAGGTATGCTAGGGTTTATGCCCTTTCCTACATTAGAGTAGATGATGCAAGAGTGCATTAGTCTAGTGTAAGAGAACACGATTGTGTGTCTAGACTAAATGTTGATGCTTCCTATATGGGGAGTATCTATGATGGACAGAGTCATCTAGGACTCTTGTTGGATGTTGTTTTGAATAGTGTCTTTTTGAACACTTGAGCTAGTAAGAATCAATTGTTGCAGAGTTTGATGGTTGATGAAACCTTTAACATTGATGTCAATGGGAGAAGTACTACATGGACAACATCATAGGGGGAAAAATCATGGGGGATAAGAAAAAAAAAAATACAACATTTTTGGGAGAAGTACAGCATGGAAAGACAAAAAGCACATTGAAGTATATCATTGGGGCAAAATGATTGATGAAGAGGATTTCAAAAGAAAGGTTAACTATCTTTAACTATTGGTATTTTTGGAACTAGATATTTTTCATCTATGTTGACATCAATGCCTTTTTTTCCAAGGGGGAGATTGTTGGAAGCATGAATGTTGATGATATTCCTATGGGGGAGTATTGTAGATATGTTATCATGATGATATGTTACATTCATGACTGAGTTTGTCATTAATGTCAATATAACATTCTTCTATGGTATCTGACAGAAGAACAACAGAAAAGATCAAGTTGGTATGGATATTGGATAGTTGAGTATTCTCACTATCCAAGGTTATAGGATATACTTTAGAGTATTTAGTATATACAGTTAACATTGGGTGAAGAAATTTTTAGTCTAGAAGAAGTTGTGCAAGTTTTGGTGTTGTTTGTTCTAAGATAGAATTTACAAAGACATGTTCTGGTAAACCTGGCATATCTCTTAGTAGAATTGTTATTCTGAGAATCAAGGTTGAGGATGTGAAGAAGACATGTTGATTATGACATAACTAAGCTTTCTTATCATAATATTGAATGTACAGAAAGATATTCAAGTTGCAAGGAAGAAGATTAATGTTGGCTAAGTGTAACATGTTCTTAAGATGGTCCTATAATAATTAATTAAGAAGGTATAATAGCCAAATCAAGGAATTTTTTTATGGATTCAATATAAAGGAATGACATTTTCCTTTATCATAAGTATGGATATGACATGGAGAAGTAATTGTAAGAAGCACAGAGAGCAAAATGTGAAGTTGAGCATAGCAGAGTGAAAGTGAAGGAAACTTCATTGTCAAGGTTTTATTGTGTGAGTTGATGTTTAATATTTGGATTTGAGGTTTGTGACCTAGTCTGTAGAGTCTAACAATGATTAGTTCAATTGATAGAATAAAAAAGGAACTTAATAGTAAATTACTTATTTTGGCAATGATCTCTTCTTGTAATTGAAATTGCATGTTTGGGCAGTGGGCTCTTCTTGCACACAATATACTACAACTCCTAACAGGGTTGGAATCTCCTAAAAGGGATTAAAATTCTCCTAACAGGGACTCATATGTACTAAATTTTGTAACAGATTCCTAACGAGGTCCATCCTCTAACAAGGAATATTTATATTAGTGCAGCATCTTGTGGACATCATTCCCACTAAGGTTTTCCCTCTAATAAAGAGTTTCCCTATTTAACATATCTAGTGTAATTGTATATGTGCATCTTGTTATGGTTTTTGTTTACTTTGGTTGAATGGATAAGGTCACTTAAGGTTGATAAATGTTTCAATTTTTGGATAGTTATATTGGTGGACTATTGTTTCTAATAGTGTACACTCAAGAAACTTGTTACTCTTCTCATTTCACTGATACTAGTGAGGGTAGACATGTTAACCACAACCTTGGATTCAAAAATGAATGCTTGGGAATCTAAGAAGATCAAATGGGATGAGTACATCATTAATATCACTAAAGTTTAGGATTATGGTGTCGATAAGTTAATGAAGGAGACTCCAAAGGCTAAGTTTGACATTGACTTCTTGTTCACCACCCATGCCAACTTGGAATGGACAAACATAGTAATGGAGTAGGCACTGGATGAATGTTCTAAGTTATTAAAAGAGGTGGGCTTCTTGAAGGAAATCTTAATGGTTGATGTAAAATGCATCGATGTGAAAATTATGGGGAATGAAGACTAGATTGAAAAACTTCCTAAAGAGGTAGAGGCAACCTTCTTCATTAGAATCAAGCTATTGAAAGAAACAAGTAAGGTATCAGTACATGATCTAACCATAGTTGCCAGGGAAGACTCTATGATGATTATTTGCACTGACCACCTAGAGGTTAAAGAAAAGAAGTTGGATCACATTGGTCAAATCATGAAGATGTGGAAACTTAGGCTAGAATAGTTAGGCATTCTGTAGTAGCAAGAACTTGTCAATTTCCTCACTGCTCATAGAGTGTGGAAAGAAATTTATGGTAGTGGCTTTGATGCCCATGGACCATAGGATATGAGTAGCACCGCTAGAGCTTGAGAGAAGACAAAGACATACTTGCTCTCTTTCTTTTGTTTTTAGTTGATACATTTATAAACTCTATAGTTGTTTTTTCAAGAAATGTTTTAGCTCCCTACATGAAGTTATTTTTTATTGGAATTCAAAAATCCTAAAGTGGCTATATATGTAATATTTAGAGGTGATCTTAAGGGTTGGCTCTCAAGATTTTCTTAGATAGTTCTTTGGTTAAGTAAGTATAGTTAGTTGCTTTTTTTTTTTATGAATAGAAAGTTAAAGATAATAGATACTAATTGTTTGGTTATTTCTATGGCATCTATTTGATAATCATGTGGTTATCTTATTGGTTTATGGATTTTTGTGAAGTTCATGCCATATAGATGCTATTTCATTGATTATATTGTAGCTATTTTATCTTTCGGTTTGTTCTAGTGAACTTGATCAAATTTGAGATTCCAAATAGTGTACATCATATGACATATGTTCGATTATAGTTATTCAAATTTGCAATGTTCTTTTATGGTTATAAAAGGATGCTTACAACTTTCCTTAAGTTCTTTCTAGTTGAAA
Organism: Cupressus sempervirens; assembly: GCA_028749045.1. Classification (NCBI taxonomy): domain Eukaryota; kingdom Viridiplantae; phylum Streptophyta; class Pinopsida; order Cupressales; family Cupressaceae; genus Cupressus; species Cupressus sempervirens. The sequence continues at coordinate 732,160,803 of CM053783.1, read as the reverse complement.
TAATGACAATAATGATTCATCTATAGAAAGAGTTATATTGCAAATCATTTTAGAAGGAAGTTGTGCCTTTGAAACAAAAAGAGTCTTTGCATTCATAAAGACTCAATTATTGGGAAAGTGGGTTTTTCTTTCAAATAAAGCATAAGTTACTAAGGGGGGAAACCATTCACTAACATAGAGCAAGTCAGTGCAGGCTGAACAAAAAAGTTAGTTTAAGTAGAGTGAAGGAAATTCAATATGTGTCAAGCAAAGAGAAATATAGTAGGTGGCAAGTGAAGGAAATTTAGTGTGTGTTGAGCACCAGTAATACTTAGTCTGTGATGAGAAACCTAGTGTTGACCAAGTATCAAAAGACAGTTATTGCAAAGAAAACAAAATGTTATTATCGAGTGCCATTAAAATGAGTTTGATTGAAGATTTGATGAATCTGAGCTAAAAAAGTTGATTTCTTAAATTATGTAAAGCATGTGGAAGATAAGTATGATGAGCTAGTGGCACAAAATTTGAGATAACCCATTTTGAAGATGAATTTAAAGAGGATTTTAAGAGAAGGTTCTAGAATGAACAAAATATAAAAGAGGGTAGATTTGGTGAGTCTTACCTAATCCTAAGGTGGATGATTTTAGTTAAGTAGAAAAAGATCTAAATTCTCTATATAAGGAGATAACAGGATAGAAGAAGAGTGTCATAGCATGAACTAGAGAGAGACAAGGAGTCTTGAGGTGTTGCTTCATTTTGTGGCCAAAGGGATGAATTTGTAGTTGGCATAATAAGAAAGAAGGCTTAAGGAGGTGAAGGCTTGAAGGGCAAACAAGTAGTCAGAGATGAAGGAGATTGAATGACAAGAAAAATGAAGGATTGAATAAGATATTTGCAATGTGCAAGTGATTTATTTTTTTATTAGATCAAGTCCTACTACTACTTTCTAACAACTATATTAGTCTAGATAAATCCCTTGGATTAAGGTTGACCTAATAGTCATGAGTAAATCCTTTAACAGGGTGATATTCTAATGGAATGTTCTAAAGTCCTCTAACAAGGCTCACTCATAATAGGGTGATTGAAATCCTTTAATCAAGGTCACATTTAACACTGTGCATTGTAACCTTTAACAGGGCTGGTTCCTCATAGAGCTCACTTCAAAAGAGTGAAAATTGGTAGCATGTTACTGGTGGTTTCTCCCAAATTGGGTTTCACATAAAATCCTTTTTCCAAATTGTGTGAATGTTTATGATATTTCATGTTTACATTTCTACAGAGTTCATTTGACCTAGGATAGTAATATACTATGGTTTGAGACATTGGATGATCAATGCATGCACATGTATTTGTTAAGTACTAAAAAGTTTTATCTATAAATTTGGACCTTGGATAATTGATTCATCCCCCTTAATTATTCTAAAGTATTCCAACAAAAGTTACAATGTTTTTGATGGTCTATAACTTAAAATACCTAATTAAAGACCTCTAACAAAAATAAAAACCTATTGCATTTTTTAGATCAACCTGATGTCGTATGCATATGAATGAACATTTCATATTGAACTATGGCCTCCTTTTTCATTGCTTAAAACTAAGATATTTACATAGTTAGTTGACATGCAATCATAGGTTAATGTTGAGCTTCACTTGGTTTTGAGAATAGTTTAATATTCTTTACTAATCAGGACCAACCACATGAAGCTGGAAGCTTATTTTACCACACCCTCCCCCCCGACATCTAAATTTCCCATTAACATCTAAAATCTTTAAGAAATGATCAATATTTAAAGTATTTAGAAGTTGGGCTACTCTTATTGGAAGTATATCTTTATTTCTCATGAGCAATTCATCACAATTCTTTAGTGCTCCCCTATATCTAACATGGGTACATGCAAAAATGTCTCATTGCCTCTTGCATAAAATGAATCCAACATTACAAAATGTCCTTTAATAAATAATAGTTCAAGTGAAATAAACACATGAAAAATGAGAGAGAAAAGAGGAATCAACTTACCAATAGGTGTTGTCATCACATCTGTGGCCATGCTACATGTTGAGTGGGTTTTATTGTTTTATTATTTGGATTCTAGAATATGTATGCAATTGGATCAATAAGCACCTAAAAAAAGACCACTCTATATATATACATATGTACATAAATAGACACACATATGTGTGTGTACATATGTATATATACATATATATAAGCATATACATATGTATATATTGTTACAAGCTAGAGTTATCGTTGCAACAAAAGATCGACTTGTCAATGCCTAATACAACCACTAGACTTATAGAACATAGGAGGTGGTTAATCCATGTCACAAATTTCAAAGGGGAACATTGGTGGTTAGTTCAAAAATCCCCCCTTACCATTATCCAAGGAGATTCAAACATGTGACCAAGCTCTAATACCACTTGTTACAAGCTAGAGTTGTCTTTGCATCAAAAGATTGACCTATCAATGCCCAATACAACAACTAGACTTATAGAACACAAGAGGTGGTTAAGCCATGTCACAAATCCCAAAGGATAACATTGGCAGTTAGTCCAACATATATATGTATATATATACATACATGCATGCATGCATATACAGATATCATAAGGGTACAATAATGAAATATAGATATCACAAGGGCACAGAAAAGAAATGCAGCAATCACAAGGGAACAAAAAAAAAATCCTAGATCTCCATTGATCTCCACCAACATTCAAAGCTCTCCACCCTTGTTCAAAGCTCTCCACACTCTTTCATGCACATCTCTCCACCATTGATCAAAACAAATGGGGAAAATTTAATTTCATGTTTTCTTTTTTTTTGTTTATAATCCATAACCTACAATCCACAAGATCTCTTTGTATATATACATACATACATACATAGGTACACACATATGTGTGTTTGTGTATGTATATATGCATATACATACATATACACACATATATACATACATACATATATATACACATACATATATACATACATACATACATATATATATATATACATATACACATACATAAATACATATATAAATACATTTACATATGCAATTTTATCACCTTGGAAAATTGTATTTGATCCTACTAGAAAAATTTGTAATCAACCCAATCAATCAGTGACTAGACCAATTTAATTGGGTTATGGCTTGTTTCTTTTTAAAAATATCTACTATGATATGTTTTTGTAAAATTTCTTACAAACTCTACCCATCTATCTTGGTTTGGATTATTTTTGTGCAAGATCTTGACCAATCTTGAAAACTTGAATGTTGAAGTGAAAGCTATTGAGAAAGTAATTGAAACATATACACAAGAACATGAAATTTAGATTTTAACTAAAGTGGGATACACACATGATGGTCTTCAATTTTATGGCTTTGGAACTGTCAGTATCTATCTAATTATGTAAAACAACAAGTGTTTCCGAAATCTAGACATATATAGGTGATTGCATCATTGGAGTAGCTAGTTGAGATTCATTATAATAAAATGAGAGAGATTCTATAGAAATATACCACAAGGAGGAGTGGCTTTAGAAAGAGACTACGTGGAAGAAACAATAGCTAGACAACATAGAGGATATTATGGTAGCACTAGATAGAATCTAGGAAAGTGTTGCGTTAGGTACTATGACATTGGAATCACTTACAAGTATCTTTGAGAATTTAGAGTACAAATATCATTAGGACTATGAGTTGTGCAATTTTTTATGTATTGAATCTGTATTTTCTTTGACATTTCTTATAAGAGTGTTTCAAGGTTTGGAACCACTTCAACATCCTTTGCATGATTTAGAGGTAATGTCATTGTGGTAGAGGCTTCTGCAAGGGAATGATCCTCATGATTATGACATTTAAATAGAAGTAGAACTTGCTTCTTCAACTCCTTACACTCAACTCTTCACTAAAATTATTCTTCCAGTAGTGAGTATAGCTACTACAAATTCCCAGGAGCTAAGGGACCCTAAAACTATGCTACACTTTCTAGAGACATGGGATAAGTTACTATTGACTTCAGTATTTCATAATATTCTAGATCACATAGTGATGCCCAAATTAACACCAATAGTAGTTGGGATCCTCGCAGGGAGACTATAACAATACATGCATGGTTACATCCTTGGCTTCCATTGTTGGGCTAGTGTATGGAACCTTTATATCCAACCATTCATTATAATTTGGGAAATGTGCCTCATGCCTAGCATGTAAGTGAAGCATATGCATATGTACTTTTATCACCTTGGAAAATAATAGTAGATGGTGTGAAGAGCACAACCAACATAACACAAAGACTAAAGCACATTAAAAAAGAACTTGCACATAATAAAAATGACATAAATTCAATAGGCATATCCATGTTGTTATTAAAAATGACATAAATCAAATTCACTGACCAATAAAATTCACTAACTGATTTAATAAAGAATTTCCAAAGTTGTAGTGTGAACTTGGAAATTGTGATAACGAAGAACACAAAATATTGAATTAAAATTGTAGAAACTAAAGAGCGGCACAAAGAAATTGTTAAAAGAAAAGAAAGAAGGAAAAATATAGTAGTTCACCACTCCAATATTTGATGCACAAATGGAAATAATGATGCTCTATTTGAAACAAAGAATGCCATGTTTTTAAGAAAATAAATCCAAATTTTTACGCAGTGATCTCTAATTAAACAAAATATTTCTCTCTTCATAAACTTCACACAAAATCTGAATACAAATCATAGTTTTATTTTTTTCCTACTACCATAGACTACAGATCAAATTCCTAAATTAATTGACAGAAACAAGAAAGTTTTAGCAACTCCTATGCATGATGTACATGGTTTATTATACATAAAAAATAGTTTGATATGCATGTGAAATCATGCATTTATTCTTGAACTCTTAACTACTTATTCTGCTACAAAATTACAAGCTAGAGCATAAAACTTCTACTTAATATATGCATGAAAAAGACTAAAACTACTGCTAATTATGTGATTGGAAATTTGCATGGTCTTCATGATTTGGCATCATAATCTTAATAAAAATTACCATCAATAAAAAAATTAAAACTTGTACAAGCAACAAATTAGCAAATAGGGGCAATAATCTTTGATCCTCAATTAGATCATTCAAAGTAAATTGTTGCTATGCTTCTTTTAATAAAAAACTTGGTTTTGGGTAGCATCATTTCCAAAAGGGTATTCATCTGCTCCAAGGACATTCAGTGCCTTTTCTCTTTTCTTATTGCAAGAGCTTATTATAGTCAACTATTTCCCAAGATCCTTGCATATCTTCACACTGATTTTCCTAGTGGCCCCCAAGCCCAATATTCCACATTTATTCCATGTCTTTGCATATCTAAAATTCTTAAATAGACATTACACTATAACCCCAACATAGAACAAGGGTGTTTCTTGTTCTAGGGGGAAAAAATTAGGAATGTGAACTACAAATCTCTACAATTTTCATAGAATTATCATCACATTTACACATAGATAGTCTAAGAGGCACATTCACTTACATTAAAACCTAGTCATGACTAGATATAAATTTCAATAGTGCTGAATATTAGGAGAAAATTTATAATTATTTATAATTATGAAAAAAAAATCTTTACATTTCAATTGAGAACAACATTGTACCTTTCCCAAGAGAATTCTCCCAATCATGAGAGACCAGTTGTAGGAGCCACAATTTTGAATGAGATCAACCATAAATGTACATCCAACACTACCTCCAACTATTTTTTGACTACATAAATTTCAAATACTAAATAGTCATACAAATAATCTATGAAAAAGAAAAACACCCTTAAAACTAAATAGGTCATGTGCAACAACTTGTCTTAGTTTTGGGTGTCTTTTCTACTACTGGTGAATATGGACCTAAGAAAAGGGGTTATGTGTGTCTAATTATTAGAATTAAGTAAAATAAATCCAATGTATTTTCTTCTTCCCAATAAAAATCAACCTCTATTGGAATATTTATTGACTTTTGAACTTAAGGAAGATCTTTTTCTTTATGTTCTCCATCTCAATCCATTGCAAGTGAATTGCTAATGGTATTGGGTCAACAAAATTGGTAGCTTCTTGGTCATTTGCCTTTGTATCTACCTTTATGGGTGCTTCTATCCTTAATGGTATTGGTGGTTCCTTTGTTTCTAATGCAAGTGATGCTTTAATGGGTATGCTAAGAGAATGAGATGTTGGTAGAGTTTGAGCTCTCAAATGAAAGGAATGTGTCTGATAGCAATGTCATCTATGCAAGCTAAAGGAGACAAGTGAAAGACACACAACTTTCCATGTTTGTAGTGGCCTTATTTTGTACTAATTTTTCTCCAAAAAATTTAAAAGAATGCCTAGAAAAATAAGTACAGCCAATAAAAAATAAGAAATAAAAAACCAAAATTTTCTTTTGAATAGAAAAATGAAAATTTAACATATGATAAGAATAATTATATGAATTTTTTTGAAAAAAACTATAGACTAGATTGACTTGAAAACTATAGTCCAAGGACTAACCAATAAAACTGAAATACATTGTGATAATCCCTACACTCTCAATGTAAATTTTAAAAAAGTATTTTCATTCACCAATTTATAATAATGTAGTTTGGAAAAGCATAGAACATTGTTATTACAAATCCTATCTTGCTTCAATTAGACCATTTTTTATTCCAACCTATACATAACTTTTTAGAAAAGATATAGCTAAATCAAGAACTATATTTATTTAACAAATATTCATATGCATTATTATACCATGCCAATGAGATAATTACGAATCCAAGGGCAAAATTTCACTGTAATGAACATTGAAATGGTAAAAAAATTGGATATATATGTTGAGATAATGGGTGTTGCACACATTGCATAATATTGTTATATTTTATTATTTTATTTTATTATGTAATGTTGTACCTAGATGGACATGCAAAATGTAAAGATTCCCATAGAATATTCTTGATGAGTTGTATGGTAACATTGTGAAAATATTTCATGTAATTATTTAATATTGGGGAAAAGAATTAAATGCACAATATTAAATGTGGGGTCAGTGGGTTAGGTAGCACATGGTTTATATAATACCACTTAGTGGTTTTGTGGGACTTACTACTATATAAGCAGCCACAAGGGTAGTTGTTGTAGAGTAAGAGTGAGAAAGGCAAGAGTTGAGCGAGACAAGGCTTGATAGGTTAGCCAAGGGAGCATTTGTGAAGGTTGGAAGCATGGCATGGGATGTGTGGATTCATGCTTGTTCACATATTTTTCTCGGTTGTGGCTATGTCCATGAAGGCTTCCATGGTTGTATGGAAATGGTATTTTTGCTGAATAATACATGGTGATGGATGCTTTTGGAGGCTAGGTTTTTCCCTCAATGAGGGTTTCCCAGGGTATATCTTGTGTCACAATTTTATGGGTATGTTGTCTATTCTCTTGCATGTGGATTTTAATTTCGTGTTTATTTTAGATCTATTATGTGTTATGTGGAAATGGTTATATTCTTTATTTCCAACTTTCCTTACAATATATTGAAATTGTCAATTTTGAGGTCTTTGACATCTATTGATAATTTGCATTAATGAATACATTATCTCATCTTTCAACCATAATGTGAATGTTTTAGAATTTAACTAGGGCTTGATTGAATAAGATAATTATGGATAGGCTAAGTATTTTGTAATGAGGTTCATAAATATCTCCATTAGCAACGATTAGCTTCCCTAGCATAAAATCTATGAGTGGAAAGTGAACATATATTATATTGAACATTTTTTAAATTAAATTATATAAGTTATTTTTTCTTTGAACACCTACTCAGATTAAATATTACAATTCATAGTCAAGATGATCATATATGAAAGGACTATAAATGAAATGTTGTAAATATTAATCTAAAACATAGGACGGTTCAAATAGAATGAAATGACTGCTAGTGAAGGAAGATTACAAAATTGAGGTTCAATACCCTAATTGAGTAAGGATTTACATCTAAATTTATAAAGAGAAAAGAATCATAAAGTAACACAACACAAAAACTAAACTAGCCCAGACATATTTCATATCATTAGACTGTTAACAAAATAAATAGATGCAACTATACTTTATGGAACACCAATTAATACAACACTAAAACCTCATTTTCCCAATAATGATGAATGACGAACTAATATTTAAAATGAAAATGTAAAATAACTAATCACCTCTCTCACAATAATATCATTCACAACTAAAAAAACATAAAAGAAAATTAATAAAGGGATCAATTTGAGTTGTACTATAAAACTAAGGCCATAAAACATAAGTGAGGTAAGGTGGATATTTAGTCCTCCTCTACTAGAATTATTTTGGTAACACTCTCTTCTCCACAAGAATGACATGTGAAATATGGTCTATATGATTTGTACAATAATGGTGATGGACAATAGAATGAACATCTGTGATCCACATTAGACCACTATTGAAGAACTACTACATCCATTTTGGGGCTAAAGGTTGATGAGCAACAGATATTCACAACCCTAAATGGAGAAATCATGCATGTTTTAGAAGTGCCACCAAATACACCTCTAGAAGAATGCATATACAAGACTGTATGAAAAAAACAATAGATAGAAAACATAGAGGATATTATGGGAGTGGCAATAGATAGAATCTAGGAAAGTGTAATGGTAGGTACTATGACATTGGAATCACTTGTAGGTGTCTTTGAAAATTTACAGTCCAAATATCAAGAGGAATACAAGTTGTGCAATTTTTCATGTATTGCATCTGAATTTTCTTATAAGAGGATTTCAAGTATTGGCACAATCTCCCTGTAATGATCCCAAGTATCCATTACTTATAAGAGTGTGTCAAGGTTGGAAACCATTTCAACATCCTTTGCATGGTTTAGAGGTAATGTCATTTTGGCAGATGCTTCTGCAAGGGAATGAGCCTCACGATTATGGCATTTAAAGAGAAGAAGAAATTTCTTCTTCAACTCCTTAGACTCAACTCTTTATTGAGTTATTCTTCTAGTAGTGAGAATAGCTGCTTGAAATTCCTGGGAGCCAAGGGACCCTGAACCTATGTAAGCACAGGTTGAGTGATTTTTATTGTTTTATTATTTGGATTTTGGAATATCTATGTAGCAAGGGTAGAGAAAGGGAAAGGGAATGAAGATCACAAGGGAATGGCATGACAACACAATCATAGAGCTAGGGCATATCCATAGATTGACTGGAGATTATTACAATGTAGTCAAGCTCATTTGATTCCATGCACTAAAAAAAAACATTTTATTAAGTTTAAGATCGCATATAGGGAGAAAGATATTCAAAGTTAGTGTGAAACAATAGAAAAAAAAAATAATGAGGAGAATTCATTATAAGAAAAATACCATGGAAATAAAAAGAAGAGAAAGGGAAAAAAAATATAGAGCAAGGGCATGGCTAGGAAATTGTTGATCTCCACACTCTTTTGCAACTTCTTTAAAACACTTGTTCAAAGCTCTCTACATTATTTCACGTGCATCTCTCAACAATTGATGAAATGGGAATGATTAATGTTATATTCTTGTTTTTGTTTTTTATAATCATGTTGACATTGAAATTATGATGTCAATGTTGGTATTGCAATGATGTCGGGGATAATTGCAAAAAAAAACATAAAAATCACCACAAATTACATTGTCGTCACAAATTGTCATCAAAATTTGACTTGAAATATTGTAGTGTTAGAGGGATGAATCTCGTTGTAAGAGATGATAATGATGATGAAAGAGAAGGAGAAGTTGATCAAGAAGAAGAGGAGGAAGTTCTGAAACCAAAAGAAGAAAGTATTTTTAGAGTCATTTGATGTTGATCTTTAAGCCTTGTTGCCTATTAGTGTCTAACACTTAGTTATTTTCTAGGCAGCGTTGGTCAGTCATCACTGCAACTAAGCTACATAATGAAGTTCAAGCTACATGGATTTTCTTATATTTTCATTACATGTCAAGGAAGTCAAAGGTTTTTGAACACCCAGTGTAAATCAAGTGACAATATATGCTAAGTAAAAATATATAAAATCCAAGAAATGTGAAGTTAGTTTATGATGAGTGAGTCAGTACATACCAAGTATATAGAAGCCAAAGGACAACATGGATGTTAAGTTATGACTGGGTGTCAGGATATTCAATTACCAAGTAAATTGGTTTTGTTATATGTGTTTGTAGTGGCACAAACACTTATGTAAATCATTTGGTCCAACTTCTATGTGATATTTATGGATTGTAGAGATAGTTAAGGAGCTTGTTATGCATTTTTCAAAGGACATCAATCCCTAGGAAGGTAGAGTAACCAATCTAAAAATCAAAAGGACTAAGTGGCAAAAGGTTGAATTCTGGATCATTGATTATGATCTAGAACTTTTCACGATTATCTATTTAAGAAGGGATCAAACCCTAAATCAAAGTAAGTGTGAAAGAAGATTGTGGATGCATGAAAAGGCCAAGGAAAGAGTGAGGAAGGCCAAGTTTGACAAAGTGATCAGATAGAGCAAGCTAGTAGTGAAGGAAAGAATAAATAAAATTAAATAAGGAGATCAAAGTAAGACAAGGTAGAGAGAAGATCTATAATCAACTTCATAAGAGAAAACTGAAGGAGTAGGTACTAAAACATTATAACAAGTGTGGGAAAATCTCTTAACAGAGTGGTTTTAACATACCTAGGCAAGTCTTTTAAAAAAGTTCTTACTTCATTGTAAGTTTAAATCCTTTAATCAAGGTAGACTTAATAGTCTTGTAATGCTTTTAACTAAGAAGACCCCTTAGAGGGTAGATCATCAGAAGTGATCAAATTTGTAGCGCTAATAGGAAAACTTTATTACTGTAGTAGTGGATATTTATGGGTGTCATCCCCACCCTAGTTTTACCTTCACCTTGTAGAGTTTTTGGGTAACCAAAATCTTTGTGTTATATGTTTACATTTTCATGTTGATGCATGTGATGTATAGATAGTTAGATTTATTTCAATTCATGATTATATGGTATATGATCTAAGATATGAGATGGGTTAGGAGTGAGTTTAGTTTTTTTTTTTTTTTTTCAAAAAATGAAAAGTTTTATAGATCCTTATTCACCCACACCCCCTCTCAATATCTTTTTTCCTAATAAAAACTTCCAAAAATTGGTATCAGAGCTTAGTTCTCTTGGAAGAATTTTGATAGCTTAAGAGTTTAGATCTTGGAGATGGAAGCTTACAAATTAGGAAATACTATTGAGAATCAGATGATTGATATCAGGATCATACTACAGCAACTTGAAGTAGCAAGAGAGGAGTTAAGGAAATTCTTAAAGAAAAGGAAAGATATGGCCATTCAACAAAATGATACACTTTAACAAGAAGTAGATACCAAAGGAAGGACTATTTCATAATGAGAATTCTAGTAAAAGTGATGTAGAAATAGCAAACCTACTAGAGAAGAACAACACTCTGAATGAAGAAGTCAAAGGATTGAAGAGAGAAAATGAAATCCAATCAATAAGACTATGTAAGGTGACTAAATAACAAAATAAAATGTCATGACTAAAGAAGACAAGAGAGAAATGACTACCAAATTTAGACATAATGAATCAATTGTTACTTGCAAATCAAGAGCTAAACTGAAAAGATAGAGACATTACAAATTTGAGATCACAAAGTCACCAACTAAGAAATAAGTTAAGATCTGACAAGAAACTACTTGAAAGGCTTAATAAACCAAGTGAACCTATAAAATTCTTTAAAGAACTAATGAGATCACCAAGGTCATCCAGTGACACCTCTAGATTAAGACATATCAAGCACTACTCATCTACTAAAGAAGAGGAATCATCCAAGCATGGAGAGAAAAGAAATACAAAACCTAAAGAAAAACCTACATATCATCATTATGGCATGGTGGGACACATAAAAAAAATTTGCAAAAGAAAAAATGGTAAGGAAAATCTTAAACCTAAGTTCATAGGTAACTATTTTAACTACAAGAAATAGGGACATCAAGCACCTAAATGTAGGTCAAAGGAAAATAATATACCTATTACACCTAGATTTAAAGAACATTGCTACGTATGTCAAAAATATGGACATAGAGCTCAAGAATGAAAATCCAAAACAAAATCCAATTAGAGATCTAAGAAGCAAGGACATGCACCTAAGCAAGATAACTCTTACAATTGGGATTATAACACATGGTATAATTGTCATTATTGTGGAGAGTATGGTCACATTCCAAAAAATTGCATTAGGACACATTTCAAAGACAATTACAAGAAATGGTTAAATGGAAGCTTGGTTTTCTTTAGTTGTCAAAAGGTTGGTCATGTTAGCAATAACTATAGGACCCAAGCACCAGAACGAACCAATGGACAAATAAAAGGAAAAATCAAAGCTAACATAGAAATAAAAAGCAAGGAGATGAATAAAACCTGGAAAAGGAAAGTAGAAGGTAGAAGTAGTGAATCAAGTATAGTTGAGATCACCGAATCAAATGGATCAAGTGATCACATCACATCCAACTAAATAAAGTAGGTGTGTGAGGAACTATACACTTGAATGAAATATTCCATATCAATTCCTAATGACAAATATGATTAAAATTTCATATATGCATGAATCAAGATGCATTAGGAAAAATCTGAGGAAAATTTAAGCAAAATAATTTATATGTATAATAGATTTTGAGTATCAGTCTTATGATCTATAGAGATTGATTAATTTCATATGACTTGAGCATTCATAAAAAAACCAAGGTAATATGTTAGTTGAGCTAACTAAAGAAGATCGGGTGTTAGAAGAAAAGAAGTACAAATACAATGATATATAAAGACTAAGATAGTTATAATCTACCTACTTCTATATAGTGCATTTATTGGAAACCTAATTCAATAGATTGAAGGTATATATCATTTTTTTTTATGTTCATTTTCACTTACCAAGTGATTTAGTGCACACAAATGATTTAAAGGGGATTAAAGGTGATTTTAGAAAAAGAGTGAATGAATCATATCATGCCATTGGTAAAACTTGTAGAATGAAGTAAGGTTTGAAGTGTTGATTTAAGTTTTTTTTAAATTGTTGAAGTTGATTTTCAAAACCCTAGTTTTGAAATGGCATCTTTTTCTTTTGGAAAAGAGATGATAAAGGAAAGAAACTCACATGTTGTGAGGAATGACAAATGTCCTCCACCCAAATTCATGGCTTACCCTAACATTGTGATGATAGGAGACGCATATAGTTCTTTGTCATCAATTCTACCTAGAGTCTTGATGGTTCACAATGTTCGATCATGTTACATGTGCAAGATTGCAAAGATTTGAGATTATGAAATGTGATTTTATTATGAACAACTATGTGATAATGAAATTTTGAAAGATGAAAACAAAACAAAAAATTGAGAAAGAGCTTTCTCCTGCCCCAGTGTTTCCTATAGTATTCAAAGTGGAATGGATAAAGATTGTGATGTAGGAGCATCCTAGGTGTAAGGGCAATCTTGCATCACCCAAAAATATTTTATTTTCAGCCTTTTCTATTTTAATAAGGACTAGTAGATAGGGTGGTTACTATTTATGGGAACTTGCTATTTTTAGCAAGTTTGTCACACAAGCTTGGAATGTTCTCATTTTCTATAAGAAGGTTCATTTTAGAGATATAGGCCTACCATAAAAATTCCATTGCTCCAATTGAAGTATTAGAGAAGTTATTGTAGATTTTTGGTGGAAAATTTTGAAGAAAAATCTTTAGGCTTACCGTTGCAGGCCTTAGAGTACCCATATGAGGTCCAAAAACTTGACAGAAGGTGCTTGCACAATTGAAGCCTATAGATCAAGAGCTAGCATTTTTGAAAAATGGTTATAATAGCCAATTATACCAATGGTTAGTAAGCTATGGCCTTCAAAAGTTGGGCTACCAAAATTTCTAAAATAATTTGTCAAAGATGTATTTGGCTGACTCTATGTGAATTGTTAGGGTCTATCAACCCTATGTATTAAGTTTGAGCATCTAGAACCTTCCCAACTGGCATAAAATTGCCTATTCAAGAAAGGACTAAACATTGTCTAGGAGAGCTCTAGGTGATAGTTTGTAGCACTACCTTACAGATTACTGTAATGAAGGCACCCATTTGGGTTACCATATTGTAATTGAGAATTCTATAATTTCGCATTTGTGGAAATAATCAAAAGTCCATATTTTGTTTCTCACATTTTTTATTTTTTCTTTGTTTTTGTTATGAGTTTATGGTATTAAGGGGAGTCCCCTACATCAAGTGGTATCAAAGCTAGAGTTCTTAAGTGTGTGGACAGATCACTGATTGTGAGGTAGTTTGCACCAAGATCATTGTTTGGTCTGAGCATGTAGACAGATTGCTGATTGTGAGGCAATTTGCACTAGGGTTTCAATAGAAGCATGAAAATGCCTCCACAAAGAGACGATGGTGGCAGAGTTGTAGGTGTTACACCTAAGGGTTTTTGAGTCCTCCAAAGACAAATGAAAGTGTTGGAAGAACAAATGAGAGATGAAAGCAAGGATGAGGATGAAGTAGAAGAAAATGTTGAAGCAAAGGTAGTTCTAAATCTAGAGGAAGAGAGGCTTTTTAGGGCCATCTCCAAGATTGGAAAAAGACCTAAGTTTGAGGTTCCCACATTTTTAGGAAATCTTAACCTAGAAGAGCTAATCAATTGGATCAATGAACTACAGGAGTACTTTGAGTATGAAGATATTGAGGATTTGGATAGGGTCAAGTTTGAGAAGGCAAAATTGAAGGGACATGCAAAGATATGGTGGCAGGAGATTCAGTTGGAGTGAAATAGAAAGGGAAAGGAAAAAATCACCAGCTGGGATTAGATGATAGCTAAAATGAAGTGAAAATTCATTCCCATGAATTATGAGCTTGATCTGTTAAAGAAGATGCAAGGAATGAAACAATCAAGAAAATATATTCAAGAGTATACCAAAGAGTTCTATCGAGTTCTCATTAGAACTAGCCATGCAGAAGCTGATAAGGAGAAAGTCACCCATTATCTTAATGGATTAAGGCCAAGAATTTAGAATGAGCTAAGTCTAGTTTGAATGAGTAGTATTGAGGAGGCATACCAATTTTCCCTAAGAGTTGAGGAGAAATTGAGCAAGAAGTTTGACAATAAGAATAGTGGAAAAAGTCATGGTGGAAGATCTAGTAGATGATCTTATGGAGGCCATAATGATGATTAGAAGAACAAGGATGAGGCTAGAAGTAGCAACTAGAACCAAAGGGAAAATAATTCCAATAATTTCCATCATCAAAAGAAGGGCATAGAGAATTTGAATGTACCTAGCACCAAGGAAGGATAGATTGAAGAATAGAAGGTCAGGCAAGAGTTGCACATGTTGATGAAGATGCTAGATCCTCGCATTCTGAAGATGCTGAAAGAGAAGTCCCAGTTAACAAAAGAGTCATGTTGAGTGGTGAGAATGAACCTGATCAAAGGAGTTTATTTTGAACAAGGTGCAGATGTGAGATAAGTGTTGTGATGTGATCATTGATAGTGGAAGTACGAACAATCTAGTGTCAGAAATGATGGTCACCAAGTTGAAGCTAAAGAGACAAAAACACCCATGTCCATACCATATTGCTTGGGTGCAAGATGACTACAAGGTTATGGTCAATGAGCAGTGCACAATGGGAGCTACCAGGATGAGATACAATGTGATATCATACCTATGGACATATGTCATATATTTTTGGGTAGGTTGTCAAAGTTTGATAGGCATGTTGTACATGATGGGAAAGAAAATACCTACACTCTAACTAAGGATGGAGTGAAACATAAGTTGAAGCCATTGAAGGATAAAGAAGAAAAGATATGTAGTGCTACCAGAATATGTTTTATTGATGGAAAAGAGTTTCTTAAAGGTATGAAACATGAGCATATGTGTTTTTCTATAATTCCTAAAGATAGTAAAGAAGAAGTAGAGGAGGTACCTACAAAAGTTGCAGATATGTAGGAAGATTTTTTTGATATTGTACAAGATAATGTACCTAGTGGATTGCCCCCAATGATGAAGATCAATCACCAAATGGATTCAATTCTAGGAGCTAGTTTTCCAAACAAGGTAGCACACAGAATGACACCAGTAGAAAGTGAAGAGTTGAATAGGTGAGTTCATGAGTTGTTGTAGAAGGGGTTGATTCGAGAGACTCTGACTCCATGTGTTGTACCAATAGTGTTAGTATCAAAGAAGAATGGAGAATGGAGGATGTGCACATATTCTCATGCTATCAACAAGATCATAATAAAGTATAGATTTCCTTTGCTGAGGATGGATGATATTATGGATTGTTTGAGTGGATCTCAGTATTTCACAAAGATAGATCTAAAGAGTGGGTACCATCAGATTTGTATCAAAGAAGGTGATGAGTGGAAGACTGCTTTCAAGACAAGGGAAGGATTGTATGAGTGGTTAGTCATTCCTTTTGGGCTGACCAATGCACCAAGCACTTTCATGAGGCTCATGAATGAGTTATTGAATCAGTTTCTAGGTAAGTTTTTCATTGTTTAACTAGATGATATATTGATCTTTAGTAAGGCTTTGGAGGAGCATTTGATTCATATTCGCAAGGTGTTTGAAAAGTTGAGGGAAGAAAAGTTGTTGATAAACTTGAAGAAATGCAATTTTGTAAAGAAGGAGTTGGTGTACCTAGGATTTGTAGTCTCAAGAGAATGTCTGAAAATGGACCCAGAGAAAGTGAAGGCTATACTTGAATGGCCTACTCCAAGGAGTGTGATAGAGGTAAGATATTTTTAAGAAATGGCTACATTTTAAAGAAATTTCATAAGAAGTTTTAGTAGTATTTGTGGACCCTTGACTCAAACAATGAGAGGAGATAGGAAAGAGTTTAAGTGGACTATAGGAGTAGATAAGGGTTTTAATCTGTTGAAACAAAAAGTTATTGAGCAACCTATTTTAGCACTTCTTGATTTTAATAAGGTGTTTCAAGTATATTGTGATGCTAGTGTTACTACAATAGGAGCTATTTTGAGCCAAGAAGGTAGACCAGTTGCTTATCAGTGAGAAGTTGAATGATGCAAGAAGAAGATATTTTGTTTATGATCAAGAATTTTATGCCATAGTTCAAGCATTAAAGAAGTGGAGACACTATCTTCTTCCCAAGGGGTTTGTTTAGTATACTGATCATCAAGCTTTGCAATATTTAAATAGTTGAGGAAAATTGAACCAAAGTAATTTAAAGTGGGTTGAGTTTTTGCAGAGTTATACATTTGTTTTGAAACACAAAAGTGGGTAATCTAACAAATTTATAGATGCTCTTAGTAGAAGACAACTTTTGTTGATAGAAATGCAAATAGAGGTGGTTAGGTTCAAGTAACTTAGTACATTGTATCTAGATAATCCTGATTGTGGTGAAGTGTGGAAAGCTTGTACAGAACTCATTACACTTGATAGGACAAAGTGGTTGGATTTTATGAATTGAGATAATATGTTGTTCAAAGGAAGCCAGTTGTGCATTCCAAGAAGTTCAATGAGAGAGAACCTCATCAAGGAGAAGCATAGTGGATGATTGGCTAGGCATTTTGGTAGAGGTAAAACTATAGCTTTGGTTGTTAAAAATTATTACTGGCCATAGTTACAGAAAGATGTGATGAATTTTGTACAAAATTGTCATGTATGTCAAATGGCAAAAGGAGTGAAGCAGAATACAAGGTTGTATCATCCATTACCTGTACTAGAGAAGTCGTGGGAGGATGTCAATGTGGATTTTGTTCTTGGATTACTAAGGACACATCGCAGGCATGATTCTATTTTTGTGGTGGTTGATAGGTTTTTAAAGATAGCACATTTTATTCTTTGCAAGAAGATTAGTGATGTTGTTCATGTAGTAGAGTTGATTTTTAGAGAAGTGGTGAGATTACATGGTTTGCTAAAGAGTATAGTTTCATATACCAAATTTGGTGGGTATTTATGGCATACATTGTGGAAGAAGTTGAAGATAGATTTGAAGTTTAGTTCATCACATCATCCATAGACTAATAGACTTACAGAAGTTGTGAATCACGGTTTGAGAAATTTGCTAAGATGCTTGGTTAGAGATAAACCAAAAGGATGGGATATGATTTTACCACAAGAAGAATTTGCGTATAATAATTCTTTCAATAGGAGTACTGGTAAATCACCATTTAAAATTGTATATGGGAGTAGTCCTAGAAATGTTTCTGAATTGAGGAAGTTGAATAAGGGAGAGATATATAGTGCTAAATCAGGAGATTTTCCTGAACATTTGAGGAACATCCATGAGGAGGTGAGGAAGCACATCATAAAGATGAATACAAAGTATAAGGCTAAGGAAAATGTGAAAATGAGATATAAAGATTTTCATATTGGAGATGAAGTCATGGTTCATTTAAGAAAGGATCATTTTCTAGTAGGTACATATAATAAGTTGAAGCTGAAGAAGTTTGGAATATGCAAGATAGTGAAGAGGCATGATTTTGGAAATGCATATGAAGTGGAGTTGCCTACTAAATTGAATATTTCACCAATATTTAATATTTTAGATTTGACAAAGTATTATGGAGGAGGTGATGGAGATGAAGTTGCAAAAGCATAGTGGAGCATTCTAGCAGCTAGTTCGGCTACCAAGGAGATTGAGGAGATACTAGATAGTCGTATTGGAAAAAGTACTAGAAATAAAACTTATGAATAATATCTAGTCAAATGGAAAGGAAGACCGATTGAGGATTCATCATGGCTAGCAAAGGAGGTCAACTGTCTTGGTTTTCCTCTGAACACCTGAGATGTGATGGGGTCACTTCTCAAATAACCTTGGGTGTCTAATGCAGGAGCATCACCCAAAAATATTTTATTTTCAGCCTTTTCTATTTTAATAAGGACTAGTAGATAGGGTGGTTACTATTTATGGAAACTTGCTATTTTTAGTAAGTTTTTCATATGATCTCAGAATGTTCTCATTTTCTACAAGAAGGTTCATTTTAGAGATATAAGCCTACCTTAAAAATCTCATATTGTGGATTTTCCATGGAAAATTTTGCAAAAAAATCTTCAGGCTCACTGTTGGAGGCCTTAGAGTGCTCGGATGAGGTCCAAAAACTCGATGGAAGGGTGCTAGCATGGTTCTAAGTCTATAGACTAGGAGCTGGCATTTCTGAAAAGTGGTTATAATAGCCAATCAAAGAAATGGTTCATGAGTTATGGCCTTCGAAAGTTGGGCTACAAAAATTTCTAAAATAATTTGTCAAAGATGTATTTGGTTAACTCTATGTGAATTATTAGGGTCTGTCAACCCTAGGTATTAAGTTTGAGCATCTAGAACCTTCCTAGGCAGCATAAAACTACCTATTTAAGAAAGGCCCGAACATTGTCTAAGACAGCTCTAAGTGATAGTTTGCAGCACTGTCTTGCATATTATTGTAATGAAGGCACCCCTTTGGGTTAGCATATTGTAATTGAGAATTCTATAATTCTGCATTGGCAACGATAATAAAAAGTACATATTTTGTTTCTCACATTTGTTGTTGTTTCTTTATTTTTGTTATGAGTTTATGGTATTAAGGGGAGTCCCCTGAATCAGATTATACTAAGTTAAGTACATGATATGAAATTGTGGTTGGAAGGTGAACCAGTCAAGATTAACAAACTAATTATTCACTGAGTTACTTGTTACCCCACCTTGGACAAAGTAAAGATGATGAGTTGTGCAATGAAGAATGTCATTGAGGATCAGATGAAGGCCCAGTGGAATGGTCATGGAATGTCTATAGATGGAATTGAGGATCATGTTATTGAGTTTAAAGTTCTTGTAATTATATACAAACTATATCAATCAAGCTGACTAAATAGTGTTATGTGCATTGCAATCAACCTAGGTTACAAAATTGTAAAGAAAGATCACAGTTATGACCTGACTGAGCTGCAACTACAACAACTACCATAAAATCTCGAAGAAATTTGGAAGGCAAAGAAAACATCTTGTAAGTTTATATCATTTATATTTTGTATATTTTTCTATGTACAAAATTCAATGCATACTAAGTTTGGATCATTTTTAGTTTGTATATTTTTCTATGAACAAAATTCAATGCATATTGATGGTATAATTATAAGGGATAGAATAAGACAAGCCACCAAGAAAATAAATATTTTCATTGAACAATTGGGTGAAAATTTTGAGACCATAATGGATAATTATTTTGATGAATTTAAGAGTAAAATAAATAATAGAATGAGGATCCCACAATCTATGGTGGATCATTACTATGAAGATATTTATTTTATAGTTCACATATGCAAAGACAGGATTACCTAGGGTTGAATTGAAAGACCAATGCAATATCAAGTAAATGCAAATGAAATCACTACAAAAGTCATTGCATTGCTATCTAAAGAAATAAACAAGGATGTCAAGCCCTTCAACAATTATGAGTCAGCCAAGATCAAAATTGTATTACAAACCAAAGTTCCCAAGATGGATACGAAATGGAAGAAGATGATACCAGATCTTTAGGGTAAACTTGGAAAAAGACCACTTTAGATAATAGAGGGAAAAGGTGAAGATAGAGAATTTGATGATGAAGAAGAAGATGAAGAATCAAAAGGTAAAGAGATAGGTGTTGTCAAGACCTAATTATTGATCCTAAGGTGAAGAAGGACCTAAAGAAGTGTTGGACAATACAATTGGAACAATTATTATGTTGGCATTGATGTCAAACCTATTAGTGAGATAGTTTTCTATCTAATCTATGTGTCAAATCTATTTGATTGATGAAGAGGATTTGAGAAGTCATTCATAGCAAAAGTATCTAGAAGAAAGGTTGAGTTATGATGAGGAAACTATAAATAGACACTTGATTAGTTAAACTTTGACAAGATAAAGTGATTTTTTAAATCATGTTACAAGTGGCAAAAGCAATAATGCTAAAGCCTAAAAAATGTGATCAAAGATATATCAAATGCATAGGCTTGAATGAGCAATAGAGCATAAGGTTAAATAACATGAAATATTTATCAAGTGATGCTAGTGTTGATTGAACACCAAAACAAGCCAAGAAAAATTAGTGTTGATTGAGCATCAGTATTGACTAAGTGACAGTTTATGTGTTAAGCAAGAAAATTAATAGCAATCAAGTAACCTAGTTTTGACTGAGTGTTAGAACTTAGTGTTGGCCAAGGAATAGTATTCTAACAGTTTATGAGAAATCATAATTTCCAGTCAACTAAGTTGATTTCTTAGGATATGGAAATGATATTGAAGATAAGGATCAATGATTTGGATCATTTAATGTCACAGAGAGAATTAGGTAAATGACCTAAGGAATGGATTCCAAAAGAAGTTTCTAGAAAATAAGAGAATAAATAAAATGGTGAACATATTCATTGTGTGTGGTTGATCTAATCATAACCCTAAGATCTATGGTGGTGTTTAAGAAGAAAAATAGTAGAATTACCTATTTAAGGAGGTACAAGGATGAACTTGCAATGTGTGTGAGAGTTCCAAAGAGTGTGAAGATTGGAGTAGTTGTTGATGTTATTGATTGGCAAATATTTGTAGAAGGCTAAGAAAATTTGAGAAGAAGGGGAATGATTGCTTAAAGGATTGCCAAACGAATCAGAGATAGAGATTAAAATGGAGGCTAGATAGTGAATCAATGTACAAGAGCTGAATTGAGATTTGTACATGCAGAGTGAATTGTACTTGATGGATCAAAACCTATTATTACTTTCTAACCATTCTAAATAGTATTTAAAATCCTTCAATCAAGGTTGACCTAATAGTCATATCTAAATCCTTTAACAAGGTGACATTCTAATAGAATATTCTTAATTCCTCTAATAAGGCTACTCCTAATATGGTGATTAAATCTTTTTAAAAGGTCACATTTTATAGTGTGTTTTGTAACCTTTAGCAGTGTTGACTCCTAAGCTCACTACAGAAGAGTGAAAAAATGGTGACATGTTTTTGGTGGTTTTTCCCAAATTGGGTTTGCATGCTAAATCCTAGTGTCAAACTGGTGTGGATGTCAATTATGGTGTTTTAGTTATTAATGTTTACATTCTACAAGTCTATTATATTTATGACAATGGACAACTAGTTGATGTTACTAATAGTTGACTATTGAGACTAAGCTATGAAATGATAAGATCTTAAGTTGATTAAGTTTGTGTTTGTTCAATTGGTACATATGGACCTTGGATAACCAATTCACCTACATGCCCCCCCCCCCCCTCCCCCCCAATTATTCTAAATATTCTAACAATTGCTATCAAATATCTAGTTCTTATAAAGAGAAATTTCAAGGTACTCAAAGAAAAAGATTATGATGTGCAAAAAGGAGGTACCAAAGTTGAACAAGGAGAACTTTCATGCATGGAAAAGGTTGATTAGGCTACATATAGATGGTATTGGTGATGTTGCACTAGAGTTTTTGGGCAATGAATATGTGAACATTACAACAGTGATGACTAAGTTCTAGAATGATCACTATGATATTTCTTAAAGAAAAATTTGATGATTTTCAGTTCTTTAAGTGGTATTTGGATAGAATTGAAAAGGAGATAGGGAAGAGTCTGAAATGCTTGAGATCTAATACAGGTGGTAAATTTATTTCCAATTAATTTGATATATTATGCAATGGTTTAGGAATCAAAAGATAGATGTCTACACCAATGACCCCTCCTCAAAATGTGATAGCTAAAAGATGAAATTGATCAATCATGGATTGTTATATAATGTTGATGATGGAGAAAAATGTGTCATAGAAATACTAGAGAGAACTTATAAGTACATTTTTTAATTTCCTAAATAGAGTACAAGTCAAGAAAGGTACAAATATTACAACTTGATGCTAAAAGTGACGAAGGCATATTCTTAGGGTATTCCACTAATAGAAGAGCTTGTAAGTGTTTGAACTCAAACACTAACAAATTTGTGAAAAGTGTAAATGTAAAAGTGGATGAATATATAGGAAGGGATGAAGATTAATGCAAAATAAAATCTAAATACTACAACTCTTTCATATATGTGAATGAATGATAGTGATCCTAGCACCCCACCTAAATAAGAGAACAAAGCTATAGATCTGCATTTTTGGAATTCTTTAGAATAATTGAGAGAGGAGGTGAATTATTTATGCCAGGTCTAGATGTGTAAATAAAAAATTTCACAGCTTAGTGAACCCATAAAACATTTATCTTCATGCATGCATCCATAAGACTATGCAATCACTTGAAACTTGTAGGTTACTGTCAAATCAATTTCCAGAAATGTAAACATAAAACATAACAGATTCAGCAACATACTTAAACAATGATATACGTGGAAACCCAATTTGGGAAAAAACACCAATAACATGCTACTCTTTTTCACTCTTCTAAAGTGATGCCCTATAAAAGGCTAACCCTATTAAAGGTTACAATACACATTATTAAATGTAATCTTGTTAAATGATTTCAATCACCCTATTAGGAGTGAACCTTATTAGAGGACTATAGGCCATTCACTTGGAATGTCACCCAATTAAAGGATTTACAAATGACTATTAGGTCAACCTTAATCTAAAGGATTTACCCTAGACTGATACAATTATTAGAGAGTAATAGTAAAGATTGATCTAATAACAACTTATAACTCCATTTGTATATTATAGATCTCTATTTTAGTCCTCCAGTATGCTTTGCTTTCACACATTTTAGCTCTGATAACTTATTCACCTATCAAGAATCCATACCCTTAAGCCTTCTTTCTTAACATGCCAATGCAAACTCTCAATTAGGTCACTAAATGAAGCAATACCCTTGACTCCATGTCTTCCTTAGGTTCTCACACATGATAACCCTTGCTTCTAACTAGCCATCCCTTTAAATAGAGAATTAAGATCTCTTTTCATTCATTTTCCATTTTCCAATTTAGGGTTAGGACAGATTAGATAGGATTCAATGAATCTACCCCTCATTTCATATCACTTCTAGAACTTATCCTTTAATCCTCTTTGAATTCACCTCAAAATGGTTGACCATGAATTCTGTGCCACTATCTCATCAATCTTATCTTCCACCTAGTTCACACAATCCAAGAAAACAAACTTATTAGCTTAGATCCATTGAATTCACGATCTTTCTAATAATGTTGGCACTTGGCATTAACTTACTTTTGATGCTCAACACATACTATGTTGCTTGGCATCCTCTATAAAATCACTTAGCACAAACTAAATTTTATTGGTATTTGGTATCAACTAAACTTTACTCGACATCCACTATTTTTCTTGGCATATACTAAAATATACTTTTACTCAGCTCCAACTAATTTTCTGCTCATACTGCACAAATTTTTCATGGCATCTACTATCTATTCGATCAAGCTAGGGAGACAAACTTTGTTTAACTTGTTCTTATGAACTTTCTTAGTGTGACTAACATTTGCAACCTTAAGTAGATTATCAATGCACTATGATATCACTATCTTAGCTAATTCTTGTACTCCTTTTTATATCATAACTCAACCTTTCTTCTAGGTGCTATTATTACATCTTTTGATCAAGTCCTCTTCATTAATCAAATAGGTGATAGTACTTAAATCATAAAACCAATTGTCTTACTAGAGAAAAGAAAGTTTGATATCATTGAAAAAACAATGATTGAAACACATTTATCATACTTGTAACAATTTGTTTTCAAAAAACTCCTTCTTAACAATCTACAATAGATTAGAAATTTTGAGTTGCAATAGGCAGTTGGTGTGCAGCAAATTGTGGGTATCAAGCAATAGGAAAATGATGTTGAGTCATAAATAGAGGAAGTTGAACATCAGGAAGACAATGTTGAGCATGCAGAGGAACCAAAACTTGAACAAGAGGGAGATAATGATCTTGAAACCATTTTTTAAGATGAAATTATTGAAGGAAAAAAGAAAAAAAAGAAAAAGGAATTTATTTTAGCAAGATATGTGAGAAGAAATCATGCACCTAAAAAAATTATTAGAGATAAAGAGTCTGGTGTAATGACAAGAAAAAGACTCAGAAATGATACATGCTTACTTTGTGATTTTGAGCCCAAATCAGTAAAAGATGCTTTGGAGAATAAATATTGGATACAACAAATCAATGAATAAATTGAGTAGATAGAAAAGAACAAAACATGGACACTAGTACCTAGACAAAAAGAAAAAAATGTTATTGGAACAAAGTGGGTATTTAGGAACAAGATGAATGAAAATGGTGAGGTTACAAGGAACACGGTTGGATTGGTATGCAAAGGATGTGCACAATTAGAAGAGATTATTGATTATAGTTTGAAACAAGCCCCTAAAGCATGCTATGAAAGACTGCATAAATATTTGATGAAAATTTCATTTGTAAGAAAAAATGATAACAACAACCTATACTTAAAGATTGGCAAGAATAATGAGCTATTGCTATATGAAATTTTTGTTGATGATATCATATTTGGAGGCAAGGAAACATTATGCAAATCATTTATTGAAGAAATAAATAAAGAATTTTAAATGTCAATGTTTGGTGAGATCGAATTCTTTTTTGGCATACAAGTATTTCAAATGAAGAAAGGTATCTTCATTACTCAATCCAAATATATCAAAGAGATAATACAAAATTTGTTATGGAAGATTCAAGACCACTTGGTAAACCTATGTTTGCATGACATAAATTATCTAAAAAGGATGATTCTATTGATGTAAACTAGACATCATACATATCATTGATTGGAAAAGTACAATATGTTATTCATAGAAGATCTAGTATTACATTAGTAGTTGGGATAGTTGCAAGATTTTGTGCAAGTCCTAAAGAAAATCACATGATGGCGATGAAAATAATACTAAGATATATGAAAGATACAAAAGACTATGTATTGTATTACAAGAAGAATGATAAATTTGAACTAAAGTTATTTACTGATTATAATGGGGCAGGAAATGTTGATGAAAGAAAGAGAACAAGTGGTGGTGCATTCTTTCTAGGAAAAAGATTGATTTAATGGACAAGCAAGAAAAAAAATTGCATTTCTCAATTAATAGTTGAAGCTAAGTATGTGGTAGCAGTATTAAATTGTTCAAATATAATATGGATAAAGAGATTGTTGAAAGGTATGAAGGAAGAGATCATAGATCTAGTGGTTATCTATTCTGATAACACTAGTTGTATTAACATGTCAAAGAATCCTCTAATGCACATAAAAACCAAGCATATTGCTATCAAGTATAATTACTTGGGAGATTTAGTCCAAGACAAAGAAGTGAAATTGGAGTATGTGAACACTAAAGAGAAAATAGATGACATATTCACTAAAACTCTACCTAAAGATGCTCATGGATATCTTAGAGGTAAACTAGGGATGATTCCCCTAGATAAAGGCACTTAAGTTGTAGTGAATTATTACATAAAATGTGTTGATCAAACTATCTTATAAATTGATGCAGATAGTTCTACTTTAGGAGTTTCCTAAGGTAGTGAAGTAGTAGAACAAAATGATATCATATGAAGATGACAGTTGAATAATTTAGAACTAACATGAATCTATCTACATGAGAAAGATGCATAATTTAAAATGTATTTGACATGTTGTCAAAGAGAGAGAGAGAGAGAGAGAGATTATGATTATCTAATTACCAAAAATTTAGATGTTATCCAAAAGATTAAAATATTATTTAGAAGGAGAAGATCAAAATTAATTGAAAGATTATTCAGAATGAGAAGATCAAACTAAAAAAGGGAGATAGTGGTATCTATTACCATAAGAAAGAGAGGTATATTATTAAGATGGAGCTCATAAGACTTACTTGAGGTGTTTCCATATTTGATAGATAGAGCTTATGGGAATTAGAATGAAATTAAGGATACCAATGTAAATCTAATACATAGAGGGAGTTTCTCAAGATAGTTGTAGTTTTAGATTGTATGGTAACTAGAAGTGTTCTAGAGGTGTTCCCATCAATGCCAAAGAAGGAGATTGTTGTAAACTACAATTGGATCAACTGTTATGTTTTCATTGATGTCAAACCTATTGGTGAGATAGTTTTCTATCTGATCTAAGTGTCATATCTATTGCATTGATGAAGAGGATTTGAGAATTTATTCATAAAAAAAGTATCTAGAAGAAAGGTTGAGTTATGAAGAGGAACCAATAAAAGGATACTTGATTAGTTTGACTTTGACAAGATAAAGTGATTGTTTAAATCATGTCACAAGTAGAGAAGATAGTAATGTTAAAGTCTTAAAGATGTGATCAAAGATAGATCAAATTTATAGGCTTCACTGAGCAAGAGAGCAAAAGATTAAAGAACTTGAAGTATATACTGAGTAATGCTAGTGTTGACTGAGCACCAGAACAAGCCAAGAAGAATTAGTGTTGATTGAGCATCAGTATTGACTGAGTGAATGTTTATGTACCAAGAAAAAAACTTATTAAAAATTGAATAACCCAATATTGACTAAGTATCAGAACTTAGTGTTGACCAAGGAATAAAAATTTAATAGTTTATGAGAAATTATAATTTCCAGCTAACTAAGTTGATTTCTTGGGATATGGAAAGCATACAAAAGATAAGGATCAATGGGTTGGATAATTTAATGCTAGGAGAGGATTAGGTAAATGACCTAAGGAATGGATTCCAAAAGAAGTTTCTAGAAAAGAAGATGATAAATAAAATGGAAAATAGATTCATTGTATGTGGTAGATCTAATCATAAACCCTAAGATCTATGGTCATGTTTAAGAACTAAAAGATTAGAATTCATTATTTGATGAGGTAAAAGGATGAACTTATAGTATGTGTGAGAATTCTAGAGAGTGTGAAGACTAAAGTAGTTGTTGATGTTATTGACAAGAGAATCTAAGCAGAAGGTTGAGAAAAGTATAAAAGAAGGGAAGTGATTTCATTAAGGGTTTCCAAGAAAATTAGAGACAGAGATGAAAATGGAAACCAAATAGTGAATCAATGTATAAGAGCTAAACTGAAATCCATACATGGAAATTGAGTTGTACTTGATAGATCAGAGCCTTCTATTACTTTTTAACTATTGTAAACAATATTTGAAATCCTTTAATCAAGGTTGACCTAACAATCATATGTAAATCCTTTAATTTTTAGAATTCTTTAGAATAATTGAGAGGGGGGGGGGTGGGGGGGTGAATCAATTATTCAAGGTCCAAATGCCCTATTAATACCTTTTTACTACTTTTAATGAATCCATACACCTTTCATCCATCAAACTTAAATCAATCATATAAGCAAGTTACAGTAAATCAATATGCAAAGTTAAAACATCCATAATCAACACATGATACAATGATTTACGTGGAAACCCAATTTGGGAAAAACCACCAGTAACATGCTACTTGATTCTCACTCTTCTAAAGTGATGCCCTATTAAAAGCCTGCCCTATTAAAGGCTTACAATACACTGTTAAATGTGACCTTGTTAGAGGATTTCACCAAACTGTTAGGAATGAGCCTGGTTAAAGGTCTTTAGAACATTCACTTGGAATGTCACCCTGTTAAAGGATTTATCTTATGGCTATTATACCAACTTAAGTCCATAGGATTTAAACTTACTGTTACAATTGCTAGAAAGTAATGATAATGGTCTTTTGATCTGATATAACTTACAACATACTTTGCAAATTTTAGATCACACTTTCAGTTCAATCCTTATGCTTGGCTTCAATCACTCCAGCTCTATATGCTTGTCTTCCTCTCAAGCTTCATCTCCTTAAGTCTTCTTACTCATTCTTACAAGGCAATCATCCTTGTGGTCGTCTATCCAAACAAAGTTCATGTGCTTTCTTCTCCTTAGCACCTTCTTTGGTACTTCATGCTTTTATGCTTGACCACCTCTCTCTCTCTCTCTCTCTCTCTCTCTCTCTCTCTCTCTCTCATTAACTTATGTCTTCTTAAATAGAAATCTGATTTGCCTTTGCCGCTCAATTCTCCCTCTCTAATTTTAGGGTTTCAAAATGGATTAGGTAGGATACAATGTATCTACCCCATATCTTGTTCTAAACTTTTCCAGTTGTATCCTTAAAAACATTCTACATGGTGTTTTGTGCCACCAGCTCATCATTCTTATCTTCCTTTTAATTCACAAATTTCTAGATAACAACCTTGTCAGCTTAGATCTGGTGAATCTTCAATTTTCAAAATAATGCAGCAACTCAGCATTATTGAGTTATTGGTGCTCAGCACCTCTGTGTTACTTGGCACCTATACTTTCTCAGCACTTGGTTCTACTTGGCACTTGATAAACTTTGTGTCACCCGACATCTGAACTTGCTTGGCATCTGAAGTTTACTCGATATCTGAACTTGCTCGACATCTGAAGTTTACTCGGCATCTAAACTTGCTTGGCATCTAAAGTTTACTCGACATCAACTAGGAATTTCCTCGGCTCTTACTAGCTTGCTCAGCTCCTTCTCTCTAATGAACTTAGTTGAGCTTTACAAAAGACTTAGCTAAAACCTTAAATCTTTGATATGTTCTAGTGTACCCATTCTTTGTATCTTATAGTATGTCATCAAATACACTTTTTCATCAATGGCTTAGCTGATCCTTGTACTTTATTACAACATCATAACTTCAACCTTTCTCTAGGTGTTCTAGTTACATCTTATTGATTGCCTCCTCCTTGACAATCAACTAATTGATAGTATTTGGATCACTAAAGCAATTGTCATTCCTGCAAGTAGCAAATTTGACATCAATGACAAAACAATGATTGAGGACATTCTTTACCAGTTCCATATATTATTCCAACAACTTTTCTTATGATCATTTCAATCATTTTCAACAATCTCCCTCTTTGGCATTGATGGCGAACCAAACTGATCAACTAATCAACTTAGTTACCACCAAGATTGTATATGTTATATTGCTTCATTTTTACTACTGATCTCATACATCTCCCTCTTTCATATATATCTCCCTCTTTCTTTGTATTGATCATATTTTTGCATATTTCTCCCTCTTTGACATAAATGCCAAAGATGTAGCATCTTTATCATGCAAAATATAAGATTTGGCTTCTTGTTGATTTTCTCCCTCTCTCACCATGCTTGTGACTGATTTGGAGTTTCTGCTCCTGCTGTCATCCTCTGCATCAACCTATTAATATTTCAATAATTTATTCCTGTTGATGCAGGGCAGCTTCCTTGTTGCCTTAAACTGCTTGAGTTAGGGGTATTACCCCCAACTTGCCTCTAAGATATTCATGGGCATCCTTGGGCAATGGTTTGGTGAAGATATCCGCAGTTTGTTCTTTTGTGTGAATGTATTCCAACTTTACTTGTTTGTCTTCTACCAATTCTCTGACATAATGATACTTGATTGCAATATGCTTGGTTTTTGCATGCATCACTGGATTTTTGGATATGTTTATAGCACTTGTATTATTACAATACAATATCACAGGTTTTGTTACTTCTTTCATTCCATTCAATAGATGTGTGAGCCATACAATGTTTGTGCAATTGACTACAACTACCACATATTCTGACTCTGCAGTGGACTGAGATGTACATGTTTGTTTCTTGCTAGTCCAAGTGACCAGCCTTTTGCCTAGGAATAATGCACCTCTAGTTGTTCTTTTTCTATCATCAATGTTTCCTCCCCAGTCTGCATCTGTATATGCATTAAGCTCAAATTTTCCATTCTTTTTGTAGTATAGTCCAAAGTTATCAGTTCCTTTAAGATATCTCATTATTCTTTTCACTACTATGAGATGATTTTCTTTAGGATTAGCAGAGAACCTAGCCACTATTCCAACTGCTAATGCTATGTCTGGTCTACTATATACAACATATTGTAGTTTTCCAATCATGGATCTGTACATTGTTTGATTGACTTCAGCTGACTCATCATTTTTGGATAGCTTATTTCCCATTACCATTGGTGTGCTGACTAGTTTGGATTCCTCTAATCCAAATGTTTTAAGAATTTCTTTGATGTATTTTGATTGTGTAACAAATATTCCATGTTTGAGTTGGTGTACTTGCAATCCAACAAAAAATTTGATTTCTCCAAACATAGACATCTCAAATTCATGTTTCATTTTGTCATCAAAGCCTTTGAAAAGTACTTCCTTACCACCAAACACTATGTCATCCACAAAGATTTCAGATACAATAATATCTTTACCTTCTTCTATTTTGATGTACATGTTTCTATTATCATCAGTTCTTTCAAATCCAATTTGCACTAGATACTTGTGAAGTCTCTCATACCATGCTCTTGGTGCTTGTTTCAAACCATAGAGTTCTTTATGTACCTTACACACCATATCCTTGTTGTTGTCATCAACAAATCCTTCTGGTTGTTCAATGTAGACTTCTTCTTCTAGTATACCATTTAAGAAAGCAAATTTTACATCCATCTGATAGACTTTAAAATCTTTGTAGGTAGCATATGCAAGTAAATTTCTTACTCCTTCCATTCTAGCAACAAGAGCAAATGTTTTCACATAGTCTATTCCTTCTTCTTGAGTATAACCCTTGCATACTAATCTAGCTTTGTTTTTGGCAATCTCACCATTCTCATCTAGCTTGTTTCTGAATACCCATTTGGTGCCAATCACATTCTTGTCAGTTGGTTTGGGAACCAAACTCCAGGTTTTATTTTTTCTTATTTGATCAATTTCTTCTTCCATAGCTTTATACCATTCATCATCTTGTAATGCACCATATACTATCTTGGGTTCAAATTTGTTGATCAGACATGATTCATGTCTTAGTCTGTTCCTTGTCATTGGTCTTGCATCTTTGTCACCAATTATTTGTTCAGCAGGGTGATCTCTTTTTACATATTTGGATAACCTTGGTTCTGTTCTTGTTTCCATGTTTGATCTTCCAGATTCGAGATCACTATGCACTTCATTGTTAGGTTGTTCTTCATTATATGTACTATCTTCAGATCAGATTGTACATTTTCTTCATTCTGCAACTTGGCTTCTGAATGCAACTCGATATTCATTGGTTGAGACTCTACTAAAACTGATACTTGATTGACATCATCCTCATCAATAGTCATTCCTTCATAAGAATACACAAAGGTTTTGTACTCTTCTATTTTCTTTGGTTCTTCAGCTTGAACTTCTGTGTGCTCATCAAAATTTACATTTGCACTTTCCACAATTTTTTTAGTGTTAGTATTCAAGCACTTATATGCCTTAATTCTAGTGGAATAACCAAGAAATATGCCTTCATCACTTTTTGCATCAAATTTTCCATTTCTAGCATCTTTAAGGATAAAGCGTTTACAACCAAATACTTTGAAATTTTTTGCATTGGGTGAGTAACCATACCATAATTCAAAAGGTGTTGTATTTGTACCTTTTTTGACTTGTACTCAGTTCAATGTATGAACAGCTACACTTACCACTTCTCTCCAGTATTTTATGGCAACAGTCTTTTCCATCATTAGTGTTCTGGCATAGTCAATCACAAATCTGTTTCTTCTTTCAGCAATTCCATTCTGTGGGGGAGTTCTAGGAGCTGACATTTGTCTTTTGATTCCTTTATCATTGCAGAATATCTAGAATTCATTTGATGTAAATTCACCATCTCTATCTAATCTTAGGCATTTCAAGATTTTTCCAGTTTCCTTTTCAACTCTAGCCACATACCACTTAAACATTTGAAAAGCATCAAATTTTTATTTTAAGAACATAACAATTATCATCCTGGAATAGTCATCAACAAATAGCATTATGTATTTATCTCCTCTATAGCTTTATATTTCCATTGGACCACATAAGTCAGTGTGAACTAACTCAAGTATCTCTTTAGATGTATAGTTTTTGCTTTTGAAACTTGACTTTGTCATCTTTCCTAGCTGACATTGTTTACACATGATGTTATCAGGCTTCTTCAATTTTGGTAAACCTCTAACTTTCTTCATTTTACTGATGTTGACTAGATTGTCAGATTTGACATGACATAATCTTCTATGCCATAACCATTCATCATCAAATTTTGCAAATAAACAAGAAGCATCATCCATATCAAGGTAAAACAAATTACTCTTTGTTTGATCTCCTTTTCCTATCAGTTTACCATCAGTATCATAGATTTTTGCAGTTTTGTTTCCAAATTTCACTTTGCAACCTATATTGCCTAACTGTGAGACACTCAGTAAGTTGTAGTTTAATCCTTCAACATAGTATGCATTGTCACATGAAATTTGTTCTGTGAGCTTAATGGAACCTTTTCCTTTGATTTGACATAGAGCATCATTACCAAATCTAACACTATTTCCATCATACTGAGTAAAGTTAACAAACTTACTTTTGTCTCTTGTCATGTGATGTGAGCATCCACTATCTATGATCCATCTGTCATTCTTGTTTATACATGTTACCAGTGTTGTGGCCTCTTCTTCATCAGATTGATCCTTCATGGCTAAATAAACAACTTCATCATCATTGTCATCAGAATTTTCTTCGACAATATAACACTTCTTACCTTTTTCTTTGTAATCTCTCTTGTCATCATCTCTTCTATTCTTGTATTTGTTGCCTTCCTTGGAATCCTTTTTCTATGGACACCTTGCAACAATATGACCTACTTCATTACAATTGAAACAAATGATAGGCATCTTACCTTTAAATTTTCCTTTGCCCCTGTGAAATCTTCTAGCAAGCAATGCTTCCAATTGTTCCACATCTTCCTCATCAGTGCTACTATCACTGGATACATACTTCATTTTTCTTCCTTTCTTTGATTTCACCTATTCAGCATCTTTCAGTGATAACTTGGCCTTAAAAGAAGATTCAACATTTTCATGTCTGTAGTTGTCAAAGTTAGATAACTCAAATGCAGTGAGTCTACCTATTATACTTTCAAAACTTAGATTATTTCCTGGTATACATCTTAGCACTTTTATTGTTGATACTATAATAGCATAGATAGGGAGCAAGGTTCTTAAGAACTTACTATTAATAGTATCTTCATCCAGTTGACCACTCAAGCATCTTATTGCACTTACCACTTCCTTTATTCTTGCACCATATTGAGCAACATTCTCATTTTCTTCTATTTTCATGTCATCAAACTTTCCTCTAAGACTTTCACTTTTTTCTTTTAGAACATTCTGATCTCCTCCATAGATGTCTGATAGGGCTTTCCACATTTTGAATGCAGTGTCACATCCTTTGATATCATCAAATTTAGCATAGCTAAGTGAAGAGGTAATTTCCAGCATTGTTTGATTGTGTTCTTGCTTGTTTTTCATGTCTTCTACAGTAGGACCACCTGTTGGATCTACATGTTCAGTGACAATTGAATTTTGGGCATAATCTCCTATGGATCCAAGATGTAGCTTCATCAAAAAATTTCATGCAACAAAGTTTTCTTTTTTGAGCTTGGGAACTTCTCTCTTTGGCATTTCGATCTTTTCTGCTTGTAGTCCTTTTAAACTGAATCAGCAGCCAAGCTCTGATACCAATTGTTAGAATTCTTTAGAATAACAGAGAGGGGGGGGTGAATCAGTTATTCAAGGTCCAAATTCCCTATTAATACCTTTTTACTACTTTTAATGAATCCATACACTTTTCATCCATCAAACTTAAATCAATAATATAAGCAAGTTATAGTAAATCAATATGCAAAGTTAAAACATCCATAATCAACACATGACACAATGATTTACGTGGAAACCCAATTTGGGAAAAACCACCAATAACATGCTACTTGATTCTCACTCTTCTAAAGCGATGCCCTATTAAAAGCCTGCCTTGTTAAAGGCTTACAACACACTGTTAAATGTGACCTTGTTAGAGGATTTCACCAAACTGTTAGGAATGGGCCTGGTTAAAGGTCTTTAGAACATTCACTTGGAATGTCACCCTATTAAAGGATTTATCTTATGGCTATTAAACCAACCTAAGTCCATAGGATTTAAACTTACTGTTACAATTGCTAGAAAGTAACGATAATGGTCTTTTGATCTGATATAACTTACAACATACTTTGCAAATTTTAGATCACACTTTCAGTTCAATCCTTATGCTTGGCTTCAATCACTCCAGCTCTATATTCTTGTCTTCCTCTCAAGCTTCATCTCCTTAAGTCTTCTTACTCATTCTTCCAATGCAATCATCCTTGTGGTCATCTATCCAAACAAAGTTCCTATGCTTTCTTCTCCTTAGCACCTTCTTTAGTACTTCATACTTTTATGCTTGACCACCTCTCTCTCTCTCTCTCTTTCATTAACTTATGTCTTCTTAAATAGAAACCTGATTTGCCTTTGCCACTCAATTCTCCCTCTCTAATTTTAGGGTTTCAAAATGGATTAGGTAGGATACAATGTATCTACCCCATATCTTGTTCTAAAATTCACTAGTTGTATCCTTAAAAACATTCTACATGGTGTTCTGTGCCACCAGCTCATCATTCTTATCTTCCTTTTAATTCACAAATTTCTAGATAACAACCTTGTTGGCTTAGATCGGCGAATCTTTGATTTTCAAAATAATGCAGCAACTCAGCATTATTGAGTTACTGGTGTTCGGCACCTCTGTGTTACTCAGCACCTATACCTGCTCAACACTTGGTTCTGTTTGGCACTTGATAAACTCTGTGCCACTCGACATCTGAACTTGCTCGGCATCTAAAGTTTACTCGGCATCTGAACTTGCTTGGCATCTGAAGTTTACTCAGCATCTGAACTTGCTCGACATCTAAAGTTTACTCGGCATCAACTAAGAATTTTCTCGGCTCTTACTAGCTTTCTCGGCTCCTTCTCTCTAATGAACTTAGTTGAGCTTTACGAAAGACTTAGCTAAAACCTTAAATCTTTCATATGTTCTAGTGTACCCATTCTTTGTATCTTATAGTATATCATCAAATACACTTTTTCATCAATGGCTTAGCTGATCCTTGTACTTCATTACAACATCATAACTTCAACCTTTCTCTAGGTGTTCTAGTTACATCTTATTGATTTCCTCCTCCTTGACAATCAACTAATTGATAGTATTTGGATCACTAAAGCAATTGTCATTCCTGCAAGTAGCAAGTTTGACATCAATGACAAAACAATGATTGAGGACATTCTTTACTAGTTCCATATATTATTCTAACAACTTTTCTTATGATCATTTCAATCATTTCCAACAATTTAATAGGGTGACATTATAATGGAATGTTCTAAAATCCTCTAACAAGGCCACTACTAATAGGGTGAGTAAATACTTTGACAATATCACATGTAACAGTATATTTTGTAACCTTTAACAAGGTTGGATCCTAATAGAGCTCACTTTAGAAGAGTGAAAAAATGGTGACATGTTGCTGGTGGTATTTCCCAAATTGCATTTCCAAGTTAAATCCTAGTGTCAAACTTGTGTGGATGTTAACTATGTTGTTATACTAATTAATGTTTATATTATGCAAGTATGTTATATTTAGAACAGTGGATAGCTAGTTGATGTTACTAATAGTTGACTATGAGACCGAGCTATGAATGATAAGATTTGAAGTTGATTTAGTGATTTTTTGGTCAATTGGTACATCTGGACCTTGGATAACTAATCCACCCCCCTCGCCCTCTCAATTATTCTAAATATTCTAATAAGAATAATGTAAAGAAGGTATTTACAATTCCTGAACCTGAGCCAAAGAGGAGGATAATAACAAGATCTAACGTAGCTCAACCCTTGGCTACTCAAATAAAGAAAATCCCAACAAAGAGGAAACAAACAAAAGGGACTAAGAAGAGTCCACCAAAGAGGACAAAAAAGAAATTGACTATCACACCTAATGAGGAGGAGGATGAAGGAGAGGAAAATGAGTCTAATGATTTTTGAAAACATCAAATTATACCCAAATGACCTCTTATTACAATATATTAGGTATGTGAAAATATTAAGAACTAAGCTCACATATAGAAAGTTTTAAACAAATTAAATATGATTCTTTAAATAAGGAAGCACATGAAAAGATTGAGAAGGACATGCTAGACATAATGGAAAAATTTAAGTATACACCTATAGAGCTAGGAAAGGGTATTCCTAAGTATTTGTATAATAAATTAGATGCTATATGGAAGTGGGAATCATCAACTAAAAGGAAAATAAGGGAGGCCACATTGGCCCAAACCATACCGAACTTAGGGAAGACACATATGTCTATTGGCCTAAGAGATTTTACCAAGAAATTTATGCCAAAAGCAAGGGCATATTAAAATTTGAAAAATAAATGATATTGAAAAAGAAAGCATTTTGATATGAAAGAAAGTATTTGGATTGCTACTTCCATGAACAGAAGAAGATAAAGAGGAAGAGGAAAGAGATCTTATTGAGATAGATAATCAAGAGGACTATGATGAACTTGAGAGCTTAGAAGAAAAAGTAAAGAAATTAGTAGAGGGGAGTGAACAACAAGATGTTGTCACTATAGTGGATGTTCCTAATTCATCACCATAGAATCCAAACATATTAGTTGAGGAAGATTTGAAAAATGAAAAAAAATTACCCCAGGCACCTCTCTAACATGCACCAATCCAATTTTTGTTACAATTATAGGATTATTCACATATTGAAAGTGCATCAATTGATGGTACACATGTAATTAATGGGAAAGAAGAAGAGAAAGGTGAAGTAGGTCAATTTGCTCAAGATGCCTTAGAAGGAGCCAAGGAGACAAAACCATCTAAGTCGAAAGACACCGAGAATCCTAAGGTGAGAGGTTATTCAAATCCTTATTCAACTATCAAGTGTTGTTCGCACTAATGCATTAACTATTGTACCTATTCAATGGGTCATGTCAACTTAATAGGATAAAACCTCTACTGAACAACATAAACTAGGACTGATTGATAAGGGGAAACAATTGCAAATATTATTGTTGAATGTTAGTACCCCATAGTCACAAATAATCGAGCAAAATTTTGACACACTAGAGACTCCAATGAGTCTAGATAAGATCATTGCATTACCTAAGTATGACCCTAATAATATAAGTTTGGAAGAACTGTAGAATCTACAAGCTTTTCTCATTCATAAGACATGGAAAAGAAGAGCTAAGGAAAAAGTTCAAGTAGAAGCAGGTACTCCATGATATTAAACATATTTTTATGGATGCATATGATATTCATGATGTAAATAAGTAGAAACTAATTTTGGAAGAGTTAGTTTATATAGTTGAGATAGTAAATAATGAATATAAAGAGACCAATGAGAAAATGATGAGATGATCTGAGAAAAATTTTGAGCACAAATTGTTGAGAAAGTCTCAATAGAATTTTCAATAAGATAAGTTGAGCTTTCTAACCTTGCAACTAGTTTGGAAGGAATTTCAAAAATTATCCATTCATTATATATTAAAAAAAAATACATTTATTTATTCACCATGGAAAATAAATTCTCCATTGATCAATTGCAAGAAAATTTTAAGGCTTGTGCCAATTCTTTGAGCAAGGATACAAGTTCAAGCTCTCATTCATTCAATAATTGACATTTGGTCAAGGGAGATTAGCCAAATTTATGGCTAAAGATAGCAACATCAGGAAAAAACTAATTTCTATTCAAAACATATTTCTACCTCATATGGAGGTGATACAGAGGGAACTATTAGTGCACAAGATTTAGTTAAGAGAGATCCTCATCTCTTAATCGCGGATAGTTTAGTTGATCTAGTTACCCAACTAGAAATCCATACTCAAGTTTTAGAATTAGCTAAATATAGATGGAATCAAGTATTAGAGGTATTTTATCAAATCAAAAAACATTTTTGGATAAATACTAGTTGACCCCTGCAAACCCCAAGCCATAAGTGTCAAAAACAAGGGGGAAATCAGACATGACACAAGGGGAGATCTAGAATCATGACACAGGGGGAAATCAAATCTGAATCTAAAATCACAAAAGAGAAATAAGATGAATCAACAGTAAAGATCATAGGATTATAGGTATGTCAAGACATGTTTATATATTATGTATAGAAGAGTCAAGTTTTTGGAGATCAAATCATAGTCTAAGAGGGAGTGCTATTGTTATATTTGAAATTTTAAATGGATTATTAAGACATTGCAAAGTATTTTTGCCACTAACGTCAAAGGGGGGTTTTTTTAATCTCTAATCCTTGTTGCCTATTAGTGTCTAACACTTAGTCATTTTCTAGGTAGTTTTGGTCAATTATTACTATGACTGAGCCACATAATGAAGGGTTTGCTACATGGACTTGTTTATATTTTCATTACATGTCAAGAAAGTCAAAGGTTGTCAAGCACCCCATTGTAAACTGAGTCACAACATATGTTGAGTAAAAATATATAAAGATCAAGCAATGTAAAGGTATCTTATGCTTAGTGATTGAATACATGTCGAGTATATATAAGCTAAGGGATAGTATGAATGTTAAGTTATGACCGAGCATTAGGATATTCAATTGTTGAGTAAACCAATTTTGGCATATGTATTTGTAATGGCACAAACACTTATATAAAATGATTTGGCCAACTTCTATGCAATATTTATTGATTGTGGAGATAGTTAAGAAGCTAATTAGACATTTTGTTAGACGACATCAATCTCTAAGAAGGAAGAGTAACCAATCAGAAAATTAGAAGAACTAAGTGGCAAAAGAGTGAATTGTGGGTCATTTATTATGATCTTTAACTTTCCATGATCGTCTATTTAAGAAGGGATCAAACCCTAAATCAAAATAAGTGTGAAAGAAGATTGTGAAGGCACAAAAATTCTAAGGATAGACAAAGGAATGCTAATTTTGATCAAGTGAATAGATAGATAAACCTAGAAGTGAATGGCACAAAAAGGAAAATTAGATAAGGAGATCAACGTAAAATAAGGGAGAGAGAAGATATGTAATTAGCTTCATAAGAAAAAATTGAAAGATCTAATACTAAAACACATAACTAGTGTATCAGGGAAAATCTCTTAACAAAGTGGTTTTAACATACCCAGGAAAATATCCTAATAGAGTGCTTACTTCATTGTAAGTTTAAATCCTTTAATCAAGGTAGACTTAATAGTCTTGTAATACTTTTAACCAAGCAGACCCCTCATAGGGAAGATCATTAGAAGTGATCAAATTTATAGCCCAAAAAGGAAAATTTTATTACTATAGTAGTGGAGATTTTTGGATCTCATACCCACCCTAATTTTTCTCATGCAGGAGCATCCTGGGTTTCCTTACAATCTTGCACTTTTGATCTTTCTGCCAATGACTACCGAGTTCTTAGTTACTGCCAAGTTCCTTTGGTTTTCAAGTGACCTCTTTGGATGCCGAGTCATTCTTAGTTGCTACCAATTTCCTTTGTCTATCGAGCATTGGAGGAAGCTAAGTTTGTAGTTGTTGTCAAGTGATTCCTTTGGATGTTGAGCTCATGTGGATGCCAAGTGCCAGTTTTCAGTTGCCAAGTTGTGTGTGTCTAGTTCTAATTTGGGCCAACTCTGCTTGCATTTAATTTATTTTAGGTAGCTAATATTTGTAAAGAGACAACTTGTGGCCTTTCTATGTTCTAGAATCTTTTGTAAGCCATTTTGGCAAGTATTTAAGGAAGCCCAAGGTTAGGTTTTAGGTAGTGAGAGAGGGATAAGTAGACAAAGGCTAGAGGTGAGATTGTGAATAGAATATATGCACTTGGAAGTGAGAATTTGAAGATTCTAATTTTGTATAGGGTGAACCCACAATAATGGATTCCACTTTAGTGGGATGAAGAGACTTGGAAAAATTGCTCAATTTTTGGATTTCTAATTTTCGACTGTTCGCGCGAACAACCGAGACATGTTCGTACGAACATGTACACTGGACATGTTCGCGCGAACATGTGCATGCCTAATAAGGCATGTTCATTTGAACATGTCCAGTGTACATGTTCGTGGGAACATATGGCGTGCCGATTTTCGGCGCTTTATATTGTGTTTTTCGATTTTTGAACGTCATTTTCACGGTGACTGTTGATTGGGCGAACGTTGAGGTGAACGTGCATTTTGTCTACATCCGTTAGCGTCATCCGATCGTTTTCCTTCTCATTCTTAACATCGGGTATGTGTAAATAGTATTAATTTAATATTTTTAAAGTATTTTTAAATGTTTTTAAAGTAGATTTTAATGTTTTCTATGCATTTTTTTAATGCTTTAAAAGTATATTTGAATGTTATTTACGTTTTTAATGGTTTTGAAAGCATATTTAAATGTTAATTTAATATTTTTATTGTTTATTTATATTAATTTAGAAAACAGAAAAATATTATATAGAAAACATTAGAAAACAATTTTACAAAACATGAGGAAAAATAGTAGAAAATTTAGGAAAAACATTAGAAAACAAATTTAGAAAAAACAGTACAAAAACATTAGAGAATTTATAATTTAATATAAAATTTAGAAAACAAATTTCGAAAAAAAGGTAAAAAAATATTAAATAAATATTAGAAAATTTATGAAAAATATTAGAAAATTTAGAAAAAACATTACAAAAATATTAGAAAACTTATAATTTAATATAAAACTTAGAAAACAAATTTATAAAAAAAATATTTTAAAAAATTAGAAAATTTAGAAAAAAAACATCAAAAAAAATTAGAAAATTTAGAAAAAAAAAATATTACAAAAACATTAGAAAATTTAGAAAACAAATTTGGAAAAAACATTACAAAAATATTAGAGAATTTATAATTTAATATAAAATTTAGAAAAAATATTAAAAAAACATTAGAAAATAAATTTAGAAAAACATTAGAAAAAATATTAGAGAATTTTTAATTTAATATAAAATTTAGAAAAAATATTAAAAAAATATTAGAAAATAAATTTAGAAAAATATTAGAAAAAATATTAGAAAATTTATAATTTAATATAAAATTTAGAAAACAATTTTTTAAAAAAACATTACAAAAAATTTAAAAATTTAGAATTTAATATAAAATTTAGAAAACAAATTTAGAAAAAGCATTACAAAAACATTAGAAAATTTATAATTTAATATAAATTTTAAAAAACAAATTTATAAAAAACATTAGAAAAATGTTAGAAAATTTATAATAATATAAATTTTAGAAAAAAAATTTATAAAAACATTACAAAATTTACGTTAACTACAAATTTTAGAAAACATATATATATATATAATGTTAAATGTAGACATGTATGTCTTCGATATTAATGTTTATGTATATATGTCAAATTCACCTTTATGTCTTAATCTTAGAAGTTTAATTAAATGACATATCTTAAGGGTCTAGATCCTAAATTGTACATGTAAAAATATAGATTAGAATGTATAATATTTTTATTTTGAACATAGATGTACATGTATATTTGTTCATGGTTAAAAGTGGATGTATGTACATGTTTTTAATAAATTCACATTTTATATGTATAATTTGTGTATATATTAACTATTGATCTTAATTTATCTTATAAAGTTAAGTGTAATTAAGTATATTTAATGACACGTTTTAAGGGGAGATCTTAAATTATACATAAGAATGTAGATTAAAATGTATATTTTATTTCATAAATGTACATGTAAATATGTCCATGTGTTAGATATAGACGTGCATACATATGTTTCAATATTCATGTTTAAATGTACATATATATTATTTTTAATGTCTTAATAATTAGAAGTATATAATTAACTAAATTATTCAATGACATGTCTTAAGGGGAGATCCTAAATTATACATATATAAGAGTGTAGATTAATTTGCATATCTAGGTATGAATATAACATACATGTACATCCAAACCCAAACCCTAACCTAACCAAACCCTAACCTTGATCTTAAAATTTAATTTCTAAACCCAAGATTATAAATGATAATAAATACCCTAAATCATAATCTTGAACCAAATCATAAACTTCATATGCTAAGTTCCCTCATGTATTACACCTAGCAATCACACCTTAGTGTGCAATGGGTACGTCGTAGATGTATGGAAGATCAATTATGTATGTCCTATTTTTAATCTCTCTCTCTCATCCTCTCTATTTCTCCTCAACTCTTTACCTTTCTATCCTATAATCTATATATATAATTATAGTGGTTCATAGTTAAAACATTTTCTATTTCAGATTTGTTCACACAAGTTTCATAATAATAGAACCTGGGCAATTCCCACAAGACAACCCACTGCACATTGCACTGCATTTTTAAGCTCTTCCCAAGAATCGAGTCAGAAACTCAAGAATTGAACCTAATAAGTCTTCCATACAATGGAACCCACCCTATCTCTAAAACAAATTGCTCAAATTCTTACAATCTCAAAAAATACCTCTATAAAATTGCATTAAATATAATATAAAAGAGAACAAAGAAAAATGAGACCTGGTTTGCATTTGTAGAAAAATCTCCGTACGTAATTCTGGGAACAAATTTTTCATTTTCAATTTTGTCAGGAGCTATTTGTCTTAGAGGTAATACTTGGTAAATTTGAAGGTTGTCTTTTTGGGCAAATTCTCCTTCCTCCTCACTATCTTCATATTCTACTAGATTTTTGTACACATACAAATTTATACATAATTATAAATTATTGTGAGAAATAAAATACACAGATGCAAAATAAAATCTGTATAATAACAATGAATCATATGCCACACTCGGCATACCATTTTAAATTAATAGCAAATTAACATAAATCTTGGCAAGCTAAGAAATTTTTTCACTATGGAAGTTTCTGGTTGCCAAAGAGTGATGAGAGAATGAATTTATGCTCACTCTAAAATTGAGGTCTATGTAACTTGTTGGCACTCAAAATTGCATTCCCATTTTGAGTGCCTGTTCGTGATTTTGAGTCAGTTTTGCCCCCTATACACGCTTTTCATGCTTGTGTCTCGGCTGTTGTCTTGTTAGTCAATGTGGTGTTTTATGTTTCTAACACCTTTCCTTCAGCCTATGCATATTTTTCATGATGATAAACTGACATTTTGAGCCATTTAGTGAAGTTCCATTTTGAGCGTGTGTCATTTTGCATTTTCTGCCCAAGTGTCAAACAGTGGTCAGAAGCCCAGTATGCCTTTGAATATCTTTTAC
The DNA here is from genome assembly GCA_028749045.1 of Cupressus sempervirens. Classification (NCBI taxonomy): domain Eukaryota; kingdom Viridiplantae; phylum Streptophyta; class Pinopsida; order Cupressales; family Cupressaceae; genus Cupressus; species Cupressus sempervirens. The sequence continues at coordinate 732,116,808 of CM053783.1, read as the reverse complement.
CTGGTTATGTTTCATGGTTTTCCACTTCGAGGATTTTTAATATGCATAAAAAAGAACCTATGTTTCAATTTTCAAGTCATTTTGACATGTCTTGACTAGGTTTTGAACCTCTCAAAGTTGGTCAGTTATCTTTGTTGTAAATATGCAAATTATGCATTTTTCCAGGTAGCCCTGTTTGATAGGTAATAACTTTTGACCAGTTGACCCAAACGAGAAAATTTCTTTTGTATCATTTTCTAGGGTCAGAGACTTGCTACGCTCTAGATTTGAAGTCATGAAGAATCCGTTTGATCAGTTTTCAAATGCAATTCCGAGTGTAATTTATAGAGTTTCACTAGTAATCAGAGATGCAGATTGTTCAGGTGCCCTGTTCGTGATGTTATATCTTTTGATCCGAGATTGGTGGGATTGAATGGTTTGTTCCCCTACATTCTACTCTAAAAATACTTTAAGTGTGCCAGTTTATAGACCTTGACGAATCCATCTTCACACTTTTCTAGGGCCTTTCCATTTGCCAAAAATGTTATTTTGCTGTTGTTCCCTGTCCTACAATTCCAGGTTGCCAACTTCAAACACTTGGCAAACATGCCTCGTGATTCTTCATGAGCCCAAATCACAAAATCATACTCTCCTCATGGAAAAGTATGAGTGCCCTAGTTTTCAGAATCCCAAGTGCTCATTTATTCAATTTTCAAAGCTCAAACCAAATGCACTTTGTGGTTTGCTGACTTGTTTAATCTGCAGGCAATTTTAATTGGGCATGTTTGGAGGTCGATATCTTTTGACTCCAATGTCGTCATGTGATGAGATTTTGCAGGCCTATTGAATGTGTTAGAGAGATGATATATCCAAGGTTTTGGAGCCTCATCACATGTTTGAATCAATTTTTAAAGCCAGGCAACAGGCCTCCTGACACAGTTTTCTCAATGGTGCGAAAATATTTTAAAATGGTTTTTAATGATCAATCAGCGGGAAAGGCGTCTATCTGTAGGGGCACATCTTTCATTTTGTGAATTTCCCCACTACCTTTATCCCACATTGGCGAGGATGGGGGACTCTTAGTCATTTTAATACCCAGTAGCGCAAAGGCTTAAGTGTTTGAACGGTGATTCAATCACTTCTATGGTCGTCGAAGGCCTCTTCGCTAGAATGCACCGTTGATTGTAAAAGTTAGCCTGAGTTCTTTCATATGGAAACACCTATGGCATAATTATAGTCGTTCACAGTTAAAACATTTTCCATTTCAGATTTGTTCACACAAGTTCCATAATAATATAACTTGGACAATTCCCACAAGGCAACCCACTGCACATTGCACTGCATTTTCATGCTCTTCCCGAGAATCAAGTCAGAAACTCGAGAATTGAACCTAATAAGTTTTCGATACAATAGAACCCACCCTATCTCTAAAACACATTGCTCAAATTCTTACAATCTCAAAAGATACCTCTATAAAATTGCATTAAATATAATATAAAAGAGAACAACGAAAAATGAGACCTGGTTTGGATTTGTAGAAAAATCTTCGTACGTAATTCTGGGAACAAATTCTTCATTTTAAATTTTGTCAGGAGTTTCTAGCTGCCAAAGAGTGATGAGAGAATGAATTTATGCTCGCACTGACATTGAGGTCCGTGTAACTTTCTCAAGTATGTGTCCTTGATGGCTTTAGTTCTCATTTAATTTCTATAATTGTAATATAAATGTATATATTAGAGGAAAGGTCTCAATGGTTATATATGTAAGATTTCTATGTTTGATTTTTCTTTGATTATTTTATAATGATCACAATATGTTTAAATAATTTTACCTTATTAGCTAAGTTCTAACCAAAACAATTATAAAGTACGAAAAATGAAAGTCCTCGATATATCAAAGTTATACTTGACACATCAAGAGTATTGAAAGAATTACAACCTATGTATTTGTAAGGGTTTCACATAAATATTTAAGAATCTTTATATAACTGATCATAAGGTCCTAAATCTTACCCTAAAATTGAGCCTACTTACACTAAAACCCTATTTCAAAACCTAATTGAGGCCTAACTTACATTAAAATTAAAACAAGTTGACCCTAATCCTAAATTGTTAAAAACTACATTTGAGATACATGCACATACATGAAACTTATGACTTGTTTTAAATGATATATATGTAACCCAACTTGAAACCTGAACCTCGAAACATTATCATTTAAGAGTAATAATATGGGCCCTTTAATTGAATTCTCTAATAATATGGGCCCCCAAAGTATATAATAAAATCCTAGAACAATAAATTAACTCTAATCATAACCAAACTCTCAACTTTAAAGTTATCTTATACTTATATGCAAATTAATCTAGGTCTGGATGTGTTACAGATTATCTAGGTCCATGATGTGTGATGTATGTTCAATTACATGTGTATAATTTTTAATTTTAAAAATAAAAAATTGTGTACAGTAGGCAATTTAGCTCTTTATACATTTCTACAGATATGGCTTCACATGATCAGCTTGATGCGGCTCCCAGTGCGACACCTAATGTAGTTCCTGCTACGGCTCCTGGTGCGGCACCTCATGTAGTTCCTGCTCTGGCTTCGACTATGGCATAGGTTGATGCGGTTCCTATTGCTGCCCCTGATGTAGTTCCTGATTTGGCTCCTCGTGTAGCTCATGGTGGGGCTTGTGCTACAGCTTCTAGTGGGGCTTTTCATGTACCTTGACGTAGGGCTCGTCGTGCAGCTCATGTTTTGGCTCCTGGTGCAGCTCCTATTCCAGGTTAGGCTACACCTACAGCTCCTGCTGGAGGTCCTGCTGTACCACCTCCATGCATTGATATCGATGTTGTATTTGCATTTTCAGAGCAGGAGGTTGCCAGACTATAGCACTCTATATTGACCTCTAAGGATGGTCTTTATAGAGACATATGTGTTATGATATGTAGGAGTTTACAAGATTTGATAGCTAGGTTTAGAGCTCACCATTCATTTACTCGTAACATATTAGCTTCCATATCTAGGGAGCTTAGGGCTAAGGTTTCAAGGACTACATTTTTCGATGACGTCAAGAGGGTAGCCCCCAAAGACATCATCCAAAGAGAGCTCTTTCAGAGTATGAGGGGACACAGGGTAGGGTGAGAGGCTACAGAGTCACACGATGCAAAGACCCTGTTATTGCTAGCATGATCTATCCACAATTTTTAGCTGCACATGGTCATTATCCTAATAACGACTAGATACCCCTTTATTTTGCACAACAGTTGTACGTTGAGTTTCGTATAGGGCTCAATGTCAACTACCTTGATATTCCTAGTTATTACGGACAAGGGCATGGTCAGATCACAAATCGTGACCAGTATCGCAGTGTAGATCATTTACCACCTGCAGATCTTAGATAGTTTGTTAGACCAAGGATGCCTCCTCTGACTCCTGTACATGCGCTTATTGCAGATAGAGTAGTCATTGCTTCCTAGAGGGAAGCAATTGACACTGTTGGGCAGATTGCATCTGTGGCGGCTAGTATCACGTCAGATTTTACTGGTCGTTATCTTGATAGTCGACGTCCTCGTCCACTTGGTCGACCATCTTCACAGGCATCTAGTAGCACTTTAGGTGCCTCCTCTAATGATGCATATAGAGCTATTGGGCTACCACTGCCAGGCGATATTCGTGGTCTTTCAGGACAGTAGACACATATGGATATGGCACAGTATTTTTTGGAGGATATGTTGCACTTGATTAGTGTTAGAAAGGTTAATCTTTCCTTGGATATATTTTAATTGGGATATTCCAAGGGTCCCTACATGTAGTTTATCCACTTGTACACATGTGGAGGACATGTCATTGTTTGTCCTTTATTCCACATGTGAGGACAACTCTTGTTTATTTCTTTATTTACTTTATCCTCCTTAAGAGGATTGTGACACTTTGCACACACCTATTATGAATGTGGCATTCATAGAAATGGGAGTTACAAATGCAACTCCTCTCTCATCTCTATATAAGAGATGCTCCTTCTTCTTTCTTCACAACTACAACACCACTCTAAGCACTTGATGTTATTGTATTGAGCTACTTTTGCTCCAACACTCTCTCTCTCTTCTCTAGGCATTTGCCTTCATTCATAATAACTCACAAGGGGTTTTCTTTGCTTTCCCCTTATAAATCCTTGTCTCCATTGTTGAACCATCTTGGTGTATGCTCTTGGAGTTGCTTATCTTATGGTAACATTGTTTCACACTTAACTTACTTGGATTGTTTCTCGTTCCTTTCTCAACATTATCATTTCTTACAATTAGCTATATTTCTGATACACAGAGGATTCCAGTAACTCGATGATGGATGTTGTTAGACAGCATCAGAGCCTCGGCATAGTTCCATAAACACAGGCTGCCACACCAGTGACAAATGATACACTGGTGCATAGCTCACAGCATTCGGCACCAAGCTCACGACACTCTACAGATGACTCGAGCATACGAGTTGGAGATGTCCATATTATAGCTGAGGGTCTTGATGATTTTGGTGAGCAATTGCGAGGCCTATCTGAGATTGATACTAGTTTGAGCCTGGGTATTTCATCATACATGGACTTGTTGTTCGGACCTAGCAACACTAATTCTACACCATTACCTAGCCAGATACATAGTCCACTTCACTCAGATTTACTAGGAGTTGGACATGGAGTTTTAGGCTCAGGTGCATCAGTAGATGATACGATGGAGTCTGTTGATCATCCTCCACCTCCAGAGACCCAGGTACATATATAATTTATTTTTAATTTTAAATATATATGAAATTAAAAAATATGTTCATTTATTGAAAAATTTAGTTCAAATATATATATATATATATATATATATATATATATATATATATATATATATATATATATATATATATATATATATATATATATATATATATTATATGTAGATATTTAATTTAATCTTTAACTCATAATAAATCATGTAGGCACAGATCGCTGAGCACAGGGTTACACATATTGTTGGTTTTAAGGGCATCATGTACATGAGAGAGATGATTCTATTGAGGCACCTAGTAGTGCTCAGGTACTTGAGTTTTAAATAGTTTGTTTAAAGTTATATGCAAGTTTGTATTTAATTTGAATGTACATGTACATGATGCACGTATGTATATATATGTTTTAAAGATAGAACTCTAACACATGTGTATGTATATATATGTATATATATTTGCAGGGCTCGGTTGATGTGCCTCGATGAGAGGATGTACAGGAGACTCGATCGGAGGGTCGTGTTGTTCGTATGCGTCTTGAGGGGTCCCTCTAGTAGTAGACCAGATTTATATATTTTTTGATGCATTTATATATTGGAGACCTTCCAGTTTACATGTACACATCATGTGTATTTTAGTTCCTTGATGACATACATGTACTTTCACTATTTATTTGATTATTGAGTATTTCAATACTTATACCAGATCACATGTACGTATATATGACTTTTTATATTTTGCTACATATGTGTATTTATTCGAGATTTACAGTTTGCATTTCTGATACATAGAGATATATTAGATCTGTAGATGTTTATTCTTGAGACCTGTATATGTGTACATATGTGTATTTTTTTTGCATGTTGTAGCTATAGAACATGATCTTGAGACGTGTGTACATGAATATCAATTATCAATTAGTAGTAAGTTAGAAAGATACATATTTCTTAAATTATCAATTACTAACCTGCTAAAGATAAATATTAGTTTTATGTGGATAAAAATATGTTAATTAGGTAAGCCAATACATTATTTTAGAAAACTTTTACAAAATATAATATTAAAAAAACATATTAATTTAAACTAATTTAAACTTTAAGAGTAAATGACTGTAGATGTAATAAAGTAACATTAAAATATATATTTTTTTAATAAACTAACCTAAATGATAACTATGAACTTATAATCTTACAATTATAAAAACACATTTAATTTTCACTTATGAAATTCAATCTAGTTTGAAAAAAAGTTGATAAATGAATTTAAATTATTAAATTCATCCATGGTACAATTAATTTAAATTATTAAATTATATAGTGTTTTAATAAACTAATGATAATTAAGAACATATGATCATACAATTAAAAACACATTTAATTCAAGATGAAATTCAATAGTTTGAAAAGAAGTTGATATTCAAGAATTGTAAGATATTAAATTATTTTTGATATAAATCTATAGATAATGATTGTGTAAGTTTGAACTAACTTAAAGCCTATTTATATCAAGTTGTTAAATTATTAAATTCATCCATGTGGTACAATTAATTTAAATTATTAAATTATATAGTTTTTTAATAAACTAATGATAATTAAGAACTTATGATCATACAATTCAAAACACATTTAATTCAAGATTCAAAATTCAATAGTTTGAAAAGAAGTTGATATTTAAGAATTGTAACATATTAAATTATTTTTGATACATATCTATAGATAATGAAATTGTGTAAGTTTGAACTAACTTCTAGCGTATTTAAATCACTTGTTGTTAAATTATTAAATTCATCCATAGTACAATTAATATTATAGTTTTTTAATAAACTATGATAACTAAGACTATGATCATACAATTAAAAACACATTTCATCAAAGTTGATATTCAAATTATTATAAAATAAATCTCAGAGCTCTAATCAACCATGATGTACACTTATAACATGTAATATCTTTTCATGATCTTCACTATCTAGTCTCCACTTGTGACGTACATGCTTAAGTTTGACTGGATGTAGACAAAGCCCGGTAGCAACGACTAGGTTTCTGTTTTGTAAAACCTTGTTGTCACATTCATAATCAACAAAGTGTATTCCATGTTGGACTATTTTGTCATACTTCAAATGTGTTCCCTCTATCACAACAGAATCTGCACCACAAATTTAAGTATTTAAAAATTTGATAGATATTAAGTTACCTAGATATATATTTATTTATTTAAATATGTATCTGCATACATGTATATGTATAATTTACCTATAGGGAACAACATTCCATCACTTTCTTCAGGGTCATATAACTTTGTCCTCTCTGCAGTACATCGCAATAAATAATAACTGACACCTTCATGATTTCCAGGCTCAACAATCATTGCAAAGACATCTCCTGCATAACAAACTTATACATGAATGTATGTGTACAATATATATAACACCATTGCAATCAATTGTTAATTAAAATTAACAAGTTGAGATTAATTTTGATGATACTCACCCACTTTTATCAATCCAGAGATATGATTATAATCATTAGAAATCAATGGAATATCATCAAAATTTTCATCATCTTTATCAAATGTATCGGTAACATCAAGTGGTACCGAAATCCATGTACCTGTATATCCACATGTTTGATTGATGCATTCTTCATAGTCTTCATTAATGCAACTATCACAAAAACATGAGTATTCTCTTGTCTTCAATGTCCAATTGCAATTATCTATACTCATGACTAAATGTAAGGAACGTGTATTTTCTATCCTCTTGCAACCATGCATGTTTTTTCTATTAACACCTGAAAGTTTGAACTAAATAAAAAATATAGAAAAATTGAATTTAAACTTCAACGAATTGAAAAATAAAACTTAACAATAAAATTTGGGAACTTAATTGCATAAAAGTTAAACAGACGTACACATCCATACCTGTTATCTCCCAGAAGACTCTATATGGTACCTGTTGACTCATGGTTGATGATGTCGTGACCTCATCTAATGCAAAATGAGTCTTACACCATTCAACAACATCATGTGCATCATTTATACGAACTCCCTGATAATTCATTTGGTACTTTTGCAAAGCACGTTTGATGCAAGCTCCAACACCATCATGTTCACCTTTTCCATGGCCACTCTCGAAGAAATTCCATATGTGTTTTATATTCTCATTGCGATGATATCTACACAATGCATATAGATGATTTAAACTGTGTAGCACATCCATCAGACCAAACATAATGTTTATCAACATTTATGTTTCTTTCTTTCAAATTAGAAAAGAACATATTGAAGCAATGTTCTACATAGTGAATATCATGTTCTTTATCATCACTTATATAAAAATGATATTCCTTTATAATTACTCATGCTTTAACTATACTCTTAACACCATCCAAATCTAACTGTGCATGTCTATAACAAACATGTACCATAATAGTGACCTACTTATTAAAGTAATAATCTGATTGAATTGCTTTCTGATGAACAAAGGAATAGTTCTCTGCAAAATCAACAATTGATACAATTGTTCCAAGTGGAAAATTATCTCTCAAAGTTTGAAACTGTTGTGCTTGCCACTTTGCAAAAAATGCATGACAAATATAAGGTTGAATCAATTTCTTAAATCTGTCCATAAATGTTAGAATAGGCAACTCCTCTTCAACATATTCCAACCTTTTTGTTTCTTTCTCCAACTTTGTTTCATTCTTGACATACTTGTAACTTTTGCAATTCAATATTTTTGTTCCATCAATATTTTCAGTTTTCAAAGGAAATAGAGCCAATTCACCACATGTTTCACATAATCCTTTGATGCAATTTATTTGACCAGCTGGATCATCTATGTTGTCACACAAAATGGATGATATAAAGGAGCAGCATGAAAACCATATGTGTCTTCTTCAAACTTTTGAAATACCTGATAGTGGAGATCAAACTCAATATGATGAAAAAAACAACATGTTTCAAACACTTTGTTTGACCTCACAAAGTATGGATTCAATTTTTCAAACAATGTTTGCCCAACTTTTACATTAGGATGTTGACTACAAAATGACACATATAACTCATGTTGTGTTGTGTCCAACCAATGTTTTGTATGATGTTCATATTGACCAGGTGCAATCCTATGCCTGATAACATCTCTACTATTTGATGAAGGATGAGTGTTATCAATCCAAAATTATATGATTAATTTTTTTTAATAACTCTTCAATCCTATCAGAACGAGGTGCTCTACACATGATTGCCCAATTGCCCTCCATAGTACTGTCATCCACAATTAATCTTCTCTTAACATATTCTCTCATTTTTTTCCTACTAAAATCGATTTCAAACGAAATTGAAGATATTTGTCTATTTTGGGTCATATTCTTACTTACAATAGACATCAACATCACTTTTCTTGCCACAGACTTATCATTAGTTCGAGAGTGTTTTCCTATGTTTCTCAAACCTTGTTTAACATTTTCAATTAGATTAGTTTGCATGTTAAAAAATCTTCTCTTTTTTTATGTTGTGTCTACATCTAACAATTTCAATGCCTCTTGCAACTTCTTTTGTTTAAGAAAAAGTGAAGGCAACTGAGCTTGTTCAAGTGTTTCAGTGTTATCAAATTGAGTCATAATTTCTCTTATCTTCTTATTCATTGACCTTTTCTTAGACAAACTTAATGATTGAACACTAGTTGCAAGTTTTCTCAATTTATCCACATCCATTTTAAGTAAATGATCTAAATTCTTATGAGAAATATTATTCTTTATAGATTGGGCAATATTTAAGATTTCATCCATACCAATTCCTGTACCTGATCTCGACCCTTCTCTGACTTATGTTACTAGAATTTCTACAAGGACTGATCTTGAGCCTTCTCCAACATCCATTGTTTGAGATTCTGCAGGGAAAGATTTTGACTCTTCTCCGACTTTTTTTATTTGAACCTCTGTAGGGAGCGATCTTGAGCCTTCTTCAACATTCATTGTTTGAGATTCCATAGGGAGTGTTCCTGAACCCTCTCCCATATGCACTACTTCTACTTTTGTTGAGCCTTCTTCAACATTTCCTTCACCTTGTTTAATTCGATGATAACGTGTTGCAGTCTTCTGAATATTTCTTTGTTCTACTTCATCAGATCTTTTCCTTGCATATTTTTTTTTCCTTCCTCTCTTGTTTCCCATTATAAAATCAAAAAAAAAAAAAAATTATCCCTTGCCTCAAGATAAATTTTGCGCAATAACCAGATAAAAAAATCACTGTATGAATTTGTCTGTCGCTGTCAGTACTTTTAAATTGTTTCAGAGAAATCAATAGAATGTAGTTGTTTGCAACAAGGCATAGATATTCATCATTATATGACTAAAATCTGTAAGTCACATTCTTTACAAGTGGCAAAGCACCAAATCCTTCTTAAGCCATCATTGAATCACAAACAAATAACCTGGTATGAATACTAGAATGTTTGTCAGGTAAAAAATAAATTTTTCTTTCTTATAAAATATATAATTGTTTTGTCTCTTTAATTTTTTTGTTCTTATTGTAGGACTAGAAAAATGGGTTAAATGCATAACATACTATGATAAATCACAAAACCCAATCAACATACATTAGCACCCACTAGTCTACCATGAAAGCTAAACTAATCAAAAGAAGCAAACACAAGGTTAGAAACCCCCTCTTTCATTTGTAGCTCCCATGTCCTTCTTTCTTCTACAAATGATGTAGCTCCAAAGTTTCCTAAAATGCAAATTTTGAGTGTTTTGAGTGATTTAGAGTGTTTCCTAAGGTCTTGGGATGCAATGCAAGGTGTGGAAGTTCAAATTAGGGTTTTGGAACCTAGAATGAAACACCTAATTACCAAGTGCACCCTAAAACTACCAAGTGCACCCTAAAACTACCAACTGCGCCCATGAAGTGTGCAGTTGGTAAAACAGGGTTGCAGTTGATAAAAGATGTCAAAACTTGATAATTAAGATGTGGGTATGCAAGATATGAGTGTTTTTTATATTTTTAAGTGTTTAGGGATGTTATGCAATGTGAGGAAATGTTAAATGACCTAGGGTTTTGATATGCAAAGTGCAAATGTCCTAGGGATGTTATGCAAGTGCAAATGCAAGGTGTCATTTTGAAGGTATGCAAGATGAAGATTATGATGTGCAAAATGAAGGTTAGGGTTATGTTTTGGACTTGGTAAGGATGGTAAAGGTAGGTGTACACAAAGTGGACTATGCAAGGGATGGTTTCCTATGGTTGATAATGACGTTTAGGCTATGCAAAATGAGGATAGGTGATCAAGAAGACAAGTTGGTTGATGGACAATTTGATAGGGTTTGATAGTGAAAATGATGCTAGGGTTTGAAAAATGCAATATGAGGGTGATATACCACTAGGGTAAGTCAAAAATGACATTTAGGAATATGATTATGCTAATGATAGCTCGGTATACATAAGGTTTTTTGAACTTGGGTGAAATCTTTACAAGGTATTAACCTAAGAGTTTAACTTTATGACAATAGACTTTGGATCTTGACCAAAAAAATGACAAAAAAAGAAAAGATCAAAATGAAAAAACCAAATCTACCTTGACATAGGTAGCAGTTGGGAAGCTGGGCTAAAACTAAGGCAATTCTAAGAGCTATGTTTTCCAGATTTTTTGTTGAAAAATGGGTCAAACTTTACTAGTGCCTCTACAAAGATATCTGTAAAGGTGCAAATGTCGAAACCTTAGCATTAACCTTTTGAGTCACCTATGGAGGTACACCAAAAAAATAAACATAATTCAACTTACAATTTAGGAGATCTAGGTACCCGAAGTTAGCCTAAGCGACTACTAGGTCTCTTTCCCAAATTGGTGTCGTTGTTGGTGAATGTATTGATAGGCTCCACGAAAGGACTAAGATTTTTTTGGCCTAGTCATTTGCATTGTTTTTAATGTCAATAAAAATAGCTTTTCACCTTTCTAACAAAATAAAAGTTTATCGTTTAAATGCATTATTCATCTTCTTCTATTTTAAAATATATTATTTAATATATATTTAACCAAAAAAAAGGTATCTATGTAAATATGTATATGTATCATTATTACTATTTAATATAATTATACCTAATATATTTAATGTATTATTAATTTTTACTTGAAAATAATAAATAAAATATATTACTCTTATAATACATCTAAAATAAAATGTTTCTTTTATAATATATTTTTTCTTATTCAAACATTAATATTTTCTTATTATGTTGATATTCACTCAAAAGGAGATTTAAATTTGAAATATTAGTAATATAAAAATGTTGTAAAAGCTTCAAAAATAATTGAAATTCTTAAATATAAATTTATTCAATTAAATAGGTTGCATTAATTCTTATGTTTATAATAATTTAATGAAAAAATAATTTACAATTAAAATGTATACTTATTAATTATATTATAATGAATGTAAATATTTACAATAGTTATATATAGATCACTACTCCAAATGATAATTAAAAGATAATATAGATAAAAAAATGTCATCTAACAAACTTAAACTCGTAATATTAAATGATTCATAATAACATATTTTTTAATTTAAATATATAATTATTTAATATGTTATAATTGACATAAAGAAAAAATAATAATGAGAGAGAGAGAGAGAGAGAGAGAGAGAGAGAGAGAGAGAGAGATGTGGTTTGGTAGGGTGGGGGGTGGAAAGGAGATAGAAATAGAGAATATGCAAAGGGAAGAGAAAGAGAGAGTAAGGGATTGAGAAGAAGAGGGATATGGAGATGAAAGGAAGAGATAAATTTAAAGATAGTGAGAATGAAATATATGACTAAGAGAAGGTAGAGAGGGAGATATAGGGATAGAGACAGATAAAGGGAGAGATGGAGAAGAAATATGGATATAGAGGAGAGCTATATGTAGAGAAGAAAAGGGATAGGTGATGAGAGAAGTGAAAGGGGTAGACAAAGATGGAGGGATGAATATAAAAATGAGACACAAGTAAATAGTGTTTGTGTGTGTGTGGGAGAGGGAGAGAGCAATGAGGGAGAGACACATTCAAGGAGATAATTCGAAATGAATGCTCAAAATGATGTGTAGGACATCCGAAATTATGGTTAAAGTGGTCAAGATGAGGGTTGGGTATGCAAAGATGCAAGATGGAAGATGCAAAGTGATGATTTTTGAGGTGAAATGCAAAGGATGCAAGCTTAAATGCTAATGATTGCAATTTGAATATGAGGGATACTAAAAAGGTGCAATATGAAGTGTATATGATGCAAGTATGAGACTCAAACTATGAATAATGCAAGTGGATTCTATGCAAGAGTGAAATCTATGTTTTGCCAAGCACATTTAGGAGCACAAGTTGCCATGTTTTCTAAGCTTTGAATGTATTGAACCAAAGTTTGTGATGTTTTGACAATTTTTGATATTTTGACATGGTTTTGCAAGTTTCCAAGGTGTAAATTTGAATGTTGGCTTTTATCTTGATTATGTTTTACACACACACAAGACACATTAAGATAGGAATAGCTATTGCTAAAAGTGAACAGTCACACCACAACCTAGGCTTTAGGGCTGTATCCACTAAATTCCTACTTGAACCAAAGTTTAGCCGCACTTATCCATAGTGGACAACTTAGGACCTTGGCACCATAGGCTCCCCCTTACAATGCACTCACTTCTTGGGGCTACCAAGATTCACTTCCCAAGGGGCATGACTTCTCAAGGGACTGTTGTCTTTACTAAGGATCGCGAGAATGTATGATGTTTTCACAGGCATGGGTGACCCCTTGAGCCAGTGGATAGAAAGGATTTTGGCCACTAAAACATGGTTTTTAGTAAGGGCATCTCGTTCAGCAAGTGAGTGATAAACTTCCTCAGAAGGTCTCCCAGCCCCAAGAACTGGGGTTTGATGCACCACAAGGGTACTGGAGGAGAGCTATCACTCAGCAATACTGTCGACACAGCTTCCACCGTAATCGAGTTTTATATAGCAGCTGGAATGTTGACCTGGCTTTTGGCCTGTTATCGCTCTGAGGTCATCCCCTGGCATACCCAATATCGAGTATCTTGGTCCAAGGCAGGCCTCCTATAGAAGTTACATGGATTTCTCTTACAACCAAGATCCACGAATGGCGAGGGGAGAGGATACATCCAATGCAACTCCTAGGGATTTAAACACTGTAAACACACTAGACAGAAAATAAAAAGTTCATTTTAAGCACCAAATGAACTGTTATTTAATCTAATAAATCCACACACATGGTTTTGACAAACACACAATGTCTTCGACAACGTCCTGCAAAGAAAACATTAGTAGTTTGTTATGATCATATCTTCATCCCACAATTGCCACATGCTGCAAGGAGACCATTAGTAACACAAAATCATCTAATCTATGTTCTAGAAGGAAATGAAAACCTTAGATTATTTCTTTATAGAAATTGAGAATTCATAGAGTTATGGCACATTTATTTTTATTGAATGAATTTGATTTGAAAATAAAATTAAATACTTTTCATTAATTCAAGTTGTGAATGAAGATAGGAAATATTGATGAAAGCGTTAATGAATATAGGAAGAACATTAATTTGCAAATATTGAGAAATCTCTCACCTGCCTTCGATGTATCTGTGAACAAAATTCGTGGCAAAGACAGGCCTACAATGCACTATCAGGTTGATACCAAATACGAAGATTGGTGAAATAAAATGACGTCTATGATTAAAATTTGCACTCAATGATTGAAATGCGAGATGTGGCACTGGTTTTTGTTTTGCGGATAGAATGATGTTTTGCAGATAGAATGATAGACGCAGGTCCCATGTCTGGTAATTTTTTTGTTTTTTTGACTATTCGCACGAATACAAAAAATTAGACATGTTTGCGTGAACATGGCCAATTAATTTCTCGGCCGTCGTAAAATTTCAATGTGCATGTTTTCCTGAACATATGTTCATGCAAACATGCTTTATATGTTTGCGCGAACATGCTTTATATGTTCGCACGAACACCATGTTCGGGTGAACGCACAAAAATAAGAAAATTTCAACCCATTTTTCATTAAAAAATTTTTTTGCTCTTTTGACTCCCATAATTGTAGGAGAATGATCTTCTGTTGTAAAATAAAAAATGTCAAAATGTGTTGCTCGGAGCAAGCTTTCCAACGACTATAATTTCAATACATATTTTAGTCATTAAGACTTTCAAATATGAGTTTAACTCATTATAGGTTCATTATCAATTCATTACTGATTGAACATCAACTAACTTCGACACCTCAGGAAAATTAGTAAATTAGGTCAATTTTTTTTTGAAAAATATGTAGGCACTAGCTTATTGAGATACCTTACTATTCAAAAAAAAAATTAGGTTTATGATAAATTGACTTCAAATTATCTATGTCAAATGGAACGTATGTTTGAATTACAATTCATGTCACTTCAAAACTTCATAAACTATACAATATTCAACAAAAATAAATCAAACCAAATGAAGACACTAGATATTGATGTTAAAAATCCAACGCCAAAAGAATTACTTCATTATCATTTCTAGAAAAAAAGTTATGTGTGCCAAACAGACTGTCACTCTTTAAAATATTGAATTTTATTATGTATCACTTTTCGAAGGAGATAAAAAAAATTGAGATAAATAATTTTTTTTTTAGATTAAAAAATATAGTTACAAAGTAGGAACAAAGTACTCAAAATCACTAGTTTATGTCATCTTGAAATTATTTATAGTTTTGGAGATATAGTCACTTAAACGTGATGTTTGTTGCAAAAATATTGATTTTAGTGTCAAAATTTGTCAAAAAGTGGAACCCATTATTGTGGGATCACCCTATAGCCATAACCCAAAAGGCCTTATAGCTGGGCATATATGTTGTTTACTTGAAGAATCAATAAAGATAACTTGTTCTCTCTCCTTTGTGTTGTATTTGTGTTGTGTTTTCCGCTATGTTAACTCTCACAAGGTGGATTTGGATAGTTGGTGTGCCCTAGGCCCTAGTTATTCTTATCTCCTTGCATCAAGTGGTATCAAAGCTTGAGTTTTGTCCTTGTGAAGATTGGATCATGTAGAACCCTAATTTTATTTGGTTGTAGGGTGGCAGATCTATGGATTTGACCTATAACTTGCAGAGGGTTACGATCTTGCAGGAACCTGATTTGCAAAGATGGTTTTTGGTAGAAGAAATGACAATGATGCTATATTGGATCAATTGAGAAAAATTGTAGCTAGATTAGATGCTATATAGATAGCCTATAGGATAGGAGCACATCTTGATCATGTAAGTGATGATGAAGCAACAACACCAAACAATAATCTAGAACTTGAGGAAGATCAAGATGAGGAAAGATTATTGCGAGTGTTGTCTACGAAAAATTCAAAGCCTGTTGTAGAATTTGTTCCTTATGATGGAAAATTTGATACCAATGCTTTCTTGGATTGGATCTCAGATATGGAGAAGTTCTTTGAGTATGAAAACACTCTTGATAATAGAAAGGTGAAAATTTCAGTCACTAGGTTGAAAGGTCATGCATCACTATGATGGGAACATTTACAAACTAATAAACAAAGGAGATGAAAGGAGAAGATTAGAACTTGGCCAAAGATCATGAACAAGGTAAAGAACAAATTCCTTGTTATTGATTACCAAGTTAGCTTGTTGAGAAAGATGCAAAATTTGAGCTAAAAGGACATAACTGTGAAAGAGTATACTGAGGAATTTTATAGATTGGACATTAGATCTGGACATGTGGATGATGATGTTGAGAAAATTGCAAGGTGCATTAATGGATTGAGATCTAGAATTCAAGATAAAATAAGTTTTGTGAAGTTGAAAAGTGTGGAAGAAGCATACCAATATTCCTTGAAAGCTGAGGAGATCTTAGCAAAGAAGCATGAACAAAGACAAAGAGGTAGAGGTGGTAAATTCCAAAGAGGCATAGGTAGATCTTATGGTGAAGGTGGTGGATCTGAAAGTTTTGTACAAGATAAAGAAAAATTTTAATGGAAGAATGATGACAAAGACAAGACCAAGTGGAAAGGTGGTAGCTCATATTGAAGAGGTAGTAAATCTTACCGAGGAAGAGGAAATTCTTATCCTAGAGGTGGTATTTGTGGTAATTGTTTCAAATGTGGTAAAGAAGGGCATAGATATTTTGAATGTAGATCTTCTAAAAGTGGGCAGAATAATAGAAATATTTTGATTAAGGAGGACATTGAGAGTTCACCAAGTGGACAGGACGCTAGAGAAAATTTGATGGTGAGAAGAACCTTGTGTAATATGGGAAGTGATGAGGAACCTATTTTAATGAGAAGTCTTTTCTAGACAAGATCTAAGATGGCTAGAAAATGCTACAAAGTGATTATTGATAGTGGAATTTCTACAAATTTGGCATCAGAAGAGTTGGTTACAAATTTTCAATTGCAGATGCTAAAGCATCCTAAACCCAATCATGTTTCATGGATCAAAGATGAGCATAAGATATTGGTAAGTGAGCAATGCCTTGTGAAGTTCAAAATTGGACATTACTTTGATGAAGTTTTGTGTGATATTATGCCCATGGATTTTTGTCATATTTTGTTGGGTAGACCTTGGCAATATGATAGATATGTTTTGCATGATAGAAGATTGAATCAATATATACTTTGGGTAAATGGAAAGAAACAAATATTGTTGCCTTTGATTGAAAGTCCAGATGAGGTATGTCGTACTGCAATAAAAGCTTGCATGGTTAATAGAAAACAATTTGAAAAGGAAGTAAAGGAGAATCAAGTTTGTTTTGCTATAATTCCTAGAGGACCAAGTTGTGTGCCAACAAGTAGTGTTAGCCGAGCACCAGTCAGTGGTGGCCAAGTGATAGCAGAAACTAATGGAAGTTGAGTACAAGAAGAAATTGAAAATTTGCTAAAGGAATATAAGGATATTGTTGCTTAGGATATTCTTGATGATTTATCTCCAATAAGAAGAATAATTCTTTGTATGGATCTAATTCTTGGAGCTAGTTTTTTGAACAAAGCACCATATAGATTGACAACTACAAAGAATAAAGAACTTAACAGAAAAGTGCATGAATTGTAGCAAAAAGGTTTGATCAGAGAAATTTTGAGTCCATGTTTTGTACCCACTATATTAGCACCTAAAAAGAATGGATAATGGATAATGTGTATTGATTCTAGAGCTATTAACAAGATAACAGTGAAATATAGGTTTCTTATGCCGAGGATGGATGACATAATGGATTGTTTGAGTGGAGAAAATTATTTTACCAAGATTGATCTAAAGAGTGGCTATCATCAGATAAGAATAAAAGAAGGTGATGAATGGAAGACTACTTTCAAGACAGAAGATGGTTTGTATGAATGATTGGTTATGCCTTTTGGTTTTACCAATGCACCGAGTACTTTCATGAGGTTAATGAATGAAATTCTTAAAAGATTTTTGGGTAAGTTTGTGATTGGTTATTTAGATGATATTATGATACTCAGTAAGACTAAGGAAGAACATCTTGAGCATGTTAGACAAGTATTGCAGAGGTTGAAAGAAGAAAAGTTGTTAATTAATTTGAAGAAGTGTTCTTTTATGCAAGAGGAGATTGTGTTTTTGGGATTTGTGATTTTGGCTGATGGTTTAAGGATGGATCCATAAAAGGTTAAAGAAATTTGGAGTGGCCTACACCTAAGAATGTGGGTGAGGTAAGATCATTTCATGTTTGGCTAGTTTTTACAGAAAGTTTATAAAGAATTTCAGTGTTGTTTGTAATGCTATGATTGAGATAAAGGTGGGAGTTAAAAAGGAATTCAAGTGGACACATGGAGCTTATAAGAGTTTTTAGACTTTGAAACAAAAGGTTTTTGAATTACCTATATTGGCTTTCCTAATTTCAACAAGGTATTTCAAGTTGAAAGTGATGCAAGTGGTAATGCAATAGGAACTATATTAAGTCAAGAAGGTAAGCCTATCGCTTTCTTTATTGAAAATTTGAATGATGCTAAAAAGAAGTATTCTGTGTATGATTAATAATTTTATGCTATTTTTCAAGCATTGAAGAAGTGGAGACATTATTTGATTCCTAAGGAGTTTGTGTTGTATACTAATCATAAAGCACTACAATACTTGGGAAGTCAATTTAAATTGAATTAGAGACATATGAAGTGGGTTAAGTACTTGCAGAGTTTCACATTTGTTATTAAGCATAAGAGTGGAGTTACTAGTAGAGTTACTAATGCATTGAGTAGAATAAATTCTTTGTTGACTAAAATGAAGGTTAAAGTTCTTGGTTTTGATGAAATGCAAGAGTTGTATGATGTTTATCCTGATTTTTCTGAGGCATGGAGAGAGTGTAGAGCACCAAATTTGATAGATCACATAAGTAAGTGTGATGATTATTTCATTCAAGAAGGTATGTTGTTCAAAGGTATTCAGTTGTGTATTCCTAGAAGTTCTATGAGGTTGAATCTGATTAAGGAAAAGCATAGTGGTGGATTAGCTGGACATTTTGGAATTGATAAGACATTGAGTTTGCTGAAAGAGAAGTATTATTGGCCACAAATGTATAATGATGTTCACAAATTTGTAAAGAGTTGTGGAGTTTGTCAAGTTGCAAAAGGAGTAAGTCAAAATACTAGTTTTTATACACCTATTACTATTCCTAAGAAACCTTGGAGTGATATCAGTATCGATTTTATTCTTGAATTGCCTAAGAAAGTGAAGGGGTATGATTCCATATTTGTTGTAGTGGATAGATTTTCTAAGATGGCTCATTTCATATTGTTGGTCTAATTTTTTACAGTATAGAAAAATTCTAAAAATTTGGATGAAAAATCATTTGTCTTTGAATTAAGAAAATTAGGGTTTTCATTCCTCATATTTTTCAAATTTTTAGGTTACCCTAGTCATGCCCTGTTTCATGTGTTGTCTTTTCCTTTTAAATTCTCAAGGTTTGTCTCTCAGCTCAACCATTAAAATACCCTAAGTGTGAAAAACCCTAGGTCTCTTTTTAAATTTTCAAAAGGATTTTTAGAGTGCTTAAAATTTTCCCCTTACAATCTTATGTTGTAGGGTTGAGCGGGGGAGCACAAAGGGTTTGAAATGAAGATGTTATATTGTTTTACGGGGATATAAGTAAATAGTTGAACCAAAGGGTAGAGAGGCATTGAGTTATGATTTACGCATATACGTTTCAATGGATAGTGTAAGGGTGTAATACCCCAGCATGGCATAAAGCTGGATCTAAAAGAGTGCATGAAAGGTTTTATAGTTCTACGGGTAAAAGGATTCCATAAGAATGAAACTAAAGTTCAAATATGATTATGTGCATACATTTTTTAGCTCGCAAACAACTGTAAAGCCCTATTTTAGTTGTAAAAGTGTTGAGTGGGACTTGTTGAATTGTCAGATGGGCCCTGGTGCAAGTGAATCAGATGAAGACATGACATCCACATCAGATGGGCCCAGCCCGCATGGCATACAACTTAAGGTATGAATTTTGCATGTGCACAAAATTAATGGAAATGTTATTTTTAATTTTCTAAGATCAAATATAGGTCATTGATTCTTGAAAAAAGCAATTTTGTCATTACGCCATTACGCTTGCAAGCTAAGCTTGTGAACGAAGAGCCTTTTTATTCTTTCTTTGTGGTTATGATTTGAGTTTCAGCGTATAAGCGTAAAATGGTAGATAAAGGAGATTAAGAGAAGGCTTTACGCTTCTACAAGAAAGGGTAAACATAAGAGTAGGATATCATCTGAGAAGGCTCTTCGAGCTTATGAGGTCAAGGCAATTCATAAGGGCATAAAGGATAAATAAAAAGGGTAAAAGGAAAGCCTTAGCAAGGGTTTTATGCTCATACGAGGAATAGTTGAATAGTGAGATCAAAGGTGTCAGTAAAAAGGCTTTCGATGTTGTGGTGTAAAGGGTTGTGTATAGGTGTAAAAGGTGAAGAAGGCTAAGATAAGGGTTTTACACTTATATGAAAAAAATCTAAATTGTAAAAATGGAAGTATCAAGTGAAAAGGTTTGAGATCATATGGGGTAAAGGGCATCATAAGAATGTAAAAGGGATTTTCAATACAGTGCCAAGACATCATTACACTCTTACGATTAGGGTATGTTGAAGCATCTCTAAGTGAATGTAGAGATCCATCAAGGACATTTTTGGTGTTATGAAGATTGAAGGCTTGACTCAGCATAAGAATAGGAGACCATAATTTGAAAGAAAGCAGCTGATGTGTCATGCTAGGTAAGCAGGAAAGAAAAAATCACCATATCCAAGTAAAATAGTGCTTTGAAAAGTACATCAAAATCAAATTTCGCAGCTGATATACCTTGATGACAACTTGCATGAATGGTTTTAAAGCTCGTGCATGCTAAATTTATTGAAAAAGATGGTAAATGCATGATTAAAACATCAAAGGTTTAATAAAATAATAGAATATTTGCCACTTTGAAGAATTCATTTTCTTTTCCATTCTGAAACCTACTAGTTGCAAAGTTTTGTGTATCTTGTGTAAAGAGTCACAAGCATATTTATAGAGAAAATGGTAGACAAAGAAGTTGAAGAGATGCATGAAGAAGAAGTCAAAGTCAAAGACGAGGGTGACAATGTTGTAGAGGTCACACCTGAAGGAAAAATGAAAAAATCTGCTGTTAAGACTAAGAAGAAGACAAGGATTAGGAAACCAAATAAGCATGCTAAGGATTGGCTGAAAATTCTCCCAGGATCATCGAATACAATTTTTGCAAATGACCATGTTTTCTGAGACCCATATGTTTTTGTTTGAGATGCTAAATGCCCTAGAGTGACTGGTTATGATCTTTTTATGTACTTTTATCAAAATAGAATAGAAAAATGTGCCAATGTGTAACCCATGGAACAGAAACATGGCAAAATTGATATTTCTAGAAGTATTCATTGATGTTGATTTGTTGAAGGCCCTAATGAATTCCTACAATTCAATAACTTGGACATTCCATAGGCATAATGGGAATGTATTATGCACATTGGATAGAACTTCTTTTGTTGAGGCCTTTGGATTAATGGGACAAATGGATGTACCTATTGACATTGCAGATTTGTAGGGAAAGTTTGACAAGAATAAAATCTACTTTGTGAACAATGTTATGCTACCACATATTCATTACAGAGTAAAAAAGGTAGGGTTACTTCCAAAAAAGGTGGAGATTTTCTACCTTTGATTAGGTTTAAGAATTATTTCAAAAACATGGTGTGTGGGTTGCACAAAGTGATGGGAAGTGATGGTGCAGAGGATTGTGTGTATGGTTCTCTTTTTCTGATGGCATGTGATATATAAGAGCCTTTCTACCATAAGGAGTATGATTATGTGACCTTCATCATTGACAGTATGCACATGTAGATTTGTGATGCAAAGAAGGGAGGGATGAAAGACTTTAAGTTCCACCATTATTCACTGCTAATGCACCTTATCCTATATAACAACATTGGATACATCAGCGAGGACTTCATTGATCAAAATTTTGGTAAATTTGGTGAGTTACCTGTGCAACTCTAGACTCGTATTTGGCATAAGGATTTCTATTATTCAAATGCCCTTGAGTTCTTTAATTTGTTTAGTTCTGCTATTATGAGGATGGTAGTCCATACCTTTTTTAGAGCACCAAATGTTTTAAGACCTTTGCTTAGCCCTACTCTCCTAGATGAGAAAAATAGGATAGATCATAATTGGGGGGACATCTTTTTGTTTAAGGAGTGCACATTGATTAGGGTATATGCATGTCCATAGCCTCCTCATATTTTACCCAAATATTTACCCCCCAGATTGGCCATTATTGAATTCTTTTGGCAATTTCTTTTAATGAATAAGGAAATGATCCCTCCTACCCTACACAAGCCTGCATTTTTTTGTAGAACTTTTAAAAGAGGGGATTTTGAAATTGGGAAAAATGCATATGAGGAATTGAGTGAGTATTTGAGCCAATATAAATTTTCTACTAGGCCATATAGGATGTATGATCTTGAAATTTATATTACCAATGAGGTCAAGGCCATTAGGGGATATGTCCTACCTCCAAGAAAACCTATTCTTGTCGAGGATTTAATTGCAAATACAATAGCAATAGGGGAGTTTGATGAGCTACTTGAAAAGTATGGTGAAATTAGGAAGGTGGAAGAGGCTTTGAAGATAACAAATCTTGATTTTAAGGCTTTTTACACAGAAGTGCCCTATCCTAGAATTTAAAGAAAATGGTGGAGAATTTTGACTACATTATGTCCCAAATGCCACATGAACCAAAAGGAGAAGAGGCCACTATAAATAAGGAGTCACCTAAACCAGATGTGCAGCTAGAGGTTGAGTTAGAAGAACAACCATCAACCTCAGCATGGGTCCCTAAGGGAAATAAAAGACAAAAAACAATGCATATCCTAGAGAAGGTAGTGAGTAGAGCTTTGCAAGTAATCTCAGGAAATGATGAGTATTTTTCTAAAATTAAGAAAAATTATCTATATCAAAGAGCTACTAAAGTAGGAAAGGCTTCTACTAATTTACAAATTGCAACTTCAAGATTGGATGACAGGCTCATCCAATCTAAAAAATTCATGGAGGATGATGATTTTATTAAATCATCAGAGTTTAAAATTTTCTTGTATAAAATAAAGCAAAATGAGCTCACTTTGAGCCTTATGCAAGGAGAAGACCTTGAGAAGAATAAAGAACTGGTGGACAAACTGCTTGCATATGACCCTGAGACTGAAATAATGACCCCTGTTGAGGCTAGGGAGTTAGTATGCAGGAGTGGTATGATTTTGATACCTAATTGGAATATCGAGAGAGCTTTTTTCCTTGATCAAATGAGAAGATAGAACAAAGCTATTATGTATAAGGCTAGTGGTATTGAGGGATTGAAGAGGGGGTCAGGTTTTAATGTAGATACAAAAACCCTAGCAGTTTGGAGTATTGCCCCTAATACAAAGAAGCCAAAAATATGGATATACAAGAAATTTCCCAAGGTAATATGATTTCTTGGACATTGGACAATATTTCTAGAAGAGAAATTTCTAGCCTAGTCAAACATTTTGCACTCATGAATGAGGCCAAAGTTGAGAAAATTGAAGATAGGTTAGCTGCTATATACAATGAAAGTATAGATGTCTGGAAGTTGTATGAGGAGGAGCTTAAAGTAAAGCATGTACAAAAGCAAAAGATAGAAGAGTTGGAGGGGAAGATACTGAATTTAGAAGCAGAAATAGTATCCCTCAATGAACAACTCAAGGCAGCTTTAGAAGTAGAACATGCACCAAGGCAGGAAATAGAAGGAAGGCACACTGTAGAAGTAGAGGCCCAAATAGAGGAGATATCTATAGGGATAATAGTGCCAGTGCATGTGGTTAGTATAGAGATAGGAGCTTCCTTGTCTAACAATGCCACCAAGAAAAATGCTTTAATAAATGTATTAAATCATAGAATAAGCACTCTGAAAAGAATATCTCAAGATGCATATAATGCATTTATCAATCGACAATCTGCAAAATAGGTATGCAAGGATTCAATTGAATGGCTTGAGCCTATTTTTCAACAATGGGGTCCATATATGCAATTCTTTGACAGGTTGATACCCTTGTTAGCCAAGAAGCCAAATCTCCCAGATAAAGTTATTACCGTAAAGGAAGGTATGGATAAAGTGAAAGACTTATTGCAAATTTTCACAGGGAAGCTGGCAATAATTCAAAGCAAAATGAAAGTGCTGACAAATGGTTTTTATTCTTTAATTCTTTCTATTACGAATTTTGATGAAAAAATGAAGGATTTCAATGAATGGTCTAATTCTTTTGACCATATAGTAGACTTTCCATAGGTGGCATCCATTTTTCAGAATGATATTGATGAGTATGTTTTTAATGAACTAATTGATACCCTATTCAAAGTTGAAACTAAAATGAATAGGTTTGCCATAAAAGGAAAGGTAATTACTGATGCTAGGTGGTAGAAAACTATTGATGAACTAACAATAGTTAAGGAATGTGAATGACCAACCAAAAGAGAAGTATTTGTCTAGGAAGTGATCACAAAAATCAAAGCTATACCAATAGGGAGTAGTTAAAGAAAAAGACAAAATTAAAGATCTTATGCTCCAACTGTCATCTGCAACTATTTTTTGTTTCTTTTTGAATGAAGGTGTCCAAATATTTTTGTAAAAGGTTGATGTACTCATTTTTGTAAAAGGACACCTGTCGATCACATTTTCTCTTCGCTTGTTGCAACTCATGCCTATAGAAATGAGTTTTCAAGGCAATGTGAAGGTCTGAATTTTGTATAATTTTTAGTCTTTTGAGAGAGTACAGTCGGTCCAATAAGGTGTAGTTGTTTTGAGTTTATTTCCAATTGTACTTTCTAATGATATATTGAAATGATAGAATCAACAATGTATTATGGGCTTTCCATTCTATTGGTCATTGTATTAGTCATCTAAAGGGATAATACAAAAGGGTATTTGCACTATATCTATGTCATCAATTTCTATCTCCATTTTATGGGTTTATCTACTTTGAAGTCATTTAAATAAGGTTTAAATTGGCTGAATGCAATCTGGATGGATTGTATACTGATTTCATTGTAGCTTTTAATTCAAGGAATTATAGAAATGCTTCAGTGAATCGGTAGGTTTTATGAATTTATGAGAGGGATATTTCATAAGAATGGGAATGGGTTATTACAATTGATTAATTCATTTACAAGTTATTTGAATTAGATCTCCCGCCAATAGTCAATTTTCTGCCCAATGGATAAAGCACTGGCCACATAAGTCAGAAGTAAACAAGGATGAATTGTGCTACTGCATATCAAACCAATTATAAAATTAAAATCATTTTTCATTCCATTTTGTTCAAAGTTATAAATGCTGGTCACTACTCATTTATATCTATTCTCTGAATCTTAGGTAGCTACTATTTCCAGGAATATTTGTAAATCCTAGGAGAATTATGACCAAATCTACTAATAAGGGATGCATACAAGTTTGAGAACATTAAAGGAAGTGAAGTAAATTGCTCACGTGTTAGTGGGTAATAGATGAGAATCAGAATGAAACTAAAAGAATCTCTACACAACTATTTGCATTAGAATCATCCCTAGGTATACCCGCCTTGGTTTAGCAGAGCCAAAAGAGTAGTAAATCATCCTTTGGTTTTGTTGAAGTTGGGTCATAGTAGTTTATTCATGTAATTTCTATTAGGAATTGGCTAATCCTTAGATTGTATGAGTATTTTCACTATGATATTGAGCATTTCATTGTTTAGTAGTTTGAAACACCAACACATACCATGTAAGAAAACATCAAAGGTAGAGCATATTGATGAACTTTTCTTTAAAGATATTGTAAGATTGCATGGATTACCAAGAAGTATTATTTTTGACAGAGACAATAAGTTTTTTGTTTATTTTTGGAAGACTTTGTGGAAGAAGATGGGTACTAAATTAAATTTTAGTTCTACATTTCGTCCGCAAACTAATGGATAGAAAAATATTATGAATAGAAGCTTAGGTAATTTGCTAAAATGTTTAGTTGGAGACAAGCCAAGTAATTGGGAGATGCTATTAGCACAAGCTGAGTTTGCATATAATAATTTTGTGAATAGGAGTATAGGAAAGACACCTTTTGAGATTATTACTAGAATGTAGCCTAGAGGAGTATCAAATTTGAGGAATGTTGTTGGTGAAGACAAGAGAAGTGTTGTAGGGTAAGAATTTGTTGATTTCATGGAGGCTTTGTATAATGAAGTGAAGTTGAGGTTGGAACAAAGTAATCAGAAATATAAAGAGAATGTTAATAAGTCTAGAAGACATCATGATTTTGAAGTTGGTGATGAGGTGATGGTTCATTTGAAGAAAGGAATATTTCCAGTTGGAACATAGAGTAAGCTAAAGATGAAGAAGTTTGGACCTTGTAAGATCTTGAAGAAGTTTAATAGTGGTAATGCTTATGAAGTTGAGTTACTTGATGACATGGATATATCTCCTATGCTAGTGACTATAGTCTTCTTAGTTGCTACCTAGTTCCTTTGGTTGTTGAGTGAACACTTTGGATGCTAAGTCATTCTTAGTTGCTACCAAGTTCCTTTGGTTACCGAATGAATTCTTTAAATGTCGAGTGAATCCTTTGGTTGCTGAGTGCATTTGGTTGTCGAGTGATTTCCTTTGGTTTTTGAGCATTGGAGGATGTCAAGTTCATAGTTATTGCCGAGTGATTCCTTTGGATGTCGAGCTCATGTAGATGTTGAGTGCCAATTTTTATTTGTTGAGTTGTTTGTATCTAGTTCCAATTTGGGCCAACTCTGCTTGTACTTAATTTTTGTTAGGTAGCTAATATTTGTAAAGAGCTAACTTGTGGCCTTTCTATGTTTTAGAATCTTTTGTAAGCCATTTTGGCAAGTATTTAAGGAAATCTAAGGTTAGGTTTTAGGCAATGAGAGAGGAATAAGTAGACAAAGGCTAGAGGTGAGATCGTGAATAGAATATATGCACTTGGAAGTGAGAATTTGAAGATTTTAATTTTTTTGGGTCATAACCTAGAAGGCCTTATAGCTGGGCATGTATGTTGTTTACTTGAAGAATCAATAAAGATATCCTATTCTCTCTCCTTGGTGTTGTATTTGTGTTGTATTTTTTGTTGTAATAACTCTCACAGGGTGGATTTGGATAGCTGGGTGTGCCCTAGGCCCTGGTTATTCTTATCTCCTTGCATCATTTTCCTTCACCTTGGAGGGTTTTTGGGTAACCAAAATATTTGTGTTATGTGTTTACATTTTTGTGTTGATGGATGTGATGCATAGATGGTTAGATTTATTTTAGTTCATGATTATATGGTATATGATCTAAGATATGAGATGGATTAGGAGTGAATTTAGTTTTTTTTTTTTTTTTTTTTTTAAGGAGTGAGAAATTTTATAGATCTTGATTCACACCCCCCCTCCTAGTATCTTTCTTCCCAATAAAGACTTCCAATATTTCCAAGAATAGGAAAATACCTAAGTTTGATGTTCCTACATTAGCTAGAAATCTTTACCTAAATAAATCAATAGATTGGATAAATGAATTAAAATAATATTTTGATTATGAAGATATTGAGGATCTTGATAGGATTAAATTTTTGAAAGCCAAACTAAAGGGTATAGTGGCAGAAGATCTAATTGGAGAAAAATAGAGGAGGAAATGCTAAAATCACAAGATGCAATCGAATGGTGGATAAATTGAAGTGATAATTCATTCCCATTGATTATGATCTTGATCTGCTAAAGAAAATACAAGGTTTGAAGAAAGTGAGAAGATCCATTGAGGTTTATACATAATAGTTCTACTGAATTCCCATCAGAATAGGTCATGTTGAAGCTAAAAAGCATAAAATTTTTTATTATCTTAATGGGTTAAGGCTAACCATTCAAGAGGAGTTAAGTCTAGTTCAAATTAATAGTATTGAGGAGGCATACTAGTTTTCCCTAAGAGTAGAGGAGAAGTTGAAAAAAAAATTGAGAGCTAGAAAATTGGAAGAGGCCATGGTGGAAGATCTACTGGGTAGTCTTATGGAGACTAAAATGAAGAACAGAGGAAGAAAGATTAGGCTAGTAATAGGATTCAAAACCATATGGGAAACAAGTTCAATCATTATCATGATCAGCATAATAGAGATCAAAGAAGAAGAGAATGAGGTAAAGGATTTGGAAGAGGAGGTTTATTTAGATCCCATTTTCACTATAGAGAAGAAGGGCATAGGGCATTTGAATGTCCCCAGTTCAAAGGAAGGATAGATAGAAGAACCAAAGGCCAAGCTAGAGTTTCACGTGGATAAAGATGTCAAATCATCACATTATAAAGATAATAAAAGAGGATAAATTTTAGTGTTGGCATAAATGATTTACAAGTTGTTGATGGAATAAGAAAATCTATGTATTAAATGTTAGAAAGGTCAAGGTTACCATTGCACCAAGAGATTGACCTGTCAATGACCAATACAACCAATAGTCTTATAGAACCATAGGAGGTGGTTATGCCATGTTTAAAATCTCATGAGGTATGCTTTCCCACTTCCAAAAATCCCCCTCCTAGCATCACTTGTCATGGCCTACAAGATTTGAACCTGTGACCAAGCTCTAATACCAATTGTTAGAAAGGCACGAGTTGTCATTGCAACAAAAGATTGACCTATCAATTCCTAATATGACCAATAGTCTTATATAACCATAGGAGGTTTTTAATCTATGTTGTGAATCCTACAAGAGATGTTTTCCCACTACCAACATTGTATTATTCATTAGTTATACTATTTTTTATTGATTTCAAAAGGTTGACATATTACTTCATGTTCTTACTATATCTTTAGCAAGTCTATTGAGTGTAACATTAAGGAACCAAGGAGAAAATAAGGAAGGTAAATTATTAGGTAATAGCTAGAATGATCAATCAAAGTAGTCTTGAGTGTTGGATTATCTTATTACATTATCAAAGAATAAGGCTTATTAGTGAAGTTATGATTTTTTGGTGAAGTAGGAAAATCAAGTTAAGCTTTGAGGTTAAGTGATACAAGATTTTTTGAGAATATTTTACATGAGGAGATATATGTCTTTGTGATCATCATATCTAGGTTTAGGGTTTGTAAATCATAAAAAGGCTAATGAAAAGAGAAGAAGAGGGAGAAGAGAATGGAAATTGGAATTTGAATAGAGCTATCAAAGCATAGTAAGGAAGAAGTATGCTAAAGGAGAAAGGAGAATAATTAATGGTATGTTGTTATATTTACAAAATTCATTGGATCTAATATAGCAAGACAATGCAAATAAAATATCACTTTTATTTTTGTTTCTTTCTTACCTTTCTAGTAGCCTAAACCACTTAGAAGGGTTACCTTAATTGGTCTATTGTAAAACCTCTAACCAGGTGATATTCTTAGATTAGAGTTTTAAAATAATTTAACAAGGTTACTCCTAGAAGACTAATAATCCTAATAGATATAGAGTAAAATCTTGTAACAAGGTACAATAAATAGTGTTTTGTAACATTTAATCAAGTAAGCTCATAATAGAGCTTATTCCAAAAGAATACAATATTTGTGAGCATCATTATTAGATCATGGTTCTTAGAAAAATTAGGTATCCACGAGATAAATAATAGTGTTACTATTATGTTGATGATTATACTATTTATGTTCATTTAACCGATAACAACTCTACAGGTACAACTAAATCTTTTTGATTAAATTTTTGGAAGTAAAGAATAGGAACTTTAAATTTGGTGATTATAAATTCCCCCACCACTCGCCCTCCCCCCACCCATCTTAGTAACCAATCATATACTTACAATTGGTACTAGACCTTTGGTCCCTAAACTGGAAGATTAACTACATTGGGAAAAGATTTCAAGATGTATAGGAAGGAATCACCAAAGTTGAACAAGTATGAAGATGACTTTGGAATGTGGGAAACTATATGAAATCACATTTATCAAGACTTGGACATAATTTTGAGAACTTTCTTACCATAGAATATATAAAACCTTCTAGTCCACTTTATGATGCATAGAAGAAGAAGATTTGACTAGTGCTTTAAAGAACTCCAAGTACATTGATGTTTACGATCCATAGCTAACTAAATAGATGTGGGATAAACTATTACAAGTACATGGTTGAGATACAAATGTTATAGAAGCTTAAGTTGAAGGACTAAAAGGAAATTTGGATGCAATGAGAATGAAACAATTTCTTAGTGTGGGACAAAGAATCAAAGAAATTATTGTTGCAATCAAAGGAGCTAGAGGAAATATTGAAGAAAGTGAAGTTGTATGTAAGATATGCAATTAGAGTTTCTTCTATACAAGAACTAAAAACTATCAAAAAAGGTAATATTACCATTGATTTATTTATTGGTAGACTAATAGTATTTGAGCTAAGAAAATATAAAAATGGTCAACCAACTAGGAAAATTGCACTTCAAGGTTCAATAATTGAAGACACACATCAAAGAAGAAGATATGTAGATGATAGTGAATATGAAGGTCTAGCACCAAAACAAGAGCTAGAAGAATTGGAAGCCCATATTGAAAAAAGATTATCCAAAGGAAAAGGTATATACAAAGGAAAGAGTCCTATTACATGTTGGAATTGTAAACAGATTGGTCATTTTTCACATAGATGTCCTAAAAAATCAAAGAAGGAGCAAAGCGAAGAAAAAGTGAACCAATATAAGAAGAACAAACACTTTGGACAAAAGGGAAGAAATCATGTTATATAGTTGAGGAAAAAGATAATAAAGATGATGTAGATGGAGATGATGAAGAGATAATTCTTGTCATTGTGAAAGAAGAACCAACTACTAAAAAAGAAGTTATTAGAGGAAAGGGGGCATTAATCTCATGCATGGGCAAAATAGTGACTGGATTGTTAATAGTGGTTGCACTCATCACATGACTAGAGACAAAGAAAATTTTGCAACCATGGAGTTGTGAAATGGAGGATAAGTAAAATTTTGAAATGGTTGTCCTAGAGAATTAGAGGAAAAGGTATGATTGATCTAACTAATGATATTATGTGTGATGAAGTTGTCAAAAAAAAATATTCAATTGTATATTGTCATTGATGTTACATAAATGTCACACTTTAACCCATCACAACTAGTAGAGACCAAGCTTAGTTGGGTACTGAAGAAGGCTCCAGTATCAGCTAAGTATAATTTAGAAGAAACCAAAATTTAGAAAACTAGTGTAAACTAAGTTAAGTCTGTCAATGAAGGAGTTCAATGTAAACTGAGTCAGTTTAGTTACCTAAGGAACTCAGTGTTAACCAAGTGATTCATTTTTAGTGGCAACTGAGTGATAATTGAACACTTTGTTAGTTAAGTAATCAATGCAATCCAACCTAGTGGGTATTAAAGCTTACTTGACATGGGGTTTCATATATATGAAAGGTCAAGTTTTGGATTGAAGTGTGTAGTTTTGAAGGAGATAATAAGATGTGAATTAAGAAAGATATCTAATTAAAGGAAGAATTTCTAAGGAGCTACAAAGAATATTCTAATAAAGGAGGATTTAGAGGATAAACCAAAATAGTGATTTGAATCTACTAATCAGTTGCTTCATCAATCAAGTCAATCATTATTACTCTCTTATAGTTATAGTAGTCAAGAAATATCTTAAGAGAGTTGACTTAATAGTCATTTTATAAATCCTCTAACAAGGTGGAATTTTTAGATTGAAGTGTCTTAAGACATATAACAAGGCCACTCCTAATAGGGTGATTCAAATCCTTTAACAGGGTCACACTTAACCATGTATTTTATAACCTTTAAAAAGGTTGGTTCTTAATAGGGATCACTTCAAAAGAGTGAAAATTTGTAACTAATTGCATTGGTAGTTTTCCCAAATTGAGTTTCCACATTAAATCTTGGTGTCTCATTTGTTCATGTTAATTTCTTATTGCTTTATGTTTTTGAAACTAAGTTACTAAAGGTTAAAACACATTAATATCTCAAGTTTTCTTTGTTAACCAAGTTATACTACATGTCTAGTTCCAATCAACCATTGCAAGGACTTTTCTTAGAAAGAAGTTTGTATTGACATCTAAGGGATTTGGAATTTTTTTTGTGTTAACTAATTCACCCCTCTCCTCTTATTTACTCTTCTTATATTTCAAATAATTGGTATCAAATCTATTGGTGCTTGTGGGAAAGGTTTCAAAGACCTAAGATAAATATCAAGATGTCTTACAGAGGAGAGATCCCTAAGCATAACAGAGATAACTTTTCATCATAACAGAAACTCATGAAGCTACATCTAGGAACCATTGGAGATATAGGTCTACCTTTCTTAGAGAATCAATATGTGGCACCTCCAAAGCCTTTAATTGTGGATCATATGGTGGACATGAAGAATTACAACACAATGATGATTGATATTACTTCCTCTCTCAACTATTTTGAATTTGATGAAGTCAAAGATTTCCCTAATTCCTATGACATGTGGAAAAAACTAGCAAAGATCTTTGGAGGAGATGGTAATGTGAAAAGAGCCAAAGCATAAAATCTAAGAGGCCATTTTGATCATATGAATATGAGAGAAGATGAAAGAAATACTAAATACAACAAAAGAATCAAAGAAAGTGTGAGTAAAATTAGAGCTACAGGAGGGAAAAGAGATGGTGTTATAGTATTTAGCAAGGTATTAAGAACTCTTCTTCCTATTTATGCAATTAGAGTTTCAACTATTCAGGAGAGGAGATTTGATCCCAAAAATGGTGTAACTTTTGATGCACTAGTGGGAAGATTAACAGCCTTTGAGTTGGATAACTTTGATAACTATCTTCCTAGCTTTCACAACATAGAATCAAGATTCAAAGCCAAATCAACTCTTGGTAGAAAGGGAGGAAACTCAAAAGGCAAATAGATTAATAGTGAAGAAGATGAAAATTTAGATGATGACCTTGAAGCTATTGAAGCCCTACTTGCAAGAAGGTTACCAAAAGGAAAAGGTAAACATAAAGGTAAAATACCTTTGATTTGTTTCTCTTGTGAATAATTTGGTCACATTGTTGAAAGGTGTCCAAATAAGGAAAACAAATATGATATACAATTTAACAGTTCAAAGGCAAGAAAGACTTCAAGAGCTACAAAGACTACAAAGAAAAAGGTAAGAAATCTTGTTATATTGCTAAAGATTATGATAGTGATGATGAAGATGAAATGGTATACATTACTATTAAAGATGAATTAGATGATGACAATAATGAAAATGTGGAACTTATTTCTCATATTAGCAAGAATGACACATGAATAATAGATAGTCAATGTTCTCATCACATGATTGATGATAAAACTAAGTTTAAACACTTGGAACATTATGATGGTGGAAGTGTTAGATTTGGAAACAATGAACCATGTTATATGAAAGGAATAGGATGGATTGCATTAATGATGCACTCAAATATTAAAATTCTTACTAGGTTGAAGAACTATGACACAATATTCTAAGTGTGGCATAGTTGAACAACATTGGATACAAGGTAGAATTCATGAATGGAAAAGCTAAATTATTGGATGGTAAAGGAAACCAATTTGGGACTGGTAGTCATACTAAAGGTAATTTATTATATCTAGATCTTACTTAAAGTTTTTTTTTTGGCCCAAGAAAAAGAAAGTTGGCTATGGCATAAAAGGATGTGTCATGTAAACTTTGACAATCTAGTTGCTATAACTAAGAACAAAAGAGCAAAGAGGTATTCCAAATCTAAAGATATGTGAATTAGCCATATGCAAACAATGTCAGATTGGAAAAATGGGAAAAACTAGCTTCAAAAGAAAAAATTATAATAATAAAAAAGGCTTGGAACTAGTTCATATAGATCTTTGTGGACCAATAGGTACAGAGAGCTACACTGGAGACAAAATTTTCATTTAATTTTTTAATGATTACTCTAGGATGATGATAGTGATGTACTTAAAAGACAAATCTAAAGCTTTTCAAAAGTTTAATTGGTATTTACCTAGAGTTCAAAAGGAAACATGAAAGAATCTAAAATTCCTAAGATTAGATAGAGGAGGTGAATTCATCTCTAATGAGTTCAATGAATTCTGCAATGAAAGAGGAATCAAAAGACAAGTATCTATACCCAATACACCTTAGTAGAATGGCATGGTAGAAAAAATAAATAGATTCATGATGGATTGTGCAAGAATACTAATGATAGAGAAAAATGTTGCAACCAAATACTAGAAAGAAGGAATCAGCACAGTTGTTCATACCCTAAACCGAGTTCAACTAAAGAAAGGTACAAATCAAACACCTTATGAATTATGGTATGGTTATAAATCTAATGTCTATTATATAAAATTATTTGGAAGCAAATTTTATATCTTGAAAGAGGAAAGGTAAGGAAAGTTTGATGCAAAATATGATGAAGGCATATTCCTAGGGTACTCTAACAAGAGAAAAGCATATAAATGTTTGAATCTTGCTAATCACAAGGTTATAGAAAGTATAGATGTGAGGGTGAAGAAAAAATCAACAAAGAACCTAAAGACTACAGAAACTTTTTTTACCAATGAGCCTAAAACTCTAGCCAAGATACAAGAAAATGTGACTGGACAATAATAGATAGCACCACCCTAGTAGTCAACATCACCCAGGTCACCTAAGTCTGTAGTACAACCCAAGATGCAACTAGTGTAACCCGAGCAGTAGTTAGATCAACCAAAATCTTAGATAGAGGAACTCAAGTCACAAATAGAGGGAACCAAGTCTTAGATAGTGGGACCCAAAAAAAGATCATAAGTTCATAAAAACTTTGAGCAGGGCAAACCTAGTGAAACAAGTCTTGAATCTAGAAGGAAGGAGCATGTACTTGCTAGATATGTCAGAAGGCATCATGCACCTAAAAAAATAATTGGTGATTATATGGGAGGCATAATGACAAGAAACAAACTAAAAGGTACATGTTTTCTTAGTGAATTTGAACCTAGAACTATAAAAGATGCTTTGAATAATGAAAGTTGGATAGAGGCAATGAATGAAGAAATTGAGAAAATTAAAAGGAATAAAACATGGATTCTTGTTCCTAGACCAAAGGACAAGAATGTAATTGGTACAAAGTGAGTTTTTAGAAGCAAATTAAATAAAAATGGTGAAGTATCAAGGAATAAGGCAAGGCTAGTGTGTAAAGGATATGCTCAAGAAGAAGGTATAGACTATGGAGAAACATTTTCTCCTATTGCTATACTTGAAGGAGTCATAACACTACTTATATATGCTACACATAAAGGATTAAAAGTATATCAAATAGATGTGAAATAAGCTTTCTTGAATGGAATTCTAGTAGAAGAAGTCTACATCAATTAACCTGAAGGGTTTATCGGTTCAAATAAAAGAGATATGGTTTGCAAATTTCACAAAGCTTCATATGGTCTAAAACAAGCTCCTAGAGCATGGTATGAAATGCTACATGGATATATGGTAAGGATTGGTTTTTAAAGAACAAATGATAATAGTAGTCTATGCATTAAAGAAGGACCACATAACAAGATATTATTAGCAGAAATATTTGTGGATGATATCTTATTTATAGGTCATGATGACTTATGCAAATCATTCTTTGAAGAAATGAGTAAAGAATTTGAAATGTCAATGTTTGGAGAAATAAAATTCTTTGTTGGTTTACAAGTTCATCAAAATGAAGGATGGCATCTTCATTACTCAATCAAAATACATCAAGGAGATATTGAAAAATTTTGGAATGGAAGATTCCAAACCAGTTGGAACCCCTATGTCTACTAGAGACAAACTATCTAAGAATGATGATTCAAAGGAGCTAAATTAGACTACCTATAGATCCATGATTGGGAAACATTAGTATGTGGTGCACACAACGCTTGATATTGTATTAGTAATTGGTATAGTTGCAATATTTTATGCAAATCCTAGATAAAATCATATGATGAATATCAAAGGAATAATGAGATGTCTAAAAGGCACTCAAGACTATAGTCTATGGTACAAGAAAGGAGGAAACTTTGAGTTGAAATCCTTTACTAATGTTGACTGGGATGTAAGAATTGATGACAAGAAAAGCACCAGTAGAGGGAGGAGAATACTTCATTGGAAAGAGGTTAGTATCATGGACAAGAAAAAATAAGAATTGCATCTCTTAGTCTACGGTAGAGGTAGAATGTATTGCTACAATAGTTAATTGTTCCATCATAATTAGGCTCAAGAAACTATTATTAGGAATAAAGGAAGAAATCAAGGACCCAGTGGTTATCTATTGTGATAACACAAGTGAAATTAACATAACCAAGAATCTAGTGATATACACACCATGAAAAAACACATTACAATCAAGTATCATTTTCTAAGAGAATTAGTTCCAGATAAAGAGGTCATATTAGAATATGTGAACACAAAGGAACAAGTTACTGACATATTCACCAAGTCATTACCTAAGGATGCATTTTTGTATCTCATGGGTAAGCTAGGAGTCATTTCCCTAACTGATGCACACTAGAGTACAAATTAGTGATGCATCAACCAACCTATATTGAAAATCTATCTATTTGATGCAAGAATCTCAAAGAATGTTGTATATGAATTAGTGCATTAGGTACATTGAAAATTCATTGTATAAATTCTTTGGCATTTGATGTCAAAGATGGAGATATTGAAACATGTCATGTTCATATCAAAATAATTGAGGGAGAGATTGATTGATTTTAGAGAGGTTGATTGATTTCATGAATCAAGAGAAAGAAAGACAATTTGATCATAAGATGTCAGAGGGAGAATCTCAGAGGGAGTTCTCATGGATGAAGAATCAGAATCAAACTAAGGATATTTGCTCCAAAGATTTCTTTCCATAATGACATGTCTTGTTACCATCAATGGAAAAGAAGAAGATTGTTGAAAGAAATTATTCAACTATATATAGTCATTGATGTTACACAAATATCACACTCTAACCAAGAAAAGCTAGTAGTAATTGAGCTTAGTTGGGCATAGAAGAAGACTCTAGTATTAGCTGAGAAAAATTCAAAAGGAACCAAGTTCAAAGAACCAATGTAAAATAAGTAAGGTTGGTCAATGAAGGAGTTTAGTGTAAACTGAGTCAGTTCAGTTACCAAAGGAACTCAATGTTAACCGAATGATTTAGTTTTAGTGTCAACCGAGTAATAGTAGAACACTTTTGTCAGTTAATTAATTAATGTAAGCTAACATAGTGGCTATTAATTATTTATTTAAAAGGGTATTCAAGCTAACTTGATATGGGGTTTCATATATGAAAGGTCAAGTTGTGGATTGTAGTCTTTATTTTTGAAGGAGATAATAAGATGTGAATTAAGCAAGATATTTGATTAGAGGAAGAATATCCAAGAAGCTAAAAAGAATATTATGATCAAGGAGGATCCAAAGGATAAACTAGAATAGTGATCTAAATCTACAAATTAGTTCCTTCATCAATTAGGTCAATCATTGTTACTTTCTTACAATTGTAGTAGTGCATGAATCTCTTAACAAAGTTGACTTAGTAGTCATTTTGTAAATCCTCTAACAAGGTGGAATTTCTAGATTGAAGTGTCTTAACACCTCTAACAAGATGACTCCTAATAGGGTGATTCAAATCCTTTAATAGCGTCACACTTAACCATGTATTTTGTAACCTTTAACAAGGCTGGCTCCTAATAGGGTTCACTTTAGACGAGTGAAAAATTATAATTAGTTGCATTGGTGGTTTTCCTAAATTGGGTTTCCACATTAAATCTTGTTGTCTCATGTGTTCATATTATTTTCTTATTGCTTTATGTTTTTATAACTAGGTTACTAAAGGTTAATAAACATTAATATCTCAAGATTGCTTTGTTAACCAAGTTACCTTGTATATCTAGTTCTAACCAAGCAGTATAAGGACTTGGCTTAGTAAGAATTTTGTATTGGCATCTAAGGGATTTGGAATTATTTTTGTGGTAACTGATTCACCCCTCCCCTCTTAGTTACTCCTCTTATATTTCCAATAGAAGTATATTGTGCTAATGGTTTATAGTATAATATTTTGAGTGTTTCTCAATTGAATAACAAAGGCTATAAGTTTGAGTTTAGTAGTAGGAAATGCAAAATATGTGAAAAGAATGGAAAATTGCTTTCTACCGGTGAATAGACAAAAATAAATCTTTTCAAGTTGCATACATCACTAGGTCATTGCCTGATTTCAAAATTTGAAGAAAGTTAGTTATGACAAAAGATATTATGTCATGTTAACTTTTATAATCTATAAAAAATAAGAAAGAAGAAAAGTGTAAGAGGAATGTTGATAGTAAACAAACCATAAAATGATGTATGTAAGGAGTGTTAGTTTTTCAAGTAAAGGATACTCAACAAAAAAATTGTTGGATTTAGTACATACAGATATTTATGGTCCTATTGGTCCTAAGAACTATCACATAGATAAATTATTTATAGAAATTTTTGATCTCTATTCAAGGATGATGTATGTCATTTTTTTAAAAGAAAAATCTGAAGTATTTGATATGTTCAGAAAGTATAAAAAAAGAGTAGAAAAAGAAACTGGAAGAACCTTGAACTGTCTCAGATTAAATAGAGGAGGTGAGTTTACATAAAATTAATTTAATTAGTACTATGAAGAAAATGGAATCAAAATATAGTTGACAGCATCGAGAACACCTCAAAAAAAGAAGGAATAGGTTATAGTTGAATGTGCAAGAATATTACTAAGTCAGAATAATGTATCATGCAAATTTTGGAGAGAAGCTATTAGCATAGGATTCTATACTCTTATCCAAGTACAATTTAGAAAAGGAGAAAATAAGACACTGTATGAGATATGGAATGGAAGAACACCTAATGTAAGATATTCCAAAATATTTAGTAGAAAATGCTACATCAAGAAAGATGAAAGGAATGGAAAGTTTGACACCAAAAATGAAGGAGTGTTTTTGCATCACTCAACCAAAAGAAAAGCATAGAAGTGTCTAAAATTGAAGATAAACAAAATCATTGAATGTGAAAATGTGAAGATGCATGCATTGTTTGAACAAAGTGAAGAAATAGTAGAAGAAAACTAGAGGAATACAATGATTTGTTATATTTTGAACCTACAAAAATAGGAACATAGCAAACAATTGCAGGGACTAATAACATTGTACTGAAAACACCTCAACAAGATCAAACTAAGGAGAAGAATCTAAATGTAGAAGTTTTTACACCAAAAATAATACTAACCAATCATATCCTATTAGACATAATTGGAGACATAAATGAAGGAGGATTAACCAAAAGTTAGCTAAGGACATGGAATCTAAGAACATGGAATTCTAAATGTTTGATTTAGAGATAGAACCTGAAATGGTGAAAGATGCCTTGAATGATGAAGATTGGAAACAAGCTATGAAGGATGAACTTGATCAATTTGAGAAGAATAGAACTTGGTCACTAGTTCCTAGTGTAGACACCTAAAAATCCTTTAGAAAATAAAATATTTTTATTTTCTGAAAAAAGTCCCTGATGACATCATCATTTATTAATTAATTATTTAATTAATTATTTAATTAATTAATTAATTATTTAATTAATTAATTAATTAATTAATTTTTATGCCATTAAATCCTTTTATCTTAATTAAAAATATGTAATTAAGGAACCCCTCCCAAAAATGTTTAAATCTTATTTAAACATTATTTCCTTATTTATTAATTATTTAATTAATAAATTGACCAAAAAATCCCAAAATAAAATTTATTTATTTTTTTTGCCCAAAACTTGGCCAATTTCCTTAATACCACTAACCTCTTCCAAAATCTTCTAATCCTTCTTTAATTTTGATTAAAGGCTAATCCCATCATTTCCTACCCCTAATCCCAACTCAAAATATTTAATTAAGATTAAATATTAATCCTCATGTTTATTAAAAATATTTTAATAAATATCTCCTCAACCCAAACCCTTGAAATAAATAAAACTTTATTTATTTTCTAAAAACATTATTTATCCTCATCCTAAGAAGTTCTAGACTCTTCTAGAAAGTCTTCATCATCATCCAAAGCCTAGACTCTTCTAGAAGATGTCAATCCTTATCTTTAATCATAATCCTAGTCCCCTCCTAACCTTGTCACATTCTCTAAACATGGGTTAAGACTTGCTAACCCAAGCCAAAGTTAACAAATATCTCCTCCTTCACCCACCCTCATTAAATGCCATCCACTTGCCCATCTCTAACATCCCTAATCTAATCCTAAGCCATCTCTAATCCTACCCTTAATCATTTGCACAATCCTAAACAAGCTTAAGACTTTCCTAAGCCAAGCCAAAGTCTATCCCCTCAAAATATCCCAACCATAAAACTTTATGAAGCCCACAAAGCCATAAATGATTCTTACAAGCCCATTCATTGCTCTTACAAGCCATTATGAGGCTCTTTATGAGCTTTGAGCCTCCTTTGTTGACCCCTCAACCCCTCTTGCTCTAACCAATGACCCTATGACATGTGTCACTCCCTGATTGGTTGTAAGGAAGAACAATCCATGTGCTCTCCTCTCATTCAATCTAAAGCTTCCATAAGCTTTCTCCCATCCTTGCATCCTAGCCCTTGATCCCTCAAGCCCTTTGCTTATTTAAGGAATCCTCTCCCAAGCCATTTTAACACAATCCATGAAGTAAAGTCATAATGCCATTTTACATCAAAACCATACACTCACACCCAAATTCCAACTCCATTTGAAGCCCTTTTTGAAGCATAAGTTTGAGCATACATCTTATCTATTTAGACAAAGCCACTCAACAAGAGAGCTTCTCATTGAGAGAGCCCATCAATGGCTCATATTCTCAATTGAGAACTCATCTTAGTCTATCTTGAAGTTTATGAATATTTTTTAATTTGTAGAAGCTTTATTTAAATTTGGTTTCTATTAGCATACTAACATTGCTCATATACACCTAGACCTAGAGAAAAGAATATTATTAGAATTAAGTAGGTATTTAGAAATACATCAAATGCTAGTGATTAGAAACAAAGAAAGATAAGTCTATAAGGGATATGCATAGGAAGAAGGATTGGATTATGGAGAGACATTTGCACCACTTACCAGGTTGGAAGGCATAAGAATACTACTGGCATATGCAAGTTATAAAGGCTTTAAAGTTATCAAATAGATATAAAATTAGGATTTCTAAATGGAGTATTAGAGGAGGAACTCTACATTGAAAAAAAAAAGGGCTTGCTATAGAATAAGGAAATGATATGGCATGTAGATTGCATAAA
Source organism: Cupressus sempervirens (assembly GCA_028749045.1). NCBI lineage: Eukaryota > Viridiplantae > Streptophyta > Pinopsida > Cupressales > Cupressaceae > Cupressus > Cupressus sempervirens. The sequence goes on along the minus strand of CM053783.1, from coordinate 732,075,304 downwards.
GATTTATATAGACTGAAAAAGCACCAAGAGCATGGTATGAATGACTACATTCTTACTTGATCATAATAGGTTTTGTCTAAACAAGTAATAGCTATAATATATATCTTAAGACTAAAATTCAAGATAGGGTCTTAATTATTGAAATATTTGTGGATGGCATAATATTTGTATGAGATGATGCATTAAGCAAGTAATTTGTAGAAGAGATGAGGAATGAATTCAAAATTTCTATGATTGGAGAAATAAAAAATTTCATTGAAATTCAAGTGCAACAAATGAAAAATGGTATTTACATCACTCAATCAAAGTACATAAAACAAATATTGAAAACATTCAAAATAGAAGAATTTAAACCTGTTAGCACACCAATGGAAATTGGTTGTAAATTATCTAAAAAATATGAGTCCAAGGAAGTGAATGAAACATTACATAGATCTATGATTGGGAAGTTACAATATCCTATTCACAACATACTATATATAACTCAAGTAATAGAAATTATTGAAACATTCTCATCACAACCTAATGAATCACATTTTACAATGGTTAAACTGATGTTATGATATCTCAAAGCTACTCAAGATTTCAGTCTATGGTATAAAAAGAAAGGAGACTTTGATCTTAAAGTCTATGCAGTTGTAGACAGGGGAGGTAATATTGATTACAGGAAAAGCACAAGTGGTGGAGCATTTTTCTTGGGAGAAAGAATAGTTCCATGGACTAGAAAGAAGCATCACTACATATCACAGTCAATTGGAAAAGTGGAGTATGTGGTAGTTGCAATCAATTATCAATAAGTTGTATCAATGAAACAAATTCTTGAAGGAATACATGAAATAGTTGAAGAACCTATACTTATACATTATGACAACAAGTGCCATCAAGATATCCAAGAATACAATAATCCACTCAAAAATCAAACACATCTCAATAAAGTATAATTTTCTAAGAGAGAAACTATAGAATAAAGAAGTTAGACTAGAATATTTTCCAAGTAAGGAACAAGTTGATATATTTTCAAATCCATCACCAAGAGAAGTTTTTGAGTACTTGAGAAGAAAACTAGGGGTTCTACCCCTATTAGAAGTCAACTAAGAAGATGTAATGTGCATCAATTCATGAAGAACCTAAACATAATATTTACTGCATGTACTAATGTAGATAGGGACTTCTCGAGAGTGGAGTAGTCTAAAAAATAAATTACATGAACATCATAATCAAAGTAATCTTAATAAAAGGTTTGGCATTATTGTCAAAGGGGGAGAAATTTGATAATAAAGGGAACATATATGAGAAGAAGCAATGAAGAAGAAAGAGATGATAAGATGAAGAGAAAGAAAATAGAGATATCATATTGTATGGGATAGATCAGTTCTGTGGCATAGGATTATTCTTGGTTTTCTATCAATACCAAAGGGGGAGATCTTTGGCATAACTAATTTACAATCCCTTGATGGAATAAGAAGATCTATGTATTGTATTGTTCATTAGTTATACTATTTATCATTGATGTCAAAATACTGACATATTATTTCATGTTATTACTATATCTTTAGCAAGTCTATTAGTTGGAACATTGATGAATTGAGGAGAAAATAGGGAAGGCACCTTATTGGGGAAAAAATAGAATGATCAATGGAAGAATTTTAAGTGATGGATTATATTATCAAATTATCAAAGACTAAGGCTTATCAGTGAAGTTATATTTTATTGGCAAAGAAGGAAAATCAAGTCAATTTTTTAGGTTAAGTAATACAAGATTGTTTGACAAGATTCTACACAAGTGGAGAGATGTCTTTGTGATCATCAGATCTAGGTTTAGGGTTTGTGAAGCATAAAAGGGAAAGAAAAAAGAAGGGGAGAGAGAGGAGAATATCATTTGGAAGTAGAATACAGCTATCAAAGCATAGTAAGGAAGAAGTGTGTTAAAGGAAAAAGGAGAATAGTGAATGATATGTTGTTATATTGAATAACTTTATTGGATCTGATATGGCAAGAAAGTGCAAATCATAGATCACTTTTATTTCTATTAATTTCTCACCATTATAGAAACCTAAATCCCTTAGACGAGTGACCTTAATCAATATATTGTAAAACCTCTAACAAGATGACATTCCTAGATTAGAGTGTTATAATTCTTTGACAAAGTTACTTCTACAAGAGAAAAGATCCTAATAGATCTAGAGAAAAATCCTCTAACAAGGTACACTTAATAGTATTTTTTAACCCTTGATTAGAAAAGTTCTTAATAGAGTATATTCCAAAAGAGTACAATATTTGTGAGAATCATTCTCACATCATGGTTTTCACCAAAATCAGGCTTCCATGAGATAAATATTGGTGTTACTATTGTGTGGATGACTATATTATTTATGTTCACTTAATAGATAACATCACTATACATATAATTGAATCTTATCAGATGAGTGTTTAGAAGTTAAGAATAGCAATTGTAAATTTGGTAATTATGGATTCACTCCCTCCCCCTTCCCAGTAATAAATCATATACTTACATTTAGTTAATAGAAGAGTCATGCTAAGTAGTGAGAATGAACATGATCAAATGAGGGGTTTTTTCATGCTAGGTGAAAGTGTGAAGATAAGATTTTTTATGTGATTATTGATGGTAGAAGTAAAGACAATTTGGTATTAGTAAAGATGCTCACTAATTTAAAGCTCAAAAGGAAAAAAAACTTGCACCCATACCATATTGCACAGGTGTAGGATGACCACAAGATAATGGTCAATAAATAATACCTAGTGAAGTTCAAGATTGGAAGATGCTAAGATGAGGTACTATATAATAGCATACCTATGGACATATGTCATTTATTTCTAGGTAGGAATGTTTTACATGATGGTTGTGTGAATGCCTACACTCTGACAAAGGATGGAGTGAAATATAAAATGAAGCCATTAAAGGATAAGGAAGAAAAAGTATGTAGTACTACTAGAGTATGGTTTTCTGATGGGAAGAAGTTCCTAGAAGGTATGAGGCATGAGCATATGTATTTTTCTATAATTACAAAAGATGGAAAAGAAGAAGTAGAAGAGGTCCATGTAGAAGTGTTTGATTTATTGAAGTATTTTATAGATATTGTGTCTAATAATGTTCATGATTGATTGCCACCAATAAGGAAGACTAATCACTAGATGGACTTGATTGTAGCAGCTAGTTTACCAAATAAGGCAGCTCAAAGAATGACATCAACAACAATTGAAGAGTTGAACATTCAAGCACATGAGCTATTGTAGAAGGGGTTAATTTGAGAGGGTCTAAGTCCATGTATTGTACCACCAATATTAGCACCAAACAAAAATTTAGAATATATGATATGTATAGGTTCTCAAGTTATTAATAAAATCACAATCAAGTATAGATTTCCATTTCCCAAGGATGCATGATATTATGGATTGTTTGGGTGGAGCTATGTATTTCACAAAGATGGATATAAAGATTGGATACCATTAGATTCATGGTAGAGAAGGAAATGAATGGAATACTACTTTCAAAATAAGGGAAGGATTGTATGAGTAGTTACTCATGCCTTTTAGGCTAACCAATGCACTGAGCACTTTAATCATGAATGAGGTATTGTAGAAATTTATGGGTAATATTTTCATTATCTACCTAGATAATATTTTGATCTTTAGTAAGATGTTGGAGGAGCATATTAGGAATATTTGTAGGGTGATTGAGAAGTTGAGGGAAGAGAAGTTGATTAATTTGATGAAATGCAGTTTTGTGAAGAAAGAGTTAGTATATCTAGGCTTTGTATTTTTAATAGAAGGTCCAAACATGGACCTTGAGAAAGTGAAGGATATCCTTGAATGGCCTACTCCAAGGAGTGTTACTAAATTACAACATTTTCATAGTTTGGCTAGTTCTTACAAAAAAATTATCATAAGTTTTAGTAGTACTTGTGGACCACTGACTAAAACAATGATAGGGATAGAAAAGAGTTTAAGTGGACTATAGGAGCATATAAGAGTTTTAATCTATTGAAATAAAAATTTACAAAACAACCTATTTTATCACTTCCATATTTTAACAAGGTTCTTCAGTGAGAAGTTGAATAATGCCAAAAGAAAATAATATGTTTATAATCAAAAACTTTAAGCTATAGTTCAAGCATTAAAGAAGTGGAGACAAGAATTGAAGAAGTGGAGACACTATCTTCTCCCTAAAGAGTTTTTTAATAGACTAAACATCAAATTATGCAATATTTGAATAGTCAAGTAAAATTAAATTAGCGGCATTTGAAATGGGTTAATTTTTTGAAGAATTGCACTTTTTTTTTTTAAACATGAGAATGGGAAATCTAGCAGGGTTACAAATGCTCTTAGCTAGAGACAATTTTTTTAGGCAAAGATGTAAATTGAGGTGATTGGGTTCAAGGAATGCACAAGTTTGTATCCAAAGGATCTTGATTTTGGTGAAGCTTGGAAAGCTTGTATAGAACTTATTACACTTGAAAGGACAGATTGGTTGGATTTTATAATCCATGATCATATGCTATTCAAAGAAAGTAAGCTATACATTCCAAGAAGCTCTAGAGAGATAATCTCATCAAGGAGAAGCATAATGGTGGATTAGGTAGACATTTTGAAAGAGATAAAATAATTTAGTTGGTAAATGAGAGTTACTACTAGCCATAATTGAAGCAATATGTCAAGAAGCTTGTACAAAGTGTTGGAATTATTTAGAATATTTGAGGGGAGGGGGATGAATCTATTATCCAAGGTCCAAATGTTCAAATAAAACTTTTCACAAATTATTGAATCCATATCCATAAAACATTTTCATCATGCATGCATCCATTAGGTCATATAATCACTTAAACTTGTAGATTACTATCAAATAAACTTTACAAAAATGTAAACATGAAACATAATAGATTCAATAACACATTTTACATAATTATTTAATTTGGAAACCCAATTTGGGAAAAACCACCAGTAACATGCTACTCATTCTCACTCTTCTAAAGTGATGGTCTGTAAAAGGCCAACCCTTTTAAAAGTTACAATGCACACTATTAAATGTGACCTATTTAAAGGATTTCAATCACCCTGTTAGGAGTGAGCCTTGTTAGAGGAATTTAGATCATTTACTTAGAATGTCACCCAGTTAAAGGATTTATAAATGACTATCAGGTCAACCTTAATCCAAAGGATTTACCCTAGATTGGTACAATGATTAGAAAGAATAGAGGTGCAAGTGGGTGATATCCCAAAAAAACTGAAAGAGTATGAAAAAAAATTACAAATGCTCATTAAAGAAAGTGGGACTAAAATCGAACAAGTGACTTCAAGTATCTATCTAGTGACTGCTAGTCTTGGAAAATGGGCAAATGAGGAAATTATATCTCTAGGAGGCCCAAGCAAGTGGACCAGGTAGAGTACAAGGAAGAAGGCTCTAGAGACTACTGTCACTTCGGCCACTAATTCCATACAGGACACTGTAGAGATTGGAAACAAGGTCACCAAAATGATTAAAGAGTTGCAATAGCAGCCTTTAACAGGTTTTGTTTTCTAGTTTTATCTCAGTTTAAGTCTTAGTTAATTGTTGTGGTAACAGGGTCTTGTTTTTGTTCCTATTTTCTAGTTTTTATCTTTTACTAGGTTCCAAGTCCTTGTAAAACCTAGGTATTTGGACTTATTTAGTGGTTTCAGGTCCCTATAAAACCTAATTTTGATAACTACTTCTTTAGTAAGTTATAGGTCCTTATAAAACCTAGTGGACTTTATCGCTCTATCATTTTTATTGATGTATTAGGGTTTTGGGATCCCTTCAAAACTTGTTTTTACCATAATCTAAAATAACTTACCACTCCATTTGTGGATTACAGATCTATTTTTCTATCCTCCATTTTTCTTGGCTTTTATACACTTCAGCTCTAATATCTTGTTCACCCTTCAAGCGTCCATGCCCTTAAGCCTTCTTGCTTTGTTTTCCAATGCAATCTCTTATCTTAGGTCACTAAATGAAGAAATACCCTAGACTCCTTTCCTTCCTTAAGTTCTTGCACATGACAACCTTTGCTTCTGACCAACCATCTCTATAAATAGAGAATTAAGATTTTTTTTGTTCATCTTCCTTTGTCCATTTTAGGGTTAGCTTGGATTAGATAGGATTCAATGAATCTACACATCATTTCATTTCATTCCCTCCTAGAAAGTTCTCCTTGAATCTTCTTTAAATTTTCCTAAAAATGGTTAACCATGACTTTTGTGCCACCAACTCATCAATATTATCTTCCACATAGTTCACACAATCTAAGAAATCAAACTTGTCAACTCATATTCATCAAAGTCATGATCTTTCTCATAATGCTAACACTTAGCATTAACTTGCTTCTAATGCTCAACACATACTACATTGCTCAATATCCACTATTAAAACACTTGGCATGAACTAAAGTTTACTAATGCTTAACATCAACTAAAATTTACTCAGCTTACATTGTATCACTCGACTTATGCTGAAATTGACTTTTCTGAACTCCAACTAATTTTTTTTGAACTTTCACTAACTTTTCTCGGCACCTACTATGTAGATTGTTAAGCTTGGTTGACATACTTTGTTTAACTTTTTCTTCTAAACTTAATTAATGTATCTATCCTTTGCAACATTAAGTAGACTATCAATGTACTATAGTATCATTATTTTAACTAATCCTTATACTCATTTTCCATATCATAACTAAACCTTTCCTCTAGGTGCTATTGTTACCTCATTTGATCAAATCGTCTTCATTAATCAAACAAATGATAATACTCAAATCATCTAAGAAATTTTCTTACCAACAAGTAGTAGGTTTGACATCAGTGACAAAATAATAATTGAAACACATATTCATTATTATATCAATCTATTTTCAACAATCTCCCTCTTTGGCATTGATGGAAAACCAAACTGACCAATCTTAATCAGTATAACCAACCAAATGCCTAAAAGAAAATAATTCTTTGTATTGATATAAAATCAATCAACTCATCCTTATGACTCCCTCTATATCACTTCTTATATCTCCTTTGACATTAATTCCCTCTTACTAGGTATTCAAGTTTCTTTTACATTTACTTTCATCTCCCTTAGAAGTTAGGATTTCTCCCTCTTTGACAACATTTCCAAAGACTTGTCATCTTAATATGAAGATATTAACATTTTTAGTTTCTCCCTTGGTCATCTAGCTTGTGACTAATTTGTAACTCCATCTCTTTTATTAATTTAGGTAGCTCCTAAAGTAAGATCCACTAAATCAATGTGTAACATATGTCAATCGACTTCTTTGATGTAGGCCACTCCTCATGCTTCTTAGATAGCCTTTGATAGGGGTATCATCCCTAGTTTACCTCTTAGATACTCATGAGAATCTTTAGGTGATTCTTTTGTGAAGATATCAACTATTTGATCTTTTGTGTTAACATATTTCATCTTCACCTCTTTATCTTGAATTAACTCTCTCAAGTAATGATACTTGATTGTAACGTGCTTAGTATTTATATGCATCATAGTATTCTTTGATATATTTATAGCACTTGTATTATCACAATAAAGTATCATAGGTTTAGTGATTTCCTCCTTCATACCTTTGATTAGTTGTATGATCCATACAATGTTTGTAAAATTTACTGCAACAGCAACATTTTCAGCTTCAATAATAAATTGAGAGATGCAATTATGTTTCTTGCTAGTCCATTTAACTAGCCTTTTGCCTAAGAAAAATGTTCCTCCACTAGTTCACTTTCTATCATTAATATTTCTAGCCTAATCAACATCAATGTAGGCTCTCAATTCAAATTTCTCATTGTTCTTGTAGTATAGACCATAGTCTTCTATTCCTTTAAGATATCTCATTATTCTCTTAACAGTCATCAAATGATTCTCCCTAGGATTAGCAAAGAATCTTGTAACTATCCCAACAAATAATACAATACCAAGTATGTTGTGTACTACATATTGTAATTTTCCAATCATAGACTTGTATAATGTTTGATTCACCTCGGCTAAATCATCATTCTTTAACAATTTATGTCCTATTACCATAGGTGTGCTTACTAGCTTAGAATCTTCCAATCCAAAAAAATTCAATATCTCCTTTACAATTTTTGACTGAGTGATGTATATACCATATTTCATTTGATGTACTTGCAAACCAATAAAAAAATTGATCTCTCTAAACATAGACATCTCAGATTCTTTCTTCATTTCATTTGCAAAAACCTTACATAAAGTATCCTCACCTCCAAATATGATATCATCAAAAAAAAAATCAAATAATAAAATATCTTTTTCACACTAGACACTAGTAAAATTTCCTCATTCTCATTAGATTCATCCTTCATTGCAACGTACACTACTTCATCACCATGATCATCAGATCCATATCTGGTTTCCTCTTTAGCAATGTAGCAAGTTCTTGCCTTTGTCTTTGTAATCTTTGTTCTCTTCATCTCTTCTACATTTGTACTTGTCTCCACCTCTATAATTCTTCTTCTCTATACATCTCACAACAATATGACCAACCTCATTGCAATTGAAACACATGATAGATAACTTACCTTTACCTCTATGAAATCTCCTTGCTAGTAGTGCTTCAAGTCAATCTACATCTTCCTCATTTCTATTACTTGTCACTAGACACATATTTTACCTTTTTCTTCTTCTTCTCATTAGGTTTTTTCAATGATAGCTTGGCTTTGAAAGCAGATTCAATATTGTCAAGTTTGTAATTGTCAAAATTAGATAGCTCAAAAGTAGTGAGCCTACCTACTAGACCTTCAAGAGTCAAATCAATGCCTAGAATTCATCTCAGTTCTTGTATTGCAAAAACTCTAATAGCATAAATGGGTAGAAATGTTCTCAAAACTTTACTTAGTATAGTCTCATCATCTATTTTACCATTAGCTAATCTTATTGCATTAACAACATCTTGTATCATAGAACAATATTGAGCAATATTCTAACCTTCTTGCATTTTCATATCATTGAACTTACCTCTAAGACTTTTAGATTTGGATCTTAGAGCATGTGTGTCTCCTCCATAGATAGTGTGTAGAACATCCCATATTTTATTTGCATTGTCATAACCCTTGATATCATCAAACTTGGCACAACTTAGGGTAGAGGCAATCTCTGACATTGCCTAGTTGTGTTCTTTCTTCTTTTTCTGATCTTTAGCAATTAGGGCTCTAGCAAGATCAACATGCTCAATGGTGATGGTAGATAGTGCATGATCTCCAAGACCTCCTAGGTGTAGCTTCATCAAAATTTCCTGTGCAAGAAATTTATCTCTATTAAGCTTGGGTACCTCTCTTTTTGATATCTTGATCTTTTTGCTTCTAGTACCTTCAAAGTAGTCCTCTTAAGTAGATGGCTCTGATACCAATTGTTGGAATTCTTTAGAATAACTAAGAGGGGGGGTGAATCAATTATCCAAGGTCTAGATGTAAAAATAAAAAATTTCACAGCTTAGTGAATCCATATCCATAAAATATTTGCATCATGCATGCATCTATTAGGTTATACAATCACTTAAACTTGAAGGTTATTGTCAAATAAACTTTGCAAAAATGTAAACATGAAACATAACAGACTCAATAACACATTTGACACCATGATTTAATGTGGAAACCCAATTTGGGAAAAACCACTAGTAACATGCTACTCATTCTCACTCTTCTGAAGTGATGCCCTGTAAAAGGCCAACCCTATTAAAGGTTACAACGCACACTATTAAATATTACCTAGTTAAAGGATTTCAATAACCCTATTAGGAGTAAACCTTGTTAGAGGACTTTAGGTCATTCAATTCAAATGTCATCTGGTTAAAGGATTTACAAATGATTGTTAGGTCAACCTTAATCCAAAGGATTTACCCTAGACTGGTACAATGATTAGAAAGTAATAGTAAGGCTTGATCTGATAACAACCTACAACTCCATTTGAAAATTACATATCTTTCTTTTTATCCTCCATTTTGCTTGGTTTTCACACACTTCATCTCTAATAGCTTATTCAACGTTCAAGCATCCATACCCTTAAGTCTTCTTTCTTTTTTTTCAAATTTAGTCTCTTCTCTTAGGTCACTGAATGAAGCAATACCCTAGACTCTATGTCTTCCTTAGGTTCTCACACATGACAAGCTTTGTTTCTAACCAGCCATCTCTACAAATAGAAAATTAATATCTTTTTTCATTCATCCTCCTTCATTCATTTTAGGTTTAGGTTGGATTAGGTAGGATTCAATGAATCTACCCATCATTTCATTTTCATTCCCTTCCAAAAACTTCTCCTTGAATCTTCTTTGAATTTTCCTCAAAATGGTTTACCGTGAATTTTGTGCCACCATCTCATCAAGCTTATCTTCCACATAGTTCACACAATCCAAGAAATCAAACTTTTCAACTCATATTCATCAAATTCTCAATCTTTCTCATAATTCTGACACTTGTTATTAACTTGCTTCTAATGCTTGGCACATGCTCCATTGCTCAGTATCCACTATCAAAACACTTGGCATGAACTAAAGTTTACTAGTGTTTGGCATCAACTAAACTTTACTCAGCTTACATTGTATCACTCGTCTTACACTAAAATTGACTTTACTTGGCTCCAACTAATTTTTTTCTTAGCTTTCACTAACTTTTCTTAACACCTATTATGCAGATTATTAAGCTTGGTAGACATATTGTGTTTAACTTATTCTTCTAAACTTTATCAGTATATTCATCCTTTGTAACCTTAAGTAGATTATCAATGCACTATTATATCACTATCTTAACTGATTTTTATACTCCTTTTCCATATCATAACTCAACCTTTCCTCTAGGTTCTATTGTTACCTCATTTGATTAAAACCATCTTCGTCAATCAAACAAATAATAGTACTCAAATGATCTAAGCAATTGTCTTACCAGCAAGTAGTAGTTTTGACATTAATGACAAAACAATGACTAAAACACATATTCATACTTGTATCGATATGTTTTCAACACAAAGTTACATGGTATGTTATTGAAAAATGGGTGAAGTAGAATATAGGGTTGTATCATCCATTACATGTACTAGAGAAGCTATGGGAGGATGTCAACATGTATTTTGTTCTTGGTTTACCAAGGACTCGGTGGGCAAGATTCTATTTTGTAGTGGTTGATAGGTTTTCAAAAATGACACATTTCATTCAATGTAAGTGGACTAGTGATGTTGTTCATGTGGTAGAGTTATTTCACAAAGAAGTGGTAAGACTCATGGTCTTCCAAAGAACATATTTTTTTATGAAGATAACAAGTTTGTTGGGTATTTATGGCACACATTTTGGAAGAATTTAAAGACAATTTTGAAGTTCATCTCATCACATCATCCACAAACTAATGGATAGACAAAGTTTATGAATTGGAATTTGGGGAAATTGTTGAGATTCTTTGTTGGAGATAATCCAAAAGGATGGGATTCAATTTTACCACATGCAAAATTTGAATATAATAATTGTCTCAATAGGATTACAGACAAATCACTATTCTAAAATGTATATGGGAGCAATCCCAGAAATTATTTTGAATTAAGGAAGTTGGATAGAGGAGATATAAGTAGTGTTGAAGCTGAAGATTTTGCAGAGCACTTCAAGAACATCTATGAGGAGGTGAGGAAGCATATTATAAAGATGAACACACAATACAAGGCTAAGGAAGATGATAAAATGAGGTATTAGTAATTTCATATTGGATATGAAGTCATGGTTCATTTTAGGAAGGAGATAATTCTAATAGATACAAATAATAAGGTCAAAATGAAGAAGTTTAAACCATGGCAGATACTAAAAAAGCATGATTCTAGAAATGCCTATGAAGTAGAGATGTTTGGTGAACTAGATATTTCACCAATATTCAATGATTTAGATTTGACATATTAGTATGAAGGAACTATTGAAGGTGAGATCATAGAAGCATAGTAGAGTATTCCAGCAACTGCTTCAACTATAAAGGAGATTGAGGAGATACTGGACAGTCATGTTGGTAGAAGTAGGAGCATCCTAGGTGTAATGGAAATCTTGTATCACCCAAAAATATTTATGTTTCTATTTTTGTATTTTAAATAAGAGTTATTCTAGTGAAAAGTTCTTGTTTGTGCTATTTATATAAGCTTTCTATTTTTAGTAAGTTGATCATGAGAGCACAAAATATTCTAATTTCATAAGTAGGGGTTCATCTTAGATATATTGTTTTTCCAAAAAAGTTCCATTGCTATATCATATGTCTTAGTGAAGTTATTATATGTTTTTGGTATCAAAACTTTAGGCTAAGTGATGAAGCCCTAAATGGCTCTAAAATAAAGTCAAACCTTGATTGATGGATGCTTACACAATTGACTATTGCAGAAAAAAAAAGTATCATTTCTGAAAAGGGGTTATAATTGTTGGAAAGTATGATTCGAATAATTTTTGTGTTTTCATTGATTTCAAACCTTACTAATATGATATTTACTAATAGTGTAGAGTTCCATACCATTCGATCAATATAGAGGATTTCAAAAGAAGAGATAACAAGGTGAACTAGTGAAATTGTTGAGTAAAGAAGAGTAAGTTTGATGGAATCATAATGGGCACTCAATTCGTTAATCTTTGAAAAGATAATGTGTTGTTTGATCATTATATTAAGTAAATAAGCCATATGGATTGAAGCATGGAAGAGATGTTTGATGAAAGATAAGAAGTCAAGTAAAACTCAATCTTGATCGAGTGATAGTTTTACTAGGTCAATGAAGAAGTTGAAGCATAAGATTAGGGAACTTAAGAGTTAGTTGAGCAAATAGTATTAGCTAAGTGACAGTAGTGATCAAGAAAGATAAAGGAAAAATAAAGAAGTGATCAAGCATAGTGAAGACTGAGAAAGCTAGTGTAAGTTGAGCAAGATATACTAGTAGAGATTGAGCTACACATTGATGACCAAGCCAAAGAAGATAGCAATGACTGTGTGTCATCAAATTAATAGTTTGTGAAATAATTGAGTTCTTAGGCTAACATAGTTGAATTTTTGAATTGATCAAAATGTGTAAATGATAAGGATTAATAATCAAGTGTATTTATTGCACAAATTAAGTTTGTTGAGAAATCTATGGTGATGATTTAAGGAGAAGTTTCAAGAAAGGAGAAGGATAAAATGATATATAGTTTCAATGAATCTGATCAAACCCTAAGATCTATGGTGATGTTTAAACACAAAAAAATAAAGCTAGTAATTTAAGGAGGCAGAAGAGGTTTTATGGTTGTTGATTAGAAAATTTGTGAAGGATAGTGAAGAACAAAGAAGTAGACAAAAAGTGATGAGATTGGTGAATTGTGATTTCTTGAAGAGTTGCCAAGTAGATCAGAGATGGAGTATATGATGAAGTTTAGTCAATGAACTAGGAATGACTCGAATAGAGATCTAAATTTTCAAAGGGAGTTATATTTTATCAGATCAAACCTAGATGTTACTTTCTAACCATTGTGGCAATAAAAATATTGTAATCAAGATTAACCTAATAGTCATATTATAAATCCTTTAATCAAGGTGATATTTTAATGGAATGATCTAAAGAACTCTAACCAAGCCACTCCTAAGAGGGTGATTTAAATCCTCTGATAGGGTCACACCTAATAATGTAGTTTGTGACTATTAAAAGGGTTGGCTCTTAACCAAGCTCACTCCAAAAGAGTTAAAAGTGGTAGCATGTTACTTGGTGGTTTTTCTCAAACTAGGTTTCCACGTCAAATCTTGGTCTCACATATGTGTGAATGTTGTTTTCATGATGCATTTTATTTAATTATTTATTTATTTATTTTATTTATTTTATTTGGTATATATTGAATGGAGAACTAGTGATGTGATGAATAAGATGGTTTACTAATAATTTTCTATATTGGAAGAGTGATTTTATGAGTTCAAAAAAGTTGGTTTAAGTTGTTAAAAGTTGAATTGGTACATCTTGACCTAAGAATAATTTATTCACACCCCACCACCCCACCCCACTCCCCCCTCTTATTAGTTATTCTAATAATTCTAAAAATTGGTATTGGAGAAATGGTGCTTGCAAGAAAAGTTTGAAGGGACTTAAGCTAAAGATCAAGATGTACAAGAGAGAGGTACTCAAGATGAAAAAAGATAACTTCCTAGCATAGAAATGGCTGATGAGATTGTATTTATCTAGAGTTGGAGATTTTTTATTGTACTTCTTGGACAATGATTATATTGAAGTGCCTCTACCCATGACTATTGAGCTAATCAAAGAGAAGTAGGAGTACAATAAAATGATGATAGATCTAGCATCTTCCCTATGTTGAGTTTGATGGTGTGAAGGATTGCACTATTGCTAAGAAAATGTGGGACAAGTTGGCACAAATTCATGGAGGAGAAAAAAATGTGTTGAGAGCTAAAGTAGAAGTTTGAGAGGTAAGTTTGATGACATGAAAATGAAAGAAGGAGAAAATTTTGCACAGTATTATCATCGAATCAATGAAGTGGTGAATGCAATTAAAGGAGGTACAAAAGACATATCTAATGAGATTGTGATAAGAAAGGTATTGAGGACTTTACTTCCTATCTATGCAAATAGAGTATCTACAATCCAAGAACTAAGGTGCACACCCACTAATGATCTGACCTTGGATAGTGCAATTGGTATACTCACTGCATTTGAATTGCGAAAATTTAATAATTATACACGTTCTACTATTGAAAGTTCTTTTAAGTCTCAACTAACCCTTGATGGCTCTAAAATAAAGAAAAAGAGTAAGCATATGGACATTGATAGTGAATCAGATAACGATCTTTATGATTTTGAAGCATTATTGGCAAGAAGGCTACCATGAGGAAAAGGCAACTACAAAGGTAAAGTTCTTGTAATCTATTTTACATATAATAAATTTTTTCATATTGTTGAAAGATATCCTTACAAATATGAGGAGGAAAGGAAAGACAAAAAATACCAAGGAAGGAGAGACAAGAGAGATAACCAAGGTAATAGAGACTACAAGGGAAAATCTAAGAAATATTGTTACATTGTTGAAGGAGATGGTTTTGATAGTGATTTTGATGAACATAGTGAAGAATTTATTATGTTGCAATGAAAGATGGATAATATATAGTGGTCTTTCACATCATATGATTGGTGATACAATTAAGTTTGAAAAGATAGAACATGATAATCATAGTTGTGTTAAGTTTGGAAAAGATGAACCATGTTATGTGAAAGATAAATGGTCAATTATATTGAGCGATAAGATTAGATGTGACAATGCATATTGGGTTGATGGACTAAAATATAATCTATTGAGTGTGGGTGGCATAGTTGAATCATTCAGGCTACCAAGTTGAATTCAAAAAAAGAAGGTAAAAATATATAATGCTATTGGTGAACTAATTAGAAGTGGAGAGGAAAGAAGAGGTAACTTGTTCTATCTAGACATATCTAAAGATACATGTTTATTTGCACAATTTGAAGATGTTTGGTTATGGCATAAGTGGCTATGTTATATGAACTTTGATAGTTTGGTAAATATTAGTAAGATGAATAGAATAAGAGGACTAGCAAGATTGAGAATGTAAAGCTATTACGGTGAAAAGTACTTTATTCTATTTGTTGATGATTTATCTAGAATGATGTTTTTGATTTTTCTTAAAGAAAAATTTGATGTATTTCAAATGTTTAAGTGGTATTTATCTAGAGTTAAGAAGAAAATAGATAAGAGCCTAAAATGATTGAGATTAGATAGACGTGGCGAATTCATATCTAAGGAGGTCAATACATTTTTCAATGATAAAGGAGTCAAAAGACAAATGAGTCTACCTAGGACTTGGCCACAAAATAGAATAGTTGAAAGAAGGAATAAATCGAGCATGGACTGTGGAAGAATATTGATAATGGAAAAGAATGTTCATAAAAGTATTGGAGAGAAGTTGTAAGTACTATTATCTATACATGGAACCAAGTTCAATTCAAGAAAGGCACAAACAAAGCCCCTTTTGAAATTTGGTCTGGCTATGCACCTAATATCAATTTTTTCAATTTTTTTGGAAGTAGTGTTACATATTAAAAAATGTAAGGAAGGAAAAACTTGATGCAAAAAGTGATGAAGGTATATTCTTAAGATATTCCACTAAAAGCAAGGTATACAAGTGTTTGAATTCTAAAACTAACAAAATTATGGAAAGTGCAAATGTTAGAGTTGATGAATTTGTAGAAAAGAAGGAAGAAGAATCCAAGAAAGAACCTAAAGATTATAGAAACTTTGTCTACATCTATGAAGGACAGCCAAGTACCTTAACTAAACTAAATAAGGAGACTACCCACCATTAGTAGACTAGCATTGCCAAGCATCAACATACAAGCTTTGTTGAGCCTTAGCAAGTTACTGAGAATCAGGCTATAGGACCCAAGTCATAGAGAGAGGAAATTGAACACCAAATAGAGGAAGTTGAGTTGTAGTAGGAGATACCTATAGAAGATGACCAAGCTAGACCAAGTGGATTATCACAAGGAGAAATAAGATCTCAACCTATCTTAGAAAAATATGTGAGAAGACACCATAGACTAGATCAAATCATTGGAGAAAAATATTCAGGAGTGGTGACAAGAAACAAATTGAAGAGTGATACATGTTTATAATGTGAGTTTGAGCCAAGAATATTAAAAGATGTATTGGAGAATAATATTGGATTAAATAAATGAATGAGGAGATTGATCAAATAGAGAATAACAAGACATGGTCATTGGTACTCAAGCCAAAGGATAAGAATGTGATTGGAACCAAGTGGGTATTTAGAAACAAGTTGAATGAGAAAGGTGAAGTCACAAGGAACAAAGAAAGATTATTTTGTAAGGGATATGCACAAGAAGATGGAATTGACTATGGAGAGACATTTTCCCTAGTTTCAAGGAGCTAAGGAGTATGAACATTGCTTGCGTATTCTTCTTAAAAAGGTTTCAAGATATATTAAATGGATGCTAAATCTACATTTTTGAATGGAATCTTGGAAGAAGAAGTCTACATTAAACAACTTGAAGGATTTTTTGACCCTAGAAAGAAGAACATGGTATGTCTATTTCACAAATAATTCTATGGTTTGAAAAAAGCCCTAGAGCATGGCATGTAAGGTTACATACATATTTGGTAAAAATTGGTTTTGCAAGAACTAATGATAATAGAAATTAGATATGTAAGGTTACATACATATCTGAGAGTAAGATATTGCTAGCTGAAATATTTTTTGATGATATCTAATTTGGAGGACATGATATATTGTGCAAATCATTTTCTAATGAGATGAATAAATAATTTGAGATGTCAATGTTTGGAGAGATTAAATTCTTTGTTAGTTTGCAAGTTTTTCAAATGAAAGGAGGTATATACATTACACAATCAAAGTATATCAAAGAGATATTAAAGACCTTTAGGATGGAATGTTCAAGACCAATTATAACACCTATGGTTACTAGACATAAACTTTCAAAGCATGATGATTTTTTTGAATTGAATCAAACATTGTATAGGTCAACAATTGGAAAATTGCAATATATTGTTCATGGTAGACCTGACATTGCATTGGTTGTTGGAATTGTTGCAAGATTTTCTAATAATCCTAGGGAGAATCATATGATGGTTTTGAAAAGGATACTGGGATATCTTAAAGGTATAGAAGGCTATGCTTTATGACAAGTTTTAGTTGAGAGTGTATACAGATGTTAATTGGGTTGGAAACATTGATGATAGAAAGAGTATAAGTGGAGGTGATTTATTTCCAAGAAAGAAGTTGATTTCATGGAAAATAAAGAAGAAAAACTATATTTCTCAATCCACAGTAGAAGATGAGTATGTTGCAAAAGTAGTCAATTATTCAAACATTGTGTGATCAAGCAATTGTTGGAAGGAATAAAGAGATTACTAAACCTATGGTGATATATTTGATAACACAATTGCTACAAATATATCTAAGAATCATGTGGTGCATACAAAAACCAAGCATATTTCCAATAAGCATTGTTACTTGAGGTAATTAGTACAAGACAAAGAAGTAAGACTGAGAAATGTAAACACAAGGGACTAGATAGCTAATATATTCACTAAGGCATTACTTAAGGATGCATATGTGTATCTAAGAGGTAAGAGAAGTTTCATTCCCCTATATGGGGAAAACTAAGAAGGGATGCAACATTGTAACAATTGTTATGATCTAATTGTCTTACAATTTGATGCAGGAGGTCACACTTTAGGAGCTGCCTAAAGCTATGTAAAGATAAGAAGTTGTATGAGTTAAAGAAGCCACAAGGCAAAGATGATGGAGAGATAATTTTAAATATCATTTTATATAACCAATGTGGAGAATGGATATCAAGGGTTATGTCTTTGGCATTATTGTCAAAGAGGGAGAATATGCCAGTTACCATTTAGTTACATAAAGAGGGAGAATATGAATGTAATATATAAAGTTATGTAAGGAAGAAGTGTGAGAAATGTCAAAGAGGAAGACATTACAATTTATATTACAATAAAGAATCACCATTTTTATCGTTGAGGGAAAAGTGTAAAGAAAAAGCTAAGTTGAAAAAGCATATCTAAGATTGCATGGATGAGAATCAAAATGAAACAAAGGATATTAATGAAGATATAATATAGAACACAAAGGGAGTTGATAGTGAAGATAATAAGAAAGTATTTTGCATTTTTATGGTAACTAAAGGTGTTTCCATCAATTCCAAAGTGGGAGATTGTTGGAAACTATAATTGGAAAATTTTTATGTTATCATTGATGTCAATACTTAATGGTAAGAAATTTACTAATAGTTTAGAGTGTCATATCAATTAATTGATAAATAGGATTTAAAAACAAGAGATAACAAGGTGAGATAGTGAAGTTTTTAAGTAAGGAAGATTATGTTTAATGGAACCACAACAGGCACTTGATCAGTTAGTCATTGATAAGATGATGTGTTGTTTGATCATTATATTAAGTAAAGTTGTCAGATGAGTTGAAGTATCTAAGAGATATTTGATGAATGACAAGAAGTTGAGTAAAACTCAAGCTTTATCAAGTGACAATTTTACTAGGTCAACAAAGAAGTTGAAGCAAAATATTAAGGATCTTAAGAATTAGCCAAACAAACAGTATTAGCCAAGTGATAGTGATGAGTGAACAAGATAAAAGAAAACTAAAGAAGTGACTAAGTGCAGTGAAGACTGAGTGACCTAGTGTAAGTCAAGCAAGACAGAATAGTAGAGACCAAGCTACCTAGTAATGACCTAGCCAAAGAACAAAGTGATGATCAAGTGTCAGGAAATTAATAGTTTGTGAAAGAATTAAGTTTTAAGGATGACATAGTTGAATTTTTGAATTGGTCAAAATGCATTTAATGATAAGGATTATTGAGTTGGCATATTTAATGCACAAATTGAGTTTTTCAAGTGGTCTATGGCGAGGCTTTAAGGAGAATTTTTCTGAAGTTTCAAGAAAGGAGAAGAAGGAAAAAATGATGGGCAGATTCAATAAATCTAATCAAACCCTAAGATCTACGGTGATGTATAAGCAGAAAATATCAAAGCTACCTATTTAAGGAGGTACAAAAAAATTATATGGTTATTGATTGGCAATTTTTTGAAGGAAAGTGAAGAGTAGAGAAGCAGAGGAAAAGTGAGAAGATTAGTGATTTGTGTTCTCTTAAAGAGTTGCCCAGTAGATCAAAGATAGAGTATATAATAAAGTCTAGTAATGAACTAGGAATAAGTTGAATAGAGATCTAAATTTGTAAAATGATTTGTATTTTATCATAACAAACCTAGGTATTATTGCCTAACCATTGTGGTAGTAAAAAATCCTTTAATCAAGGTTGATCTAACAGTCATATTATAAATCCTTTAATCAAGGTGACATTTTAATGGAATGGTCTAAAGACCTCTAACTAGGCCACTCTTAATAGGGTGATTTAAATCCTTTAACAAGATCACACCTAATAGTGTGTTTTGTAACCTTTTAAAGGGTTGGCTCTAAACTGATCTCACTTTAGAAGAGTAAAAAGTGGTAGCATGTTACTTGGTGGTTTTTTCCAAATTGGGTTTCCACATTAAAGTATGTTTTCATACATGATTCAATGTTGTTTTCATGATGCATGTTATTTACTTTTGTTTATTTTTGTTATTTGACATATACTAAGCATAGAACTAGTGAGGTAATGAATAAGATTTTTTACTGATAAGTTATTATATTGGCCAAGTGAGTTTATGATTTTGAAAAATTTGGGTGAAGTTGTTAAAGTTTGAATTGGTACATCTAGACCTAAGAATAACTAAGCACGCCCACCCCCCCCCCCCCACACTCTCTCAATTATTCTAATCATTCTAATAATAATAGTCAATAGAGTCAATGGTTTGTATGATATGGTTTCCATAAGTTGGGACATCTAAAAATGTAATTTGTAACTTGTTTTGAGCCAATTCTATGTAATAAAGTGTAATGTAGTAATATAATATGAGGTTGGTCAGCCTCAAGAGTTAGGGATAAGTGTCTAGAACCTTCCCAAGTAGTGGAAAATACCTATAAGGAAGACTCATAGGCTGGTTTGGGTAGTTCTAGGTGATAGTTGTAACTCTATCTTGTAGGTTATTATAAGGAAGACACCCATGTGGCTTTGCATATTATATTTTAGAATTATATAATTCCACACTTGTGGAAATAATAAGTGTTAGATAACTAGTTGTGAATAATTTATATCTAGTTATCCTACATGCCTTTAAAAAATAATTTAGTACAAATTCAATCTTCATAAACTTTCTCAATAATAACTCGGTAACCACATTCAACTTCTCAAATTAAACTTATGTCAACTTTATTTAAAATTGGTATCTCATTTTTCTTACTTATACTGAGTTTCAAAGTAATAACTTAGCTTATATCAAATTTTAGCAACTAACAAATAGCATGAAAATAAACTTTGCAATACATTAGCATTCACATTTGACACGATATTTAATGTGAAGACCCTAGAGGGAAAAAGCACCTAGGAACTAAAAAACCAAAATAAATTCACTCTTTTGAAGTGAGCTCTACTAGGAGCCAACCTTATTAAATGTCTACATGCACATTTTTAGTGTGACCTATTTAGAGGATTTTAACCAAAGATCATCTAAACCTTATCTCTCCTTGTCATTACTAAAGAGTGGCCTTCTCTAAAGGACTTACAAAAATCACTAATTGATGTTACCATATAGGATTTCAAAGACTTGTTAGGCCCACTTGATTAAGAGAATTTATCTATTACAATGATAAGAAAGTAATAGACAAAATGGTCTACTAGGTTTAGCACTACCTTGCTTGTCTATATCTTTGCTTTGATTAGTTTCTTCCTTCTAATCTCTTACTAGATAATTCACACCCTTTTACTTTTACTTTTTACTTCCTCTATTTGATATTTTCACTTATGTTATGCTTGGTTCATCTTGCTATTCTTTATTCTTCTTCAAAAACAATTCTTGCACAATCAACCCATCATCAGCCTCTAAAAATAGTCTTATTCATCTCCATAAATAGTAAACTTCTTCCTTCTAGATCCTTCCAAATTTTTTCATCATAGATATCAGGTTTAATGAATTTAGTCACTCATGAAATAGAACCTCCTTGAACATTATTCTCATCTTTATCTTGCTTAAATCTCCTTCATCAAATCTTCATTACATTTCTCTAGTCTTAAATCTTATAACTAACTTTGACTCTATCCTTAGATCTTCTCAAACATTATAAATTTTTACCAAAATTTAATCTCAGATAAATCTTTTCTTTTTTTCTTTACTTAGGGGACATTTAACTTTACTCAACCAATACATCACTTATTTAACATTGAAATTACTCAGTTAACACTAAATTTTAACTTTACTTTGCCAAGTGCTCAATAGCAACTGTAATAGCTCAGCTAATACTGTGTCTCTTCTTTTACCTAGTTGATCTATGTAACTTGTGTAGCTCAATGAATACATGAACTTCATCACAACATTACATGACTAAAAAAATAAAACCAACATTATACTATCATAGTCCAACTCATCAAGTAACATTGTATGCCAACTCTTTCATCATCATACTTTCTTTAAATCCTCTTCATCAATTAACTCCTCTTCATCAATCAAATGATCTAGTACTCTACTAAATTAGCACAATATCTAACCAAGTAAGGCTTACCATCAATGACAACATAACAACTAATATGACTCTTTCACATATAATAATAATATTGTTATATGGGGATAACAATATTTTCCCTTTGGCATTGATGGCAACACATAAACATAAGATTTTGCATTACAAATCATTACACATAAGATAATCAAATATATGCATTGACAATAATACAAATGTTCAACACTCTGAATTTATTTTGGCTCTCTACAACTAATTCCAACATAAGGTTCACTTAGTCTATATCTTCAACAATTTCATCTTCACAATTTCTCCCCCTCTAAATATACTTCTCTTCCTAGCAGCATCATGTCTCCTCTTTGACAACAATCTTCATTCTTCTATGGTCTGATTCTCCTAATCACTTCAGTCACTTCTCACTTTTCTAGCTCTTCTCCCATTTTTTAGTTCTTCTCTCCCTTTTAAAATAATGCCAAAGGTAAATATTAGTTCCAATGTGAAACTTATAAAACCTTGTATCTTACATGCACTATTTACATCAATTTCATTAATATTACACATCTTAAGGAAATAGTTCCTAAAGAGTGAACTCATGCATCAACTCCACAAAGATATATCTAATCATCCATAATTTTATGAAACATTCATCTTTTCTTAGTGAACCTTGGATAGGGGAAGGACCCCTAACTTACTTCTTAGATACTAAAAATAATCCTTACATGATGGCTTAGTAAATATGTCTATAATTTGTTCTTTGGATTTTACATATTCAAGCCTCACTTATTTCCCTTGTACTTTCTCTCTCAAGTAATATTACCAATGTAAATAGTAATAGGCTTGGTTACTTCTTCTTTCACTCCTACCATTTTCTCAATCCAAACAATTAAATATAATAGCATCATACTCAACTTTAGCAGTAGATTGTGATATGTAGCTTTCTTTCTTTCTCAACCATGTAATCAGTCTTTCTCCTAAGAAGAAAGATCCACCACTTGTACTCTATCTATCATACACACTTTGAGCCTAATCAACATCAGTGTAACCTTGAGTGTAAATTCACCATCTTGTTTATACCATAATTTAAAAACTTTAGTTCCTTTCAAATATCTAGTATCCTTTTGACAATAGTCATGTGTGTTTCCTTAGGATTGGAAGAAAACTTTGCAACTATTAAAATTGCATGTGCAATATTAGGTCTACTATTTACAATATACCATATTTTTCCAATCATTTATATATATTGTGTCTCATTTACCTCAGCAGTAGTATCCTACTTAGATAATTTAGCATCTAGTCACCATAGGTGTACTGACTAGCCTTGACTCACCCATCCCAAATGTTTTTAAAATATCCTTAACATACTTAGAATGAGTTACATATAAACCATTTTTGGTTTTATTAGCTTGTAATCCAATGAAATTTTTTATCTCACCAAACATAGACATCTCAAATTCCTTTCTTATTGGATCAGCAAATGATTTGCACAATGAATTCCCACTAAATACGATATCATCCACAAAAAATTTAGCAATCAACAACATGTTTTTAGTTTCACTTTTCAAATAAAAATTACTATTTTCACTTGTTCTAATGAATCCAAATGTAATTAAATATAAATGTAACCTTTCATACCATCCTCTCGGTGCGTGTTTCAGTCTACAATGCTTTATTCAACTTGAAATCAAGTGCCTTTGATTTGGTTCAACAAATCCTTAAGGTTTTTCTACATAGACTTCCTATTCAATTATTTCATTCATAAATGTTGTCCTAACATCCATTTGACATACTTTAAATTTCTTGTAAGTAGCATAAGCTAGCAAATTTTTGACTCCTTCCAATCTTGCAATAGGGGAAAAAGTCTCACCTTAGTCAATTTTGTCTTCTTGGTCATAACCTTTGTAAACTAATCTGGCCTTTTTCTTATAGCTTCACCATTCTAATTTAGTTTTTTTCTAAAAATCCACTTTATTCCAGTCACATTCTTATCATCTAGTCTTGATACTAGTGTCCATGTGTCATTTTTATCAATCTAATCAATCTCATCATTCATAACATTAACTTATTCCTCATTATCAAGTACAAATTTCACATTTCTTGGTTCAAACTCATCAATAAAACATGTAATTTCCTTTAACTTAATTATTTTCATGACTCCAACACTTTTATTTCCAATGATTTGTTCAAGTGAATGGTTCTTGCTCACATATTTTGCTAGCACTAGTTCATTTCTTTGATTCCCAACATTGTCTTCACTTAGTTGGGGCTCAACATCCTACTCAAGTTGTTTGGTATGTGACTTGAGTAATATAGGTTGATGCTTAGTAGCTCTCCATTATTTCTTAGGAATTACACCAGGAATATCTTCCTAGATAGACAAATTTGTTGTAATCATCTAGCTCCTTTTTTCTTTTCTCATCATTCTTGTCTGCAAACTCATAAATTCTTACATTTTCACTTTTAATCATCATGATAGTATCCTTGTTCAAATATTTATAGTCCATTCTCTTAGAATAATAACCAAGGAAAATGTCTTCATCACCTTTTGAATCAAATTTACCATTCCTTGCATCTTTATGTATCTAACTTATGTACCATCTTAAAATGAATGCACTTCATTTTGAGACCTTTTAGCCCTCCTTAATTAGTGTTATTTTGGTATCTTTTTCTCCTCTCCTCTTATATTTCATGCTTCTTCTTCATCTCTCACTTTCCAGCATGGTATTCTAGGTGTCATTTTGATACCCTTTTAACCATATCTCCTATTTAGTTCATTATCTTCCAGTTTCATCTACATCACCTCCTGGCACTTTCTATGGCCTTTCTAACCTATCTACTAGGACTAGGTCAACCTATTATAGGACTAGGTTGACCCAAGTCAACCTAGTCCTTAGTGATTGTGGGGTTGAGGGCCCAAAATTCCTTGATTTTTCTAATTAGTTTAATTACCTCCCCAATCGGCCTGAGTTATTTTCTCACCCAAAAAATAGTGTAAAAGGAGGCTTGGGGGCTTCATTTTCATAAATCATTCAATTTCATTCTCATGTTATCTTATCTCTAGAAGAAATTATTCAAGGCATTCTTCAAGTAATAATCTTCAAACATTAAATTATAAGCATCTCCTTCTTGTATCAAGCTTCTTCCTTCAAGGTGGTAGTGCAGTTTGGCTCTAAGGAGAAGATCCATCATTCCAATCCATTCAAGTTCATCTATTATTCATCCATGGTATGTCACATACATATCCATACATTAGGTTTTGGTTTTTTTTATTTCCTTATGGTTTCTTTGAGTCAAAGCTTTTACACTTATATATTTGATCACATATCAAAGATAATTGATTCTTCAAAGGTAATTATATCTTTCATTTGATATTATTCAGATCTACTACATGCAACCATTTCCCTTTTCAATTATATTTCATTTATAGTTAATTCCTTAACTTGGATTTTCACCAAAGAAAGCCCTCATCAAACCCCAAATAAAATCCTTCTTTTCTATGTAGATTTGTAGGATATCAACGAAAAGTTTGCAAATCTAGAACCTACTTTTTTGGAACTTTCTGGAGAATTCAATTTCAAGTCATCAAACTATGTCAACCTAGTTTTAGGACATCTTCCCAAGTTGACCTATTCCTTCAGTCTCCATTTTCAGGGAGATTTTTGTGTTTTTTTCCTTTTGTAATTTTATTCCAAGGTATGTGGATGGATATTAAAAAATAGTTCATGTCTACAAGTTTTGGTGCAAAAATACATTTTTATCTACGCATTTCAAAGTGAGTCTTTCATATTTTATTTCCTTTCATATATGTACTCTAGATTCATATCTTAATTGAGTTGATTGTCTTTACATAGCATCTATATTTATATTATTTAAGCAATTAGTTCAATTTCACATTTACATTGTCCTATCAAGGGCCAAATAGTACATTTCCTTTAATTGCATTCCTCGATATAATTTGGATTTAGTATTAAGACCCTTCTTCCTTTGGGTCCTACCTAAACTAATTTATATTATAAGCACAATCATATAAGGAAATTTCCCTCTTTCCCTCATGCACACATTTGAATGGCTTAGTGGACCCATAAATAGGGAGATCTACAGTCCTATTAAAGTGTCTCCCTTTCCCCCTAAATATTTTGGTGAACCCATAATCCTACCCACTTCTCTAGAAGTTAGATATTTCTATCTTGAGATCTCTCTTGTTTTTCATTATCTCTCTTTTTATGTTAGATTTTGGTATATCTAGATCTACTTTATATGATATTGTTTGCATTGGTGGTATTTAGGTCTCCTTTTGTATTATTTTTATATAGATGGCATTTCATATACTTGCATTTTAAAAATACAAATTCTTTTTACATCTATTTAATTTTTAGATTACATTTCTTTTCAATGAGGTTTTTATCTTTACTTTCAAGTTATCTCATGATCTTTGAGATATTCCATTTTATGAATATGATGATGCTTTGATATACTATTTTATCAAATCTTATCTTCTTAAAGATGATGATGATCGACCTTTATATGATAATGCTATTATTTCGGGTGAATCCTTAGCTAAGGATGTATATTATTCCCTTCATTAAAAATAAAATTTGATGATAGTATTATTACTCCTATTGCTCAACCTCTTTCTTTGCATCCTATGGGCATTCCTTCTACAGATGAGGCTTTGATGAGTTATGTGTCCTTCTCCTAAGAGTACCTTAGTGGTAGAGGACTACACATTTGATGTCCCTTCTTCTCACAAAATTTCGTACTTATATTTAGTTCTTTTTGGATAATATGATTCTCATGCCTTATTTTCACAAATCTAGCATTAGATCCTAAGGATCCTACTCACATTGACTCTATGAGTAGTTTCTCAACTCTTAAAGATGTTAGAATTATTTAGAATAAATGAGAGGGGGGGTGAATTAGTTATCCAAGGTCCAATGATGTCCAATACAACTTTTTTGTTTTATCCTTAAGGTAATTATCATGCACGCAATTGAACATTGAACAATCATGAAAAGTAAACATGCATCACACCATAACACTAAGGATTTTGATGACCTAGAAACCGTCTAGGAATAAGAAGGTAAAACTGGGGTGGGGATGATACCCACTAAATAACAGCGCAATCAATTTCAATCACTTCTGATGGTCTACCCTATTAAAGGCCTGCCCTATTAAAGGCTATAGCACACTGTTAAATGTGACCCTATTAAAGGATTTCTACACCCTGTTAGGAGTGTGCCCTATTAAAGGACTTAAGAACATTCAACTTGGAATGTCACCATGTTAAAGGATTTACATAGAGTTATGAGGCTCACCCAAGTCCATGGGATTTACATTCACGTTCTCAAAAGAATCTTTCATCCCTCTCTAAGGATCTCCTATCCTCCTCCTAAGTGTCTCTTATCCTTTTCTTGAGGATCTCTTTATCCTTCTCCTAGGGATCTCTTTATCCTTTTCCTGAGGCTTATCCACCTAGTTGTTAAGCTAACTTAGCAATGTAGGATTTCAATATCTAATACAATGGTAAGAAAGTATTAGAAAGGTTTTGACCTAATACAAATTGCAACTTCAACCTTGCAGATTTCATATCACTCTTCAGTCCTTTTCTTTGCTTGGCTTTCCTCCCTCACAGTGCTAACAGCTTGTTCACCCTTCAAGATCTATCTCCTTGAGTTCTTCCACTTGGTATGCCAATGCACTCCATGATCATTTGATCAACTTAGAGTCTCGATGCCCTGTTCTTACTCCTCTTGGTTTCTTAGCATGACCACACTTAAGACCAACTCCCTCTCTCACATGCAGATTTGATCTCTGACCTATAACTCCTTATAAAGAAGTTTTTTTCTTCATTTCCTACTCAAATCTTAATTTTATCTTGAGAAAACAGTATTTTTTTCCCTCCAAATTATTTCTTCTAGAAACTTCATGATAAATCCATTAGCATTCACCTTGAATTGGTTTGTATGGTTTACATAAAATTTTGTGACATCTACTCATCATCCTTATCATCCAACTAATTCACAAAATTCAATGTAGCAAACTTATCACTACTGATCTAGTGAATCTTTGACTTAACAAATAATGGAGCAACTTGGCATCATTGATTTACTGATGCTCAACTCCTTCTGTGTTACTCAGCTTCTATTGTTATTTTACTAGCGCTTGGAACCTAAACAAATTCTATATTACTTAGCACCTGATCTTTACTCAGCACCAGAAGGCTACTCGGCACCTGAAGATCACTCAGCACCTGAAGGCTGCTTAGCTTCAACTAAGAATCTATTCGATACTTACTAGCTAGCTCGGTTCTCTCTCCAATGAACTTAGTTAATCCTTACATCTTTGATGTGTCTCAGTGTGTCCATCCTCTGTGTCTTAGAGTAGGTCATCAATATACTATTTCATCAATGGCTTATCTGATCCTTATACTTCATTACAACATCACAACTTCAACCTTTATTTAGGTACTTTAGTTACATCTTATTGATTGCCACCTCCTTGTCAATCAACCAATTGATAGTATTTGGATCACTAAAGCAATTGTCATTCTTGCAAGTAGCAAGTTTGACATTAATGACAAAACAATGATTGAAGACATTCTTTACCAGTTCCATTACTCTTCATTCATGATCTTTTCAGTCATTTCCAACAAAAGATTGAGAAACACTAGATTTTACAGCAATATTATTCATTCTTGACTTTATGTTTCCAACACCTTAATTTGATGAGTATATGCATATTGAATGCTTCCCTTTAAATTTCCATCTAATTAACCTAAGAGACCTTTTTCATCTATGCTTCATCCTTCTTTTCAATTCATTTCTTGTGTTATATTTCATATGACTTGTAATGTTGAATTGTTTCTTTTTCATGATCATTTTACTTACATCCACATTCCTATTATGTTTCTCCTAGTTATGTGAAATTGTTGGCTTATCTTTTGGGCGCTCTGTGTCCTAATTTGTGAGTAACATCATAGTCATTCCCCTTGTCTCCTCACTTGGCGGGAAAGGCCCTATTTCCTCTTTCTATCTATATCATAGGATACATTTTATCCCTTTTTTATTTGTTTTCCTTTTATATGATGTCATGTTTTCTTGTATTCATTTATTTACTTGGGGACTAACATCCCAAGTGCAATCTTATGTTTTCTTGAAATCACATGTATAGTATAAATTGAAACCACTTAGGGAGGTATAATTTGATTCTTCTTCTCTTATCTTTTCTAATATTCTTTATGAATATTTGAGCAATTCCTTTTTCAATCAGTAGTGATCTTGCATCATCAACAATTGATCCATTCCTCCTTTCAACAATCACATTTTATTGTGGTGTCCTTGGTACTAACAACTATCTCTTAATACCATGCTCAACACAAAAGTTAGTGAATTCAATAGACATAAACTCACCACCTTGATTAGATCTAAAACATTTCAATTATTTACCAATCTCTTTTGTTGAGATTATGTGTGTTGCACACATTGCATAATATTGTTATATTTTATTATTTTATTTTGTTATGTAATGTTGCACCTGGGAGCACTTACATGGACATGCAACATATAAATATTCTCATGGGATATACTTGATGATTTGTATTATAACATTGTGATAATATTTGATGTAATTACTTAATATTAGAGAAAAGAATAAAATATCCAATATTAAATGTGGGTTAAATGGGTTAGGTAGCACATGGTTTATGTAATACCACTTGGTGGTTTTGTGGGACTTGCTACTATATAAGCAACCACAAGGGTATGTTGTGTATTCTCTTACATGTGAATTTAAATTACATATTTATTTTAGATCTATTATAGGCTATGTGGAAATGGTTATATTTTTGTTGAAAGTTTCCTTACAAGTGGTATCAAAGCTATGGTTGTGTTATTGTAACCCTACATTAAATCCATGGGAATGCATCAAAGGATAAAAAAGAGGGCAAGATATATGGGTTTCATAGGTTGTTTATTGCAGATCTGAGGGTTTTGGATTTGTTGTTATGATGGGATATTAGCATATTTTGGGCATGCGAAATGTTGGTCAAAAGAATTTTTTGGAAGTTCCATTTAAATGAGGGTTTTTAGGCAGGAGCTTGTAGACATGACCTCTTGGGTAAAAATAGACCTTGCCATTGAATCTGGGTTGACTTTTCCATAAATTTTGATATATAATATGTCATAAGTTGGCCATGTTGATAGAAAAAATAAAAAAGTTTTTTTGTTGCATCCCATGATGGCCATCAAATTTAATCCCATTAGAATTTTCATCACAAAAAAAATTAAAAAATTAAAAATTAAAAATCTTTGTGAAAATGGTAAAAAAGTTGTCTTGGTAAAATGGTCATAACTTTCACTCAAGATATCAGATTTTGGACTTCTTATAGTCATTGAAAAGATAATTTAGAGCACTACAACTTTGCATAGGTTGGATTTTATGATTTTGAATTTGTCAAGTTTTAAGAGTCCAAAAGTTAGAAGTATTTTACTATGAGCATAAATTTTAGCATAACTTGGGCATAAAAAGTCATATTTTGGACTTTGAATAGTCAATAGAAAGCTCTTGGAGAGATCTACATATTGGTTTAGATCTAGTAGAGGTTTTAACATGATTTATTTGGTGGCATATTGATCTGAAAATTTTATGATATATATTGATTATGGTAACATTGTGAGTTTATGACATTGTATATTTTGGAGATTTTAGATTTGATGTCATTTTATACTTAGCTTATTTTTTAGATGGGTCTCATGATGATATGTTTATCATTATTTGGTTTAGATATGTATGATGACTTGTTGGGTCTACAAATCATGCAGTGTTGTAAGCGGTCTATACTTATAGTTTGCATTTATGGCTTGGTTATAGGTTGTCTTTGCTCATCAATCTTTCATTATTGATGCATCTTCATATTGGTGGCTTAGATTTGGGTTGTTTATTCCCTAGGTTATATTATTTGCTATTTTTTATTCATGTAGAAGGGATGAGATGTTTTTATTAGTTAAAGTCATGGTGGAGGATTGTGGTTGACTATTTTATGCTAATAGGTTGGAAACTTTGAGAGTTAGTTGCTTGGTTCATGGATGTGATCATGATGCGATGGATTTTGGCATGACATGATTGGATATACAAGTACATTATTGATTTTAATTATTTTGGATTCTTGATTTGGTTATGGTGGTAGTATATCTTCTTGGATGAGAATCATGGTTATTTAGTTTCTTTTGAGGAGTTCATGATGTGCACTTTGAGTTCCTTGATAGTTTGATGCCTTGGTTGATTCTCATGGTTAAAGGATGGTTTTTCATCATGATGTCATGGATATCTTAGATACATGATTTAGTGGGAGCTTGTGATAATGATAAGGTGGTAGTATAGGATTAGTTCCTAGTTTGGTTTTTATCATTTTGGTTTGGAGATCTTGGTTTCACTTGGTACTAACACTTTGGTTGTATTGTTGAAGACCTAGAAAATCTTCATGTAGGATATGGATGTTATGATGCCATGGGTGATTCGATATCATAGTTGAGTGGGAGTTGTTGGCATTGATATATATATTGAGTGTTTGTAGATATTGGAGGTTTGTCTTAGATCTTGTTGTTGCATAAGCATCTTTGACATTTGCATGATACACTTGATATCTTCATGGTGTGTGGAGATAGTTCTTCATCATGTATGGAGCTGGTTTATCATGGTCTATAAATATGGTCCTTCATGGTATGTGGACATGGTTTTTTTCATGGTTTGTAGAGATGGTTACATCTTGAGGACTCGTGGGGTTCTTGGTAAAGATGTAGTCTATGCTTTCATTTGACATGTTATCCTTGGTTATCTTCTTGTGCAAATGTTATTGTTATGTTGGTCAAGTTTGGAAGATAGATTTATATTAGGAATATTCCTTGGATTAGGAATGGTTATTCCTTAGTTTATGAATGGTTTATGAGTTTGATCTTCTTATGAGAGGCTTACATTCATAATTAGTTATATGGTATGATTTCAGTATTGTTGTGACTTTTTGTTGGGGTTTAATAGAGGTGATCATACTTGCAAAGTTTACATTTAAATATGTGTGTAGAAGGACATGATACAGGTTATGATTTGTATGGTTCCTCTTTGGTCTTGATTATCTTCCTAGATGTCCAATTTCACTTACATTAGATTTGGGATTGGTTGTAGCTTGTGATCACTGGTTTGTGTTCATGTATGTCATGTGAGAGATGAAATGATTCTTATAGGTTACTATTTTATGTATTCTTGATGTCCTAGATACTACATGGATTCATTTCTTTGAGATGTTGTGAGTGGATTGGTTAAAAATTTGACATCATCTTTTGCAATGAGAACTTCTTGGTGTATATGTGGCATATATTCTTTTGAGGCTTGTGATTGCATGTTATAAATTGGATATTTTAATATGTGAGCTTCATTTGATGTACCTTTGGAGGTATGAATAGTTGGATGGGTTTGGCACATGTTGTAGGTGCTATTTCAGCTATGGATATTTTAACAACTATGGATACATGTTATTACCTTTGGATCAAGTGTTTGTGCTTAACATTTTAGTTGGTATAGAATTTTATGATTCTTTTGTGACAAGTTGAGTGTCTTTCTCTTTGGATGGCTTCTATTTATGTTTGATGGTAGTGGCATAATAGAAGGTGGGATCATTTATGTTTGAGAAGCTGGATACTTCTATTTTTTATGGGTACTAGGATAGATCACTTGGTGTACTTTGATCCATGATGGAGGATGTGCTAGTAGTGATTATTTCCTTGTTCATATATGTGGCTACAAATTAACCCTATGCAATGTATTCAACAGGAGGGAGATTTTCAAGATTATGTGTATTGCACACATTTCATCATAGTGTTATATTGTAGTGTTTTACTTTATTATATAATATTGCACCTAGGAGAACCTAGATGGACATGCAACATGTAAAGATTCCCATTGGATATTGACATAGTGAAAGGTAGGAGAATCCCCAAAGGAGATGTCCAAACCCCCAACAAATAAATCCATAGTGGAAACACAATAACAAGAAACAATATTGCAAGATCTGATACTAAATCACAACCTATTATTCATAGATATAATTTTTTACATGTAATATGCCTACCTATAAGGCCTTTGGGGTTACAACCAATACAAAAAAAATTACAATAACAGTTTTTCAAGATCCCTCAACATTGAGCTCCATGATAATCCTAGCTAGTTCATATCTATAACACAACAATACTCTAGTAGAAACCCCCAAGATTTCAACTTGTGCTTCCAAGCCACCAAGAAACCTCCTTGTTTCTAAATAGTAACCACTAGCCCTTCTCACAAACTCACAACTCTACCACAATCCTACTATAAACTGCCTCACATTTAGTGCTATGTCCATAGACTTGGGAACTTTCCCTTCATCTACTCTCTAGACTCACTCATTAGAATGAATGAATGCCAAAATACTCCACAAGACCCCTTCCTTATACCCAACTAAGCCACAAGTTGGCCTAGAAATTACAATATAAATAAAACCCCTTGCATTAAATGCATATTTAGCCATAAGTCAACTCACAACAAACATTAAATACAAAATGCTAACTTGCAATTAACACGCAATAACTACATAAAATACCTACGACAAGCCCCAAGTTTACAACACTACTTAAATGAACATAGAAGAGATAACTAATACCACACATAGGTCCACACAAACTCTCAAATTGATCTACAACATGATCACATGCTACATGCATTAAATGTACCAAGTCAACAGATCCAATCTACAAGAATTCTATCCTACAAGCTATACTGTTGAGCATCAGTAAAACCCCAAGCATTGTCAAGCTCCCACAAGCATTATTGAGAAACCAACACATGTCAAAGACAATAGTGAGTGTTGAGAAACCAATATATGTTGAGTATAATAGAGAGTGTTAAGCAACCAACACATGCCAAGTGCAATAGAGAGTGTCAAGCAACCAACACATATTGAGTGGATTTAGTAATCGAGCCCCCTTCAATGACTGAGCAACTTGGCCAACACTAAACCTAATAGTGACTGAGCACCACTCCTTCAATCAAACACTAGTCCAAGAACCCTCTAAAGTAACTATTAATCCTCCTCCCATGAACTCCAAAGTAGTCACCAAGTAACCCAAGATGCTCCTACATCAAACTTCCCAGGTAAATAGAAAAGTGTGCCCCATACTTTGATGCCCAAAGAAAGATCAAAAACCATCTTCATCTTCAGCAAAGGCTTCCACTCCAATAAGGACAAGAAAACCAATATGCACATCATCCACATATGCATCATTCTATCAAACACCAGAATCTCAACCATCGGCATGCTCACTCCCAAAAACAAACTGAACATGATGCTTCATTAGCAAATCCTCATCCACAGTAGCAACTAGTGAATCCATACTGACAGCAAAAACATCCATGTTAGCAGCCATATGTAACCCCTTGGAAACATATGTCAAACTCCAAAAAAGAGAAATCTTATTTCTTACAACAAGATGCTTTGCAACATGTAAATTTTCACCAACAGCAACCAAATCATCCATGACCAAGTTCTCTACAATTTCCATGTTAGACCCAATTGACCAATCATGAAAACCAATCTCCATCCCTACATTGACAACATTAGGAATATCCTCAATAACAACTTCAAGTTTCTCTATAGATTCTACATCAAACTCCACAAACTGATCAATAAAACCAACATCTTCCACCTCAACCTTGCTATGCCACCTTCTCTCATGAACAAGTCTTCTAACCAACCAAACAACTCTCTTCCAAATCGGTAGACTTTAGCTCCACAAACATCTACAAAATGCCTTCCTTATCATGGCCTTAACTTGATCAGCCAAGCTAGCTTCAAACTAAGAAGAAATCTCAAGAAACCTCCTCTCCACTACATCACAAAGATTTTCAATCATCCTAGGTCCAATCTTCTCAAATCCATCTTCCAAGATCTTGGAAAACCCTCTACAACAAATATTTTGCATGCACCTTGTGACAAAACCAAATTTTTTGCAAGTCATATCATAACCTGCCACCTCACACAAACAATTAGGAACCAAATCACAAGTCTAGAAATACAGGTATACACAAACTCCTCATGACCATGCCTCAACAAGATCAACCTTCCATCTTTACATCCATTGATCCATCAACAAGTCCTCTATAATTGCAAGTCAAAACTACAATTAGCCCCCTCATAACCAAGAGATCTAGGACTCTAGAAAGAATAATCCACCACTAGATCAAGATCTTCTCATATCAACTTCTCTCAACCCAAGTCCTAGTGCAAACTACCTCAACTTTGGTGATTGATTCATGCACTCAAGAACAACCTTTTCTCTAATAAGATTAATCAACCAGATCAAACCTTCACTCTAATAAGATCAACCAAACATATCAAACCTTCTCTTTGATACCACCTAACACAGTGCAAGGTAGGAGAATCCACAAAGGAGATGTCCAAACCTCGAACAAATAACCCCTTAGTGGAAACACAACAATAAGCAACAATAATGTAAGATCTAATACCAAATCAAAACTCTTTATTCACAAATATAATTATTTTCATGAAATATGCCAAGTTGTAAGGCCTTCTGGGTTATGGCCAATACAAACTAAATTACAATAAAAATTCTTCAAGATCCTCAAGATCCAACTCCACGCCGATCCTAGCTAGTCCAGATCTGTAACACAATAGCACTCTGGTGGAAACCCCCAAGATCTAAACTTATGCTCACAAGCCACCAAATAACCTCCTTATTTCTAAACTGCAACCATTAGCCCTTCTCACAAACTTGTAAATCTACCACAATCCTATTGTAAACTACCTCACATTTAGTGCTTTGTCCACTAACTTAGAAAAACTCACCCTTTAGCTACTCTCCAAACTCACTCATCTAAATGAATGAATACCTAAAGATTCCACAAGACCCCTTACTTATACGTAACTAAGCCACAATTTGGCCTAGAAATTACGAATTTAAAAATTTAAATTTTGAAAAAAAAAAAAAAAAAAACCTTGCATTAAATGCATATTTAAGCCACAATCTGGCTCACAAAAAACATTAAATACAAAATGTTAACCCTCACGTTAACCCTTAATTAACACATAATAACTACACAAAATACTTAGGACAAGCCCCAAATTTATAACGTTGATTAAATGCACATAGAAGAGATAACCAAGACCACACATAGGTCCACAAAAACTCTATCCACAACATGATCACATCCTACATGCATTAAATACACCAAGTCAGTAGATCTAATCCACAAAAACTCCATCTTGGAAGCCACATTGTTGATCATAAGTAAAACCCCAAGCATTGTCGAGCTCCCATAGGCATTGTTGAGCTCCCACAAGCATTGTTGAAAAACCAACACATGTCAAGCACAACAATGAGTGTCAAGCAACCAACACATGTCAAGAACAACATAGAGTGTTGAGCAACCAACACATGTTTAGCACCTTGTGACTGATCCTTCTTCAATGATAGAGCTACTTGACCAACACTAAACCCAATAGTGATCAAGAACCACTCCTTCAATCAATTACCAGCCTAAGAACCCTCCAAAGAAACAATTGAGCCTCCTCCCATGAACTCTAAAGTAGTCACTGAGAAAACCAAAAATGCTCCTACATCAGATATACTTGATGAGTTGTATTGTACCATTGTGATAATATTTGATGTAATTATTTAATATTGTGAAAAAGAATTAAATGTCCAATATTAAATGTGGGGTAAATAGGCTAGATAGCATGTGGTTTATGTAATTTCACTTGGTGGTTTTGTGGGACTTTCTACTATATAAGAAGCCACAAGGGTAGTTGTAGAGACAAGCCAAGAAAAGGAAAAAAGAAGAGTTGAGCAAGACAAGGCTTGACAAGTTAGCCAAGGGAAATTTTGTGAAGGTTGGAAGCATAGCATGGGATGTGTGGATTCATGCATGTTCATATGGATTTCTTGGTTGTAGTTATGGCTTTCAAGGCTTCCATGGTTATGTTGCAATGGTTACTTGCTAAATAATACATGGTGATAAATGCTTTTGGAGGTTGGATTTTTCTCTCAATGAAAGTTTCTTAGGGTATATCTTGTGTCAAATTTTTGTGGGTATGTTGTCTGTTGGGACTAAAAATTGCCTTTTCGATTTTGAGTACCATTGAGAAAATTGAGTCCTATAAACGCTTTTTAATGCCTATGTACCCGGCTGTCCATTTGAGCCCCCTAAGGTGTTTAATATTTCTAACACCCTGCATTCAACCTATCTAAGTGTTCTATGAAAAAAAAATTATCATTCCAAGATATTTTGTAAAGTCTTGTTTTGAGCTAGTTTCAAATTTGCATTTTCACCTACGTGTCAAATAGCGACAGGAGGTTATGTTTGCAATTGAATATCTCGCACCTAGAAATGTTTCAAGACTTGCCACTTTGGGAGTATCTATTGTGCATACCCAAGAACCGATGTTTCAAATTTTGAGTCATTTTGAGTTTTTTTGTTTAGGTCTTGAATCCCTCAAAGTTGGTCAGTTACTGTTTTGTGCATTTGTGTAATTGTGCAAAATTCTAGGAAGCCCTGTTTGACAAGTTATAAATTTTGACTAGTTGACCAAAATGTTGAAATTCATATTGTGTTGCATTACAAACATTAGAGACTTGTTATGTTTCAATTTTTAGCTTATGATGAATCCATTTAATTAGTTTTCAAAAGCGATTCCAAACTTAATTTCTAAAGTTTTACTAGTGTCAGCATTTGCAGATTGATTAGTACCCCTATTCGTGATGTCATAACTCAAAATCTGTGATCAGCTAGATCGAATGGATTGTACCATTGTGTAGTACTCTGAAAATACTTTAAGTGTGCCCAGTTGCAAGTCTTGATGAATCCATATGCATACTTTTCCACGTCCATTCCATTTGCAAAAATTGATTTCTTGCCATTGTTTAAATCTACAAATTCCAAGTAGCCTACTTTGAATGCTCGCCATTTGCATCTTATTATTTGTCATGAGCCTAGATCGCAGATCCATATTCTCCTCATGATAAGAGAACCAATGCCCCAGTTTTTGTCTTCCCAAGTGTCCATTTGCCTAGTTTTCAAAGTCAATTCCAAATACAATTTATGGTTTTCTGACATGTTTTCTTGCAGGCAATTCTGAGAGGTCAACTTTGATGGTGACTATATTCTAACCTCAAAATCATCATAAGACAAGATTTGGCAGAATGTAAGTATGTAGAACAAAGTTTCATTGTGCCAGTTTTCAGAGCCTAGTCAAGTGATTTGATCAATTTTTAAGGCCAGTCAAAGGACCTCTTGGCACCAAATTCACAATTTGCAAATAAGTGGTAAAGCGAGTTTTATTTGATGATTCAGTGATGGAACTTGATTTTAATCAGTCTGAGGTGATGAAGGGATCAATTTGCCAATCCAATTATTTGAAAATAAAAAAAAATTAGCAGGACCCACCTTAAGGTCTGACTGATTGTGAAGAAGAAGCTCAAATGAATTCGGTTTCACCTCTAAATAGTCAGAAGTCTAATGACTGGGAAAATCAAGACCGCAAAGATGATGCAAAAGATGCCAAGTCTTCATCAGGAAATCAGATTGGAGAAACGTTTGAAGGATTAGAGCTGCCTGAGGATGAAGAGTTATAGAAAGCATATGAAAAATGGAGGTCTAAACCATATGCTTTGATTGTACCTTTTGAGAATAGTAGCTCTTCGAGGCTCAGTGCCCCCAGCATGGCTTAAGGACTTTGTGCAAGCTCAAAGTAGAAGGTTGAAGTTACAAGTTGAATTTCAAGAAAGCCTTGGTGGAATCATTTCTAAGCTTGCTTCAGGTTTGAGAAGAGGTCATTTTGACACCTCGTTCTATCATTGCAGCTGATCTTGTAATAGTTGGGGACTCCTGGCTAGAGATAGCCATACACAATAGAGTGATTGAACCAATAAAGACTATTGATCAACAATATTGGTTCATTCATGTAGGTGATAGATGGACGGCATATTTATGGAGAAATCATGATGGTCAAATAGACCCCAAAGGAGAAATCTGGGGAGCTCCATATCTTTGGGGATGTATGGTAGTCGCATATAGGAAAGATAAATTTCTTAAACACAATATACCTCCAATTGAGGACTGGACTAATTTGAGGAGGCTAGGGCTTTGAAATTTGACAAAGACCCATGGCTTTGAAAGGGGAAAAAGAGATGCCAGCAAAGATCCTTTCCACGCGGCATCAAAAGCTCTACCCACACATGAGTATGAGAAAGCCTCACATTTTTAAAAGAAAATGGAAATTAAAGACAAGAAGGACCCATGTATAGCAGTCAAAAAGGGCTCACATGTGGAAGGGCACACAGAGAACAACCCATGTTAAAATAAAAAAATTGTAGGAAGCCAATATAAATCAAAGAAAGCTCATGGCTAAACTTTAAACAGAGTAACTTGCAACCACGTATGCAAGAGGGAGCCGCTTCAGTAGGGCCACTCATGCATTATATGAAAGACACTCCATGACATTTTAAGAATACTTACCTTCATGCATTGAAAGAAGATCATGTCTTCAAAAAAGGAGAAATCCACATGCAATTAGAAGAGGTAAACCTAGCGCAGAATAGAAGGGGTAGCCAACGCATTAATAGGCATTCAAAGCCATAGACATGATAAAAAAGATCAGAACCCAGGCGCGTGAATGAAGAGTAGGCAAGTTTGAAGGAAGTTGTTTTAAACAAAGAGCCACATATTTTATTTCAAGGGAGTAGTCAACATTAGAAAAGAAAGAACACCAAGGTAGCATCGAGCACATAAAAGGAGAACACATGAGTAGTAGGGGCAAAGCATCACTGAGATAAGCCACAACAATCAAAAAAAAATCCATGCCTAGTCAAAAGGAAGCTCAACATGTTAAATATAAGTCTCACCCAACTAAGCCACAAAAAAAAGAAAAAATTGGCATAGCAAAGTCCAACGCGCATTCATGGAAAGGAAGCAAAAGATGGCTTCACCTGGAGCCTCACACATATCAAAAGAAGATTCATGCAAGCGACAAGGGAGTGCGGCTCAATTCAAAGATAGAACTAGGCATCATCCCAATGAACCTATTTTCTGGCAAATGGAGCTTCCTCAAATGCTTGTAATGCAAGAAGCCATCATTGGGGAAGTCAGCGCTGAGGTAATTCTGAGGTTCAGCTCTCTAAACTCACGTAATTGGGAGATAGAGCTATGCAAAATGCTATGAAAAATAATAATCCCACATTGCTCATGGGATGGGACTTTTTATGGTTTAAATAGAAACTTTTACCACATAACTAATGTCTTAAGAAAGATCCTTTTTGGAAGGCAAGGGTGGAAGCCATGCTTGTTTAGGGCCCAACTTGGACATCTAATTAATGCACGAACCGAAGATAATTTTAAAGGGAACAACAACAATGATGACATGGCAAGTTCAAGCTCAGTCGCATGAGATTATGAAACATGGCGAGATGAGCAGCTAGCGCAATTCTACAAGATGAAGTTTCCCAGTACTTAAATATTGCAAAAATGTGGGAAGATGTCACGTGTCAGTGGGTCCTGTGCATGGTGATGTGGCACTTAGGAGCAAGTTCAAGCGAGAATTGCACAGATCGTGACATGTGTCATGATCCAATGAATGGAGTATTCCTGAAAATACAAGCTACGAGCTGGTTAAAGAATGTGGGAAAGCTGGCAGATGGTGATGTGGCAGGTGTGTAGAGTAGCCAATCATGTAGTGACATGTGGCACTTGGTCAACAAAGGGTTGACCCCAAAATTCAAGGGAGAGGCTAGAAAAGTGAAAAAATGATTAAAAGTGTTTTCTTTTAAAAATTATTTTTCAAATGTGCAGGAATTTTAAATTTTAAAAATAAGTTTAATCTAAAGGTTAGACTTTAGATTAAATTAAAATTTTGAATTTTTAAAATCTTAAAAGTGTAGACTTAAGGTTTTATTAAAGGGGGGGACTGTTTTTCAAATTGTAATTCTGGGGGTTTCTGGTACTCAAAACATAGACTCCAATATACCGTTGGAATCAAAAATAAATGAACTATCCATTTTTGGATCTTGTTTTTGTATAGGTACTCACTAGTTCATGCTACAGGTCATTTTGTGAAATTCTAGGCATTGACTACAGAATAGGTAGATTTGGTCATGGAATATCAGAATGGGTTAGAGGACAATTCTAAAGGCTTGTTGGGATCCGAGTGTGAAGAAAATCATCTTTAAGCAATTTTCTTGCATTTTGGAAATCACATTTCAACTAATTTTTTACTTTTACCTTGTGAATTCATTTTAACATCAAAAATCAGTTACATCCTTTCATCATTATGTTTTGAGATATTTTATACCTCTGAGGCCAAGTGATGGGATTTTGATATTTAGTTGAAGAGAGAGGGTAGAAAAAGGTTTTTACATCTTCCTTGGAAGGAATTCTGAGTGGACACTTGTCATCTTTTGATCAAATCTGAGAATCCACTTCTTCCTATATCATTCCCTTTCTTTCTCATTGAACAAGTTCCAGTCTTTAGAGAAAAACTAGTCACTACTAAGATACCAAGTTTGGATCCAGTTTTGATTTGTTCCCATACTATGATACCACATATTTTTTAGCAATCTCTTTTGTATGAACAGCAAAAATGAAGAGAATACAGATAGTTTAGGTCTTTTACGTGTTTCTATGTTTTGATTACATGCATATAAATGTATTATTTCAAGGAAATGAATACAAAGGAGTGAGAATTTCATTAGTTTCATTCTAATTCTCGTCTCTAGTCTCAGTGAATTTTCAATGTTTTATGATCTTTGAACAAAGATCTTAGGTCATAGTTGTAGTCCCTTAAGGTTGTATGTTGTTTTATTGTTGCTTGTGACTCAAGGAGTTATGTAAATGCTTTAGGGAATCAACAAGGTTGCAAGTTTATTGAGAAGGATATCATGTAAGAATGAGATTCAGATTGAACATGGATGTCTATTTACAAGGTAAACGGATAGATTGTATACATAAAGATACAAACAAGTCTCAGATATCTATATGTATGTGATTAATTCATGGAATTTCCCAATAGATAAGGCATTGATCATTTACAGGATCACTTATTCATGCTGCTACATATTAAGAGTTTTGTTGAATTCGAAATCTTTTATTTAAACAAATTCATTTTTTCATGTCTTGTAGTGGGCTAAAAGGAATTAACCCTCACTCAGTTTGTGCATTTCGTAGAGTTGTAATTAGCTACTACACTTCTTTGTTATTGCATAAGTCTTTAGGAGATATAAGGGGTTTTCATCTGCTTAATAGATTCAGGGATATGGTTTTGCACTGGTATGGTATCATTTGAATCTAAGGTCTACCCACCTAGGTTTAGAAAAGCCTAAAGTAAAAGAAGTGTCGAGCCTTATAGTTGGCCCTATGTCTGAAATGATATGTTGAGAATGGGAGTTAGTTGACCCTAGATATGTCATATTCTCATGGGGATAATTGAAAACCCTTTAGCATGTTCAAACACCAACATTATCTATTCTCTTACATGTGGATTTTAATTGCATATTTGTTTCATATCTATTATGAGTTATGTGGAAATGGTTATATTTTTGTTGCAAATTTTCTTACATCTTTTTCATCTCTATCTTTCTACCATTTGAACATATCAAAATCATGTAACTTCAACTTCATGAACATAATTGTCATCATCCTAGAATAATCATCAACAAATAGTATAAAATATATGTCACCATAATAACTTTCTACTCTCATTATTACACACAAATTAGTATGAACTAATTCCATAATGTCATTAGAGGTATGTGTCTTACTTGAAAATATTGACTTGGTCATCTTACCAAGATGACATTGTTTACACATAGCATTCTCAAGTTTATGAAAATTTGGAGCATTTAACTCTTCTCTTTCTATTGGCCTTTACCATATTTTCAAAAAATTTATGACAAAGGCTTTTGTGCCACAACCACACATCTTCAACTTTTACAAATAGCATGTATCAACTATAGGATCAAGGTAAATTAGACTACCTTTTGTTTACACATCAGTGCCTATTAGATTACCATCATCATCATAGATCTTGATCTTCATGTTTTGAAATTCTAGCTTGTGACCTTTACTATTCAACTAACCAACACTCAATAGAGTATATTTTAGTCTATGTACCCAATATGCATCATCACATCTGATTTTTTCATTCAACATTAATGAACCTCTACCTTTCATTAGATATGGAATACCATTCCCTAATTAAACAGTTCCACCATCAATTTATTTAAATTTTTCAAACTTGCTAATGTCTCCAATCATATGATGTTAGCATCCACTATCAATTATCCATGTATAATTCCGATTAATATGTGAAATAAGATATTTATCATCCTCATACCTTTTCTCATTAGGATATTCTTTCATAGAAACATACGCCACTTCCACTCCATATTTCTCATCTTCAATATTTGACTTAGTCTGCTCTTCCTCGGCAATGTAGTATGATTTCTCCCCTTGTCCTTGTCAACTTTTTTATTTATGTACTTATGATCATTTTTATCATTTATGTCACTCCTACCCTTATTAGGACATCTTGAAACAATCTAGCCTACTTCATTTCACTTAAACATATTAGAGGTATTCTACCTATGAATTTACCTTTACCTCTCAGTGACCTCCTTGAAAGCAATGCTTTAATGTCATCCATGTCATCTTCTAGTTTTGACTCATTTTCATCTTTACTTATCTTTTCTTTCTTTGAACTACCAATGGTTAGTGAATCCTTGAAAGAATTCCCAAGTGAATGTACACTATTATCAAAATTACTCAATTCAAATGTAGTCAAATGACCAACCAAACCATAAATAATATAAACATTACTAGGCATAGCTTTGACTTCCTAAATTGTAGAAACTTTAATAGCATGGATAGGTAAGAGAGTTATGATAACCTTACTTATAAATTCAATATCACTATTGACTCCTCCCATAACTTTTCTTGCACACATAACTTCCATGATTCATTCCACATGTTGCACAATATTCTCACCTTTGTTCAATCTATGTCATCATATTTTCCTCT
This sequence comes from Cupressus sempervirens, assembly GCA_028749045.1. Classification (NCBI taxonomy): domain Eukaryota; kingdom Viridiplantae; phylum Streptophyta; class Pinopsida; order Cupressales; family Cupressaceae; genus Cupressus; species Cupressus sempervirens. The sequence continues at coordinate 732,031,033 of CM053783.1, read as the reverse complement.
CAAGATTTATTCTCTTTCTCTCAGTACGATCTCATCTCCACCATGTACAAGTTCCATCTTGTCCCACATTTATTTAGCATTAGTAGCTTATGGCAGATGCAATCTCAATCATCTGACTATTATGTTATTTCTTATGTGTCATCTCTTCCACAATCATAGGAGGGGTAAGAGAAACATATGTATTTTCTATTTGGTATAAAGTATTATCTCCAATTCCAAATACATTTAGCCTCATTATGTTTTTTCATGAGGATAATTTATCCTTATTCAACTTTGGTACCTTTCTTTTATTCATTTTTTAGATCTTTAGCTCAAGTCCCTTTGAACTTCTTTATTCAAGCACTTTTCTCTAATACAAATTGTTCGATAATTGAGAGGGGGGTAAATCAATTATATCTATTTATCCTACATGCCTTTAAATAATTTAGCACCAATTCAAGCCTCATAAACTTTCTCAACAATAACCACATTCAACTTCTCAAATTAAACTTATGTCAACTTTATTTCAAAATGTTGTCTCATTATTCTTACTTATGCTGAGTGTCAGAGTAATAAACTAGGTTATATCAAGTTGTAGAAATAAACAAATAACATGAAAATAAACTTTGCAACACATAAGAATTCACACATTTGACATAGATATTTAATATGGAAATATTTTAAAAGTAAAAATAACCTAAGAACCAACAAATCAAAACAAATTCACTCTTTTGAAGTGAGCTCTACTAGGACCCAACCATGTTATAGGTTTACATGCAACTTTTTGTGTGACCTACTTAGAGGATTTTAACCTAAGATCATCTAGACCTTATCACTCCTTATCATTACTAAAGAGTGGTATGCTCTAAAGGACTTACAAACATCACTAATCAATGTTACCATATAGGATTTCAAAGACTTGTTATTTCCACTCATTTAAGAGATTTTATCTATTACAATGGTAAGAAAGTAACAGTCAAATAATCTACTAGGTTTAGCACTATCTTGTTTATTTAGATCTCTTCTTCTCTAGATTTCTTCCTTCTAATATCTTATAGACTAATTCATACACTATCACTTTCACTCTGCACTTCCTCTATTATATATTTTCACTTATGCTATGTTGAGTTCACCTTGTTCTAGTTTCTTCTTCTTCAATAATAATCCTTAAACAATTGAAACATTATCAACAACTAAAAGTAGTCTCATTCATCTCCTTAAATAGTAAAATTTTGCCTTCCAGATCCTTCCATATTTTATCACTTAATCACAATTGTAGATCTTAGATTCAATGAATTTACTCACTTAGAAATTAGAACTTCCTTGAACATTGTGCTCATCTTCATCTTGATTAAATCTACTTCATTAGATCTTCATTACATTTCTCAAGTCGTATATCTCATAACTAACTTTGAATTTATCCTTTGATCTTCTCAAAAATTCTTAATTTTCACCAAAAGTCAGCCTTAGATTAATCTTTTATTTTTTTCTTCATTTAGTGAACATTTAAACTTTACTCGAGTAATACATCACTTAGTTAACACTTAAATTACTTGACTAACACTATACTTTAAATTTGTGTTTCTTGACGATCAATGACAACTATAATAGCTTGATTCATGCTATGTCTCTTCTTTCTCCTAGTTGATCAGTGTAACTTGTGTATCTCAATGAATACATGAAATTTATCACAACATTACATGATTGCAAAACAACCAAACTAGTATTATACTATCATATTCTACCTCATTAAAGTATCCATTGTATACCAACATTTATCAACTCTTTCATTATCATACTTTCTTTTAATGCTCTTCATTAATCAAATGATTGGGTACTCCATTAAATTAGCACAATGTCTAACCAACTAAGGCTTGACATCAAGGAAAACATTACAACTAATATTACTCTTTCACATACAATAACAACATTATTAGTTGGAGCTAACAATAAGAATCCCATATTATGTTCTCACAAAATGTTTTTGTTTCTCTATTTTATGTTGTGTGTTTGTGGTATTAAGGGAAGCACCCTTCATCCATTTTTTTTTTTTTTTCATTCTATTCAAGTTCTTCTTTCATAGAATTTATCTTATATCCATACGTGCATGCTTCATTTGTACTCTTAGATTCAATTTGAGAAATCAAACAAATTTCATCACCAATGATCTAATCATTATGATGGTTCCTTACAACATATTTAGGTGTTCTTTGTTCTTCTCTAGGTTCTTCAATATGTACCTGAATTCCATCATCAATTTCAAAGAATAGCTCTTGTTTTTTATTATGATTTTGAACTAATCTCTGACTTATACTAGCCTAATTTGAATCATCATCAAAATCACACTCAAATGTTCTCTCTTGTACCTAAAATATTTCATCAATTCTAACATTTGCACTTTTGACAACCTTCTTTAGCCTTAGATTATAATATCTATAAGATTTACTCTTAGTTGAATACCCAAGGAATATGTATTCATCACTTCTAGGATCAAACTTTTGTATTGCATCTTCTCTTTTGAGATAACATTTGCCTTTTGTATGACCAAAAAAAAAATAATAAGGTGTTCTACATGTTCCTTGTCTGACCTAAAAAAAATTTATGGCATATACTAAAATATTAATTTCTTCTCTCCAATGTGCATGTGATACCTTACCTTCAAGTAATAGTTCTCTAGCTTCTTTACTCATTGTCATATTTCTTATATCTTTTATACCACTATGTTGTGGTGTCTTAGGTGTTTAAACTTATTTATGAATACCATTATCCTCACAAAATGGATTGAACTAATTAGAAGTAAACTATCCACCTATTTCAAATTGCTAACATCTTATCCTCATTTCATATTCATTCTCAACTATTTCCTTAAATATTTTGAACCTCTCAAATGCTTTTGATTTTTATCTCAAGAAAGCAACCCACGTCATCCTAGTGAAATCATCAATGAAAAGAGTGAAATAAATTTCACCATAGAATTTTCTTGTTTGTATAGGTTGAACAATTTCTTTCTAAAGTAGTAAATATTTTTCTTGGAAATGTACTCATGTTTTGTTTAGCCATCATGCATTCCTTACACATCATGTTAGTAGGTTTCAACATCTTAGGTAGATCTCTAACAGTATTAGAATTAGTCACCTTCACTATATTATCAAAACCTATGTGACAAAATATTCTATGCCATGGCCAACTGTCATCAAATTTTACAATTTCTATTCTTATCCTTGACTGATTATTTCTTATCAAATAATTTTAAATGATAATCCTTGTCAACAAGTTGACCTACACTCAATAAGTTATATTTCAAACCAACAAAAAATATACATCTTTAGTGTTAGTCATTTCCCAAGAGTAATAGATCATTTTCCCTTTATAGGATATGGTGTATTGATACCAAATCTAACAACACCACCATCATAGATCTTAAGTTTAACAAACTTATCTTTTTCACTTATCATGTGATGTAACATTCACCATCTATAATCCAAATAGATTGTTTTCTAAATAAATAAAATAAGTATTTTTTTCATATTTAAAAAGATTTTCTTCCTTAATAGAAACAAATCCAATTTTGTCTTCATCATTGCTATCTAGAAATTTGATTTCCTTAAATTTAATTTCTTTTTCACTAACATACATTCTTTAGAAGTCTTTGATTTTTAAGGTCTAGGTTTTTAACTTAGATTCTAGTCTTGTAGGACATCTAGCAAAAAATGACCAATCTTCTTATAGTACCAACAACAAAAAAGGAGATTTATTTTCTAAATTACCCTTACCTTTAGATTCTATATTTATAATTACCAAGGCTTTTACTAGTGCTTACACTTTTTGTTAGTACTCTCTTATATTTGTGTACACTTGTTCTAAAAGTAGTCTCAACTCTAGGAAAAATCATCTTTCAATCTACCAATTTCAAAATCTTGTAGTTTTCTAATTAAAATTTCTCTATTAAAATATTGAATAAGAGGAATAACTTCTACAATTTTATTTACCTTTTTCTCATAAGCTAGTGTCAAAGATCTAAGAATATTCTGACAAACTTCATCGATTCCTCTTGAACTTTTTATACCTATAGTAAACTTAGTAATTAATTGCACATATGCTCAAATAGTTTCATCTTCTTCCATTCTAGCATTCTAAACTTTAGGTTTCTAATTTTGCAACTTAAATTTCTTTATATATTCATAACCTTCATATAATCTCTAATTTAACCCAAATATCATGTGCTAGATCAAGACCTTTCTTTCAGTGAATTTTGAATCTTATATGGTGTTGATTAGTGCCTCCTTTGTAATCATATTACAATGGAATATTTTATTCTCATCATCTATGCTCAAAGTTATCTCATTCTCTATCTTATCTTGTACTTTAATTTTTGTAATCAACCAAAAATCAATACCTATGTAGATCAAGTTTTTTTGCATCTTGTCCCTCTAATTGTCATTGTTATCACAATCAAACTTAGGACTTTTCTTCATGTAAGCCATAGATCTCCTCAAGATACTAAGATTCCTTATCAAAGAGGACCTAATACTCTTATACCAATTATTAAGAACAAGTAAAGTCATCACACAATAGGGTGGTGGGGGCATGAATTAGTTTTTCCAATATACTTGTAAATCCAAACTTGGAAATTAGAACTCCAACAATTAAAACAATGATGCACAAAAATAGGAAACCATACATCATAACATATTGATTTTTTTTACAAGGAAAACCTGTGGCCATAGGTAAAACCTTGGTGGGGATGGTACACAAAATATAGTGTATTGATATACAAGTTCCTTGTGAAAAGATATGACCCTATTACGAGTCAAATACAATGCATTTCGTACAACAATCCCTATTAGAAGAAAAATCTCCATTAGAAGACCTTGAACCCTTGTTAGAAGGTTCCAACCTTGTTAAATGTTGATAGAAAACAAATAGACCCATTTCCTAAATGCTTCAACAATAGTGAAGAATAAATCTTTAGGATAACATATCCAAAAAAATGAACTGACTAGTCTAAAACTTAATTGCCAAAATGGTTACTTTGAATCTAAATTCAATCATCCAACTTAAACACATCTCTTCTCTAATTATCAAACACCATAGGTCACATCGACTTCTCATATACATAATATCCCTTATTATTACTTGTACTATCTTAAATTGGACACACTCCAATTTAATGAAGGTTTACCACTTATTTAATGCAAGATCGTAAATCTCCTTACACCTTTCATTATTTCTTCCATTTTCAATCCCTTTCTCCTAGGTGGAATTGGGGTAAAACCTAATAGATATTCTTTAAAGATCATATTTTCATGGTGTTAAGCTCAAGGTAGGATGTATCATCCTACTTCCTCCCTTACATTCATCTATCCACTTGGAATCTTATCTCTGCAATGAAATGGCTATATCTCAGACTATTTGCCTAATTCTAGAGATCTAAGACCTATTTTGGGATCCCAAGGGGATCCAAGAGTTTTTGGACCCTAGTAATAAAGGGTGCAATACACCCATAATCAATCAAGGTTGCAGTGTGCCCCTGATCAATCAGGACTATAGTGTGTCCTTGATCAATTAAGGTTGCAGTGCACACCTAGTGCGCCAATCCTAGCCATAGTGCACACCTAATTAGGACTATTCTAGGTCCTCTACTTGGATCTCGTGTCTCATTAGTTTTGGGGTACAAACTTCTAGGCAGGTTGGCTTGCAAGAGTAAGCTATTTTGAGCCCTTTATAAGCACTTCCATTTCCTCATATATCATCATCATGTATTCACAATTTCCAGTGCTCACACCTAAGCTCTCAAGTTCTCAAGCATTCAAGGAATTCAAGAAATTTCTCCATTGAAGATCAAAGATTCATCCATTCAAGCTATTAAAGGAGTTTATGCAAGATCTAACATTCTAAAATTTAGATCTCCCTTCATACATTCAATATCCTTTGTTGTATCTTCTACATTAACCCTCTCAGGATCTAAATTCATCTACATGCATTCCTAAGGTGAATTTCAAGTGCATTAAGTCATGTACATTTTGGAGTTGAGTCAAACCTACTACATATACATACTTGATTACATTCCAAATTCAAGAGCATATTCATAGATTTGCATTTCTTCATATTAGATCTATCACTACTACTTTCTAGTATTCTATCTTTCTTTCAATTCAAGGTTAGTTCATAAGTTGAGGTTTGACTGAGGCAAAACCCCTTGCACCAACAACAACAACAAAAAAACAAAATGCTTAATTTTGTAGGTAATGGATCTTAGATTAACAAACATGTACATATGGATACCCTTTTTGATTTTCTTCATAATTGCAAAAATTAGAATCAATGTCACACATTGTCAATTAGGGGTGCACTGCAACCTTGATGCTCCATTTTTTCCTTGAATGGCAAGGTTTCCCCTAACAAACCGTCGAATAATTTTTGGGGTTTGTCTAATTGTGAGAATCAACCCTTTTAGAGGTCATTTAATAACCCATTTTTAGGCTTCTATTCCATAAGGTATATCATCTTCCTCTCTTTCATTTATATATATTTTATATTTTTTCATATCTTTATATCATAGCTTTATATTTCCTATCTTCGTGCTTAAACCCTCTTAAGGTGGAGGTGAAAGGGAAATAAATCCAAGTTATTCATTCTCTTATCCATTAGGTTTGCATTGATACTTCATCTTGTGTCAATCAAACCTAATCCAAGGGGTGGATCTTAGTCTTCTCCCTTTTATTAATGTATGGGTTGAATTTCTTCCATTTTCCTACCCTCCCTTACAACTAATTAATTAGGTTAGCTTGTTAAGGCTTACCCTAATACAATTAATTACATAGTTCATGTTAACGCATACACACCTTCATAAGCATCATTGCAAATGTTAAAATATAGTTCCCACATGTTACAATATAGATATTAAATTTTACAATGATAAATAATATATTTTCATGACATAGTTAGATGCCAGTAAAATGTACTACACAAAATCAACATTTCTAGAATAATCCAAATGCCTTACTATCACAAACATAGGTTTACAAATAATTATTCTACCATGATCCAATCTCACTCATGTGAATTCAACCTAGGTAATAAGATACAACACATATACAATCAATTATCTCTATTAATAATTCATGTACATCAGTCTATTACCTATCTTCACCAAATCAATTGTAACTCATCCAAAATTGAACATAAGATTCACAAATAAAGAGATGATATCTTCACTCATCTTTCTACGCAAATCAAGGAACCATAAAGAATAACAAAAAATCACTCAAGATTAATCTGATATAACTCAAGTAAATCATAACCAAATAGCTTATGTACCAAGGAAAGGATCCAAGACTTCATCTATAACAAATATCTAGCTATGGAATCCAAACATGAAGATTTAAAGGATCAACTCTAGAATCAATAAACAATAATAAACAAGAAACATAATTTTGGTTGATACAAGATTTCCAAGAACCAAAGATGCTCCTACATCAATCTCACACATAAAGAGGCATGAGATAACAAATAACTCCATCTCAAGTAGATTTTTCCTACACCATGTACTAAAGTAAAGCAAAAACTCCTATGTATCTACATAAAAGCAATATTTAAATGTATTATCCTAAGTAAACTAAAGTAAAGTATAATTATAATTAGTTAATTAAAGTCACTCCCCCAGTATAACTTAGGGAAATGCACTTAAGCTCATAATCCTAGATGATGATTCATGATGGATATTGGATTATAGTTCATGTTAGGTACTCATGTACAATTTTAAAGTAAAAACAATATGTGATACAATATCTTACAAACTGAAGAAAGAGGGAAAGCCTCATGGGAAAAATGCTCCATCAAAGAGAGATAAAAAAAAAAATAAGATGAATTGATAGATGGACTAACCAAGACCCCCACAACCCCCACTCCTAACAATGATATTCTCATCATCTATGCTCAAAGATGTCTCATTCTCTATCTTAAATTGTACTTTAGTCTTTGTAATCAACCAAAAACATCTCCCCTACAGATCAAGTGTGTTTGCATAAGCCATAGATCTTCTCAAGTTGCTAAGATTCATTCTCAAAGAAGACCTAATACCCGAATACCAATTGTTAAGAAGTGAAGTTCATACACAACTGGGGGGTGACTTGGTTGTTCCAATATACTTTTAAATTAAAACATATAAATCAAAACTCCAATAATTAAAATAATGATGCAATATAATAGGAAACAATACACCATAAAACAATGATTTTGTTGACTAGGGAAACCCTTGATCATAGGGAAAGCCTTGGTAGAGATGGTACCCACAAGCTAATGTACTAATATATAAGTTCCTTGTGAAAGGATGTAACCCTATTAGGAGTCAAATGAAATGCATTTAGTACAAAAATCTTAGTTAGAGAACATATCACTATTAGGAGACCTTCAACCCTTGTTAGAGGGTTCCAACCAAAAAAAATATACCCATTGTGTAATGTCCACCCATAGTTTTCTTTACTATTATATTTACCAAACTCTTTTATGCATATTTAATGCATGTGTTAGTTTCAAGCATATTGGATTTATAATTATGATAGTATTTCATGACTTGGATTACATGCATATCAATAAAGAATTACTAAGTTGATTACATTGCACATATTGATTGATGATTATGATTACTAGCACATTAAAGATGCTTTAATAGTTCTTAGTTAGTAAATGTGGCTGTTGTCATGATGATATCAAATGTTGAGTATTTTATATTCACACTGATGAGTTTCCATGTTTGAATATGTGACGATTTGTACTCAAGACTTATTATAGTACTTACCACATACTTGCATGTGTATGGTGTGCATGTTTTTTTATTTTTATGTTCAATGTGTTTGATGTGGCTAAGGGAGGGAGTCTTAGTTACCTCTTAGTCAATATCTACATAATGTACCACTCCCTGCTATTACTTTTTTAGATTAGACATATATGTATATGTGCATGCTCATCTTTTATGCAGATTGCAGGTACCAGGCATCAACTTCCCTAAATTGTCAAGATGAACATGTCCTATCACAATAAATCAATGGTAAGAATGGGGAGATAATGTTCAGGTCTAATCTCAAGCATAGCCTAATTACTTGTCCTGAGAAGGAGGACATGTATTTGACTTTTCACCCTTTTTAAATCCATGATTTTATCTTTGGTCGTGTTGTTTACTTTTGAGTTTGGTTACTTTTGGTAATGTTGCTTTTATGTGGATTTGATTATGTGATTTATTTGGTAAATGGTTTAATTATAATATTTGGGTTAAACATATAATATTGAGAAATATTAAATATTATTTAATTTATAAAAAAAAATCAAAATATGAAAATATTTAATTAATTAAATATATGCTTTAGTTTAAAAAGATTTAATTTAAAAGTCTAATTTAAGAAGTTGGATAAAACGAGAATTGGAATATTAAAAGATTAAAGATTTAATATTTTTTTATTATAATTATTTAATTAGTAATAATTAAATTAGAGTTGCATTTAGATAATGAGTTGTAATTAGTATTGTTAATGTAAATAATAGACTGCACTTTAAATAGTATTTCTACTAATTAATAAATTTACACTGCACTTTAAATAGTATTTCTACTAATTAATAAAGTGGAGGAAAAGAAAATATAAAAGAATACTTTAATTAAAAAGTTCTTTAAGTGTGCATGAAAGGATTAAATAATAAAAAATTATTTTAACGAGAGGCTTTTGCATGTTCAAAAATTGGAAACCTTAGTTAGAGTTAAACTCTTTATTAGGATATTTGAGTTCATTTCTACACACAAGCAGGTTTTGGGGAGGAAAATTTGGAATGGAAACAAAAGAATTGTTGAAAGTTTTAGAGGGTTTGGATTTGCATGTATTTACCAGATTGTCCAAAATTTTATCTGTCAGATTGAGGTAGGGTCTAAGAACTCATCCATTGAAATTATTTTGGAAGATCTGTCTACCTCGTGTATATCATTCTGCTGATATTTATTTTTTGAAATTTATAGGATAAAATATGAAAGAGAATTTTGATTTGCAATTAAGAAATAAAATTGATTCATGCGTAGTTTGAAAACAACAATCAAATGTAAACTATAGAATCATGCTATTGAAAAATAATTGAGAAAACTCAAGATCTAAGAAACCAAAGAAAATTCAACATTAAATTTTAAAGAACAATGACTATTATCAATTAGGGTTTGAAAGAGAATTATCTAAAAACTTCAATAGAAACCCTCGTTAAAATCCATCAAGCAAAACGTATAATTACCTTTGATTTAAACAAAATTGTTAGTTGTGAATCTTTTTGGAAAACAAATGCATTCAAGATAGAAAATTAATTTAAAAAATTATGATTGCATGTTTTAGAAGATCTAAGCCATGTGAAAATAGAATATTACATAATTCTATTCTTTTTAGGAAAATTCAATTCTTGGATTTATTTTGTTATTAATAAATAAATAAAAATTATATGATTATTTATTAATTTCAAAAATTCAATTTTTCAAATTTTTATTAATTGTAATTAGTATTGTTAATGTAAATAATAGACTGCACTTTAAATAGTATTTTTACTAATTAATAAAGTGGAGGAAAAGAAAATATGAAAGAATATTTTAATTAAAAAGTTCTTTAAGTATGCATGAAAGGATTAAATAATAAAAAATTATTTTAACGAGAGGCCTTTGCATGTTCAAAAATTGGAAACCTTACGTGGAGTTAAACTCTTTATTAGGAGATTTGAGTTCATTTCTACACACAAGCAGGTTTTGGGGAGGAAAATTTGGAATGGAAACAAAAGAATTGTTGAAAGTTTTAGAGGGTTTGGGTTTACATGTATTTACCAGATTGTCCAAAATTTCATCTATCAGATTGAGGTAGGGTCTAAGAACTCATCCATTGAAATTATTTTGGAAGATCTATCTACCTCGTGTATATCATTCTGCTAAAATTTATTTTTTGAAATTTATAGGATAAAATATGAAAGAGAATTTTGATTTGAAATTAAGAATAAAATTGATTCATGCGTTGTTTGAAAACCACAATCAGATGTAAACTATAGAATCATGTTATTGAAAAATAATTGAGAAAACTCAAGATCTAAGAAACCAAAGAAAATTCAACATTAAATTTTAAAGAACAATGACTATTATCAATTAGGGTTTGAAAGAGAATTATCTAAAAACTTCAATAGAAACCCTCTTTAAAATCCATCAAGCAAAATGTATAATTACCTCTGATTTAAACAAAATTGTTAGTTGCGAATCTTTCTGGAAAACAAATGCATTCAAGATAGAAAATTAATTTAAAAAATTATGATTGCATGTTTTAGAAGATCTAAGCCATGTGAAAATAAAATATTACATAATTCTATTCTTTTTAGGAAAATTCAATTTTTGGATTTATTTTGTTATTAATAAATAAATAAAAATTATATGATTATTTATTAATTTCAAAAATTCAATTTTTTCAGATTTTTATTTTATTTTATTTTTTAATTTGGAATTATTTATTAATTCTCAAAATTAAAATTAAAATTAATTAAAAATAAAAATTATTATTATTTATTTATTTTAAAAATTAAATTAATACTACTCATTTAGTTATAAAGTGGATGTTGGTATTAAAGAATTCTTAAGTTTAGTTAAACTATTAGTTGCGTATAAATGATATTATATTTATTAATATAAGTGGAAAATTAATAAATATATAATTGTGATTTAGTTATATTTTAGAAGAAGTTATAGTGGAGTTTATTAAATAATCTTCTAGTTATGAATATTTAATATTATGAGAGAAATTGTAAATAAATTAACTATAATTATAATCTCAAGTTTGAGTTATCTCTAGTTGCATCATGAATTAAAGGAAAAAATAATATTAATATTGGACATAAATATAATTCAAATTAATAGTTTAGAAACGAAATTGATATTAATATTTAATCTAATAATATACGCTTATGTTATTAATTAAATAATTTATGATTTAAGATTATTTAAATTAAAAATATGATAATGTTGCATGGTATTTTATATGCACAAAGAGTTTTGACATTTAACCACTTATTGATTTAAATAAATTTATTATCATAACAATTTATATTAACATATATATTCTTACTTTATTTTTAAACACATCCTTGTGACCCAAACTAAACAAGAGAAAATGATGGAATTAAATCATATGGTTGAAAACTATGTGTTTTATTATATTCTATTTATAGTCTTGTGATGTTTGTTTTCGTAATGGTTTTTCTTTATGGGTTGTTTAGCTGGCCAAGTTAGAATGTGCACTAGAGGCATTTTGAGATTACTTTTATGATTATTTGACTGGATTTCATGATGAACTTTATGATTTGAATTGAAATATATGTTTATGAGCTTTATATGATTGAACATTTATGAGAACTTGAGTTTTGAGAACCAATGTTATGTTTGGGTTGCCTGTTAAGGAACTGAATTTGATCAATATTACTTTATTGGTATGGGACACAATTGTGTTTTGTGAATTTTAGAAAGGTACTCTAGGTGCATGTCTATGGGAGTGGCTTGCAATGGGGGCCGAGGCCCAAAGTGGTTGCCAAGGTAACTCATTGCAAGTTGTGTAACAAATGATAACATAGTAATTAAAATACTTTCCTCCCTTGTGCCTTGAGAAAAATTAAAAAGACAAGTTAGAGATTTTTCCTCATCCATGCCTTGAGTACTTGTATAGACTAAGGATGAGAATGAGATAATACCTTGAGAGGTATGACTAGTCTCCTTGTCTTCACGAGAGAATTTTCTAGTTCTGTATAGAGTCACTAGAGGGATGAGTTCCTAAGAGACTACCATGGTAACCTTAGAGTTGGCTTATGTGATGACACTCCATAGTATGTAGCCTGAGTCTCCATGGATTTTTTTAATATTTTCCTCTAGTGGTGTACTTGTTGGATATTACTTCTGATGGTATATTCATTGTGAGTTGCTAATTATTGATTAGATGTCATTTATTGTTGAAAACTGACTTTTATTAATGAATGACCTATTATTCATTGGTAGTGTTTTTATTGTTCGAGTTAGTGATTGGTGGTTTACTTTTATTGAAAATAGTTGTTATGTGTTAGTTATTGTGCTTGTGACATTTGATGTTGATTTGGAGGTGGTTGTATTTTTTTGGTTTTGATACTTGATTTGTACTTAGTATTTGTATGTTGATTTGGTATGTGGTGTTGGTATTGGAATGAGTGTCCTTTATGTTGGCTTCTAAATTAATAGCTTTTCAATAACCTAATGATAGGAACAAATACATCTAGGAGAATCTAATTCCTATTTTCAACATACCAATTCAAACATTAGGGCCAACTATAAGGCTATACTCCTTCTTCAGGCTCTACAAGACCTAGGTGGGTGAACCTAATCTAAATTTTATAAAGTAGATAAAACTCTTATTTCTCCTATACTTATGCAATGAAAAAAGCATGCAATAGCCAATCACATACCCTATGAAATCCACAAGATGAGTGAGTGCATCCTTTCAACTCTCAAACAAAAAGGGAAATGGATAATTGATTTAAGGTTTAATATCAAAAAAACCCAAATATGAAACAACAAGAACATGTTCATCCTATAACTGATTAATGCCTTATTTATTGGGAAAATCCACAAATCAAAAACATACATCCATGATATCAATGGCATATCCCATACATCAAGATATTAGATCTATCCTATCACTTTGTGAATCAGACATCAGTATTCATAAAAACCCTCATACTCGTGAAATATCCTTCTCATGTAACCTACAACCCTATCAAGATAAGTAAGAAATTACTTGGCTCGTTGTTCCAATAACAAACTTAGTAAGACATACAGCTTTAAGAGGCTACAAACAAGTTTAAGTTCTTTATTCCTAAACCAAAAAATATTGTAGAAAATATAGATAAGAGAAGAGAATCAAAATGAAACTAAGAAGTTTGATGTTCCTTCTATTCATTTCTTTGAAACAATACATTCAAGATGCATGTAGATAACTCATAAAACTATTGAATAGATCAAAAATACACATAAAACTTCATTAGAATGTTTTCAATATAGGAGATAAATATTGAGGAATGAATGGTGAGATCACAGCTAGAGCTTTGCTTAATAGTTTGGACAAAACCAACCATCAACAACCCTAGAGAAAGAAAGAAAGAAGAAAGATATGGGAGAGGAAGGAAATCCTAGATCTAATCTAGAAGTGACACATGTCCACTTGAATCTCCATACCCTTTTGTTGCAAAACCTCTCTCTTCTCTCTATAATTAAAATTTGAAAGGAATTGCATCATTGAGCTTCAACAAACTCAAAATATCTTCTCCGAGTGATGAGAAACCCTCATTTGATAAAAACATCAGATATGCATCTAAAATGCTAATAAATCTTCACTAAATAGACTTGGAGGTGAAAAGACATCACCAACTACATCTCCACTAACTTTGATGCACATCTAGCTCATCATTTCACCAAAAACCAAGACTGAACCATCATACCAGAATGTAGTTGAAAAACAGCACCTCAAAAAAAAAAAAAAATCCTAAATATCTCACACATACTACTTCCTATGTAAATACAAGTAGCAAATCTAGAAATTTTGTTCTAAGACCTTTTCATTGATATATGATAGTCATATGTTGGCCTGTAGGACATGTCAAGAATATCCATTTGAAAATCAAGTTCCTAAATGCATGACAGGTCTACATTTTTGCAAAAAATTATCTTTGGCCTAAAGTCAAAACTTTATATTATAATCTCAAAAGATTTAAATGACCTCATAAATTGATTCAAAGAGAAAACAATAAAAAAATGTATTTTCTGCATCAAAATTTTCCTCTCATCTCTAAATTTGGGTCAAACCTAGTTGACCACCTATGACACATGGCAACACCTAATTTGTCTATCATCACATATTCATTGCCACATGGGTGCCACATGGCACCCTTTGATTGTTTCACAAACTACCACATGTCACCTGACACATTTCCACATGGTATCCTCCCATTGCATCTCCATTCACAATCATCTCACCGTGTATATAGCTTGTTGGGCACCCTACCATGTGGCATCACCTGATTGGTCAGATCTATCACACCACCACCTAGGTCCACTACAACATGTTTGCATGTCACTTTCCTAATTTAGTTGTCTTCCTTGCATCTTCATATTGCAAGAAAGTGACAACCATCAATCTTTTCATGTGACATGATCTAGTGAGTTTCTCCCGCTCAGCATCACATCATCACCCAATGCCACATGTCACCTTGTCACTTTCTGCCTTTGGCTAATGATCATACATAGTCATAATGTAGGAAAGTAATGACCATCAATTTTGAAATATGTCACAAAATTATGCCTCAATTTTGGAAACTTGCCACATCATCATCTCAATTTTTGTGCCACAAGTCATTCTTTGATTGTTCCACTTGGGCATTGTATCACCTATTTTAGCAATTGCAAATAAAATACTAGGAGTAACAAAGCATTCACAATACCCAATAGACTAACACTTACAAGAGGAAAAAGGAAACACTATGGAAGAAAGAAGACCAAGAATGGTAAGCTCCTTGAGTGTAATTTTGATGACTTCAATGTGCCTAGATGTAGATGGATGTATGCTCAAGCATGCTTCAAGCTTCAAGTGGTGAGTTTGGGATTCAAGCGTAGAGGTGGATGAAGGATCCAACAATGGAGTTTTGCGTGGATTTTGACATGGTAATGATGTAAAATGATTGTGTTTTAATGGTTAATTGGGCATTCTAAGTTTGAAGGAAGAGAGTTTCATTTATAGGCTATAGGGTGGTAAGATGGAGGATTAGGATGCAAGGATAGAAGAATGGTGAGAGAGGGCTAGGATGCAAGGAAGGGGGAGCACATGGATTGTGCTTCCTCAAATCTCTAGCCTTGTGACAAGTGTCACAAGGGGATTGGGTGGTCAAAATGAAGGGTCAAATGTAATTATGAGCGAGGAGTGTGGAAGAGGAATGTAAGAGGCATTTAAAGGCATTTATGGAATGTAAGAGTCATTAATTCTCTTGGATAGGAATGGAAGAGGATTGGGGAGACTATTGATTTTGTCTTGGGTTAGAAAGTCTTAACCCTTGCTTAAAGTTGTTCACATGTTTAGGAGGGGTATTAGGCTCAACTTAGAAGGGGGGTTAGGAGGTAAGTGGCTTAGCTTTGATGGGATGGATTAATTAGTTGGCTAAATGAGGTTAGTGTGGTTGAATGGGTTGGATCAGGGTAATGATAGGGTTTAGAGATACTTTAGGGGTTTGGAATGATTTATTTAATAAAAAGGGGGATGTGGGATTAAATTAAATAGATTTTTGCATTTATTTAATTTAATAGAGGAATGGGGATTTAATTGATAAATTGATTTTCAGTTATCATTTGATTTTATCAATTGGACTAAAGTTAATTTAATTAATTAATTAATTAATTAAGGTATGGAGATTAATTAATTAAATATAAAATATTTAATCAATAATATCTTGGAAGATGACTAAACAAGATTTCTTAGTGATGTAATTAGATTTAGGTGTCTACATTTTGTCCATCTTTGACATAGTGTTGGGACAATACTATTTCAAAGAAGTTTGAATATTAATGATGTGAAGAAGATTTTTAAAGTAAGATGGTTTCCCTAGTCTCAAGTAGAAGAGGAGAGAATTAACTATGAGATGTCCCCTTAAGAAGGTGGTGGGGAGAGAAAATGAAGCTCAATGACTTCTTCAAAAGGTACAATAAGCCAGGGTGAGAAAGCCAACGTAGAATGACTATGAAAGAATTAAAATAGCAATTAAATTGTAAAAATAACAAGCCTGGAGGAAAAGGAGGTCATTGAAGGGGTCATAGAGGAGAATAGAGCACCATAGGGGGCCTGTAAGGGGGTCTAGGAGAGCTAGAAAGGGTTATTTGCTCTCATATTGACATCAAGATATTATTTTTTGGAGCTCTAATTTGGACGAGGCAATAGTTGCATAGGGACAACCAGAGCATCGAGTAGATGTGGTATGGTGAGTAAAAGTGTAGTGAACACTAGACCAATTGGTAAGCTTGAAAAACTTTTATTTGTGATTTTTGCATTTTATTTTAGAGTAGGCATGGGTTTGGTAAGATCGTAGTAGGGATCAATGGAACAATGATCCCGCAAAAAAGTCAAGAGGGTATTGTTAAAAATTTAAGTCGAAAGCCATTTTCATGAAAATGCAAATTTTTCTAGCAATTATCACAAAAACATGAATTCACTTGGGATTTTTTGTAGGTTAGGAATCTTGATACTGGGAATGCATTCATATTTGTGGGATTGTGGTCTTACAGGGAAGGGTAGTTTAGGAGCAAGTCAACATGAGAACGAGGGAATATTGACCAGGTGGGGCAAAGGGATAGGATGCATTCCTATAGTGCTCTATAGCTATAGGAATGTAGGGGTGTAAAATGGGTAGCAGGGATGCAAGTTAGGGTTTGGGGGATTTAGAAAGGTTTAATAAGTGATCCTACTATAAAATGAGGCAGTGGGAACATGAATGGAAAGTTGGTCCATAGGAATGCAAACTTGCATGCGGGAATGCGGGGAACGGGTAAAAAAAACTAAGGGTATGGGAAAAGGGAGGGTGATGAAACATGGATAGACTATTTTAGTAAGAGGAATAGAAAACTAATGTGATTGTTTTTTGGCTTGATATAGTGGTCATTGGATGCCTTGGTGTCATGAGAGCAACGTGTTGATGTGTTCTATGTCAAGGAGCAAATTAACACTAGTAGAGTAGGCAAGGATTGACATCATTAGGCTTGGGTACTTGGCTATACTATTGCATACATAGACCTACATGCTAATGGTGACCGTGATATGTGAGTGCTAGCATAGTGAGACTAACACATTCCATCTACTCATAGGGGAGATGACAATTACCCTAGAGGATGTATACAAGATTTTTTGGCTACCCATGTGGGGTATGCTAGTGATAGCTAACAAGGAGGTTTCAAGAGAGGTGGTTTTAAAATGACTAGTGGGGCTTGAAGTCTAGTTTTGTATCCAAAGGGGCCAGTTTCCATTAGATGAGCATTTGGATCAGGTGGCAAGGAATCAGAGGATATACTTTTATGTGTGTGAGCTAGTCTTAGGGTATATTGCCCTAGATATTGGTGGTATAGGAGTGACACTGACACTAATATCAATGATCATTCAGATCATGGATGACAGAGCCCCTATCACATGGGGCCCATTGATGTTAACTAAGCTATACCAAAATTTTCATCAGATAGTATACTAGGGTGTAGGACACCAAGGAAGGAGTGTGGGTTTCCCTACATTATTACATGTGTGGGCCTAGGAGCACATTATGGTGTTTAGGCCAATCGAGCAAAGAGACAAGTAGGGAGAGGAGCTAGTCATATATAGTTGGGGTGATCCTTTCACCTATCACCACATAGAGGAGGTAGACTAATGGTAAGTCTAGTTAGATGAGATTTAGATCATCATATAGAGGCCATATATGGGTTTTGGGCCATGGACAAAGGAGAGGTAGCATCTGCCTTATACCATTTCACCATGTTTCATTTTTGGGTGATGGGAGTATATTATGGAGAGTATTGGCCTAATAGGGCCCTATAGTAGTTTGGACAGCTACAAACTACCCCAAGGAAGCTAAAATAGTATCAATGCATGAAGAGGGGGTTGATGACTATTTTTGTGCCATCTTTATAAAGGGATGGGTTACTATAGACATGGCAAGATTTAGTGCCACAAGACTAGGATTGGTTTGGTGAGGTGGCAGATGTTGGCTTTACATAGCAATATAGAGATTGGTTTGAGCACCCTAGGGCCCAGGTAACCAAAGTAGTAGTAGTTGCAGGAGAGATCTTCTAAGTGGTGATACATGGGAGATTTGTGGCTAGGGGCCTAAGGCAGCAAGCAGAGGTGATGGTACAAGGGGAGGTGCCATAGAGGAGGAGGAAAAGGGTAGTGGCGAAGGAGAGACAAGAGGATGCTAGGTTGCATCTAGATAGAGGAGAGGGCAAGAAGGAGGAGGAGAGCTCATAGGAGGAGGGTGGATAGGGGCCATAGGGGTTAGTGGGTGGAGGAGGATCATCCTTAGGAGGAGGGGATGATGGACTGGCAAGCAAGTACACATCCCTATAGCAGGCACATGACGCTACTAGCCAACTGTTGTGGGATATGTAGCATGAGAGAGACTAGCTCTAAGCAAAGTGAGACTAGCCCTAGCATGAGTATAATTTGGCACAATGTAAGAATTGTCCTTAGGGAAAAATTCACCCAAGACCAAGAAGCACAATAACTAGCACAAAAGACCAATAGAGTATGATTAGAATAACAATATAATATTCAATTTAATGTATAGTACACTATAGTGCCTATATATAAAGACCTCTATGATGCATCTAGAATGACTAAGAGTTAGCTACATGATAAGTCTTACAACTAGGCATGTGTCCACCAGGTGTGGGTTATCCTACATTAAACATAGGAGTTAATGCAATAATGAGACGATAAGCCTACAAAGGTGTATCACATACAATTATGTTGTAGACACCATGTGCTAAATTAGAGTTTCTTACTCTAGTTTTTTCAACAAGACAACTCATATGAGTACATAAACTCCTAGGTGTCTAACTTAAGAAATAATAAAATAATACATTTATCCTAAGTAAACTTAAGTAAAGTTTAAATAATAATTATTTACACTAACACCCCCCCTTAAGTGAAACTTAGGGGAATGCACTTAAGCTCACAAAAGCTATGATGAAATGCACAATGGGTCCTAGCTACTATGCCATGTTAGGTACCCAAATACAATGCAATGCTAAAATACATGAAATCTCTATGGAAATGGAGAAAGAGGGAAAACCTCATGCGAAAAACCATCCTCCAAAAAGAGAGATATGTACAATAGAGAAGAGAAGGATCATGTGACCCCTAGTGAAAAATCCCTCAACCCCAAGAGATCTAACAAATGAATATACTTGACCTCTGTGAAGGGCTTGGTGAAGATGTCAGCTAGCTACTAATATATAGGACAATACTACAGTGTGATGATCTACTCATGAATCAACTCTTTGATGTAGTGCATATGAACCTCAATATTTTTTTTCCACTGATGCTAAATTGGGTGTTTCAAGATCTTAATAGCACTCTGGTTATCACAATCAATGACTATGGGTCAGGGTAGATCAAATCCAAACTCCTTCAGAAATTGTTGTAGCCAAATAGCCTTTTTTGTTGCATTCACAGCTCCTCGATACTTAGCCTTAGTTGATGAAAGAGAAATGGAGTTTTCTTTTTACTTTGCCAACAAATGGGGCTAGAACCAAGATAAAACACATATCCTAAAGCAGACTTGCAAGAATCAAGGTCCCCTGCATAGTCTGAGTCTATATATCCCACTAAATAAAGACCTATACTAGTTTTATAGTGTATCCCATGTGTATGTGTACCCTAGATGTAATGTAGGATGTGTTTGGATACCTTCCAATGAAGTTCATGTGGCTCTTGCATGAAGCAAGAAACCATGCCAACTGCAAATGAGATGTCAGGGCATGTATGTGTCAAGTAGATAAGGCTTCCAACCAATTGTCTATATAAAGTTGCATCAACAAGTGGAGTGGAACACTTAGTTTCTAACTTAACACTAGAAAGGAATGAGGTAGATGTAGCCTTGTAGTCACTCATGTGAAATTGAGCTAGAAGATCAAGAGCATACTTGGGTTGTGATAGTGTTATCCTTGATGAAGACTAATGTATCTCTATACCAAGGAAATAGTGTAGTAGTCCCAAGTCTATCATCAAAAACTTGTCCTATAAATTAGCCTTAACATTATCGATGATGGATGTAGTACTTCCTATAATGATCAAGTCATCCACATAAAGTACAAAGAGAAAATGTAAAGCATCCCTCTAAAGAATCTAGACATTCGGATTGGAATGACATCTAGTGAAGCCTTTGGAGAGAAGGAAGGAATCCATCTTGGTGTACCAAGCTCTAGGAGCTTTTTTATGTTGATAGATAGACTTCTTCAATTTTCAAACCAAGGTATCATCCTATATGAATCCTTCTAGCTGCTCCATATATATCTCCTCATATAGATCACCATTCAAAAATGCACTCTTCACATCCATCTAATGAACAGCCCATCTTTGAGCTACTACTATAGCTATGGTCAAACAAATGGAATTCATCTTTGCCACTAGTACAAAGGTCTCAGTGTAATCAATGTTGGGTACCTGAGTAAAAATTTTTGCAATGAGTCAAGTCTTATGTTTATCCACACTTCCATCTACTATGAATTTGGTCTAATAGATCCACTTACATTGAACCAATTTTCTTCCCTTAGGAAGAGACACTAGGTCCCATGTATCATTTCTCATAATAGTTATATTCTTCCTTCATTTCCTTATCCCATTCTAGAATACCTGATGCTTCTTTAAATGATTGTGGATATGAAGCAACTACAATATAAGCATGTGGGAGTGAATTGTGTTATGATCTTGTCCTCCTTGTGTCAAAAGGATTCCCTTCCAATGGTCATACTGCATCCAATGTCTACTTGGACCATCTAGATCTAGTGGAAGAAGATGTAGTAGGAGTATCCTCAATCTCAACTAGCCAATGCCTCTATGTTGGTTGAGGATGAACATCTTCCAAATTATTGTTTTCACTATCACTCTCTTCAATGAAGGAGGAATAAGAAGGAGTTGAAGAAGTAAATCTTGGACAAATTTCTTCAAAATGTACACTCCTCTCATAGAATATGTCATGTGTCTCTAGATCCATTAACTTGTAGGCATGTGAGTCTACGTATCCAACAAAGATACAAGGTTTTCTTTGAGCTTCTAATACCCTATGTTTCTGTGGAGGGATTTTGGCCCATGTGGGACAACCAAAGACTCTAAAGTGCTCAACCATAGGTTTCCTACCTATCCAAGCTTCAAAAAGAGTTACACCATCCAAATCTTTGTGAGGACTTCTATTCTGGATATAGTTAGGACAATTCATCACTTCCACCCAAAAGACTTGATCAAGAGACTTGCTTTGTAGCATGCAAGTGGTCATTTCTTTGAAAGTTCTATTTTTTCTCTCAGCAAAAAAATTTTTTTGTGGCATATATGGTAGTGAATGATGAAGGTTAATACCATCTTGAGTGTAAAATTCTATTATTCTTGTGTTCACATACTCTCCCCTATTATTTTTTTGAAGAACTATGATGAATTTCCCTGATTGCTTTTCCACTTGAGCCTTGAAGCTAAGAAATTTTTCATACACTTCACTCTTATGAGTCATGAAAAATACCAAAGTAAAGTGAGAGTAGTCATATATGAAGGTGAGTGCATAGTGAGACTTTCCAAATGATGGCACTAGAAATGGTCCCGCCACATCACTATGAACTAATTCAAGAATGCATTGTGCTCTCCAAGACTTCCCCTTTTCATACAACTTTTTTGGATGTTTCCCAAGTGAGCAACCTAAACAAACACCTTCTAAAAATTGAATTTGAGGTAGACCATTGACCATTTTATTGCTGCTAAGTTGCTAAAGATATCTATAGTTGAGATGTCCAAATCTCTCATGCCATAGTTTACTTTTTGCATTTGAATGTAAGAACAAGGCTTGTGCATTTTATGTAGGCACAAAGGAGGAGAAATTATAAATCCTTGAATCATGATTGGCTTCACCAATTACAATCATTGAGTTATCTTTGATGCTTTTCACTACCACTAAATCTAGAAGAAATTCAACTTTATTACCACCTCCATAGTGAGTCATTTGGTAGACTAAAAGAAGATTAGAGGTAAGGTTGGGAACATATAGAACATCCTTGAACATTTCATTTTTCATCTCCACTTCATCTTTACCTTCAACTTCTACCTTAGTATCATCACCTACAAAGATGTGTGGTACCTCTTGTGTCATGGAAGAAAAATCTTGCTTTGACACACCTATATGATGTGTGGCACCTGAATCAATAATCCATTCTCCCTGACTAACAGTATTTGTGAGTAAAGCATGCCCTTTTCCCTAAATATGAATATCCTTTTCTCCTTATAAGCATTAGGTAGTGGAACATTGTGTTTCCTCATGATGTTCTTCAACTCATCAATCTATTTGTGGTAACACTCATGTTTGTCATGACCCAACTTCTTGAAATAAGCACATTTTTTCTTCTCCTTATTAGTGTCCTCCTTCCTTTTTGTATTTGAGGAAGACTTGCCTTGTTTATTTGATGGTGGTGTCCTCCTATTTGTTGTTCTTCCACTTCTTCTTGCCCTTTCCTTTATTTGAAGTTTGAGCAGCTGAATTTTGAGAACCCTCATTATTAGCCACCAAGGCCTTAGACTTAGATGACTTGAGAATCCCCATTAATTGCAACTTATTTTCTTCATCATCTAGCAGTTGAGCATAACCATCAAAAGTGACTTTCTAATAGGTAGCCCCTAATGTAGTCTTTGTGGTGTTGTAAGAAGAAATAAATGTGGAGTACTCAGGTGGCAGCTTATTATGAATGAGATAGATTAACCTATCATCTTTAATAGAACTACTACAATCGTCAAGCTTTGTTCTTGATTCATTCACATTAATGATAAAATCATGTATTATAGGTTTTTGAGGGCATCCAAAGCTTCCTTGGATGTCTTATACTTCTAGATTTGATAGAAGATCTTGTCTTTAACCCCCAATATAATATCACCTAGGGCTTTCCTATCTGCCATTTCCCAAGCAATAATATCACTTTTAGATACTTGATCACTTGTTGGTTTAGGAAGGGTACCATCAAGATATTGAGAAATTTCATTATGCATTAATTGACACCAAATTTTAATTGACCATATAGCATAGTTATGTGGTGTTAATCTTGAAAACTTAAGATTTCCCATGATGCAAGAAATGAAAGATAACAGTAGAAAAAAAGGAACACAACACCAAGAGACACCCCCCCTTTTCACACAAAGAAGAAATACTCCCCCTCCCCCCTGAAATGAAATATTTTGGCACTTTATACTTAGTGCATTTGCAATAGCCACTTGCCATTTTTGGCCTTAGTG
This sequence comes from Cupressus sempervirens, assembly GCA_028749045.1. Taxonomy (NCBI): domain Eukaryota; kingdom Viridiplantae; phylum Streptophyta; class Pinopsida; order Cupressales; family Cupressaceae; genus Cupressus; species Cupressus sempervirens. Next base: position 732,006,977 of record CM053783.1, on the reverse strand, counting down.
TTCTTCTAATTTACTATTTACAACTTCCTTTTTGGAGTTCAGATCTGAAACTAAGCAATGTACAACAATTTTGAAGCAATACAATGCACAAAAAGGACCTAATTCTGAAAGTGATAGTTTTTCCACACAAGCCTATAATCTGATTACAAATCTAGAAAGGAGATGAAAAATTATGAACTTTCAAAAAAATGGAACTTGATTTGGAGTCCAGATGAGTCTGTACGGAGCAATTAAAGTTGCAAAATGTAGGATTAGATAGGTATAGTAACCAAAAACTATAATTTCTAACAAATCCATGCACCAAAACCTAAAAATAATTGACCACTAAAAATTTCAAAAAATTCTACCCAAAATCAAAAAAAAGCACCTGATTTAGAGCTTAAATGATTGAGATATGGCCTGTCAAAGTTAGACTATCAAATCAAAACTAAATATGGAGAGGGATCTTATCATCAAATTACGAGGTTAAATTTTATGTCCAAATGGCTATCATAGCAGTTCAAATTTTCCTACAAATGATGGTCAAATGGTCATCAAATTTAAACCAATTAAATGATGATGTCAGTAGAAAACTTGAGCCCTATGTGATGTCACTGCTAACATCAGTAGTACAAATGATGATGTCAGTGACTAAGTTGGCAGTATGGAACTATACAAATCATACAAAAATTGACTATCATGTTCAAGCTGACACGGCATATGGATCTGAGTTGGCAGTTGAGTTAGATTTGTGATGTCACTAACGTGTTGCCGCATGGAGGGGTTGACATGGCAGGATGGCTATCCATGTGGCAAAGACTGATTTAGTCATGGTTGATGTAGGGTATGCATATCATTAAGTGGTATTAATGTCACTATCTATGTGGTAGATCTGTGAACCCATAAAATGACAACTATCACCGATGAGTCTAAGTTTTGTTTACTATTGAATGGCAAGGAAATGTTGACCAATGATGGGTTTAGCTAGAATTTAAACTTTGACTGGCAATTTGAAAATATAGTGGTGGTCGGTGTCGAGTTTTATTCATCACTAGTGGCTAGGGGATATAAGACCACCAGTGTTGGGATTATTAATCCCACATGTGAGTGGTATATCAAACAATGAATGTTTAAAAGCAATGTGCTATGTGGATTAAACAAACCAAGATGCCCATCGGGAGTGTAATGCAATTGTCAAAAATTGTGGGGTAATCAATCAAAAATTTGATTGATGCTACCAAACTGTGAGTTCAATATGTCAATGGAATATTTAGTTGAGTGAGGGAATATTCCTCCTATAGGGGTTAGGATTTCACCACCTAGTTCCTACAAAAAAAGGCCTTCAGGTGCCAATTTGTAAAAAAGAGTTTTCCTCAAATTTGACTATTGCCCAATATAGGCATATTTATAGTCAATTTTCATCGAATCGACACTCCAGATGTAATGGTGAGGTCTACTTTAGCTCTAGACACTCTCAATATCTTTGGATACTCTAGATCTAAGTCAAGGTGTCCTTAGAGAGGTGAAGCAAGATTGGTCTCCAATGGCTATGAAATGATGCTCCAATAGCTCTGATACCATGTAAGAATTTTTCTTAGGGAAAAATTCACCCAAGACGAAGAAGCACAATAACTAGCACAAAAGACCAACAAAGTATGTTTAGAATAACAATATGATATTCAATTCAATATATAGTACACTAGAGTGCCTATATATAAAGGCCTCTATGATGCATCTAGAATGCCTAGGAATTAGCTACATGATAAGTCTTACAACCATGCACATGTCCACCAGGTGTGGGCTATCCTCCATTAAGCACAAGAGTTAGTGAAATGATGAGAGGATAAGCTTACAAAGGTGTATCACGTACAATTATGTTGTAGATACCATGTGCAAAAATAATAGTATTAACAACTATGTTATCTACATGATGACTTAGTTGTTTATGCAAACTCTAGTGTTGTAGACACCATGTGCTAAATTAGAGTCCAGTGTTGTAGACACCATCTACTAAATTAGAGTTTCTTACTCTAGTATTATCAACAAGACAACTAATATGAGTACAAAAACTCATAGGTGTGTAACCTAAGAACTAATAAAATAATGCATTTATCCTAAGTAAAGTGTAAATAATAATTATTTACACTAACACACAAGGGTAGGTAGATCGAGAAGAGATTGAGCTGGGGACATTATGAATGGAGTCTAGGAATTTAGAGGGGAGGTTAGATGTGATGACATTAGAGAGGTAGAGGCTACAAGGGATGATGGATGCAGCCCAAGAGGATAGGGATAGGCTAGTGGTGGAGGTGGCCACACTAAGAACACAGATGGTAGTGAGGGAAGGATTGGAGATGAGGTGGTTGAGGGGGGAGGTGGAGGATTTGTTAGAGAGAGCGAGTTTTTATCATGGGAGATATCATGCAGTGGTGCCAAAAAAAATTATAAATAATTATAGAGGACTGACATGGTTAGGTATAGTTGGCATTCATGCAAGCATGTAGGGAGGGGAGAGAGTGGATGGAGCACTTGGGGTTCTTAAAGTACTAGTGGGTCTCAATGCATAGGGTAGAGCCATAGGATAGGGTTGTGTGAGAGGTGAGACAGGGGGATAGGTGAGAGGAGGGATGAGGTGGAGAGCTCAGGTATTAGAGGAGGGTAGCTGAGGTCACCATTACCACCACTAGTAGCACTGGGTGTAGAGAGGGACCGTTATGAGTCTCATGGTGAGGACGTGATGGATGAGGATGAGGAGCAGTGATTTGTTGCATTTTGTGTTGATGTACAATTTTTGGGGACGTATTTTTGTTGGCACTGACCTAATATATTTTTATGGATATTTGTACTATATGGACACTGGATTTGGACTATGATGGTCTTTGGTATTCTTTCATGGATGGCCGATGCATTCTTTATTCTTTGGAGGTTGTGATATATATATATATATATATATATATATATATAGATATGAGCATTCTTTGGGGTGGGATATGGATGTACTAAGTACTGTGTCATGAGATGTTTTGATGTGGATGTTTTATGAGATGCATGTGGATAGATGTATGAGATGGACTAATATTTTTAATGTATGATGTGATTTTTGGATGATATGAAATGTATGATGTTATTTCTGATGTTTTTATATGAGATGTATGAGATGCATGAAGTTACTTGACACTTTGTGATGCAAAATGTGATGTTTTTTATATGAGATGGATGATATGCATGATGTTACTGATACTTTGTGATGAAAGATGTGATTTTTTTATATGAGATTGACTATAATAGTGATGGTTTATGATGTAGGATATAATGTGCATGATAAGTTGTATGATGAAAAAATGAGAACTAGAATGAACTTGAAAATTTTTAGGATGATGTAATGGACAATTGTAAAATAAGCCTAAAAATTTATAATGATGAAAAATGGAGAGCTAGAATTTTATGAAAATGAAAATTAACCTTAAAACTATGATGATGAAAAATGACCACTAAAAGTGTATGATAATGAAAATGAATGTAAAAACAATGATGATGAAAAATAGACAACTAAAAGTGTATGATAATAAAAATTAACTTAAGATTTATGATAGTGGAAATGAACCTAAGATTATGATAATAAAAAATGCACCTAGGGTTATGATAATGGAAAAGTGGATCAAAACATATAATAAGCCAAAAATGGAGCTAAGCTAGGAGGAATAAAATGGGTCTAAAACTATAATGAAAAATGGATCTAAAGCTATGATAATGAAAATGGACATATAACTATGATAAAAATGGATTTAAAACTATGATAATGAAAAATAGATCTAAAACTATGATAATAAAACTAGACCTAGAACTATGATAAGTAAAATAGATCTAAAACTATGATAATGAAAGTTGATCTAAAAACTATGATAATGAAAATAGATTTAAAACTATGATAATTAAAGTTGATCTAAAAACTTTGATAATTAAAATGATGAGTTTAAAAGGATCAATTCCCATCCCTTGGGCTTATCTCCTACTAAGCACGTCAGCAAATTTCCCAAACTTCTATTCACTATTTTTGTTTCTTCATCAATATGTGGATGATGTGTCGAACTAAACTTCAATTCTATCTTCAACTTCTTCCATAAAGTTCTCTAGAAATACCCAACAAATTAATTATCTCTATCAAAAACAATACTTTTTGGGAGACCATGTAGCCTCACCACCTCTCTGAAAAAAAAAATTCAATATGCACTGCATCATGAGTCTTGTGGCATGGAATGATATGTGCCATCTTGGAAAACCTATCAACCACCACAAATACTGAGTCATTACCCCTTTGTGTCCTCATAAATCCATACTTATGTCCTCCCAAGGCTTCATTGGAATAGGAAATGGCTAATAGAGTCCAATATTTTTACTAAATCCTTTAGTTGTTTAACATACTCGACAACTCTGCACAAACTTCTTCACATCCTATAAAAATTGAGAACAAAAATAATGTTCACTAATTATAGAAATGGTCTTAGCTCAACCAAAGTGTCCTATCATCCCTCCATTTTATTTCTCCTTGATCAAGTTCTCCCTCATGGAACTCCTTGGAATACACAATTGACTGCCCTTAAGCAACATACCATCCTAAATCATGTAATCTAGCCACCTAGTCCTGTCTAGAATAACATGTTCTTTACAAGCCTTCCAAGCCTCTGCAAAGTCAAGGTCCTTAAGGTATAGATTCTTGAGTTCATCAAACCTAACTACTTCAACCTACATTTCTATCAGCAACAACTATCTCCTACTTAATGCATTTGCAACCCTATTAGACCTTCCACTTCTATGTTTCAATAAAAATGTATAGATTTGCATGAACTCTACCCATTTCAAATGTTTCTAATTCAATTTACCTTGGATATTTAGGTACTACAATTCCTAATGATCAGTATACAAGACAAATTCTTTTGGAAACAAATAACACCTCCATTTCTTTAAGGCCTGAACTATTACATAGAACTCCTAATCATAAACAAAATACTTCTTCTTTGCATCATTTAATTTTTCACTAAAATAGGAAATAGGTTTACCTTCTTATCTCAACACAACCCAAATAGCACTACCACTAGCATCGCAATCCATGTGGAACACTTTGTTGAAATCAAGAAATGCCAACATAGGTTGCTCTATCACCTTCTTCTTCAGCAATTCAAAACTCCTTGTAGCTCATATAGTCCACTTGAACTCTTTTCTATCCCCCCTCATTTTTTCAGTTAGGGGTGCACATATACTACTAAAATTCCTAATGAACTTCCTGTAAAAAAATTCTAGACCATGGAATGACCTCACCTCAGTGGCAAACCTTGGAGTAGACCATTCCAAGATGACCTTCACCTTCTTTGGGTCCATTTTGAGACCTTCAGTTGATAAAATAAAACCTGAATAAACTAACTCCCTTTTGACAAAGCTACACTTCTTCAAATAAATCTACAATTTCTCTTCCCTCAAATTTTCAAGGACACTATTAATGTGCAATAAATGTTCATCCAAAGACTTATTGAAAATCAAAATATCATCTAGATAGACAATAAAAAATTTTCCCAAAAATTTCTTTAGTACCTCATTCATAAGCTGCATGAAGGTACTTGGCACATTTCTTAGTCCAAAGGGCTTGAATAACTACTCATATAGACCATCATTGGTCTTGAATGTAGTCTTTCACTCATCTCCCTCTCATATCATTATCTAGTGATAGCCACTCTTGAGATCTATCTTTGTGAAGTATTCAGCTCCACTCAAGCAGTCCATAAGATCATCCATCCTTCACAAAGGAAACTAGTACTTGATGGTTATTTTATTTATGGCCTAAGAGTCTATACACATTCTCCACTCTCCATCTTTCTTTAGTGCTAACACTATAGGTACTACATATGGACTTAGGCTCTCTCAAATTAAACCTTTTTTCAACAACTTTTGAACTTGTCTATTTAGCTCTTCAGTCTCAATAGGAGTCATCCTATGAGTAGCCTTTTTAGGAAAACTAGCTCTAGGGACTACATCTATTTGATGATTAATTTTCCTTATTGGAAGCAACCCTTTTGGAACATTATCAGAGATGACATCTCCATACTCACTTAATAGACCTAAAACTTCAAGTGGAACTTCACTACTACTTTCCTTAACCTTTCTAGGAATTAAAACATAACACATATGCTAATGTTTCATGCCATCCAAAAAAATTCTTCCATCAACAACACATTCTCTAGAACTACTACAGATGTTTTCACCCTCCTTTATCAAGGGCTTCAATTTGTGGCAAACTCCATTCTTTGTTAGAGAGTATGTATTTGTATGACCCTCATGTATAGCATGCCTATCAAACTACCATGGCCTTCCCAATAATAAATGACAGACATCCATTGGGATGATGTCATTGAGAGCCTCATCATAGTAACTTCCAATCTTCAACTTTACCAAACATTTCTCACTAACCAGGACCTTATGATCATCTTACACCCAAGAAATCCAATAGGGATGGGGATGTTTCTCCCTCTTGAGCTTTATCTTTGAGACAATTTCTTCTAACACCAAGTTGACAATGCTCCCACCATCAACAATTACATCACAAAATTTACCTTCACACTTGCACCTAGTAAAAAACAAATTCCTCCTTTGTCCAGGTTTAGTTTCACCACTTGGCAAGACCCTTAAATTAACCAAAAGTTCTCCTCTTTTTGCATCCTCTGAATGTGATGACTATGCTTCATCATCCACATGAGTAACCCTTGCTTGACCATTAACTCTCCTACCTATCCTTCCTTGGCATTGAGTGAATTCTTAGGCATGATAACCTTCTTCATTGTAATGAATGTCCTCTACCTCTTCCTATTTGATCTCTAAAGTTTTGATCACATGAGTAGTTGAAACCTTTGTTCCTCTAGTTTTAGCTAGTACCCATATCTTCATTTTTCTTCTACTTCTCATTTTGGCCTCCAAATGACCTAACATTGCCCCTTCCTCCTTGACTACACCCTCTTTTCCTTTCATCAAAATTTTTGTTTAACTTCTCCTCAACTCGCAAGGCAAACTAGTATGCCTCTTCAATGCTAGTCATTCTAACTAGACTTAAATCCTCCTAAATGTTAGGTCTTAACCCATTAATATAATAGGCAACCTTCTTCTTGTTTGCTTCTGCATGCCCTACCCTAATAAGGACTCAGTAAATTTCCCTTGTGTATTCCTAGATAGATTTTTTTGCTTTCTTTAACCCTTGCATCTTTTTGAACAAATCAAGCTCATAATCAATAGGAATGAACTGCTTCTTTAGTTTGTCCACCATGTAATCTCATCTTGTGATTTTCTCCTTTCCTCTTCTATTTATTTCTAATTGAATCTCTTGAAACCATATTTTGGCATGGCCTTTAATTTTTTCCTTCACAAACTTAACCCTATCAGGGTCCCCAATATCCTCATACTCAAGATATTCCTCTAGCTCATTAATCCAGTTGATCAACTCATCCGAGTTTAGATTTCCTAAAAACATGTCGACATCAATTTTAGATCCTTTTCCCAACTTGCAAATAGCCCTAAAAAGATTCTCCTCTAGCTGGTTTAGGACTTCTCCATCTCCTTGTGCTTCCTACACAATATTTCCTTCCTCTTCATTTTTCTCACTTTCATCGCTTATGGAAATATTGATCCCTCTACGGATCTCCTCTTCCAATGCTTGAACTTGTCTCTAGAGGGCTCTAACCTTAGGAGGAACAACTTTGGCCCTTCCACCATGATCCCTTCATGGAGGCATCTTCTCTCTATATCAAAACCCACAACCACTTATTCCTAGTGCAAACTACCTCACAATCAGTGCTCTTTCTACACACTCAGGAAAACTAGCTCAAATACCACTTGATGAAGGCACAACCCAAGACAAAATGAACACAATAGGAAAAGGAGAATATTATTATTAGAATTGATATGCTATCACATTTAGCACAACAAAAATAGTCTCAATGACATGCCCTATGGGCTTACAATGTTATCAAATTTTGCAAAAAAACCCTTCTCACAGTACCTTCTCCCAAACTCCACCAAAACTATGTTTACAATGTTAGAAATGACCTAAAGTAACCCCAATTAGGTTTAGGGTTAGGAATACATTTTAAAATATGCCATTTTAAATCCACTGCCAAAATAGAAGGTTCTAGAAAACACGTCAGAAGTTAGTGCAAAATTAGAAGAATCCAAAAATGGTAGTCCAACTTCTAGGTGGCATAAATTTTGATCTGAGACTCCAATTGAAAAACCATTTACATTTTTGGAAAGCTCTCCAAGAACTCTATAGCCTTATGGAATAGCATTTCTCATCCCCCTTTTTTGGGCCCATAAAAGGCCATTTAGTGCCTCAAATCTAACTTTGAAGTGCTCTTAAGGGGTCTCCAAGCAACTTAAAACTACAACAACTTTCAAACCATAAAGTCTTTTGACTTGATTCTTTTTCCTGGAGTGTTTTAAATTACAAGTATAATCATCTCTCCAACTTACACCATCTAACTTGTCATAACTATGGCTCAATTACAAAATAACCTATTTTCTATACTGGCTTATATCCCAAGGTGCTCAAAAATACTAACCTAGAAAATCAATAGTGGAACTATGAGAGTTGGAATCTCTATTTGACCCAAATGGGTATCCAAATATAAAACACATTAAATAGAAACTAATACTAAGCCTATTTTTGGGTGATAAATGATTGCCCTTACACCACTAGATGCTCCTGCATCAACTATTAAATTCAATTCTAATGATTGATATCTAGGAATGTTACTACTTCTACATATCTTTAAGGACCCTTGATTTGTCTTACTAACCCTCTGGGAGGATCCCCTGCGTTCATGAGGAATGACCTTTGATTATTTGAGCTTCTTCCCTGAAATGACCTTTCAAGTCGGGCTTCATAATCCTCTAGGAAGACCCTCTAGGTTCCTTAGAATGATCCTTAATTAGTTAGCCATTATCCTTCAAAGACCTAAGAGACTATCTTAACATATGTACTACATTTCTCTTCAATAGATTCATTAATACAAATAAAGTCATAATCATAATTAAATAAATATAATCCATAAACATACCTTTCTTACCATGTGACTCTATCCTTAGTCGGCCCTTCAATGAATTATTCCTTCTAGATTATCTCAACTCTATATTTACTTTCCAAAATTCTTCATTTTCTAATTGTGAGGAAAGGAAATAATATATTTTTTCATTTCTTCTTTTCCAAGAGACACAACCTTTCATAATACAATTCCTTTGAAAAGTCACGACACTTCAGAGTTATAATCCTTTCAAAAAGTCACAACACTTCATAAGTAAAATCAATTGGAAAAGTCCCAATACTTTATAATCAAAATATTTTTGAAGAGTTACAATTTTTCATAATTATGACCCTTTCAAAGGTTCACATACTTTCCATATCATTGATAACTTTTCAGAAAGTCACTTCCTTATTTTCTTCATATTACTTCCCTCTTCCATTTTTCCTTTTTGAACTCCTCCACTCTTCTCTTCCTTTTCTCTCTCTCTAAAATAAACCCTCCTCCCTTTTATATCTTAATTTTAAGGAGTTGTGTCTATTTGTTAAACATCTCTTAAATTTTCATTAGATTTAGTTAATTCATATTATTCTATGTTATATTATTTATTTACTTGCTTATTTGTGTTTATTTTATTTATTATTAAGTTCTATTCAAAAAGTTAACATACTTTCTACAATATTATCTCTTGTATTTAATTTTGTTTCTTTTTTTACTCATTCAAATTTTACTATTTTGTAAAATATCACACTACATTAATTTTATTAATAATATAGATTAAATAATTATTATTTCCTTTTTTTATATTTTAGTATTAGCTTTTATATAACTTTATTATTTATTTAGTATCATTGTATTATCTAATTATTATTAAAATTCTATCTTAAAATGAGGATATGACATAACAGCCTTCATGGCATGAATCCATGGTCGACTGAGGAGGATGTTGTACAAAAGGTTAAGATTAACTACATGACAAATTATTTCTTAAGTGGTTGGGCCAACTCTGATAGGTAGAAGGATAGTTCCTTTGGTGGTCTATTCCAGATTGTCATATGCTTTGATAACGATGACCTAATTTAGGATATCAACCTCAGTGTATCCTACTTGTTTGATGAATTTTAAAGTACATAAATTCAACATTTGGGATGTTTGAAGTTTTGAAAGATGATATAAAGTGGAAGTGTATGACCAGGCTCAATAGCTAGGATATCTGAAGTTTTGGAAGATAATGCACATGAGGTTGATAGATGGCCTACTAGGTTGTGAAATTTCATGGTGTTGATGTCAGTAGGGATGTGTGACTCATGAAGAGCATTGTCAAGGATCTCTTGATAAAGTGGGCTTGTGCGTAAGAGACCTAAAATGGAGATTTGAGATAGTATATTTCTAAGGTGTTCCAAGATGTTATACTGAGGTCCTAATGGGGGTGATCCTAATAGAGGTGGTCTTAATGAGGTAGATAGATGGCTCAACTATGTTGAGTTGAGCTCTTCTAGTAGTGACCACACATTGGGCATCTAGTCCTTTGATATTTATAACATTTACAAAAGGTTCAACTTGAGATATGCATCTGATCAAGTTTCTATAGTCCAAGTAAGTTGACATATACTCCTAAGACTTGTCTTGGTTATCACCTTGTTTTTTTTTAGCTTTGTTTGGTTTGCTGGTGACAAGATTATTTGCAGGGGCTTTACCTATGTTTTTGTTGTTTGGAAGAAAAGTATTTTTATATATCAATAATCCTACATTTTGTGGGCCTTGTGCCTCTACTGTGATCTCCCTTTAGTCAATAAGATCTTGGACATAGTCCTTGAGCTACATACATTTAAGGGTAGTGTGCCCCTTAACATGATGGAATTTGCAGAACTCATTTTCTTTATACTAGGAAGCCCTCGATTGATTGTGTTCTAATGGTTGTGTATGTGGTGTTGAGTAAGGTTATTCTTGGATAATTTCTCAAAAATAACATCAAGGGGCTCAACCAAGGGGGTGGATAATTTCTCAAAAATAACATCAAGGGGTTCAAAAATAATTTGACTTTGAACATGTGGTCTTATTCTAGCAGAGAGTGTGATAGTGTTGGTCTTATTTTGAGGATTGGGTACTCGGGTATTGTGTTGATTGTTTTGTACAAGCGGTTGTTGATAAATCAATTATTTTTGTTGATAGCATTATTTTTGATAAAATATGTTGGGTGTGCTGGGTATGTCAAATGATTACCCAACTACATAAACATGTCAAGTGTCCATGGCTCCATCAGTAACTATGTTTTTATTTTTGTTCCACTATCATGCTTTTTCATTGTATTAACCTTGATCTTGGGTGGTTTCCTTGTAGATATTAATGACACCATCTTTAATAAGTCCTTATTCAAGGCCCTTACTCTTTTCCTTGATGTCTTTGTATGTTTTGAGAAAATTCATGACCATGTGTTGTGCAAGACTAGGATGGGCATTGTTGATGAACATTTTAATGAGGTGACACTCTAGGATAGTGCAAGAAATCTATGTTGTGAGAGTTTTCCATCTTTGCAAGTAATCTACAAGGATTTCTACTCCCATTTTTTTGGTGTGAACCAAATAAAATATGGACAATTTAGTTTCAACTAGATGAGTGTATTGGGATACAAAGGCCTCTAATAGTTCAACGAAAGTTTTGATGGTGCCATGAGGGATCTGACAAAACTACTCAAGAGTAGGCCCTCCTAAACTGTTAGGAAAAAGGCACATGAGAAACATGTCATTATAAGCCACTTCTTGGTAGTGCATATAAAATTCCTTGATATATGTAATTAGATCTCCCTTCCCCCTAAATTTATCAAACTTAGGAACCTTGAAATGCTTTGGAAATAGTATCATTGTTATTGCATTATCAAATGGATATGGGAAAACTATTTCAAATTTCAAAGTTTTGGAATCTATCCCATCTTTGAGTGTCTTCAGAGAATTTTTCATCTCAAATATTTTTTGATGATATCATATCTAGAGGACAAGATGCTTTGTGTAAGGACTTTGCAAATCAGATGAAACAAGAATTTGAAATCTCTATGTTTGGAGAGATAAAATTTTTTATTGCATTGCAAGTATACCAAATGAAGTATGGTATATATATCACTCAATTAAAATATATCATATAGATATTGAAGACATTTGGATAAGAGGATTCCAAACTAGTAAGTATACCTATGGTGACAAGACTCAAGCTATCAAACAATGATGATTCAGTTGAGGTGAATCCAACGTTGTATAGATCCATGATTGGAAAATTGTAATATGTAGTACATAGTAGACCTAATATTACATTAGCTATGGGGATAGTTGCAAGATTCCCTACAAATCCCAAAGAGAATCACTTGATAGTTGTAAAGAGAATAATGAGATACTTAAAAGGAATAGAAGAGTTTTGTTTATACTATAAGAAGAATGAAAAGTTTGAACTTTGAGCCTAAACTGATGTTGATTGGGTTGGAAGCATTGATCATAGAAAGAGCACCAGTGGGGGAGCATTCATCTTTGGAAAAAGTCTAGTTACATGGGCTAGCAAGAAGCAGAGTTGTACTTCCCAATCTACTACTAAAGTAGAATATGTTATTGCCACTATCAACTGTAAAAACATTGTATGGATCAAATATCTACTTAAGGGAATGAAGGAAAAAATCATAGAATCAGTGACACTTTATTGTGATAATACAAGTGCTATCAATATATCAAAGAATCTTGTGATGCATACAAAGACAAAGCACATTGCAATCAAGTATCATTATGTAAGGAAGTTAGTTCAAGATAAAGAGGTGAAGATTGAATATGTCAACACAAAGGAGAAAACATTACCTAAGGATTCTTATGAGTATCAAAGAGGTAAACTAGGGGTGATACCTCTATCAAAGGCTATGTAAGAGGTAGAGGGAGTTCCTTGCATCAAACAAGTTGATGTTCATATAATAAAATTTGATGCAGTGGATCTTACTTTAGGAACTACCTAAAGTAATCATAGAACTGGAACTACAAATCAATCACAAGCAAGGTGACAGAGGGAGAAATTGAAGAACCTACAAAAGCATATATCTGCATATATTAAAGATGTCAAGTGTTTGGTATATGTCTTTGGCATTGTTGTCAAAGAGGGATAAAGCACATTAAACTAATCAAGTGCAAGAGGAGTAGTGGAGAAAGTACATCATTAGAAGATTAAGAATGAAAGAGGGAGAAATAGTAGAAACTGATCAAAGAGGGAGATGTTGATCAAACAATTAGAAGGATCATTATCAAATGGAGATATTCTATTGATCAATTCAACATGAAAGAGAGGCATAAGAGGGAGTTATATTTTGTAACCTAATCAGAAGATGGAAGTTACTGATAGAGGGAGAAGTTTCAATACAAGTTTTTTTTGGTATTGTCTTACTATTTTAACCTAGTTAATTTGGTTGAACAATATGTTCATCATTTTATTGACTTCGTTGATCAATTTGGTTTTCCATCAATGCCAAAGAGGGAGATTGTTGAAATATGATTGAAAAAGATCATTGATTAGAAAGATTGTTATAATGGAGATTGTAATGTGTTTCAATCATTTTTTGTCACTAATTTCAAACCTTCTATTTGCTAGTAAGACAATTGGTTATATGTTTCAAATACTATCACTTAGTTGATTGATGAGAAGGATTTGATCAACAAGATGTAACAAAAGTACCTAGAGGAAAGGTTGAGTTATGATTATGTAATGAAGTACAAGGACTAGTTAAGATAGTGATAACATGATGTATTGATGATCTACTTAAGGTTACAAAATGGTTGGCTACACTTAGAAAGTTTAGAAGAATAAGTTAAACAAAATTCATCTGCCAAGCTTGACCGAATGGATAGTAGGTGCCGAGAAAAGTTAGTTCAAGCTGAGAAAAAGTCAGTTGGAGCTGAGTGAAAGAAAATTCTCTTGGATGTCAAGCAAGATAATAGATTTTGAGTAAATTTCAATTCAATAGTTGATGTCGAGTGATTTTACAGTTGATGTCGAGCGATGTAGTATGTGTTGAGCATCAGAAGATTGATAATGCCAAGCTGCTACATTATAACAAAGATCAAAGATTTTTCAAATAAAAACCATCATGTTTTTTTATTGGAACTTGTGAACTAGGAGGAAGATAAGATTGATGAGCTAGTGGCACAAAATCTTATGTAAACCATTTTGGAGGCAAATTCGAATGAATTTTAACAGAAGTTTCTAGAGAAGACAAGATATGGGGTAGATACATTGTATCCTACCTAATCCATCCAAAACCCTAATGTAGATGATCGATAATGAGAAAGAAAATGTTCTAATTTTCTATATATATGAATGTCTAGTCATGAAGCAAAAGAGTTAGAGATATTTAGTGTGAAAACTTAAGGAGGAGAAGGAATTAAGGGTTTTGCTTCATCAAGTGACCCAAGAGAAGTGTCTGCAATAGTGTGCCAAGAAAGAAGGCTTAAGAAGATGAATGCTTGAAGGGTAGACAAGCTATCAAAGATACAAAGAAAGAAAGACAAATAGAATTGAGGACTGAACAGAGATTTGTAATCTACAAGTGAAGTTGTAATTTCTATTAGATCAAAGCTCTATTGTTAATTTCTAACAATTGTATCAGTCTAGGGTAATCCTTTGGAGTAAGGTTGACTTAACAGTCATTGGAAAATCCTTTAATAGGGTGTCATTCCAATTGAATGGCATAAACTCCTCTAACAAATCTCACTTTTAATAGGGTGAATGAAATCCCTTAACTAGGTCACATTTAACAGTGTGTATTGTAACTTTTAACAAGGTTGGCCTTTCACAAGGCATCACTTTAGAAGAGTGAAAAAGGAATAGCATATTACTAGTGGTTTTTCCCAAATTGGTTTTCCATGTTAAATCATTTTGTCAAATGTGTTGATGAATGTGTTGCGTTTCATGCTTTATATTTCTACAAATTGATTTGATAGTAACATATAAGTTGTAGTTGATACACAATAAATGCATGCATGGGTATGAATATTTTATAGGTTCACTAAATTGCTAGAAAAGTTTTATTTATACATCTGGACCTTGAATAACTAATTCACACCCCATCACCCCCTCTTAGTTATTCTAAAATAATTCCAACAGGATGTTGCTAAATGCTCTTAAGGATAAGAACTATGATGGAAGTGTGCTCTAAGATGCAAGAAGATGTATGATAGATAAGTGGAAATGATTTAGTGATATGAAATATAGGAAGCCTAAAGCTTAGTGACATGGTGTCAAAGTAAAAGAGAGGATGATTTTCCCTAATTGTAAGGTCTAGGTATGGTAGTGATATCAACCCTAAGGTAAACTTGTGACCTTTTGAAAAATAAGTGATGATCAAGTGTAGAGCCCAACATTTTTCTTAAGGTGATGAGGGATACAAATAACAAAGACAAATTACCCTAAAGAATGCTTAGTTTAGGGGATAACCAAGATAGTGTGATGGATGGAGGATGTAAGGTAAAAAATTCTCAACAAAGTGACACCAAATGCTCAAGTAGAATGGGAATGATGGATGATGTTTTTATCTATGTTTGGTTTGGGTGAATTTGGATTCCTAAAGTATATGACATAAAGATGATGAATCTATAAAATGCATAAGGTAGGATGAGAATCTATATGAATACCTAACTCTATGAGATAGTAAGTGCAAAGTGCGTGTGGAAGAAAAAGAACCTAATCACAATGGGTATAGCTAATGTATTCAGTAAGGCCTGTGTTAACTCCATGTCTTAGGGTTAGGTTCTAAATTTTTTGATCCCACTTAGTTTGTAGAGAAACTTCAAAACCTTCCTTCTCAATTTGATCTAACTTGGTGAGTCATGGGTAAGGTGTATACTTTTTGTTTTTTGCTTCTATCTCTCTATAAACTATTGCTTGTGGAATCTTAACCTTTGTTGAACTTAGGTTTTGGCACATCTGACATGAGATATCTCTACTAGGTTTATCGCAATCATGGGTTGAGACAATGACTACACTAAGTATACCTTTCACTTTAGGTTGGACAAAATAGATTTTCTTGGGTAACAAATAGGTCTAAGAAATGGTTTTTTATCAAAAGGACAAAGTGGCTTGAGTTTAGCTATAAGGAATAAAGTAGGATAAACTAGGCCTGAGATTGTTGTGAATGGACTTGATAACAATCCTTTTGAGATAGTAAGGGTAAATTTGGTTTGAAGATGGATGTTTTTGAGTGGATACAAAGGGATATTTGACCAAAGTATGGCATAATGGCATTTTCTTTGAAAAGGTTTAAGTAAAAATTGACTAGCCTAAAGTTTTTGTGATTACACTTGCTAACAACCATTTTTGAGATGAAAAGCATCATTCATTTGTGAAAAAGTGAAGTAAAACCAACTAGAATGAATTTTTTATGAATAGACTTTCTAAGAAATACTTTGAAACAACAAGGATAAGACTCTTTCTGATACAGCGTGTTGTGAGCAAATAGTCTCTCAAAGGACAAAGCACTTTGAGAGACACAAACAAATGATCTCTTTAGTGAAAAAATTTAATAGTAACCATAACAATGTATATGTTCAACAAATTTTTTTCATGAGTCTTTTCCACAAGTAAGAAAATTCAAACACACTTTTTATCTCTAAGGTCACTTTGGTTTCAATGTATTACTCATAAAGCCTGTCGAGAGGTGCCCATCTTGATGTTTTCTGGATCTAGTGTGATATGTCCCTCTAATAAAAGAGGTGAGTCAATACAAGAGTTGATCAACAAACTTACATGTCAAATATCCTTCAAGGTATGATAAATAGAAGCCCCCCTTCTATGGGGACAATGACTCTTGAAGATGAAACCCAAGTAGCCTTATGCCTCTACTAGGGAAAATACATATGTCAGGTAACTTTAGAGAAGCCTTATATTCTCTTACACTATGAGTAATACACCAAGGATAAAAGGGTAGATACTAAATTGGATTGTAATTATTTCTATGGAGTCATCTACTTAGTTGTTATGTATGTGATCCACTTAAGAATCTATTCTAGACATGTTGAAATCATGGGAATGTTTTCCCACCACAAGTTTCCCCCAAAAACAGACTGCCTGAACTTGCCTAATGTAGCAATAAGGTTTACCCTCCCCTCATTTATATACTAGCTAGGTTATTTACCAGTTTGAGCTTCTCACCAAAGGGGATGCACTTCCCAAAGGTGGATGAACTCGCTAGAAGCACTCCTAGGTTATTGTGAATAATCTTGCTAACAACTTTTGGTACATGCATCATGTATTTAATGGTCCTAATTTGCAAACATAGAGAAGATAAAGATATTCTAAAAGGCACAATCTCAAGACACAAAAGGCACTTGATTAATTCTAGTTTGGAAGCTTTAGTGTATCCTAATAACTACTTTGAAAACACACATGTTTAACATAAAAGTTTTATTTCCAACTTACAGCAATGGTCAACATAAGAAATCGCATCAACAATAAGAAATTGAGTGAGTGAAAGTGTTGAAAGAGACGAGAATAAGATAAAATCAGCTTTAATGTGTTCAAGATTGAGCTTGGTTCATTTTAAGCACAAAAGTTGAAGTGTTTACACATAATGTTCATTTGCACTTAAAACTAAATGTATATTGCATTTGTTCATTTTTAGTACTTGTCATTCAAGATTTGGTTTTTTGATAACCTAGGCATTCATTACAATACAAAAATAAAAGATAAAAAACATGTTTAACCATCCATTCCATTTAAAATATTGAAATTTTTATATTTAAGATTTGAGAGTTGATGTTTTTGACAACTACACTACGTAAACCTACAAAACCAAATTGTTAGAATTCCAGCAAGGCACCTAAAAGCTACCCCTTGTAAAAGAAATATCAAAAGATTAAGCTACTTAAATAAACCTTTAAGAGTCAACCTATAATCCCATAGCGTGGGAATGCAGTCAAACAATGTGGGATCTAGTGCACAGACTGGTGTAAAAAAGGAAAAGTGAGTAGCAAGAAAATACTTATAGAGTGATCTCATGATAGACTGGCCATGTAGGTTTATGGAAGGCTATCTCATTGATCGATGTATCTATGGGTTTGAAGGTGAAAATCAAAGCTGGATTTCTAGACTCGACTATATTGGCCAAGCATTCTCACAGGTTTTTACAGTGATCCCACTAGTAAAAACTTGCAATCCTACGGGAGGATTGGTTAGCAAGAATGATGGGGAGGCTTTTTGCTTCCATGTGGTAGTGAGAGTTCATTATGAACATGTTTTGGCCTTCATGGGTTTGCAATCCCATGGGTTTTTTGCTCATGAACTCACAACCACAGGGTCATAAATACTTGGTTTTATGAATCTTGTTTATCAAAAAATGAATTATTTGGTTGGGAGCGCATTTCCTGGTTTGAGATTTATGGACCTAAAAAAATATTTAAAAACCTAACAAATACAAAAACAAGCATAATAGGTTAATTTTGATTATTTAATAAAGTAAGTACAAAATTGATAAAAATGACCCGAATGCAAGTTCCCACTCGGCATTCCAAAATGTATCACCTATTTTAGTAATTACAAATAGAATACTAGGATTAAAAAAGCATTCACAATACCTAATACACTAACACTTATGAGAGGACAAAGGGAAGACTATGGAGGAAAGTAAACCAAAAATGGTAAGCTCCTCGAGTGCAACCTTGATGACTTCAATGTGTTTGAATGTAGATGGATGTATGCTAAAGCATGCTTCAAGCTTCAAGTGGTGAGTTTGGGATTCAAGCATGGAGGTGGATGAAGGATCCAACAATGGATTTTGTTGGAAATCTGATTGAAAATTGTAAGAAGAAGATTGATTAAGAGAGAGAGATTTGATAAAGAATATTTTCAATCATTGTTTTGTCATTGACATCAAACCTACTATTTGCTGAAATGAAAATTTCTTATAAGATCCAAGTACTATCACTTATTTGATAATGAAGAGGATTTAGTCAAAAACATTTAATAAGAGTACCTAAGGGAAAGGTTGAGTTATGATTTTGTAATGAAGTGCAAGGATCAGTTAAGACATTAGCTAAATGATGTATTGATAATATACTTGAAGATACAGAGATTGGCAACACTTAGAAACATTGGAGGAATAAGTTGTAACAAGGTTGACTAAAAAGTTTCAACTAAGTTCATTAGTGAGTGCTAGAGAAAAATTTTAGTTAGTGCTAAGAAAATGGAAAATCTAGTGTATGTTGAGTGATATAGAAGGAGTCGAGCAAGCTTCAAGTGCCAAGAAAAGTAACAAGTGTCGAGTGTCAGAAAACTTAGTGGATACCGAGTGAATCAATAGTAGGTGCCAATCATAAATAAAATGTAGTTGATTTTGAGTAACACAATATGTGTCGAGCATCAAAATTTCAATAGTGCCGAGCTACTGCATTATTGAAAAAGTCAAAGATTCCCCAAATCTAAGCTGACAAAGTTGTTACCTTGAATTTTGTGAACCATTTGGAGGATAAGGATGATGAGCTGGTGGCATAGAATTCTATGTAAACCATTTTTTAGCAAATTCTAATAGATTCTCATGATGTTTCTAGAAGAAACGAGATATGGGTTAGATTCAATGGATCCTACCTAATCCATTCAAATTGAAATTAAAGGATGGAAGAATTGAGCATGAAAATAAATTCTAGACTTCTATTTAAGGAGTCATAGGCCAAGAAGCAAGAGTTGTTGGAGTACCAAAATTGGAAAGTGGTTAAAGGGTGTCAAGAAGAAGGCATCTAGAAGGAGGAAGAATAGAGCACAGAGACTCTTCTTTGATAAGTAGTCAAAAGGAGGGTTGCACTGGTACATTGAGCATAGAGACTCAGGGAGACAAAGCTTGAAAGGGAAGGCAAGTTGTCAGAGTTGTAGAGACTAAAAACTAGACAATGTAGTAAATTGAAGAAGGGATCTAAAATTTGCAAGATAAGTTGTAAATTGTAATCAGGTCAAAACCCCTTATTGTTACTTTCTATAAATTGTATCAGTTAGGGTAAAAATCCTATGGACTTAGGTTGGTGTAACAACCATTTGTAAATCCTTTATCAGGGTGACATTCCAAGTGAATGTTCTAAAGTCCTCTAACTAGGCCCACTTTAAACAAGGTGGTTAAATCCTTTAACCAAGTCACATTGAATAGTTTGTTGTAGCCTTTAACAAGATAGGCCTTTCACAGGGCATCACTTCAAAAGAGTGAGAATTGAGTAGCATGTTACTGGTGGTTTATCCCAAATTGGGTTTCCACATAAATCATTGTGTCATATGTTATGCTTGCATGATGATTTATAGTAACTTGCTAAGTAAGAATGTTTAAGTTTGGATGAAGGAAAAATTTACTAGGCTCACTTTACTTGATGAAAAAGTTTGAATTGGACATTTGGACCTTGAATAATTGATTCAAGCCCCCCCCCCTTAATTATTCTAAAGCATTTCTAACAATTGGTATTAGAGACATCTGCTGATTTAGTTTTAAGGTACTAGAAGTAGGAAGATCAAGAAGTCCAAGAGAGAAGTTCTCAAGCTCAACAAAGATAACTTCATTGAATGGAAAAGTCTAATGAAACTGCACCTTGGATCAATAGATGACTATGCACAAACCTCAATTGGAGTAGAACATGTAGATCCAACTGGACCCCTCTCTACAAATGATTTGAACAAAAGGAAGGAGCACAATCAGGCAATGCTGATGATTGCCTTTGCACTTTGCTATGTTGAATTTGATGACATCAAAGGATGTGATACTACATTAAAGATGTGTAAATCCCTATCAAATATCTATGGAGGAGATCAGAATGTTTAGAGATCAAAGAGAGAAAGCCTCAGAGGAAAATTTGATGATATGAGAATGGAAGAAGGTGAGAATGTTGCTCAATATGGCTCTAGAATGAAAGAAGTGGTAAGTGCAATAAGAAGTCTAGGTGGTCATTTAGAATAAAACAATGTTAACAACAAATACTTGAGAACTCTACTCCCCATCTATGCTATCAAGGTTTCAGCCATCCAAGAACTAACATGTGTACCAAGGAACACACTAACCTTTGAAGGAATAGTGGGAAGGCATACTAAATTTGAGTTGTCCAACTTTGATAACTATAGACCTGAGAATCTTGATTCTACTTTCAAGGCCAAGTTGACACTAAAAGATGTTGAGGAGGAGAAATTAAAGAAGAAAAGTAGAAAAGGAAAATATGCATCCAGTGATAGCAGCACAAATGAGGAAGATGTGGATCAACTAGAAGCATTATTGGCCAAAAGATTTCATAGAGGCAAAGGCAAATTCAAAGGTAAGTTGTGTATTATTTGTTTTAACTACAATGAAGTAGGACATATTTTTGCAAGGTGTACATAGAAGAAGAACTTCAAGGAAGGGAACAAGTACAAGAACAAAAGAGAAGATGATAGCAGAGATTACAAGGACAAAGGCAAAAGATGCTACATTGTTGAAGAGGATTTTGATGAGAATGATGATGAAGTAGTCTATGTAGCCATGAAGGATGAATCAAATGAAGATGAAGCAATAGCACTGATAACTTGTGTAAACAAAAATGATAACTAGATCATAGATAGTGGATGCTCACATCACATGACAGGAGATAAAAGTAAGTTTATTACCTTTACTCAATATGATGAAAATAGTGTTAGATTTGGAAATGATGCACCATGTTAAATTAAAGGAAAAGGATCAATTAAACTTACAGAGAAAATTTCATGTGATAATGCATATTATGTTGAAGGACTGAACTACAATTTATTGAGTGCATCACAATTAGGCAATGTAGGTTGCAAAATAGAATTCGGAAATAAAATTGTCAAAATCTATGACACTAATGGAAATCTAATAGGAAAAGGTTAACAAACTAGAAGTAACTTGTTTTACCTAGATATGGAAGATGTAACCTATCTTGTTGTAAGATTTGATGATTTTTGGTTATGGAACAAGAGGCTATGTCATGTTAATTTTGACAATTTGATTAGCATCAACAAAAAAAGAGGTTTGCCTAAGCTCAAGAAACTTGAAAACACAATGTGCAAACAATGTCAACTAGGAAAGATGATTAAGTCTAGTTTCAAGAGAAAAACATACACTTCCAAAGAAGTACTAGAACTAGTCCATATTGACTTATGTGGTCCAATACAAGTATAAAGCTACTAGAGAGACAAATACATAATGTTATTTTTAGATGACTATTCTAGGATGATGACTACCATATTTTTAAAGAAAAATTATGATGCATTTCAAATGTTTAAGTGGTATTTGGCAAGAGTTGAGAAGGAAATAGGTAAAAGTCTGAAGTGCCTAAGGTCAGATAAAGGAGGAGAGTTTACATCAAAAGAATTTGAGATGTTCTGCAATGATAAAGGAATCAAGAAACAAACATCAGCACCAAGAATTCCACCTTAGAATGGGATTGCTGAAAGAAGAAATAGATCAGTGATAGACTGTGCCAGAACCTTGATGATGGAGAAAATTGTTTCTCTAAAGTACTAGAAAGAAGTTGTAAGTACTATTGTTTACACCCTGAATAGAGTTCAAGTAAAGAAAGGAACAAATGTAACACCTTTTGAACTATGGTATGGTCACTCACCCAATGTAAAATATTTCAAAGTATTTGGTTGTAAATGATATATTCTTGAAGATACTAGAAATGGCAAGTTTGATGCAAAAAGTGATGAAGGCATATTCCTTGGATACTCCACTAGAAGTAAGGCATACAAGTGTTTGAATACTAACACTAACAAGATTGTGAAGAGTGCAAATGTAAATTTTGATGAGCATGCAGAATTCCAAGTTGATGAATCAAGGAAATTAGAAGACTATAGATCCTTTGTATATTTCTATGAAGGAATGACTATTGAAGATAATGTTGCCAATTAAGTTGGGAATCATCAACAAACTTTAGTATCATCTAAGTCACAACTAGTGAATGCCAAGTTGAATTTAGAAGCCAAGTTATAGAATGAAGAAAATGCAAACCCTAATTCTAAAAATAGTACTCAATGAAGAGAAGATGAAATACTAGAAGGAGAAGAGAAAAATGACTCTAAAGTTGAAGGATTAAACATGGAAAGAAGGGCAGAACCAAAACTATCCAAGTATTTAAGAAGACATCACCCTGTAGTAAAAATCATTGGTGACAAGGATTTTGCTAAGAAAAGTTGAACCTAAAATAGTGAAAGATTCTCTATAAGATGATGACTAGTATAAAGCTATGAAAGAAGAGATAGACTAGATTGAGAAGAATAAAACCTGGACCCTAGTTCCTAGACTAGCTGATAAGAATGTAATTTTTACCAAATGGGTCTTCAAGAATAAACTTGATGAGAATGGTGAGATAACAAGAAACAAGGCTAGACTAGTTTGCAAAGGCTATGCACAAGAAGAGGGAATGGATTATGGGGAAACATTTTCCCCTATTGCAAGAATGGAAGGAGTAAGAACATTACTTGCTTATGTTGCTTACAAATATTTCAAGGTCTACTAAATAGATGTAAAGTCTACTTTTTTGAATGGTATACTAGAAGACGAAGTCTACATAGAACAACCAGAGGGATTTGTTGATTAAAACAATAAGGATATGGTTTGTAAATTGCACAAAGCACTATATGGTCTAAAGCAAGCACCTAGAGCATGGTATGAGAGATTGCACAAATATCTTGTAAAGATAGGATTTGATAGAATAGATGACAATAGCAACTTGTACATCAAAGAAAAAAAAGGTAAAGATATTTTGATATCTGAAATCTGTGTTGATGATATAATATTTGGAGAAAAAGATGTTCTATGCAAAGATTTTGCTGATCAATTGAAACATGAGTTTGAAATGTCAGTTTTTGGAGAAATCAAGTTCTTTGTTGGATTGCAAGTATATCAACTAAAGCATGGCATATTTATGACCTAATCAAAACATATCAAAGAGATACTCAAGAAATTTGGATTAGAAGATTCAAAACCAGTCAACACACCAATGGTAATAGGATATAAGTTATCCAAGAATGATGAGTCAGCTAAAGTGAATCAGACAATGTATAGATCAAAGATTGGAAAGTTACAATATGTTATACATAGTAGACCAGATATTGCATTAGTAGTTGGAATAGTGGAAAAATTTTCTACAAATCCAAGGGAAAATCATCTGATGGCAGTAAAAAGAATACTAAGTTATCTAAAAGGAACTTATGACTTTGGTTTATACTATAAGAAAAGTGAAAAGTTTGAATTGAGAGCCTACACTGATGCAAACTAGGGGGTAATATTGATAATAGAAAAAGCACTAGTGGAGGAGCACTTTTCTTAGGTAAAAGACTAATCACATTGACCAGTAAAAAGAAAAGTTGTACCTCACAATCCACAGCTAAAGCTGAATATGTTGTAGCTACTATCAACTACACTAATATTGTATGGATCAAACATATGTTGTAAGGTATGAAGGAAGAGGTAACTGAACCTGTGATACTTTTTTGTGATAATACAAATGCCATCAACATATCAAAGAACCCTATGATGCATGGTAAAACTAATCATATTGCAATTAAGTATCATTATGTAAGAGAACTAGTGGAAGACAAACAAGCAAGAATGGAATATGTTAGCTCAAAAGAACAGATTGCTGACATCTTTACAAAGGCATTACCTAAAGATTCTTTTGAGTATCTTAGAGGTAAGTTAGGGGTAATGCCCCTAGCCAAAGCTACTTGAAGAACAGGTAAGACTACCCTGCATCAAATAAGTTGATTATTGAAATATTACACATTGATGCAGAGGATGTTTACTTTAGGATCTTTCCTAAAGAAATCAAAATGATGAAGTTCCAAACTAGTCACAAACAAGGTGATAGAGGGAGAAATTGGAATACCTACAAAAGCTACACTTGCATATTAAGATGCTGAAATAGTATGTCTTTAGCATTATTGTCAAAGAGGGAGAAAGAGCATAAACTAATCAACAACATTAAATGAATAAAGCTTTGATCAACATCATTCAATTAAATAAGAGGGAGAAGTGGTCAGATATCAAAATGGTAGAAGATGAGCAATGCATATAGAGGGAGAGAATGTAAGAGGGAGTCACTAAGAAAAGGAAAAGAATTTTTAGTCTTGACAAAAAGGAAAATCACAACTCAGAAGGAGAAATCAGTATAAACAAGAATCAATTAGAAGAGTAGCATAACAAAGAGGGAGAAGAGAGTTTATTAGAAAAGAATTTAGAGGGAATCATAAGTTAGTCTATGTTGCTAATAGTTGAACAAAGTTTTATTTTTGCATTTAATTTACTATTCTAACCTAGTTAGCATTTTGATAACTTGGTTGGATAGTTTGGCTTGATGGTTGATCAATTTGGTTTTCCATCAATGCCAAAGAGGGAGATTGTTGGAAATCTAATTGAAAATTGTAAGAAGAAGATTAATTAAGAGAGAGATTTTTGATAAAGAATGTTTTCAAACTTTTTTTTGTCATTGATATCAAACTTTCTATTTGTTGGAATTACAACTGCTTATAAGATCCAAGTACTATCACTTAGTTAATCAATGAAGAGGATTTAATCAACAAGATGTAGCAAGAGTACCTAAGGGAAAGGTTGAGTTATGATTTTGTAATGAAGTGCAAGGATTAGTTAAGACATTGGCTAAATGATGTATTGATAATATACTTGAAGATACAAAGACTGGCAACACTTAGAAATATTAGAGAAATAAGTTGTAACAAGGTTGACTACAAAGCTTCAACTAAGTTCATTAGTGAGTGTAGAGCAAGCTAGTTGGAGCTAAGAAAATTTTTAGTTAGTGCCAAGAAAATAGAAAATCTAGTGTATGCCAAGTGATATAGAAGGAGCCAAGAAAACTTTAGGTGCCAAGAAAAGTAACAGGTGTCGGTGTTAGAAAACTTAGTGGATGCCAAGTGAATCCACAGTAAGTGTCGAGCATCAATAAAATGTAGTTGATGCCAAGTAACATAGTATGTGTCGAGCATCAAAACTTCAATAGTGTTGAGCTACTGCGTTATTGGAGAAGTCAAAGATTTGTCAAATCTGAGCTGACAAAGTTGTTACCTTGAATTTTGTGAACCAGTTGGAGGATAAGGATGATGAGCTTGTGGCACCAAATTCTATTTAAACCATTTTTAAGTGAATTCTAATAGATTATTCATGATGTTTCTAGAAGAAATAATATATGGGTTAGATTCAATGAATCCTACCTAATCTATTCGAGCTAAAATTAAAGGATGGAAGAATCAAGTGAGAAAAGAAATTCTAGACTTCTATTTAAGGAGTCACATGCCAAGAAGCAAGAGTTGCTAGAGTGCCAAAATTTTGAAGTGGTTAAAGGGTGTCAAGGAGAAGGCATCTAGAAAGAGGAAGAATGGATCACAAAGAATCTACTTTGATAAGTAGTCAGAAGGAGGGTTGCACTAGTACATTGAGCATGGAGACTCAAGGAGAAAAAGCTTTAAAAGGGAAGGCAAGCTGTCAGAGTTACAAAGACTAAAAACTAGGCAATGTTGTGAACTGAAGAAGGGATCTAAAATTTACAAGATAAGTTGTAAATTATAATCAGGTCAAAACCCCTTATTGTTACTCTCTAGCAATTGTATCAATTAGGGTAAAAATCCTATGGACTTAGGTTGGTTTAACAACCATTTGTAAATTCTTGAACAAGGTGACATTCCAAGTGAATGTTCTAAAGTCCTCTAACTAGGACCACTTTTAACAAGGTGGTTAAATCTTTTAGCCAAGTCACATTTAACAGTTTGTTGTATCCTTTAACAAGGTAGGCCTTTCACAGGACATCACTTTAGAAGAGTGAGAATTGAGTAGTATGTTACTAGTGGTTTTTCCCAAATTGGATTTCCATGTAAATCACTATGTCATGTGTTGATCTTTTCATTTGTTATGCTTGCATGATGATTTATAGTAACTTGCTAAGTAAGAATGTTTAAGCTTGGATGAAGGAACAGTTTACTAGGCTTTCTTTACTTGATGAAAAAGTTTGAATTGGACATTTGGACCTTGAATAACTAATTCAACCCCCCCCCCCCCACTCTCTTAGTTATTCTAAAGTATTTCTAACAGGAGTTTTGTATGTATTTTGACATGGTGATGATGTAAAATGGTTGTGTTGCAGTGGTTAATTAGGAATTATAAGTTTGCATGAAAGTTGATATGAATTGTGAAGGAAGAGGGTTTCATTTATAGGCTAAAGGGTGGTGAGATGGAGGGTCGGGATGAAAGGATGGAAGAATGGTGAGGGAGGCCTAGGATGTAGGAAGGGAAAGCACATGGATTGTGCTTTTTCAAAGCTCTAACCTTGTGACAAGTGTCACAAGGGGATTGGGTGGTAAAAAATGAGGTTCAAATGTAACTATGAGGGAGGAGGAGTCTGGAAGAGGAATGTAAGAGGCATTTAAGGGAATTTATGGCATATAAGAGAAATTAATTCTCTTGGGTAGAAATGGAAGAGGATAGGGGACTACACTATTAACTTTGGCTTGGGTTAGAAAGTCTTAACTCTTGTTCAAAGTTGTGCACATGTTTAGGAGGGGGATTAGACTTAACTTAGGAGGGGTGTAAGTGGCTTAACTTTGATGGGATAGGTTAGTTAGTCAACTAAATGAGGTTACTATGGGTGAATGGGTTGGATTAGGGTAATGATAGAGTTTAGAGATGGTTTAGGGGTTCGGGATGATTTATTAAATGATTTTTTTAATAAAAAGGAGGATGTGGGATTAAATTAAATAGATTTTTGCATTTATTTAATTTAATAGAGGAATGGGGATTTAATTGAAAAATTAATTTTGTGTTATCATTTGATTTTACCAATTGGACTATAGTTAATTATATAAATTAATTAAGGGATGACGATTAATTAATGAAATATAAAGTATTTAATCAATAATGTCTTGGAAGATGACTAAATAAGATTTCTTACTGATGTAATCAAACTTAGGTTCCTATAGTCACCACGTGTCTATTTCTTATTGGTGCTCTAGTTCACGTCATACTACCACATCACTTTCTTAGTTTGCATGTCAATTCAAAATTTCCTTACGGTTCCTTCCATCTAAGCTGGGCCCCATGCAAACATGATTGCCTTATCTTTGAGAAGGCTTGTTCCTTAAAGACACTTATGATATGACCATTTGTATATTAAAATAACTAAACTCTCCTTTGAATAGTGAATTTTTGACTAATATTGACTTAGGAGAATAACGGTAGCCCTAATTATATATTACAATGGAGTATTTATAAGAAATCATCTTCTCAATTTGTGTTGAGAGTGAGAGATATCTTCATGTAATAAAATACTTTTAATTTAATAAAACAAACTAATTATATACAAACTAACAATCTAACTGGTGCTAAACAAGACTCCATCCATTTTTATTCATTAATTGGATGCATGAGCCTTTACATGTTAAAAAATAAAGAATTATGAGAGGAGAAAGAATGAGAAAGCTTTGAGTCAAAGTGGAAGTGTTTGGAAGTGCTAAAAATGGAAGTTGATCCTTCATTAAGTGTTTGTCAGAGTTAAACTACCATCAAAATGTGTTTTCGAAGCATGGAAAGCTCTATTTTTAGAACTGGTAGTTAACTATCTGTGAAACTTCTAAAAATGTGCACCTGATGACCTATGGAGCTATGGACTTGTAGACCTACGAAGCTACACACCTCAAATGGTCTAAAATCTTAGAATTTTACGAAGTGTCAAAATTGAAATTCTGGCATTTGTGTTTTGTTCCCCTTCATCCCAAAGCTATGTTTGGATGTTTTCCCTTGAATTTTTCTATAATCTCAATAATTTTAGCCATTTTTGGTAAATCTAGAGCCTCATATTTGTCCTTGAGTTTCTATCTATAATTTTCTACTTCAATTTGAGTGTCAACAAAATCCCCGAGTTTGGTATCCAATTCTAATAGGGATTCTTCTGTTCTAAAAGCTTGCTTGATATCTTCATCATTACTAGCTTCCTCAAAAATATTCTTAAAACTCTCTACTACTACCTTTATAGGCAAAAACTTCTCTTGTTCCTTATCTTCAAAAATTTCTAAGCATGCATCATTATAATGCTTCTCTACTTCCAAAATTCGCTCTCAAGCTTGGTCCTTGAGCCTATGGATCTCTGCATGTAATGTTTCCATCACTTTATTGCTATCAAAAATCTTATCTATCCAATCATCAATAAAATCTAATTCCTCTTCCATATCTACATCTACCAAAATCCTATATCTTTGACCCATTATTTCCTACAAAACTTGTAAGTCCTTACCCTAGGCCCTTACTTCATCCATAATATTGAAGTCTTGCTTCAAAATTACCACCATTTTGTTCACATTCTCCTGTGTAGCATGTAGCAAATTCAAGCTCCCCTGGATTATCAAAATTCCTTTATCTTCAAAACTTTCCCACCACTGTTGACAGGCTTTCAAAAATGGGTCTACATGTAGAGCTCTTCCTTCTTTGAGTATAGTGTTCAAGGTCTCCTCGAGATGCTCAAGATCTAGAGGACCAACCACTTTGGCTAAATATCCCCTTAGGATCTCATTCTACCTTTGAAGTGTTTGGAGTTCGACTTCTTCCTGCTCCATGCTTTTGAAAACTTCCTTGATCCCCATGGTTACCATCAATTGGGTTGTATTCTATGTGGGCCTCCCAAGCATGACCTCTTTATTTTGATAGTCTTGAGGATCGAGGCTTTCTATATCTATATCATCAGGAGGGACAACCACTTGGGCAAAAAAATCATGGTCTTGTGTATTTTTGACAAATGCCAATGGTCTTGCCTCATGTAATGGAGACTCAGGTTTCTTCAAAATCTCAGCCAACTCAAAAATGTCTTCCTCATGAGCATGGAATTGAGGCTTAGTGCTCCTCATTATTTCTTTCCAAAGCCATCTTGAGATGTGCTTAGCTGAAGACCTACCTCTCAAGGATGAAGGAGTATGTTATGCTACCTCCTTTCCCTTATCACTCCTCCTCAAAGTACTTTCCCTTTGTGAGGGCTCTTCTTCTATAGTCTCTATCTCAATAGACCCTACAGCTTGCACCTTAGTGTCTTAGGAAGGTGGTCAAGAATATTCTACCATGTGTCCCTCATTTGACACTTCATCGGTCATCATTTGTTGTGGTTCCTCCTCTTGTGAAGGTTCCTTTTGAACTTGTTCTTTTTTTAAACTTTGGGGTGGAGGAGTAACCAAGCCTTTGTCTACCATCGAGACTTGTGGTGGAGATGGGGAATTAAAATTGGGACCCTATGAATCTGGTAGCATTTGCATCTAGTCTTCTTGTTGGGGTTCACTTGTAGGGGTATCCCTGATCTTATCCCCAACTAATTCTATTCCCATGGGCATAAAATTAAAATCTAACATTTTGAAAATGTCATCGCCCTCTTCACTCTACTCATCCACCCATTGTTGTACCTTGTCCTCTAAAGAAGAGACTTCCAAGGGTTCCTCTAGGGTAAATGGCAATGTTATTGTGGAACTTCTTCTCCTTTGTGGTTCCATGGCTCTAGCTAGCTGGGTTCTTCCTAATAAAGGCACATGTTCCTCTTTATCTTCCTCTTCTTATTTCTTCTCTTCTCCCTCTAGAATGGTCCCAAGGATAGATGGTCAAGGCACCATTCTTTTAGTCACCCTTTGCCTCTTCTTCATATGGATCTTAATCCTTTTTTGTTTCGTAGAGGCAAAAGGGGATGTTGGCTCTTCTTGTGGAGGAGGAATGGAAACCTGTTGAATCTCTCCCTCTACTGACTGGTTGGGCATAAAGGAAGGTAATTGAGGGTCATTTTGTACTTGAGTAGCTTCAGTATCATTGAAACCTTGTACACTTTCTTCCTATTTTTGGGGAGATGCTTGCACTTCAACTTCTTCTGTTTTGACCCTTTTAGGAGAGCTCCTTTTTCTCATGTTCTTTCCTTTCCTCTCTCAAGGGTGATAGTATCCAACTAGGCAATCAAGTTGGTATACTATTTCTAGCTTGATGGGAGATTAGGCTGCAAAAGTAGGAATTGTAACTCTCTTCCCTCTACCTTTCTCTAGATGACCTTACGCGTGAAAAATCATAGTATCAGGTATTGGATCATGTTGAAAGGGCTTCTTGATCCAATCCTTTGTCATTCTAATTACATGCCTCACCTAATGATTAATATCATCACCCTCCTCCTTGTCAACCTCAGCATTTATGATGGGTCTCTCTCTAATTTTTTCTGAGTTGAACAGGGGTTCCAACAGCTCCCCATAATCTTGCTATAGTATTTCCTTTAGAATTCTTATTTTGAGAGCCTTCTCTACCAAATACAAAGTCATCCTACAATAGTCCCTAATATGGACATCATAGTTGTTTGTTGCATTCATCCAGTGATCTTCAATGGCCTCCCCATGGTGGAATTCCCTACCAGCCAGACTCTCCACTTTGTCAATACTATCAAAATAGGGCCTAGGAGAATTGTACTCCTTAAGGGGATAATGTTCCCGCTCCCACTCAAAAGAAAGAATATCTTGCTTCCTCTTTACCTGATATGGTCCTATGACCAAGGGCCATGTCCAACATGGTCTTTTTTTCTTCCTGGCCCTTTCATATTCAAACTCAATCTGCCATGCAATCTCCAATAACACTATTTTATCACTTGAATATCTAGGGAGCTTCTTAGGGTTGACAGAGGCACTAGCTACTTGTAGATACATGAATGTCTTAAACTGGATGTAGTAGGCCCTGAGAGCTATTATATGTGTTATTTCCTCATCAAATAACCTCTTCACATAATCGTCCTCAATAAATTAGATGATTACAAATATAAATGCATCATTCATGATTTTGTATTCATTGTTCTATGCCGAGAGCTTCTTCCTCACCAGTTGTGGGTAGACAATGTAAGACCAAGCATTGGGATCCTACATGTTGCCTCTTTTGTACAGTCTGAGATAATTTTTGGCCCTTATCACTAGCAGATATACCATGTATGAAGTCATATAGAATTTATTCTTATACTTGACTGCCCCCAATTGTTCACAAAAGTTCTCACTTAATGTGGTCACCCAATCAAGTGGCATCTTTGTCATCTTGATTGTCTCAATGAAATTGACCATGAAAACATTGAGGTGCCCAATTACCGATAGACCCATAACCCTACTCAAAAGAATAATGGAGTAGCCAATATCCTCCTTCATGTATCCCCTAGTCATGTCCGCCTATCTTGTTATCCTCCCTAGAGGAGTCTTCTCAATGAGATAGGAGGATTGGATGATACCTATCCCCTCCTTTATGTGTTCCCTATACCACCTCTTAGTTGCCTCATAAGAGAGTCTTATGAACTTATCTGCCTTTGGGAGATGAAAAACCCTTTCAATATTATCGAGTCAAAGGTCTAGTACAACTTCTCCTATTATATTATTAACCACTCTTTCCTTCGAAACAAAGTGTTGTGCCAGTGTCATGATTAACTTGGATGATTGTACTAATGTTGGGTACAAAGTTGTGCTCACCAACCCTGATCAGATCAAAGTGGATACCAGAGCTAATCTCTCCATGGGTTTGTTGTAGATTTTGAGGAACTGTCCCAAGTCAATGTGTCCCAAATCAGTGTCTTTTATCTCTGTGTATTCATCTTGCAATCTTGACTTGGACAGGACCCCTTGGAATTTGAAAACCATGGGCTTAGGTGTCATCTTCTCACCAAATGTGGATGCTATTATATCTACACAAAGAAAAGACACTTATTAGTTCATCATAATAAGGCTTATTAATATCCTAAAATACTCAAAAAATCCAATTACCCCCTTGTTTTTTATCAAAGAAAAATAAAAGACAAGGTGTGCACTTGTGCACCTAATTTTTTGTATTTTACAATTTTTTAAGATTTTTAAAATTTTTTAACATTTTTTAATTTTCTAACACTTAGATGAGAGGAGGCACGAAAATAGGCACAATGCACAGCATGTGATGTGTGGTGCAAAGTGGCATGTAGCAGCAAAGTGCACGCATTTGGGGTGCAAGCATTTGGGGTGCAAGCATTTTTTTGTTTTTTTTTTAAGTCTTTTGAAGTGCATGAAAAAGGGGGTGCAAGGATCTGGTGATTAGCAATAGGTGATGTGTGTGGTGTAACCCCACAACACATGATGCACAATGTGTAGTGTGAAGTGGGTGCAGTGTAAAGGGGTGTGCAACAACAAAGTGCACACAGTGTGGTGTGTGTGTAACACGAAGTGGTGCATGGTGGCAAAGTCTGCATGATGTGAGGTGCACATGTGGTGATGAAGTGCGTGCAGTGTGAAGTTGTGACACATGAGAAGTTTTTGCAAAGTGAGTGTGGTGTGGTGGTGCATGTGGTATGGTGCATGGAGCAGGCACATGGTATAAGTGATGCATAGTGTAGGTGTGTGACTCTAGTGTGCACTTTGTGTTCTATAATGGTATTAAATATGTTATTGCACACCTGTTGATGCGGGTGCACAGTGCCAATGATAGTTCATGGCATGGAGAGAGTGCAAAGTGTGGAGCTCAAATTTTGCAAAGGCAAGTTGTGTGTGACAAAATATGCAAGTTGGGGAATGAAGGAGGGCAGGGAGTTTATATAACCCTAGCCACCCTTGGTGATGCGGTGATGCACAGCCATGCAAGTGCACAGCTTCACACCGGTGCATCACCAAGAGTGGTGTGTTGTTGCATAGCACATCGGGTGCACAGGTGCACAAATTAAAATTTTTTTTTTTTTTATTATGTTTGAGTTTTTTTAATTTTCCAAAAGACACAACTTTTGACATCAGAATGTCGACTTAGGGCCTCAAAATTGGCTCAAATCTGGAAAAAAAGGTAGAGGCTTCCCATTTCCTAATTAAAATGGGTTGTGCATTATGGAACCACAACAAATAGCCCTAAAGAAAAGGAATAAATGAAAAAGCCATTTCTTCATCAACAAAAATCCTTTCAACATGTGTCAAACATCAACCAAACTCCGAACACCATGAGCATAGTTCAAATTACTTTGTAGTCAAACTCCAAAATCCAAAACCTTCGAGCCTAGTGTGTGATTCATGTATTCATTCCCTTCGACATCCCAAGATGTAGTCTATCAAAGTTTTTTGACAGCATGGAAACAATCTTCCACCCTTCCTAGTTCATCCATTTAGAATCTTCATGGAGGTTGTTTATCGATTGATTGCTTGACTAGATGAGAGAATCAGTTCCAGGGCTCTTAGCAAGCTCTCACCTTCTTTTAATTTTCTAGCAAATTTTGAAGAATCACTCCATGTAGCTTGTAATGTTAGTACTTGATGAAGCACTATTTTAGTACAAGATACTTTGTGTTGAAATTGTATCTTTTTTATTCTTTTTGGGTTTTTTTGATTCTCAAAATGACACAACTTTTGACATCAAAACATGGAGTTAGTGCCTCAGAATTGGCTCAAATCCAAAAAAAAGATACGGGGTCCTCATTTTCTAATCAAAATGGGGCATGCATTGTGGAACCACAACAGATAGTTTCAAATTACCCCGATGAGAACAAGATACATCTAGGGGCAGCTAACTCCATCTTCAACATATCATTTCAAACATTGGGCCAACTATAAGGCTAGACCCTTCTTCTACTTCAACCTCTGCAAAACCTAGGTGGGTGGACCTTATATTCAATTATATGGTACCAGTGATAAAACATATTCTTGAATCTAACAAAGTAGATAAAAACCCTTAATCTCCTATACTTATACAATAACAAAGATGTGTAGTAGCAAATTGCAACTCTATGAAATTCACAAGCTGGGTGAGGGCATCTTTTTCAGCTCTTCAATATGAAAGGGAAAAACATTTGATTAATGATGTTGATTTCAGCAAGACCTCAAATATGCAGCAGTAAGAACAAATGATCATGTAGTTGATCAGTGCCTTATCTGTTGGGCAATTCCATGAATCAAATACATACATCTATGATATCAATGATATATCCCATGCACCTAGATATTAGATCTATCTAATCACCTTGTGAATTAGAGATCAGTGTTTATAAAAACCTCATTCTTATGAAGTATCCTTCTCAAAATAACTAGCAATCCTATCAAACACATCAAGTATTTACTTGGCCCTTTGTTCCAACAACAAAACATATATGACATACAACCTTAAAGGGATGCAAATGGGTCTTAGTTCTTTGTTCCTAGACCACATAAGACTGTAGGGTATAGAGATAGGAGATGAGAATCAAAATGAAACTAAAGAAATTCTTGCTCATTTGTATTCATTTCATTGAAACAATACAATCAAATGCATGAAATCAAAACATAAAAATACCTAATAGATCTGAACTTTCTCTATTATCTTCACTACTACTATCATACAAGAGAAAATGTGGTGTCACAGTGATGTGAACATGTAAAGATTGAAACCCTAATTTTGTTGGAGTTGACGAAATCCAACTTCGAAGATGCCCAAGATCACCTGCATGCAATAACCTATCAAAGGGAAGCCAAGGAAGGAAGAGCATGGAGCAAGGGAATAAAACCCTAAATAGATATGAGAGACCACAAGATATTGCAACACAAGAAAATATGTATTTACAATATGCTAGAAGTGATGATATGTTGTTATGAAATACAATGAGGGAGAGACCGCTTATAAAGGCCTCACGGAATCTCCTAGAACAAGCTAGAAGATGCTAGGAGATAAGTGTGACAACTAAGCATACATTCACATGAGGTGGAAAGTCCTCAAACAATGTGAGAGGATAAGTATGACTTAGAAGAGAATAAACTCCTGTATTTTCAACAACTTATAACAAACTCCTAGACTACAACTAATAAATGAATGCATTTACCTAAGTAAGCTTAACTAAATAGAATAAATAATTAGTAAATTAATTATTTACTCTAAAAACCCCCCCTTAAGTGCAACTTAGGGGAATGCCTTAAGCTCACAAAACTAAGAAATATAGAATGGGTCCCGACAACGAGGCCATGTTAGGTACCCATGAACAATGCAACAAAATGTAACCTCTAAAAATAGGGAAAGAGAGAAAACCATGTGGGAAAAATCCTCCCCCAAAAAGAGGTAAGAACCTAGTAAAGAACTGAAGAAGCCTCCAGCTAGGGAAATGTGTCATGTTCCCTTTTCAAATAATAAAAAAATAATAATCTTTGCTAAGGCAGGCAGGCCCAAGAAAGTGAAGTTTCAGAAAAAGGGGGTTAATCTTTGGAAACCGTTGGACTAATAAATGAAATTATTATTAAAATATGTTTCATTAACCTCTGTTGGACGTGAGTTATGGTTATGGCCTCTTTTAAGGGGTTTGGAGGCATTTTGGGAGATTGCAGAACTTGATTTTTGCTCATTCTTTGTTATTCTTCAAAGGCTGCCAAACCTATGGAGAAGGAGACCCAAGAACGGGAGTTTGCAAGTTTCCAGGGAGACCCAAGAATGGGAGTTTGTAGGTTTCCAAGAAGGCTAAGGATGGAAGTCTGAAGCCATTCCATGTGCATGCTCATACAGAGTTTGCCTTTGTGCTGAACAGTGTAGATTTGTGAGTTTTTGGGTGTGTTTTTTGCATGAGTTTGGTGTTTTTAGTTGAGCATTTCATATCAGTTTTGGTTGCTAATGTATTTCATAATTTAAGCTATTAAAATAGAGCTAAATATATGTATTGGGACGTGATTAAACTTTTGAGATAGTTTATTAGTGTTTTGTGGTGTTTTCGAGCATTTTTGTGTTAATTTCGGGAGCCCGATGAGCATAGTTTTTGTCCTACATTTGTGAGCTGTTGTGTAAAGGCTGTATAGATCTAGAAATTTCATTTTGTAGGCTGTTATGCTGCTGAAATTTTTGTAAAAATTTCCATTTTCAGATTTATTAATAATAGGTGAAGCTGTGAAGCTTTCGGCACAGGAGGTGGTGGGAAAGGATATTACACAGATTGATAGTAACGGTCAACTTGATACTCAAATTGAGACAATTGTTTATAGGTTGTCAAAGGGTGATGCCACAGGTATTCAGGATGGTATAGTTACAACAGGCAGTGACTACAGTGTAGTGGGTTCAGATGATGATTATGAGGATGTTGTTGTGCAGGATGGTGAGATACCTGGTAGAGATGAGCAGACATTGAGCATTCATGACTTTGCTGAGAAAGAGTACCAGGCACAATTAGATGCTTCATCACATGAGGTTGAGGCTGGTAGTACTTCACATGATTTGTCCAGCCAACTGAAGGTGAACAAAGATAGTATTGTGACTTCACTATCTCATCATGATAGGTATGTGGAGTTAGTTGGTATTGGTCATATTACTCAGGTGAGGAGTTTGCTTGAGTTACCAGTTGATTCTAGTTTATGGATATGGACTTGAGATTGTTATATTGGCATTTGGGATTCAGTTGACTGGAGATCTTTAACACTTTTTGGTAGCAGCGTTTGTTTGGGTGCTATCATGGATTTGATTAGCAGATTACATGGTGTTGTCTTTTCTTGTGCCAGTATCTTTTTTGATGTTGGTATTAGTTTTTATACACCAATGTTGGACTTTGTTCATATATCCAGTCGACCATACTTGCTAGAATGTGTTAATGATATTTCATATTTGGCAGTGTGTATAGATGAGTCCCAGGATCATATTGGCATTGATGACATCCAGGAGGATGTAGTGGGCAGTTTTGAAGACTTAGTTTCCTTGGGTACAGAGGAGTTGGACAGTAATGCTAATGTTTTTGATACTCCGTATGTTGATATGAGCTTTAGATTTGATTCACAGGATATGGATGGTAATACTCTAGAGACTAGTAACTTTGAGGATACTCCTGTAGACAGTGCATCAGAGGAGGTTTGTAGGAGATAGTCAAACTAGTGCCATCATGTGTCTAATCAGTTGAGAGTTAGTGACCGAGACATTTCTATCACTTCCCAGCATTTCAATGCTACTTGTCAGTTGTTAGCAGTTTATGGATGGTGTTCTCCTACTAGTGATGAGCAAGGAGGTAGTTATCTTTCCTTGACAGAGTTCCACTCTTTATGGGAGGCTATTTGGATTTTGAGACAAAATTATATGCAGTTGGTAGCCGACAGAGATTATCTTATGGAGTGGGGTCGTACAGCATATGATGCATTGTTGTCCAAGGAAGATGAGGTGACTGAGCTTACTAAGCAGCTTGAGGTGACTTCTGAGATTCTTGAGAGTACACAGTTGGCTTTCAAGGAGTAATAGTTTCATTTGGCTAAGGTGACCATGGAGTTAGAGTGACTACAGTCTTTACCTGATTCTATACAGTCACAAGCTGTGGTGTTTGGTGATCCGAGGATGTCCATGGCCGAGATTGTCAGAGACAGTGGAGATGGGGATGCATACATCTTTGATACTAACATTGGCATATCAGGTTCATTCCCACTAGAGTCAGGTTCAGTTGAGTTGGGTGTTGTAGCAGATTGTTGTATGCCTGACATGGTGGTGGCCTCTAGTACTGATGGCACGAAGACTAGAGATGTATCAAAGATCATGTGTGATGTTGGTGAGTTGGCAATTGGCATGGTTCCTGCTAGTAATACTACTCCCTTGGTGATATCTTTGGAGGTAGTAGTCAGTTCCAACATGGTTAATGATCAATTGCAATTAGTTTCATCTGGATTACAGTCTCAGCCACTGACTGAGATTGGCACATTCTATCGGCACTACACTATGAGGTACGCTCATCCATTTACCTTTGATGACCATGTTGATGAGATGATGATACAAAGATGTACTTTGGTTCCTAGTGCTTGTCATCAGTTATGAGATAGTTTGAAATCTCAGGAGAGAGTTGTGATGGGCATGACATGGTGATAGGTTCTATAGTTGACAGCTTGATAATACATGACTTAGAGCAGGAGTTTCAGAGTGATGCTTCAGCGGGTGTTGTTATTGATTCTACTCCTTTGGCTATGACATCTCCTGACTTAGCTGGTGATCAGTCACAGTGGGTTGTATCACTTGTTCATGGTGAGCTATTGACCGAGGTTGGTTTTTTTAATCAACTTTATATTGCAAGGTATGTACATCAGTTAGCATTTGATCCTTGTGTTGAGGAGTTGAGGGCAGGAAAATTTGGTTTGGGTTCCAATTCTTGCTATTTATCTTGTGATGGATTTTCACCATCAGGGGTGCATGGTAGTTACAGTTATGAGATAGTGGTTGGTGATCTACAGAGTTGTGTTGACTGCAGGCATTGTATAGTGTGTGGATTCTCCATACTTGGTACAGTTTCATTTGGGAGCATTCACCATTGTTGCAGAGTTGGATTGTACATTCCGTATAGGCCAGTGGAATGTATTGATGGTATTTACTGTGTTGGTAGTCAACTTTACTTGGATTCTGATGTTCTAAGAGTTTGTGTCTCATGGGTTTTTGACTATGGTGGTGGTGATTTTGGAGTTTTCTTAAGCTATAATTGTCAGTTTGATTATGGATTCCTCTTGGTCATATTGCAGAGGATATTGCAGAAGCCTGTGTTAATTGGTAGTAGTATAGTTCATGACTACATTTGGGATCTAGGTGGATTGATTGGTTTATTTTTCAGCCATTGCTTGAGGACAAGCAATTTTTGGGAGGGGAGGACTTGTCATGTCCGCTTTTCAAATAATAATAAAATAATAATCTTTGCTAAGGCAGGCAGGCCCAAGAAAGTGAAGTTTCAGAAAAAGGGGGTTAATCTTTGGAAACCGTTGGACTAATAAATGAAATTATTATTAAAATATGTTTCATTAACCTCTCTTGGATGTGAGTTATGGTTATGGCTTCTTTTAAGGGTTTTGGAGGCATTTTGGGAGATTGCAGAACTTGATTTTTGCTCATTCTTTATTATTCTTCAGAGGCTGCCAAACCTGTGGAGAAGGAGACCCAAGAATGGGAGTTTGCAGGTTTCCAGGGAGACCCAAGACTGGGAGTTTTTAGGTTTCCAAGAAGGCTAAGGATGGGAGTTTGAATCCATTCCATGTGCATACTCATACAAAGTTTTCCTTTGTGCTGAACAGTGTAGATTTGTGGGTTTTTGGGTGTGTTTTTTGCATGAGTTTGGTATTTTCAGTTGAGCATTTCATATCAGTTTTGGTTGCTGCTGTATTTCAGACTTTAAGCTATTAAAATAGAGCTAAATATATGTATTGGGACGTGATTAAACTTCTGAGATAGTTTATTAGTGTTTTGTGGTGTTTTCGGGCATTTTTGTGTTAATTTCGGAAACCCGATGAGCATAGTTTTTGTCCTACCTTTGTGAGCTGTTGTGTAAAGGCTGTATAGATCTGGAAATTTCATTTTGTAGGCTGTTATGCTGCTGAAATTTTTGTAAAAATTTCCATTTTCAGATTTATTAATAATAGGTGAAGCTGTGAAGCTTTCGGCACCATTTCTGGCATACCCGATTTGGGGTTTCTTGAGAAATTTGGAGGATCTTTGTGATATTAGTTGTTTGATCTTGAAAATCTGATTAGAGGTTGGAAATATCATAAAAAATCAGAGAAAGGGACATTTCAGTGGTTGCAAGTTGATAGTCAATAATCTGAGATAAAACCTTGAATAACCTGAAAAAATGGCCTCTTTTGAAAAAACAAGTTCCAAAATAGAAAAGTTCATATTCTCCTAGTTTTGGCGATATATAATATGCCTATGTTTTCTTACCGAAATCTCCCTGAATCTCATTTTGAAAAAATACCCCTGCTGAAGGTATCTAGTCTGCATTTGGCCATTTTAAATTTTCAACCAAAAATTTAAAATTTCCTAAAGTTTTAACTTTAGGTTATATCCTTTCTCAATTAAAAAAAATTGTACATGCCATTTTTAAGAAAATATTTTTAAAATGACATTTTAAAAACATTTTATTTTTTCCTTCCAGCTTCCATTTTGAGTCAAACCCCCTTTGATCGTGTTGCCACATAGCAGCATCTTATTGGCCCTCTGCCCATCCAATCAACTACATTGTCATCACCTTATCCACACCCACCATGTCACCACCACATGACATTTTTCGATTAGCTAAGAATTGCACCTGCCATGTCATCGTTGACTTAGGCCCCACTGTTACATGTCGGCTAGGCACTTTCCTGCATGCATAGTCAGCAACTTAAGAAGTGAGTCTTTCAAGATACTTAAGAAGTGAGTGTTGTTGTATTTAAAAATGAAATTCCCCACCTTTGCATGAATGTAGGATAATTCTTTATAAGAAAATCTCCTTCTCTATGAGATTTAAAGTGGCCTTGGCCTTGGATGCTCACTCAGATAATGATACCCATGCCGAACTTCAATCAATCCCCCTAGCTACCAATGGAGACTATGATCTAAACTTCTCTAATGATGATCTTGATTAAAATGGGGATGAATCTAAATATTATTGAGCTCAGAGCTATACCTCAATACACTCTGTACTCTCACCTTTAATAATTAAAATTGGTATCTGTCTAGTTTAATCGATACTAACATTTGTGGAGACACAAAGGAACAAAATGACATCACCATCTGAAATAAGCAATTTCAACAACACTGATTTTGTTGCAGACTTAGACTTCATATTTTGGTTGGAGAGAGTCTCAACAATTAGCATGTTCTAAGAGAGTAATATGTCTTCTACAAGTGATTTTTCATCATCATCTCTCTATATTCTAGTCATTTATTCTCAAAATGCACTTGACTTGTGATTCCTACAATTTCTTTGCCTGTGGCTTACACCTTTCAACACTCACATGATCTTCCACCTTTAGGAATGCATTGTTTTATGGTGATATTGGCATCTCAATTGTGTAAAACTACATCAGTGATCAATTTTTTTACCTACAAAGACACAATATACACCATCAAATTTTGCTTCAAATGTGATTTGACTTCAATTTCACATTTGTAACTTGGGTGGTTTTAAACTTTAGCAGCAGGGTCTCCTCTGTTATGGCGACACCCCTTTTCTTTTGCATGGATTATCCAAGACAGCATGAAGATTAAACAAATCCATCTAACACATCAGGTTTCTTTTTATCCTCTTTTCACTAGTCATTCCTTCAAGCTACAACTCAATGCTAGCTTTGACATTCAAAACATGATGGAAATTTGCTTTCTAATTACAAAAAGCATGACTCTTTGATGTTCGCAAATCTTGCCTCTCCAACATGGGCATTTTATGCTTCATCTATGGACTATGTTCTCTTGATTATGCAAGCATTTTACTAATTTCCCAACATCACAAGTTTTCAATGCATCAAGATCAAAAGGTAGTTGGCCAAGAGCATGTAGCAATGTTATTAGAAGTTCAACAATTGTATCAACTTAAGTCTAACAAGTCATGTCATTCTCTATGTTATTTACATTTGAAGGAACTAGCTTTTGATTTGTGTTCTAGTCATTTTAACACATTTCAAATTCTATTTTTTGGTTCCTAGAAATTACAAAATTTTATTGCAAACTAGCTCCAATGGGCTTTCTTGTACTGTTCTCTTTTTGTTTTAGGAGCATAACTTTGATCCATTGCTTCCATAAGTTTGTTGCTAAGAACATTTTCTATAATATAACTAGAAGGCAATGATGATATTTTTCTTTTAGGGAGAGCCATAACTTCATAATTTTGTTGGCATTTGATAGGGAACGAATTGATTTGTAGCATCCCTTTTTGACTTTTGACATACAAGCCATTTCAACACAAATCAAGGAGCACCCCATATCAAATATATCTTAGGGTAATTACTGGATTGAGTGCCTCCATCAAGATTAATCTTGATGGTATTGATAAATACCTCATTATATTTCATACAAAAAACCTTATGCAATATTTTTCTTAGAAATACCAATTTTTGAATATTTTAGTACTCCAAAACATTCCATCAACCTGAAGAAATTAGTCGGACCCCAAAGTGGGTCCGGCTAAAAAAAATCATTTTCAAATAATTGAATCCTTAGAGTGGCCTATTGAACATCCAAAAATGACTTGATCAAAACTCAATCATTGTTGCATCACTTAGAGACTGATTTTCAACCCTTCTTGCAAACTGTCAACTTCGTGCCAAGAGGTCCTTTGACTGGCTTTGAAAACTGATAAAAATAATTGACCAAACTCTAAAAATGGACACACTGATTCTCTATTCTGCATAATTTTACCTTGTCAAATCTCATCTCATGAATAATTCTCAATCAAAAGAAATTGACTTCCAAAGTTTCCCTCTCAGAACTACCTACAAGAAAACATGTTAGAAAACTATAAAACGTGTTTTGATTTGGCTCTAAAAACTGGGCAAACTGACACTTGGGCATATGA
Source organism: Cupressus sempervirens (assembly GCA_028749045.1). Taxonomy (NCBI): domain Eukaryota; kingdom Viridiplantae; phylum Streptophyta; class Pinopsida; order Cupressales; family Cupressaceae; genus Cupressus; species Cupressus sempervirens. The sequence continues at coordinate 731,963,707 of CM053783.1, read as the reverse complement.
AAATTGGGGCATTATTTCATTTTCATGAGGAAAACATAGATCTATGATTAGGGCTCATGAAAAATAATAGGACGCAAATGGAAAGTGGTCAAAGCGGGCAACTTAGAATTTGTAGATTAGAAACATGGCAGAAAAGCATTTTTTGCAAATGGAATGGACCTAGGAAAGTGTGCAAATAGATTTGTCAAGATTTGAGAATTGGCTTACTTGAAGTATTCTCAAGAATAGAACACAATGGTACAATCTATTTGATCTCGAATATCATATATTTTGAGATATAACATCATGAACAGGGGTATCGACTAATCTGCATTTACTAACACCAGTAAAAAGTTACAAATTACATTTGGAATCACATTTGAAAACTAATCAAACGGATTCATCATTAGCTCAAACTTGAAACATAGAAAGTATTTGACCTCTAAAATGTAAATCAAAATGAATTTTATCATTTTGGTCAACTGGGTCAAAGTTATAACAAGTCAAACAGTGCCTTCTAGAATTCTAACAATTCATATCAACATGACATCAATAAATGACCAACTTTGAGGGACTCAAAACCTAGTCAAACATATTCAAAACTATTCAAAATATTAAAAATAGGCTCTATGGTATGGACACTAAACACTGCCAAAGTGGCAAGTCATGTAACATTACTAGGTGTGAAATATTCATTTGCAAACATAGTCTCATGTCGTTATTTCACACTTGGCCAAAAATGCAGATTTGGTCACCACTCAAAACGGGACTTCACGAAATGACTCAGAATGGTAGTATATCTTCATGGGATGAGTGGACACACTGACTTCAAGGTGTTATAAATGTTAAACACCTCTTAGGCCTCACAAGTATAACTAGGTACATATGCATTAAAAAGAACTTAAGGGCTTGATTTTTTTAATGGTACTCAAAATCAAGGCTTCAATTTTGAGTCCCAACAGTGGCTCTATCTAGGGATGCATGTCCCTTGTGAGCATGGAAAGTATTTAGATCTCTAGAAGAAGTAGACTACACACCTGACAGCAAAAACATCTCTCGAACAACTTTTATTGAAAGCAAGAAAACTACTCCTACAATGTACAAATGATGGCCTCGAGCCACCAAACTTCAACAAAAAAATTTACCTCTATCATAAATCTGATTTTCATCTAAACTTTCATGAGATAAGCTAGAAATAGCATATCTATTATCTTCACCAATTAGATTAGCATCTTGAAACAACTCACTTGGAAAAATGAAGTCTACACCTTCACTTTCATAACGCATATAAAAATTAGACTTTCAACCATTTTCTCATTATGAAAGTTTTGATCAGCATGCTCAAAAATATTAGATTCAAACCAAAAATCATCTTCATCAATTGAATTATGCATACTATCACTCTTGAATATGAAAGCTTCATATTCAACATGGGGAAAAAGGTCACACATACCTTGAAAATGTGTATCCTTATGTATAGCCTGATAGTATTCACATGAGCAATCAGATATGTACTCACACATGGCATCAATGTTAGCATTTGAAACTAATCTAGAATATTCAAATGGTCCTTTAAAATTAGTAAATGGATTAGTTTTTATTTTAAATTATTTTTCATAAAACTCATTACAAGGTGTATGCTGATTTTCATTAATAACTTCGTCAAACACCTTGTTATCCACATCATGAGATGCAACATCATTATCATTTTCACTGTCACATATGGAAGAAGAATAATCTAATTTCTTATAGTAGAAAGACAATGTATCATCATTAACCTCATTCTCAACTAAATCTGAAACTTCCATGTCTTCTTCAAACAATGGATTGATAACTCCATGTAATGATCCTCTTTGGACACTTTGACAAAAAATGGGTTGACCATCATCAAAATCTTCATTGTATAAAGTGTTGGTACACACTTTAAACTCACTACCCATTTCATCTTCATGGAGACTCTCAGCATATGGAGAAAAATTAGAACTATATGAAGACTCATTTTCTATTTCTTCTACCAAGCATATATTATCCATGATTACATTCTCTTCATTATTTTGTTTAGGATACCCATTACAGATAGACCGTGATTCATTCCTAAACCCCTCACTACATGCTAGAACTTTATTGTCTAATATAAGAACACTTGGCAAGCCTTCATTTAAATCTTCATATTCAAATTCATTAGCATCAACTGGATTCACCATTTCTTTATCTTCATACCTTGAGGACAAATCACTCTCAAATTCTTCATTGACTAACTGATTTGTATAATGCAAAAATTGAGATGCATTTTCTCTTTTAGATTTAGAAAATAAATTCATACATTTACATTCATATGAATGTTCACTTCCATCATTTGCTCTCTTCTTCCTAATTTGCATCAAATTCACATGAAGATGAACATGTACTATCACTTTCCTCTTCTTGACTCGAGTAAAAACTCTCATTGTTGTCTTCACATGATGCTTCTTCATAATATGTCAAATCAGCAACTTTTATTTCATCACTTGAAATATCACTTTCAGCTTCTTCATCCTCATATTGAGATAAAAATCTGTCACCTTCATGATCAGTTATGTTTTCAACATAAAGCAAATCACCAATAGGAGAATGAATGACTGAATTTATATCTTGCATGTATAACTTATCAAGTGAACTAACTCTATCATCTGCTATTATGATATCACAAACATGTGCACTATATTCAACAAGAATGGACTCGGCTCCCTTTTGCAAAAAAGAGACTTCATGTTCACATGTTTTTACTTCTGAATTTTCAACTAGATTATTTACAATAGTAGGGGTACCTATTTGTTGATCTAAAATTAAACACTCCTTCTGACATTGATTTGTCTTTTGCACCTCATCTTGCCGAAAAACATTCCTAGAGAAGTGACTCCTAGTTAATATGTACTTTATGTTATTATCAATCTCTATTGTCATCATGAATTCCTGGTGCAAAGTCTCGGGCTCTTTATCTCTTAATACATAACTCATCTTTTTATCAAATGCATCAAGATAAACCACTAAACACACTTGATCATCCAGCTTACACTTTTCAAGAATATCATTTAAAACTTTCACAAATCTGATATTAAATTCAGGAACTAATTCATCATTCTTGATTTGGATTTTCAAGAACTTATCAAAATAATCAAAGATGCTTACTCTTTCCCTGAATTGCCTCATGAAGGCTGAAAGTAATTCATCCCAAGATGAAATAGAACATGCTGATAGAAAGGAAAACTAATCCCTGGCATCATCTTCCAAAGTTTGAAAAAACAACTTTATATGAACATCTTCATGACCAATTTCAAAATCACCAACCAAGTCACTCAATAATTGAACAAGATGACTAGCTGAATTTTCATGGTTCTCACCAAACTTAGGCAAATACTTTCTGAGATTATATGGCATAGGGTTTGGAAAACCACGAATGCCATCAAAAACTAATGGCATATATCTCTTGGTAGAAATAGATCTAGAATTCTTATCCATGGACTGCATACCATGTGAAGGGAAATTTGACATTTCTACCAAATTTAAAACTCATTCACCATAATTATTTTTAGAATTCATTACTTGTAGCAGATCTGAAATTCTTTCTACCAATTTAAAACTTCGAACATACTTCAAAAAATGAAAACACTTGCTGAATCTATTCTTCATAAAGTATGCTGAGATAAATCAAACTAATCTCCTACTTAGTGCTAGAAGTACCACTTGATAGAGAAACTTTTGTCGAACTTACTTTCATGGAAAAGAACTCTCATGAAAGTGGACAAATGCCTTTAGTATTTCTGCATGAAACCTTAATCTACTAATTAGGCATAGGTTCAAACTTCTATTTGTCACAATACTGATCAAAAACAAGTAGAGCCACCATCTCCTTGAGGAGAAACAAATGAAAAGACTATTGTGATTCATTTTAACATTAAAATTTATTCTAATAGCAGATCAAATGCAACAATTCAAAAATCAATTAGTCAAGAACTTATATATTCTCTCTTCTTGCTTAACTTTTATCATAACTTTCATATCTACGTAACCAAGCTAAAAAATCTTTGAAAGCATTTATATTGAACCAATTTACATTGGCACATAGATCCTTTAGAGAGTCACCACTCACAATTGTGAGAAAGATTTAAAATATAATTCATAACATGACAAATCTGAACTAGATTTTCAACTTATAGAACTTGCAAACCATTAAACACTTAGAAGAGAGAAATCATTGTCAAACAATTCAGACTCTAAAATTACAACAACACTTTGAAAACCAAACTAGCTGAATTGATTGAAAATAAAACTTAATAGCAACACAATTTGCATTCAATCCTTTAAAGCTACCACTGTCTTGGAAAAAAGATCATTGGTGTGCATGATATTTGAGTAAAAAAGCTAGAAAACACATTAGAGAACTTACTGTTGCAACTTTTTCCATGCACTTCTCTTGCTCTATTGAATCTCCTTTTTAAATTCTCAAGGTTTGTCTACCATTTAGATTCAATAAATTCCCTAGCAGAGTCACCATTTTGTTGGTGACTCAAATGGGAAAACCATACTAAAAAATAGGACTAAGCTATTTAACTCATAGCAGATTTTCTTCTCCTTTTAACAAGGTGTATTGCCATCTTATCTCCCTAGTGGAGTCACCATTTTTTTGGTGTTTTGAAACAAGGATAGTTTCAAAACCTCGATGAGAAAAAGATACATCTAGGGGTAGCTAACTCCCATCTTCAACATACCATTTCAAACACTAGGCCAACGATAAGGCTAGACCCTTCTTCTACTTCAGCCTCTACAAAACTTAGGGTGGTGTACTTCATATTCAATTATACAGTTCCAATGCTAAAACATATTCCTAAATCTAACAAAGAAAATTAAAACCCTTAATCTCCTATACTTATGTAATAATAAAGATGTGCAGTAGCAAATTGAAACTCTATAAAATTCACAAGTTGAGTGAGGGTATCTTTTTCAGCTCTTCAACATGAAAGGGGAAAACATTTGATTGATGATGTTGAATTTAATAAGACCTCAAATATGCGGCAGTAAGAAAAAATGATCCTATAGCTGATTAGTGCCTTATCTATTGGGTAATTCCATGAATCAAATACATACATATATGATATCAATGGCATATCCCATACACCCAGATATCATATTTGTCTAATCACCTTGTGAATCAAAGATCAGTGTTCATAAAGACCTCATTCTTATGAAGTATCCTTCTCAAAATAATCAGCAATCCTATCAAACTCATCAAGCATTTACTTGGCCTTTTGTTCCAATAGAAAAACATATATAACATACAACCTTAAAGGGTTGCAAATGGGTCTCAACTCTTTGTTCCTAGGCTACATAAGACTACATGTTACAAAGGTAGGAGATGAGAATCAGAATGAAACTAAAGAAATTATTGCTCATTTTTATTCATTTCTTTGAAAAAATACATTCTAATGCATGAAATCAAAACATAAAAACACCTAATAGATCTGAACTTTCTCTATTATCTTTAGTATTGTTTTCATACAAGAGAAAATATGTTGAAGAATGTGGTGTCATGGTGATGAGAAAACATCAAGACTGGAACCTTGGTGTCACAAATTTGAGAAAACTCAAGACACACATGGTATCACAGCAGTTAGTAATTTTTTCTCCAAAATTGGAATAAACCAATTTCACTATGAAAAATTGGAACCCCTGCAATGGATGAGAGAAAGAAAGATATAGAAGGAGAGAATTCCTAGATCTGATCTGAAGATGACATGTCTCCACTTGAAATTCCATCCAATGTAGTTGTAAAACCTCTTTCCTCTTTCTACCCATCAAATCTAATCTAGTTCTCATCATTATTCTGTAACAAACTTGAAATATCTCCTATTCAATGATGAAAACCATTCTATTTGCCAAAAAATCTAAAATGCATCATGAAATGTTGATGAAATCCCCATTTAACTAACTTGAAGGTGACCAAACTCAACCCTAACTACATTTTTAGAGCCTTTTATTCACATTCAACTCATTACCCTACTAGAAATTAGTTGTCAACTTTGATACCTGAATGTGGTCGCAAGTTGAGAATCTGAGAGAAAACCTTGAATCACCTAAATAGATGGCTTCCTATGAAAAAAAAAGCTCCAAAATTTGAAAGTTCATCTTCTCCTAGTTCTAGAGAAATATAATATGCCTATGTTTGCTTACCAAAAACTCCATGAATCTCATTTTGAAAAACATGCCCCTACTGAAGGTCTCTAGTCTGCATTTTGCCATTTTAAATTTTTAACCAAAAACTTAAAATTTCCTAAAGTTTTAACTTTAGGTTATATCCTTTCTCAATTAAAAAAAATTGTACATGCCATTTTTGAGAAAATATTTTTTAAATGACATTTTTAAAAAAAAAAAAATTTTCCTTCCAGCTTCCATTTCGGATCAAACCCCCTTTGACTAGGCTACCACATGGCAACATCTTATTGGCCCTCTTACTGTCCAATCAACTACATTATTATCACCTTATCTACAGCTACCACATCACCACAGTGTGGCATTTTCTAATTAGGTAAGAACTACACTTGCCATGTCATCGCTAACTTGAGCCTCACTACCACGTGTCGGCTAGGTGTTTTCCCACATGCATAGTCAATAGTTGCCACATCACATGGGGTAATGAACCTTTCTTACATGTGGCACACTATGCCATGTCAACACCTCATAATCTATAGTAAGATGGAAACCCTCACCACTTGTCACTGTCTACTTCACTCACAGGTTGTCACATGTCAATTTCTTATTTGTCTAAATTTCATGTAACTGACAAATCATTGGGGCCCTCTTCCATGTGGCACTTAGGCACTTTATCACATTATCTATCTTCCTCGCATCTCCATAATGTGTGGATGCATCAACCAGTAGATCTCACCACGTAGTGAGATCTGGAGCATCCACATGTCACAACTTGGTTAGTAGGCAATTCCACAACAATGTTGCTTTGTCATCATGTTTGGTCAAAATTTTGGCCTTTGTCCATGACCAACCATAGACCCCACCTTGCAACTCACAGCTTCCAAAATCCTATGTCTTTTAAGACACTAAAGAAGTGAGTGTTGTTGTATTTAAGCACAAAATTCCCCACCTCAGCATGAATGTGGGATAATGCTTTATAAGAAAATCTCCTTCTCTATGAGATTTAAAGTGGCCTTGGCTTTGGATGCTTTCTTAGATAATGATAACCATGCCTAACTACAATCAATCACCTTGGCTAACAATGTAGACTATATATGATCCAAACTTCTCTGATGATGGTCCCGATTAAAATGGGGATGAGTTCAAATATTATTGAGGTCAAATCTATACATCAATACATTTTGTACTCTCACCTTTACAAATTAAAATTCACATCCATCTAGTTTAATCGATACTGTCATTTTTGGAGACACACAGTTTATATATATATAAGGGAACAAAATGGTATCACCATATGAAATAAGCAATTTCAACAACACCAATTTTGTCACAGACTTAGACATCATATTTTGGTTGGAGATGCTCTCAACAATTAGCATGTTCTGAGAGAGTAATATGTCTTCTGCAAGTGATTTTGCATCATCATCTCTCTATATTTTGGCCATTTCTTCTCAAAACACACTTGACTTGTGACTCCTAAAATTTCTTTGCCTGTGGCTTACACCTTTCAACATGTTGGAATTTACAAGTGGGAAGATACACTTCTGAGAGGGGGGGTGAATCAAAAGTATCTAAATTTAACCTCTAAAATGTTTTTAGCTGAAAAACATTCACATGCATCTAATCCATCTAATAAAAATGAAAGTAAAGACATGCATGAAAATAAATAACACAAGATTTGGTAACCCAAAAACTCTCCAAAATGAGAAGGTAAAACTGGGGTGGGGATGACACCCACAAAATATCACTGCAGCAATGTGTAATTTTTCAAGGTTACAAAATTTGACCACTTCCAATGGTCTGCCCTATGAAAGGCCTATCCTATTAAAGACTTTACACCCTGGAAAAAGTGACTTGGTTAAAGGATTTCACTACCCTACTGAAAGTAGGCCTAGTTAAAGAACTTTAGTACATTCACATGGAATGCCACCCTATTAAAGGATTTACAAATGGCTACTAGGCCAAACTAAGTCCATAGGATTTCCATATCTAATACAATTGCTAGAGAGTATTAGAAAAGTTTTTGACCTAATAGCTTTGCAACCTACAATTACTGATTCCAGATCCTTGTTCTACTCTTACTGATCTGATCCTTGCTTGATTAGATATGTCACTCTGTGATATTCTAATACTCTATTCTTGATCAACTGAATAATGCAATCTTACTATGTTCTTCTAAGTCTTTTCACACTTCCCTCTAAATTTCACTGTATTTTACCCATACACTTCTCTCTCATTCATTCATATACAATGGGGTTTTTTCCTCCTTTTAAAGATATCAAAGACCTAAGGTTAGGTATGAATCTATGACCCATATTCATTCTTCATTTCCTACTCAAATCATGCACTTTTCTTATTGGTTGCATGTCTTTTCCATTTTTCTTATTAGTTGCATGCTGATTGCATAGGTAATGTGAAAGATTCGATCTTATCTTCAAGATCCTTTGAGATTCATCCTATGTCAACTCCAAAAATAGTTTACATCTAAGTTTGTGAAGGCACAAACTCATATGTTGATTCTATATTACTCGGCACACCCTAGTGTCTAATGCTCAACTCATATAGAAAAATTGGCTCACTTGGCTCCTATAGCAATTTTGTTCCACTTGGCTTCTATAGTGACTTAGCACCTATACTTTTCTTTGCACTTGAACTTCACTCAACACTTGAAGATTTCTTAGCACCTGAAGTTCACTTAGTACCTAAAGATTTCTCGACACCTAAAGTATTTTTTGGTTCGTCATTCATTGTAGCTTGGCATCTATATTATACTCAGCATTATCCTGAGAATTGGTTAAATGTGTTGACACTCAAATGTCAAAACCATTCTAAGACTAAGAATCTCCCCCTTTGACATGAGTGGCAAAAACACTTAACTAACCATTATGTGTTTGATCTCTATGAGTATACTACACATTTTGTTCAGCATATGTATAAGACTACAAAAACTTATTCAAAATTTTGTATACCTCAAAATCTTGTAGCTCTTCCTCAGCTTATGTGTCATTCCCATTCTTGTAACCAAAACTCTTGTGCTAAATTTGTCTCATGATGATATATCTGATACTCTTTGCCTTGTATGTAATATGTATCTATTTGTACTCTATTTCTACTTCCTATACTCAAAATTTGAATATCTCCTTTTTTATTATTTCTTCCCCTTTATGACATCAATTTTTTAGCTCCCCCTTTATTATATCTCCCCCTTTTTGACACTTATGTCAAAGGGTGCTAAGGATTAAGACCATATTTTTCCAAAAATGTTTTATTGACCTCTATAATCATCTTGAGAGACACATCCCAATTGTCTAAAGCTATCTCCAAGGACTTGTGCTGAATAGTTTTCTCTGCTAAAAGATGAACAAGTCCTTCTAAAGTAGAAAGATTTGGATCTTTCTTTAGAACATTCTTTGCATAGGCTTGTTCTTTATGGAGTACTTCTAGATGTGGAGTTATGGAGGACTGAATTTGCATCAATTTGGCCTTGATATTGGCCTCTTCTACTGTCAACATAGCTAACTCTTTCTATGTGTGAAGCATTTGGGAAAAATCCTTCTCACTCTAAGCTAGATCTTTTGGTAGTTGAGTGCTTGAAATATTTAGCTTTTGCTCCAAGCTCAGTATCCTTTGGCTTGTTTCCTATGTGAAATATGAGAAATTATACAACTTTTTGTACAATGAGTTTACATTCTCAAGTACTTTCTTTACTTTTTCAATCTTCTTTTCCAATTCAACCTATGAAAGTGCTATTTCACTAGATATTTTCTCATTAACTTTTCCCTAATATTTCTTCTTAGACCATTCCATGAGTTTCAAATTGGTTTCCTGGTCTTCATTAGTCACCTGTTCTACAATATTTGTCAGTTGTTCCAATATAGGATTGGTTTCATTAGCTGTCTACAAGCTAAAGGCATCCAAAAAGATGTCCTTAATTTCATATAATGCTTGCCTTTGTTTATACTCCTTCCTGGGTATTTATTGATTCTTCTTCCTCTCTAATGTATACTGCATGATGTTTATTTGTTCAAGGCTCATGGTTGCATAATCAAATTTGGGTATCTCTATTTCTTCATCTAATGTAGGGTGTCCATAGTGAAGTACCCTTGCAACCTTGGTAGAGCTCAAGCTTGGTGAACAAATTTGCAATGGCATTACATCAGCGGTTAGCTTCTTATGAGGAGTCCCTGAGGTAGGCAAGTTTACCAATGTTTGTATTGCCTCCTACTCCTTAGGGGTTTTCTCTCCTTCTTTCTCCTCTCCTCTACTGCCTTGATCAATGATGATAATTTGTGGAGGTGCACCTTGGGTTTGTGCTTCAAGAACATCTCTCCCTATTTGTTCCTTTAGTTTCTCCTCGGTAGTAGTTGTTACCTTTATTATAGAATCAACCTTAGTAATTTTGTCTTGCACTTCTTGTTCTTTGGGTTGATCTATTGTAGCTATGGGAGGTTGTGTGGGTTGTTCTTATGTACTTTCTTTCTCCCTTGTTATTTCTACTACAGCTTTCTATAGCTCATCAACACTCACCAAAATTGGATTTATACAAAGTTGTGCTTGTAATATTGATTGGTGAAGGATCTTCTTAAGATCCTTTGTAGTTAAAGGATTGATGTTCTAAGTTTAAGTGTTGGGAACACCCTTTACAATGACTATAACTAGACGTGCTCTATGTGGAGGACTTGGTGGTGGCAGTTGGGTGTCTTGGACACTCTGTTCAATCTATTGCTCTTCACCTATTACCCTTTCATCATGTGTCTCCTCCATTGTTTCTTTTTTTGTTTCCTCCTCCACTATTTTATCTTCATTCTCTTTCTTACTAGCCGCAGCCTTATTTGCATCTTCATCCTCTTCAATGTTCTATCCCTCGAAGGGATCTTCTTCTCCATCCTTGATACTAGTCAAGCCATATATCAACTTCCACAATCTTGTTGATTTATTGACAACTTCTTCAACTTGATTCTATAAGATGCTGAAGGCTCTATATTTTGGTGCAAGCTTTCTCCCATGTTTCTTATTTTCCTTAGTTATTTGACCTTTAGGTAATTCTGGCATTACTTGTGCCAATGAGGATTCTCTTATTTCTTTTTCTATTTTTAAACAATAATGCCACTTATTTTCAACAATTTTGTATAACTCCTTGGGCATTGTATCGTCCAATTCAAGAGGAGTGTTCTTGAATTCTATCATCATGGCATATACTGATTCTTCAACTTTATTCTGATCTTCTCTACTCAATTTATTAAAATTAATATTTTTCAATTTAGAAAAATCTACATTCTTCCTAACATTATCACAAATTTTATCAATATTTGACTTAGGAGCATGGCTTGCCACTCTAAATTGATTGATATCTTCATATTCTATCCTTTCCTCATCATCTTACTCTAGTTGTGCAACATATCTTCTGTTTGGTTTCTTTTGCATAGGACCAGTCAGCTTAGTAGCCTTATTCTTCTCTTTATATTTCTCCTTGGCCCTTTGATTTGAGGCTCTTGTGGTGGCTCTTGTTACTAGTATAGTTGGTTTGGCTTGGGTTGGCTTTGCAACTTTCTTTCCTTTAGGCTAGGTTGTAGGCTGAGTTTTGGCCTTTCTCTTCTTAGGCTCAGCTTAAGCTAGTGCTTCCTTAGCACCTTCTTCCTTTTCTTCATCCTCACCTAAGCCTTGTGTCAATGCAAGAGGTTGATGTTCCTCTTCATCATCATCATCTTCCTCTTCCTCAGCCTCAGTACCTTCTTCAAATCTTTTCTTAAGTTTTTTTACTAGTTTATCCTTTTTCTTTAATGTTGAGGTAGTCTTCAACTCTGTTTCTACTTTGGATTTCACAACATCATATGTTCCAAAAGGTTGGGCACTCTTATCAATTTCTTCTGGAGGCAATGTTGTGATTGCTACTATTGCTTCATCAATGTTTAGCTCATATTCTAATGGTCTTAGCCATCTAGTCCTTAGAATTGCTACTTGAATATAAGTATAATCAGTATAAACTAAGAAACAAATATCATTGATGTGTTGTTCCATTAAAGAAACTAGTATCCTTAGTCTTTGCTTCATGGATTTCTTGAAATCCTCAAAGTAACTCGTCATTAAAGGTTCAAAGTTGTCTCCTATTTTCTCAATGTACTCATTGATTTGAGTAATAGCTAACTTATCTAATTTCTAATTTACTTTACCAAAAGAGGGAAATTCTTCTAGAACATAGAAAAATATACAAATCAAAATTGATCCAAACTTACACTGAACACCTTTTGATCTTCTTATTGCTCCCAGATTCTCCATGATCTACTGTAATAGCAATTCTGCTAGATCATATGTATGATCCTTCTTGACAATTTTGTAGGCCACATCCATAGCAATGCAAGGAACACTATTCAATCTACTTGATTAATAGAACTTGTGAGATATGATTCTTACTACAAAGTCTAGAAGGGGATCTGTTATTGTATCAATAGTCATGCCCGTTTTGTTCCATTTTTCCCTGATGTTCCTTTCAATAACTTCCTTAGAATCACTTCATAGGGTCATGTACCAATCTAGGGTTGGAAAACCTATAACCCTATGCATGATTCTCTTTGTTATCTTGATAGGTCCTCCTTCTAACCATAAATAACCATTATGTATTCTACTTAGGACAATTCTTATCCATTTAGTTTTAAAAACTGTGGGGAAAACTAAGGCATGGGTTAAGCCCTTTCTTTCAACTATTTGAAATTCCTCCTTTAACACTCCATTTTTACATAGTTTATCATATGCTTGATGAATCTCCATGTCTCCTATTGCTCCTACCTTGCAATAGTAACATTTCCTAACATCTTGCACCATCACGACTTTGGGTAGAATAATGGATAGTGCACCAATAGGGTTGTTCTTATATGCAACTTCTGGAATCAGCCTAAAATTTGGTTGTCTAACCTCATTGCTAACTAATTAAACCTTGAAACCTTCCTTTTCCTTAGGGTTTTTAGAACTAGAAGCCATATTGCAAATCTAGGGTTTTACAAGATATTAAACTTTATAACTATGCAACTTAGCACTTAACGAATACCTTAGATCGATGAAAATGGTGCTTGATCTTTATCAAAATTTATGCAAAAACTTTAATTGTTGTTCTTCAATCACTTTTATGCTCTTCTCATTCTTGTTCTATGTTTGAATGAAGAGAAATTATTGAAAAACTAACCTTATACTCTTCAAAACATAACATTAGATGCTTAGTGCATATATAATTGTACACTCAGCTCCTAAAGGATTTCGGCATAACTCGGCTTCCATTAACTTTCCATCACTTATCTCCAACTAGATTTCCTCTTCACTCAACTTCCATTGCCAACTCAGCTATGACCAATTACTCAGATCCTACTAGTAGATCGACATATATTGGCATTCACTTGGCATCTAAGGATGACTCAGTAACACTGGTGAAAACTTGAATTTCAACTTTGCATCTCTAATCATGTTGATCTCTTCTTTTCAATACTATCTGATTTAGAAACTGATGTATGATAAAGCTTAGTAATTTAGTCCCTCATACCTTCTATCTACTTAGTTTGATGAAGTGTGATCACTTGACCTATTAGGTGAAGTGATCCCTTCATTTGATGAGGTACACTCATCTTTCTTCATCCATGTCTTATTCATTTCTCCTCTAATGTGTTCAACATCTACCTTCTCTTTTTCTTGGTTGACTTCTAACTTGGGTTCCTTTGACCTTGTTGGGCAATTCCTACTGATATGACCAATCTTCAAGAAACTAAAATATGTGGTTTGACTTAACCATCTACTATAGTTCCCTTTGAAATGTGTCCTTATGTAATTTTTAGGAATGTGTCCATATTCCTAATAATAATGACAAATATATCTTTTGTTGTAATCCCAATTGTAGTAATATCCATGATTTGCTCCTGCTGGTTGATTTGGTGTCCACATAGACTTTGATTTGCACTCAAAAGCTCTATGTCCATACTTCTTGCAATTGTAATAGTGACCTTCAAATCTTGGTGTCTTGATAGTCTTAGTCATGTAGTTATGTGCTTGATGTCCTTTCTTTTTGCATTTGAGACAATAACTTTCATTCTTAGCCTTGTCATGTTGATGGGCATTCTTACTCCTACATACATTAGAAGTATGTCCCTTTTTACCACAGAAATGACAAGTAGGTTTAGTGTTTTTACCTTTATTACTCCTTTCTTCTATAGTCTTGAAGGACTCTCCTTGTTTAGTGTTGGTGTAACCAAGTCCTGAAGTATCATTACTGGCCCTTGGTGATTTCAGTAGCTACTCAAAGTACTTGATAGCCTCATTGGATTTGTTGTAGCTTTCTGCAACCTCCTTCTCTCTTTTCAACTCATTTTGTAGTTGTTCATCCTGCATCTTAAGTGTAGAGATTTAATTTCTTTCATATTTAGCTCATGATATACATTCATCATCTGGCTTAAGGTGTCTAGCTGCATGTTGTATATGAGCAATGTTAGTATGCTAATAGAAACCAAATTTAAATAAAGCTTCTACAAACTAAACAAAATTCATAAACTTCAAGATAGACTAAGATGAGCTCTCAATTGAGAATATGAGCCATTAATGGGCTCTCTTCAATGAGAAGCTCTCTTGTTGAGTAGCTTTGTCTAAATAGATAGGATGTATGCTCAAGCTTTATGCTTCAAAAAGGGCTTCAAATGGAGTTGGAATTTGGGTGTGAGTGTATGGTTTTGATGTAAAATGGCTTCTTAAAATGGCATTATGACTTTATTTCATGGATTGTGTTAAAATGGCTTGGGAGAGGATTTTTTAAATAGGCAAAGGGCTTGAGGGATCAAGGGCTAGGATGTAAGGATGGGGAAAAGCTCATGGAGGGCTCAGATTGCATGAGAGGAGAGCACATGGATTGTGCTTCCTTATAGCCAATCAGGGAGTGACACATGTCACAGGGTGAGAGGATGGAGGAAAGGGGAAGGATGAGTCAACAAAGGAGGCTCAAGGGATAAAATCTTCATAAAGACCCTCATAATGGCTTGTAAGAGCAATAAAAGGGCTTGAAAGAGCCATTTATGGCCTAGTGGGCTTCATAAAGTTTTATGGTTGGGATATTTTGAGGGAGATGAGAGGAATTTCGATTTGGGCTTGATTAGGAAGGTTTTAAACTTTCTTAGGCTTGTGCAAATGATTAGAGGATGGATTAGGATGGTTTAGGATTAGCTTAGGGATAGACAAGTGGATGGCATTTAATGAGGGTGGGTGAAGGAGGAGATATTTGTTAACTTTGGCTTGGGTTAGTAAGTTTTAACCCATGTTTAGGGAATGTGACAAGGTTAGGAGGGGATTAGGATTAGGTTTAAAGACATCTTCTAGAAGAGTCTAGACTTTGGATGAGGATAAAGACTTTCTAGAATAGTCTAGAACTTCCTAGGATGAGGATGAAGACATTCTAGAAGAGTCTAGAACTTCTTAGGATGAGGATAAATTAGATTTTTAGGAAATAAATAAAGTTTTATTTATTTCAAGGGTTTGGGTGAAGGAGATATTTATTAAAACTTTTTTAATAAACATAAGGATTAATATTTAATCTTAATTAAATATTTTGAGTTGGGATTAGGGGTAGGAAATGATGGGATTAGCCTTTAATCAAAATTAAAGAAGGATTAGAAGATTTTGGAAGAGCTTAGTGGTCTTAAGGAAATTGGCCAAGTTTTGGGCAAAAAATAAATTTTTTATTTATTTTGAGTTTTTTGGTCAATTTATTAATTAAATAATTAATAAATAAGGAAATAATGTTTAAATAAGATTTAAACATTTTTGGGAGGGATTCCTTAATTAAATATTTTTAATTAAGATAAAGGGATTTAATGGCATAAAAACAAATTAATTAATTAATTAATAAATGATGATGTCATCAAGAATTTTTCAGAAAATAAAAATACTTTATTTTCTAAAGGTTTTTAGGCGTCTACACATGTTAGAAATTCTTTCAAACTCAATTGTCTTTTCCTCCAGTCTATTGGTAAGAGTTCTCTTGTCATCTTCTATCATGGCTTTTTCTTCAATGGCTCTTTTATTCGATTTAGTTACTTCACAAAGCATCATGGCTTCTGATTCTTGTTCAAGCTTGAGCATTATAATTTCTTCTACTTGAGCTCTATTCTTCTTTATCAGGTCTACTATTGTTGCATCAAACTCTTTGGAATCTCCATTTGAAAATAGATTTGAGGTGTCAATCTCCTTGTACTGTGTGTCATTCTCTGCTATGGCAATTTCTTTTCTTCTCTTTAAGGATTTTCTCAATTATCCTCTAGCTTCCTCCAGTGCATGTAAATCAAGTTGTACATCTATTACCTGATTCTCTATGATCTTCCCAAGTTTTTAGACTTCCATTTTCCAAATCTTTTCTCCAAGCTATAAGGCTCCTTCTTGAGAGAACCTGGCTTTGATACCAATTTTTAGAATTTACAAGTGGGAAGATACACTTTTGAGGGGGGGTGGTGAATCAGTTGTATCTAAATTTAACCTCTAAAACCTTTTTAGCTAAAAAAAAATTCACATGCATCTAATCCATCTAATAAACATGAAAGTAAAGACATGCATGAAAACAAATAACACAAGATTTGGAAACCCAAAAACCCTCCAAAATGAGAAGGTAAAATTGGAGTGGGGATGACACCCACAAAATATCACTACAACAATGTGTAACTATTTAAGGTTACAAAATTTGACCACTTCCAACGGTCTGCCCTATGAAAGGCCTATATTTTTAAAGACTATACACCCTGTAAAAAGTGACCTGGTTAAAGGATTTCACTACCCTACTGAAAGTAGGCTTGGTTAAAGGACTTTAATACATTCACATGGAATTCCACCCTATTAAAGGATTTAAAAATGGCTGCTAGGCCAACCTAAGTCCATAGGAATTCCATATCTAATACAATTACTAGAGAGTATTAGAAAAGTCTTTGACCTGATAGCTTTACAATCTACAATTGTTGATTCCAAATCCTTGTTCTACTCTTAATGATCTGATCCTTGCTTGATCTGATACATCACTTTGTGATATTCTATTACTATGTTCTTGATCAACTGAATACTGCAATGCTACTCTATTCTTCTAAGTCTTTTCACACTTCCCTCTGAATTTTGCTATATTTCACCCATACACTTCTCTCTCATTCATTCATATATAATGGGGTTTTGTCCTCCTTTTAAAGATTTTGAAGACCTAGGGTTAGGTATGAATATATGATCCATATTTATTCTTCATTTCCTACTCATCATGCACTTTTCTTATTGGTTGCATGTCTTTTCCATTTTTCTTATTAGTTGCATGCTGATTGCATAGGTAATGTGAAAGATTTGATCTTATCTTCATCCAAAAATGGTTTACATCTGATTTTGTGAAGGCACAAACTCATCTATTGATTCTGTGTTACTCATCACACACTAGTTTCTGATGCTCGACTCATATAGAAAAATTGGCTCACTTAGCTCCTATAGAATTCTATTCCACTTGGCTTCTATAGTGACTCGATACGTATACTTTGCTCAGCACTTGAACTTCACTCAGCACCTGAAGATTTCTCGACACCTAAAGTTCACTCAGCACCTAAAGATTGCTTGGCACTTAAAGTATTTTTTGGCTCGACATTCATTGCAGCTTGGCATCTGTATTATACTCAGCATCATCTTGAGAATTGGTTAAGTGTGTTGACACTCAAATGTCAAAACCATTTTGGGACTAACACAACACTCATGTGATATTCCATCTTTAGGAATGCATTGTTCCAAGGTGATATTGGCATCTCAATTGTGTAAAACTACATCGGTGATCAAATTTTTTATCGCCAAAGGCAAAGTCTATGCCATCACATTCTACTTCAAATGTGATTTGATTTCAATTTCACATTTGTAACTTGGGTGGTTTTAAACTTCAGTAGCAGGGTCTCCTCTATTATGGTGGCTCCCTTTTCTTTTGCATGGATTATCCAAGACATCGTCAAGATTAAACAAATCCATCTAATACATCAAGTGCGGCTCCCTTTTCTTTTGCATGGATTATCCAGGACATCGTCAAGATTAAACAAATCCATCTAATACATCAAGTTTCTTTTTATCCTCCTACTGCTAGACGTTCCTTCAAGCTACAACTCAACACTAGCTCTGACATTCAAAACATGGTGGCAATCTACTTTCTAATTACAAAAAACATGACTCTTTGATGTTCATGAATCTTGCCTCTCCAACATGCACATTTTATGCTTCATATGTGGATTTTGTTCTCCTCGTTACGCAAGGGGTTTACTGATTTCCCAACATCACAAGTCTTCAATGCATCAAGATCAAAAGGTAGTTGGCCAAGAGCATGTAGCAGTGTTATTAGAACTTCAACAATTATATCAACTTAAGTCTGACAAGTCATGTCATTCTCTATGTTATTTATATTTGAAGGAACTAGCTTTTGATTTGTGTTCTAGTCATTTTACCACATTTAAAAGTCTATTTTTTGGTTCCTAGAAATTACAAAATTTGATTGCAAACTAGCTCCAATGGACTTGCTTGTATTGTTCTCTTTATGTTTTAGGAGCACAACTTTGATCCATTGCTTCCATAAGTTTGTTGCTAAGAACATTTTCTATAATATAACTAGAAGGCAATGATGATATTATTATTTCAATGAGAGCCATAACTTCATAATTTTGTTGGCATGTGATAGGGAATGAGTTGATTTTTTGAGTCCCTTTTCGACATACAAGCCATTTCAACACAAATCAAGGAGCACCCCATATCAAATATCTCTTAGGGTAATTACTGGATTGAGCACCTTCATCAAGATTAGTCTTGATGGTATTGATAAATACCTCATTATATTTCATGCAAAAAACCTTATAATATTTTCCTTAGAAATACAAATTTTTGAATACTTTTAGTACTCCAAAAAATTCCATCAACTTGAAGAAATCAGTCAGACCCCAAAGTGGGTCCGACTAAAAAAAATCATTTTCAAACAACGAAATCCTCAGAATGGCCTATTGAACATCTGAAAATGATTTGATCGAAACTCAATCACTGGTACATCACTTAGAGACTAATTTTCAACCCTTCCTGCAAACTATCAACTTCGTGCCAAGAGGTCCTTTGATTGGCTTTGAAAACTGATAAAAATAAATGATTAAACTCTGAAAATGGACACACCAAAAATTGGAAACATGGTAGAAAAGCATTTTTTGCAAATAGAATGGACCTGGAAAAGTGTGGAGATAGATTCATTAAGATTTGAGAATTGGCACACTTGAAGTATTTCCAAGAATAGAACACAATGGTATAATCTATTTGATCTCACCTATCATAGATTTTGAGATATAACATCATGAATAGGGGTACCAACTAATCTACATTTACTAAAACCAATAAAAAGTTACAAATTGCATTTGGAATCACGTTTGAAAACTAATCAAACGAATTTGTCATAAGCTCAAACCTAAAACATAGAAAGTCTCTAACCTCTAAAATGTAAATCAAAAGGAATTTTATCATTTTGGTCAACTGGGTCAAAGTTATAACAAGTCAAACGGGGCCTTCTAGAATTTTGAACAATTCATATCAGCATGACATCAGTAAATGACCAACTTCGTGGGACTCAAAACCTAGTCAAATGAATTCAAAATGATTCAAAATCTAGAACATAGGCCCTATGGTATGGACACTAAAGACTCCCAAAGTGGTGAGTCATGTAACATTATTGGGTGTGAAATATTCAATTGCAAACACAGCCTCCTGTCATTTTTTGACACTTGGGCAAAAATGCAGATTTGGTCATCACTCAAAACGAGACTTCACGAAATGACTCAAAATGGCAATTTATCTTCATGGGATGAGTGGACACACTAAATGCAAGGTTTTAGAAACATTAAAAACCTCTTAGGCCTCACAAGTACAGCGATGTACATATGCATTAAAAAGCACCTAAGGGCTTGATTTTTTCAATGGTACTAAAAATTAGGGCTTCAATTTTGAGTCCCAACACACGCATCGGCTAGAAAAGGATCTTCTTTTGCTGGTAGTTGATGGACATCTAGCTAGAGTAGGAAGCACTGAAGACATCCCCAAAAAGAGCAGACTTGTCCATAATATGTAGCGCAATGCCAAGGGGTCCATAATGTTCTTACACTTGTTGTTGCACCCTTATGTATGCAATAGGAAAAAGATGCTTGATTCAATATTTGGCCAAACCACTAAATTTAGAGCCATTAATTGTTTAACCAATTTCTTCATTGTACTCATTTGTAATATTTCATCACTTATATAGAAAGATGTTTCATCAAGTCACCACTATTGATCTTTTTATGCCTTATGTATGTCACACCTCATATTCTTCGAGGGGATTGACCAAAGTATTTATTCATCCATTTAGTTGTGTATTTATTATTAATTTTACCACTTAACTATAGATGATTTCATGAAAACATTTATCCATAATGAGTAGCACAATGCCAAAGGGGTCCAAGTGGGTAGAGTATCAATGACTTTGATTAGTCCCATAGTTTTAATTTGTGAAGATGGAATTAAAGAAATGTTTGGTATGGAGGCTTCTTTATGTGTGCTACTCTAGTTTCATTTGGAGACCACACAGCTCTATTGCCATGTTGGGTACACCCTTTTAAAATTGTTTCATATTCCTAAAAAAATGAGATGTTTAATGCCTACACACCAACCCATCTTTATGCCAATGATAATCACCAGTATTAGGTAAAGCTTGTGCATTAGTACTTCCTTTGGGTAAAATTCAATTAGGGAATGCCAAATCCTAAAATTGAAGCATATCCCTAGCAAGTATCTCAAATGTTGCACCCTCCACCTTACTTGGTGTTTCAACAAAACACCTTTAAACCACCCCAGAAGAAAGATCGACTACCTCAAAAAATTTAACCCCCTTGTATCATGTTGAAGTATAAATTCCCATCTTCATTATACCCATTAGCATGGCTGAATTACTTTCTTAGAAATACTTTCAAATTGGTTCTTCTTTGGTATGGAAAATGTCATTCTTCTTTGAAGGGATTTTACCATCAACTTGTAGTCTCCATATAGATTCAATTGCCAAGTGGGGAAAATAAAACAACCTATTCACTTTATTATGCTAATAGACCTAAAAGGCTAATTCAATGATGAGACTTCTAGCTTTATTCAAGTCATAAGAATGAAAATAAGCAACCACCTTATCCATTCTAGTTCCTTCTTCTTTGAAACAAGAGTCAAAATAATATCTCTCCTTGGATGCTCTATTCGCTCTTTTTAGTCTGTCATTTGTATAACCTTAAAAGTCCCCTTGATCAACAATGGTATGCACATATATTGAAACATTTTAATGATTAAAAAATTATAATCTCCACTTTAAAATGTCTTTTATTCCCTCAAATTCTAGCAGCCTAGTGAAGTTAGTTAGGCCCTAAAGTGGGTTCGGCTATTAAAAAGAAAATTCAAATGACTGGACTTTCAAATTGATCCAATGAGTGAATCATAACAATTGGATTCTAAAACAATCATTGCTTTGTGATTTTAAAACTCTTTTGTACTCTTTTATGAACTGTAATTTTCTAACATTAATGCTCTGAAGTTGCCTTTAAAAACTTACCAAAACCAACAACTAGGCCTTAAGATCTAACATAATGATTCTATGTTCCTCATTCTTATACACTTTCATATTTTGCCTCATGAAAACATCTAGGTCAAAATTTATTGATCGTCAAAGTTGCTCTCTTTAAACTACCTATAAAGAAACATGTTAGAAAAAATAAAATGTGTTTGGTTTTGTCTTTGAAAGCAAGTCAAAAAAACACTTGGGGGCACAAAAATTGAGGAATTAGTTCACTATAATGAGGAGAGTATAAATATGTGATTTGGTCTCATGTTAACTAATAGGGTGCATTTGGAAAGATGTCAAAGTGGGGTGCTCAGAATTGCAAAACTGGGAACATTGGTAGAATTGTGATTTTCACAAATAGAGTGGACCTTGGAAAGTGTGCAGATCAGATTTGTCAACACTTAAAAATTAGCATACTTAAAGTATTTGTAGAGTAGAACATAGTTTTACACTCCATTTGCTCTCATCTATCATAGATTCAGAGTTATGACATCCCAAACAGGGTTACCAATCAATCTACACTTTTAGACACCAATAAAACTTCATAAATTGCATTTGGAATTGTGTTTAGTCAAATGGATTCATCATAGGCTCAAATCTAGAAGATAGAGAATATATGACCCCTAGAATGCAATCAAAAATGAATGTTATCATTAGGGCCAACTAGGTCAAAATTATAACTAGTCAAACAAGGCTTCATGGAAATATGGGCAATATGCATCACCATGACAACAGTAAACAACTAACTTTGAGGGATTCAAAACCTAGTCAAAACATATCAAAATGACTTGAAATATAAAATATAGGTTCCCTGATATGCTTATTAAACACTCCCAAAGTGGTGATTCATGATATAACTGGGTTCAAGATATTCAAATGCAAACTAGGCTTCATGTTGTTGTTTGACACTTAGGCAAAAATGCAAATCTGAACAATGCTCAAAATGAAACTTCATAGAATGACTCAAAATGACAATTTATCATCATAGGATGCATGCACATAATAAATTCAAAGTGTTAGAAACATTAAACACTTCATAGGCCTCAAAATGATAGTCGAGTACACATGCATTAAAAGTTCTTATAGGGGCTCAATTAGACTCAAAATTTAGAATGGTACTCAAAATCAAGGCTTCAATGTTGAGTCCCAACAATGGCTCTATCTAGGGATGCATGTCCCTTGTGAGCATGGTGAGGATTTAGATCTTTAGAGGAAGCAGACCATTTGAAAACTTTCTCTTGAACAGCTTTATTGAAATCAAGAAAACTACTCCTAAGTTGTACAAATGATGGCCTCGAGTCACCGAACTTCAACAAAACTTTTTGCCTCTACCATTGGCATGATTCTCATTTCCATTTTCATGAGGTGAGATGAGAATATTACTTCTATTAGTTTCACCATTCAAATTAGTATTCTCAATCAATTCATTTGGTAAAACTAAATCTATATCTTCATGTTCATAGTGGATATACAAACTAGGGATCATTTCAACAAAATGCTCATTATAAACATATGGATCAGTATGCTTAAACATATCAGAATTAAACTAAGACTCTTCTCCATCAGATGAATCATGCATGCTATTAACCTTGAATAGGAAAGTTTCATATTCAACTTGGGGAAAAATATCACACATAACTTGAAATTGTGTATCCTCATGTATAATCGATTAGTACTCAAATGAGAAATTAGATTTATACTCACAAATGTCATCCATGTCAATATTTGAAACTAATCAATAGTCCTCCAATGATTCTTTTCAATCAAAAAATGGATTAGCCATTATATTAGAGCATTTACAATAAAACTCATTGCAAGTTATGAGTTGATTTTCAAAAATAACTTCATCTAACACCTCGTTATCAACATCATAAGATATAACATCATCATCATAATAATTGTCACACCTAGAAGAAGAACAATTTAATCTCTTATAGTAGTAGGAAAACATATCATCATCAAGATTGGTATTAACTAAATTTGAAGATTCCATGTGCTCATCAAAAAGTAGGTTGATAATTCCATTCAAAGTTCCCTTGTAGGCATTGTAACAAGTGATGTGATGGTCAACATCAAACTTTTCATCATATAGCAGATTAATGAAAACCTTGAAACCATTTCCAACATCATTGTCATGAACATTTTTAGCATATGAAGAAGAAAGATCAAAACCATTACATGAAGACACACCATCCACTTCATCAATTAATCATGTGGAATATAGATCAATGTTACTTGTCTTCTTAAAAATGATTCATATGGCTAGACCACAAATCATTTCTTAACTTATCAATAGGTGTTGATGCATTAACCTTGGAGTCACTTGTATGCTAATGATCACAACTACATATATCCTCATGGCATTCTTCTACACAACTAGGTAATTCATCCTTGTAAATAATCTCCTTATCCTCATATTGTGTAGACAACTCTTCTTCAAAACTTTCAATTACATTTTGATTTGTATCATACTGAGATGGAATTTCATTTTTAGTTTTAAAAGAAGAACTCGTACCTTTACTTGCATATGAGTATTCACTTTCATCATTGCTCTCTTCTTCCCAATTTGTATCAAACTCACATGAAGAGGAGTATGCATTATCAGTGTCCTCACCTTAACTTGAGTAACCACTCTCATCATCTTCTTCACATGATGCTTCTTCATGAAATACTAGATCAGCACATTTTTTCTCATCACTTGTAACATAACTTTCAACCTCTTCATCCTTATAAAACTAAGATGAATGCATTTCAACTTCATAATTAATAACATTATCAACACAAATAAAATCATCACTAGGAGAAGCAATGACTGAAATTACTTCTTGCATATGCAACTTATCAAGTGAATCAAATTTATCATAAATACTACAAACATATGCATTCTTTTCAATAAGAATAGGATCATATCTCCTTTAAAACAAAGAGAATTCATCTTCACATGTTCTTAATTCTGAATTTTTAACAAGATTGTTCACAATAGTGAGGGTACTGACATGCTAATTTGGATTTGAACACTCTACATGACATTGGTTTCTCTTTATGACTTCATCTTGTTGGAAAACATTTCTAGAGAAATAACTCTTGGTTAGTCCATACTTAATATTTTTTTCAATCTCTATTGATTTCATGAATGTCTGATACAAAGTCTTTGGTTCTTTATCCCTCAAGAGATAGCTCATGTTTTCATCAAATGCATCAAGATAGACTACTAAATATAGTTGATCATCCAGTCTACAATTCTCAGGAATCTCATTCAAGGCTCTTGAAAATTTGATATTAAATTTAGGAATAAGTTTTCCATTCCTAATTTGAATCTTCAAGAACTTCTCAAAAGAATCAAGTATGCTTATTATTTCCCCAAATTGCTCCATGAAGGCTGAATGTAACTCACCCCAAGATGAAATAGAACATTTTAGAAAAAATGATAACCAATCTCTATCATCACCTTCCAAGATTTGAAGAAACAACTTCATATGTATGTCTTCATGAGCAATCTTAAAGTCATAATTCAAATCACTAAACATCTAAACATGATCACTGGCTAACTCCAAATGGCTCCAATTCAACTTAAGAAAATGCTTTTTAAGATCATACAGAATGGTATTTGTGAAACCATGAATGCCATAAAAGTGTAATGGCAAGTATCTCTTGGTAGAAATAGATCTACAATTTTCATCAATGGACTATAGACTAGGTCAAAAGAAATTTTCTATTCTTTACAAACTTACAACTCATTCACCAAGATAATTTTCAAAATTCATAACTTGTAGTAGATCTAAAAACTCTTTCTACCAATTCAATCTCTAACATACTCCAACATGTAAACACATTTTCTGAACCTATCTTTCATTAAGTGTGTTGAGACACATCAAACAAATCTCCTATTTCGTGCTAAAAACATCACTTCATAGAGAATATTTTGTAGAACTTACTTTCATGAAATAAATCTCATGCAAGTGGAAAATACCTTAATATGTGATACTTGTAAACCACTTCAATGTTGTTAACAATAGCAGATTCAAATCTTATCCTGATTTAGTAACACTTGCATAGTGTCTCACATAATCCTTTCAACCATTTGTCAAGAACTTTAGATAACTTCTTCAAATATATACAACCCTAGAATTTCACACTCTTGAAAAAGAAAAAGAAACTTATATTCTTGACTCTTAGATTTATAGCAACACTTCATGGTCACTTAGATTACAACATGAGAACTCACAAGTGGTCTTAATAACATTATTTATCACCAATCTTCAAATTTACTATTGTCAAGAATAAGGCATAACTGGGACACATAAATCCAATAGGGACATGAGAAGCAGCTTGCAATTCCTCACTATTGTAGTAATTTCCTTGTGTCTTTCCCCAAAAGAGTTGCCATTTTGTTGGCTTATGAATTAATAGCTTTTTAATAACCTAGTGAAAGGAACAAATGCATCTAGGGATAGATAATTCCCATGTTCAACATATCAATTGAGACATCGAGGCCAACTATAAAGCTATACTCCTTCTTCTTCTTTAGGCTCTGCAAGACCTAAGTAGGTGAACCTCATACTCTTTTCTATGGCACCAATTTCAAAAGCATATAATCTGAATCTTATAAAGTAGATAAAACCCTTATTTCCCCTATACTTATGCAATGAAAAAGGCATGCAGTAGAAAATTGAAAATCCTATGAAATCCATGAGCTGAGTGAGGGAAACCTTTTAGCTCTTAAACAGAAAGGGAAATGGATAATTGATTTAAGATTTAATATCAACAAAACCCAAATATGTAACAATAAGAACATGTTGATCCTGTAACTGATTAGTGCCTTATCTATTGGGAAGTTCCACAAATCAAAAATATATATCCATGATATCAATATCATATCCCATACATCAAGATATCATATCTATCTTATCACTTTGTGAATCAAACATCAGTGTTCATAAAAACCCTCATACTCATGAAATATGCTTCTCATGTAACTTGCAACCCTATCAAGATAAGTAAGAAATTACTTGGATCTTTGTTCCAATAGAAAACTTAACAAGACATACAACATTAAGGGGCTACAAATGAGTTTAAGTTATTTGTTCCTAAACCATAAAATATTGCAGAAAATAGAGATAGCAGACAATAACCAGAATGAAACTAAGAAGTTTGATGTTCCTTCTATTCATTTCTTTGAAGTAATATATTCAAGATGCATGTAGATAACTCATAAAAATATTGAATAGATCATAAATGTACATAAAACTTCATTAAAAAAAAATCATACAAGAGAAAATATTGAGGAATGAATGGTGGGATCACAACTAGCACTTTGCTCAATAGTCTAGAAAAAAACAACCATTAAAAGCCCTAGAGAAAGAAAGAAAGAAGAAAGATATAGGAAAGGAAAGAAATATCAAATTTGATCTAGAAGTGACGCATGTCCACTTGAATCTTCATCCCCTACTACTACAAAACCTCTCTCTTCTCTCTACAACCAAAATCTAAAAGGAATCTCATCATTGAGCTTCAACAAACTCAAATATCTTCTCCAAGTGATGAGAAACCCTCATTCTAATAAAAACATCAAATATGCATCTAAAATGTTGATAAATCCTTCACTGAACTGAATTGGAGATTAAAATACATCACCAACTACATCTCCACTAACTTTGGTACACACCCAATTCATGATTTCACCAAAAACCAAAACTGAACCGCCATACCAGAATGTAGTTGAAAAATAGGTACCTCATTAAAAAACCTTGAATATCTCACACAAACTACTTCTTGTACAAAAATAAGTGGAAAATATGGAAAGTTTGTTCTAATACCTTTTTGTTGATATATGCTAGTCATATGTTGGCCTCTAGGACATGTCCAGAATATCCATTTGGAAATTAGATTCCTAAATGCATGACAGGTCTATATTTTTGCAAAAATTTATCTTTGGCCTAAAGTAAAAACTTTGCATTATAATCTCAAAAGATTTAAAGCACCTTTCACATTGATTCAAAGAGAAAACAATAAAAAATGTATTTACTGCATTTCAAAATTTCCCTCTCATCTCTAAATCCAGGTTAAACCTAGTTGACCACCTATGACATGTGGTAGTACCTGATTCATCCATCCTCACATAGTCATTGCCACTTGGGCGCACCCTCTAATTGGTTTATGAACTTCCACCTATCACCTAACACATCACCATGTGGCAACCTCCCATTGGATCTCCATGCATAGTCATCTTGCCACATCATCAGTTTGTTGGGTGCCCTATCACATGGCATCATCTAATTGGTCAAATCTATCACACCACCAACTAGGCTCACTGCCATGTGTCAGCATGTTACTTTCTCACTTTAGTTATCTTCCTTGCATCTTCATATTGCAGGAAAGTGGCATCCATCAATATTTCCACATGTCACAATCTAGTGAGTTACTCCTAATCAGTGCCACATCATCACCCAATACCACATGTCACCTTGTCACTTTCTTGCTTTGGCTAACAATCATGCATCTTCATAATGCAAAAAAATGATGACCATCAATTTTTCCATGTGTTGCAATCATATGCTCAATTTTGGAAACTTTCCATGTATCATCTCAATTTCTATGCTACTTGTCATTCTATGATTGGTCCACCTAGATGCCACATGTCTATTTCTAATTGGTCCTTCAGTTCATTTCATACATTCACATCACTTTCTTAGTTTGCATATCAATGCAAAATTTCCTTATCGCACCCTCTAGCTAGCCTAGGCCCCACATAAGCATGATTTTCTTGTCGTTGAAAAGGCTTCTATCTTAAAGACACTTATGATATGACTATATGTATATAAAAATAACTAAAATCTCCTTTTCATGGTGAATGTAGGACTAATATTTTGGACTATTTCCTTGCAGATGACTCACCTATACATGCAAATGTGGACAGGAAAAGGCCTTAGACTTAGGAAGTAGAATATGACTATCTTTGTGCATGCATCAGCTAGAAAAGGATCTACCTTTGTTGGTAGTTTATGGACTTTCGGTGGGAGCAAGAAGCATTGAAGACATCCCCAACAAGAGCAGACTTGTCCATAATGTGTAGCACAATGCCAAGGGGTCCATAAGGTTTTTACATTTTTTGTTACATCTTTTTGTATGCAATAGGAAAGAGATGATTGATTCAATATTTGGCAAAACCATTAAATTCAAAGTCATTCATTGTTTAATTGATTTCTTCATTGTGCTCATTCATGAGATTTCATCACTTACTTGGAAAGATGTTTCTCCAAGTCACCATTATTCATATTTTTGTGCCTTATGTATGTTGCACCTCATTTTCTTCGAGGGGATTGACCAAACTATCTATTCATCCATTTAGTTGTGTATTTATTACGAATTCTACCACTTTACTATAGATAATTTCATGGAAACATTGGTCCATAATGTGTAGCGCAATACCAAAGGGGCCCAAGTGGGTAGAGTATCAATGACTTTTATCAGTCCCTTGGTATCAATCTGTGAAGATGGACTTAAAGAAACATTTAGCATGAAGTTTTCTTTACATGTGCTACTTTGGCTTCATTTGGAGACCACATAGCTCCTTTCTCATGTTGGGTACGCCCTTTTAAAATCATTTCATATTCCTAAAAAAAATGAGGCCTTTAATGCCTACACACCAGCACATCTTTATGCCAATGATAATCACCAGGATTAGGTAGAGCTTGTGCATCAACATTTCCTTTGGGTAAAATCTGGTTAGGGAATGCTAAATCATGTAACTAAAGCATAGCCCAAGAAAGCATCTCAAATGTTGCACCCTCCACCCAACTTGGTGTTTCAACAAAACACTTTTAAACCACCTTAGAAGAAAGGCCGAGTACCTAAAAAAAATTAGCCCCCTTGTAAGATGCTAAAGTAGAAATTCCCATCTTCGCTATAACCTTTAGCATGCCCTAATTACTCTCTTTGAAATACTTTCAAACTGGTTCTTCTTTGGTATGAAAAATGACATTCTTATGTGGAGGGATTTTACCATCAACTTGCAATCTCCATATTGATTCAATTGCCAAGTGGGAAAAACAAAACAATCTATTCTCATTATTATGCTATCAAAGGCTAATTCAATGACAAGACTTCTAGCATTACTCAAGTCATAAGAATGAAAATAAGCAACCAACTTATCCATTCTAGTTCCTTCTTTGAAACAAGGGTTAAAATAATATCTCTCCTCAAATGATCAATTCACTCCTTTTTGGTTTGTCATTTGTATAAACTTAAAGGTCCTCTTGATCAAAAATGATACACACATATACTGAAGCATTTTAATGATTAAAAAAATTATAATCTCCACTTTAAAACATCTTTTATTCCCTCAAACTCTATCAACATGGTGAAGTTAGTCAGGCCCCAAAGTGGGTCTAGCTAAAAAATATTCATTTTCAAACAACTAAATTGTCAAATTGATCTAATGAGTGAATCATACTGATTGGATTCCAAAATAGTCATTGCCTTGTGATTTTAAAACTCTTTTTCACCCTTTTACAAACTATAATTTTCTAACAGGAATACTCTAAAATTGGCTTTAAAAACTGACCAAAACCAAGAACTAGACCTTGAGACCTGACATACTAATTCCATGTTCCTCATTCTTTTACCTTGTCATATTTCAACTCATGATGACATCTGGGTCAAAAGATATTGACCGTCAAAGTTCCTCTCTTGAAACTACCTGCAAACAAACATGTCAGAAAACAATAAAATGTGTTTGGTTTTGGCTTTGAAAATAGGTCAAATAGACACTTGGGGGCACAAAATTTGGGGCATTAGTTCATCATCATGAGAAAAGTATAAATCTATGATTTGGGCTCATGATGAACAACAGGGTGCATTTTTCAAGCAGTCAAAGTGTGATGCTCAAAACTACAAAATTGGAAACATTGGCAGAACTGTGATTTTCACAAATGTAATGGACCTCAGAAAGTGTGCAGATAGATTTATCAAGACTTGAAAATTGGCATACCTAAAGTATTTTTAGAGTAGAATATAGTGGTACAATCCATTTAGTCTCATCTATCACAAACTCATAGTTATGACACCTCGAATAGGGCTACCGGTTAATCTACACTTTTAGAGTACACCAGTAAAACTTCATAAATTGCATTTGGAATTGTGTTTGAAAACTATTCAAATAAATTTTCATAGGATCAAATATAGAATTTAACATATATATAACTCCTAGAATTCAATGCATAAGGAATGTTCTCATTATGGTCAACTAGGTCAAAGTTATAGCTAGTCAAATATGGCTTCTTGAAATTCTCGGCAATATGCATCATAATGACAACAATAAACAACCAAATTTGAGGGATTCAAAACCCAGTCAAAAAATATTAAAATGACTTTAAATCTGAAATATAGGTTCTCTGATATGCATACTAAACAATCCCAAAGTAGCGAGTTATAAAACATAACCGGGTGCAAGATATTCAAATGCAAACTAAGCTTCCTATCAATGTTTGACACTTAGGCAAAAATGCATATCTAAACAATCCTCAAAATGGAACTTCACAGAATGACTCGGAATGATAATTTATCATCATGGGATGCATGTACATACTAAATTCAAAGTATTATAAACAATAAACACTTCATAGACCTCAAAATTATAGTCGGGTACACATGCATTAAAAGCCCTTATAGGGGCTCAATTAGACTCAAAATTTAGAATGGTACTCAAAATTAGGGCTTTAATTTTGAGTCCCAACACTTTCAATTTTGATTATCTCTTCTTCTTGCATAGTTTGTGTTACCCTTGAGGTAGTTTTGGCTATCAAGATTCCTTGCCTATGATTATTTTACGATTTGATTATCTGTGTGTGGATCGTACATTATCTCTCCTACACTATGGGAGTGGGACCCTAATTAGGTGACAATGCAATCAAGAGGTAGTGTCTTCTTACCATTTAAGTCCCCCTTATATTGCTATATGTTGGATTCTCATTGTTATAGTTCTACCATTATCATTCTTATTATTATCTTGGAGACTTCTATTCATTTGATGTATCTATGTATCATGTGTTTTGAGATCCTACGAGATATTGTATATTAATGTACTTATATATATTTTCACATACCCTATGAAATGTGTAGTGGATTTCATTCATTAGATGTGTTTTCATATTATTAGTTGTATTTATGCATTTTCTTATGTGATAATGTATCTGTTATTTCTTTATGATTGGGTGACTTTGTACTTGAGACTTAAATTAATTAATACAAAAAGTTTAATGTGACTCAATGTGAAGGAACCCTTGAGGAGTGCAAATTTTATTTGTAATTTTCTTATGTGTACTTGATGTGTATGTATATATTTTTTATGCATTATTGTTACTTTGATGTTGTTTAAACTTATTATTAAAAAAAATAGTCCAATAAACATTATAACATGTTAGGTTTATTTCTCTTAGGTTCCCGAGCAGGGTGTTACACATTGCCTAAATGCTTCAACAATAATAAAGAATAAATCTTCGAGTTACCATATCTAAAACAATAAATTGGCTTATCTACAACTTACTTGCCAAAATAATTCCTTTGAAGCTCAACTCAATCATCCAACTTAATTGTTTATCTTCTCTAATCGTCCAACATCATAGTTCACATCCACTTCTCATATACATGATACATGAGCATCTTGGGTGTAAGGGAAATCTTGCACCACCCAAAAATATTTCTATTTCTAGTTTTTGTGTTTTCAATAATTGTTATTCCTATGTAGAGTTTCTATTTGTGGGAGCTTGCCAATTTTAGTAAGCTGATATTATATACTCAGATTGTTCTAATCTAATATGTGGAGGTTCCTTTTAGACATATCATCCTATTGGTTGAGTTTTATTATCATATCATAAGTATTGGTGTAGTTATTGTAGATGTATAGTATGTATTTTGGCTAGATCCAAACTTTAGGTCTAGTGATGAAGGCCTAAATGGCTCCAAAACAAAGCAAAACCTCTACTGATGAATGCTTGTACGATCACTTGTTGTAGATCACTAACCAAGGATTTTGAAATGAGGCTATAATAGCCCATCAAGCCAATGATTTCTATTTATGGTCTCCAGAAGTGGACCCATCAAAAAATGTAATTTTTAAATTATCTTGAGTTGATCTTATGTAATAAAGGGTAATGAAATAATATACTATGAGGTTGGTTGGCCTCAAGGGTTAGAGCTTAGTGTTTAGAACCTTCCCTAGAAGTAAAAAGTGCCTATATAAGGAAGGCCCAAAGGTTATCTAGGGAAATTTTGTGTTATAGTCATAGCTATATCTTGCAAACTATTGTAAGGAAGGTTCCCATGTGGGCTTGCATATTGTAATTCAATAATTCTGCATTTGTGGTGATAATAAGAAGCCCAAAATTTTTTCTCTCTATTTGTGTTATTCCATGCTTCTATTATTTGTTGTGGATTTAAGGAGAGCAACCTTCATCAATACATAATGTCCATTATTATAACCCAACTAAGGGGAAATTCATTCCTTTATACCCCTTACATTTAATTAATTAGATCATTTTGTTAAGGCTTTCCCAATATACAATTAATTATATAGGTCCATGCTAAGGCATACATACCTTCATAAGCATCATTACAAATATTAAAATATAGTTCCCACATGTTACAATACATATATAATTTTTTGTTGGAAATCTAATAGGGATAGTAAGATGTTGAGAGGAGGGTGAATCAAGATCTTCAAAACTTTTACTACTTCAAATATAAACCTTTTTCATACATAATTCACCACACACATCTCTAGCTTAACCTTGAACTTTAACATGCAACATCATATATCAACATGTACTATCATAGCTAGCATCTAATAATATAAATAACCCTTATAAACAATAGATCAACACATGATACTAGATATGGTAACACAGAAACCCTCCAAGGTGAAGGTAAAATTACAATGGGGATGACACCCACAAAATGTTCACTACTACAATAATAAAGGGTGCATGTTAGGGCTACAAAGTTTGATCACTTTTGATGATCTACCCTATGAGGGGTCTAACCCATTAAGAGCTTACAAGACTTATTCAGTCTACCTAATTAAAGGATTTTAGCTACATAACTAAATGAACAGTCTATTAGAAGAATTACATAGGCCTTTCAAGACCATTTTGTTAAGAGATTAACCCTAAAACACGTATTAAAATGTATTAGTACCTGATCCTTTGGTTTGCACTAGAATGCTAATAACAAAAATCCTCTATATATCCTGATATCACCTCTCTATGATAGATCTTCAATAGTTTTTCTCTACACTACTTGGCCACCTTACTACTCCTACCACTTAACTTCACTGAATTCATCTTCAGCTTTGCATTCAAACTTCTAACTTGCAACAACATGAATTAGGTTTAAAACCCTCCTTAAATAACCATTTGGTGAAGCTTCTAGATCTTGATCCATGATCTAGATTTATCATGTTTATCATTAATTCCTTGTAATTTTTGGATTGGTTGATCTCCTTACATAGGGATTGATGATCCTCAATTACAAGCATAATTAACTCCTTGATTAACTCCTTGATCTTAAGAACACACTTCCATATTAGTAAAATGGTTTGCATCAATGTTTGTGTCATTCCAAATATGTATACAAAATTATGTTGCTTGACACATATACCTTTCTGACACTCGATGCATAATAGTTCTTCATGTTGTCACTCAACTTCAATTGTGCTCGACTTTAATTGAAATGTTCAACTTCCTTAACACTCAACTCATGTGTTGACTCAAAAATCATTGTATACTCAATAGTTACTACTACTCAATAATAACTAAATGTTTACAATTCTCCAATACATAGCTTGGCCTGTATAGAGTGGCTCAATTGTAGTATGAATCGACCAACTTTTCCTAGTAAATGACTAAGTGTTTTGCACTAATTGACAATACTGGATTTCATTTAGGGTCAACAATATCCCCCTTTGGCATTAGTTACAAAAAAATGCTTTGTTATGATCAAGACATGGCATTCCAAAACTTCAAAAATGTGTACTCCCCCTTAGGATGTAATTCATACTTGTAGCTCGGTCTATACATATATACTATTGTACTTGCATTTTCAAAATATTTTTTAAAAACTTTTAATTTCACACATCTGAGCATCAGATTAACTGATTGACTCCTTAATATATATTTAAAATTTTATAAATTTGATAACATACATACATGATTAGATAGATACACATTCATTTTCTTACTTGTTTGATCATGCATCATTCTCCCTTGTTTTTGTCAATTATGAGTGGAATGGATTTTCAATTGTGGTTTAGGAAGGATCCCAAATTCCTTTAAAAACAGATGGTTCAATCCAATAATGATTAAAATTGTGCTATCCCAATTGCCTTTCAATGTCTGAAGCACTTATTTTTTTATTTCTATCTAGACAACCAGATTCATCATATTGTCTACAATGGATAAGTGTTGGTCCTTTGAAAGATCTTTAGCAGTTTGTATGTGTATTTGCATTACTTCCATGTGAGGTAGAAACCTTGCTTGAATTGAATTTGCCTCATTTATGATATTGCACTCATCTTATAAAAGTTTGAACTACTTCCCTTGTAAAAATATGAACATAGACAAATAAAGTGAGCTGGTGTTGGGATCCATGCTCAACACTTTGCTTCCTTTCTATAGATTTGCATCTATCTTATCCATCTTTTCCATTATATTTTTGTAGTAAGAGGGAATATCATCACACAACTTTGCAAACAATGTATTTGCATTTGTAGTTAACTATTCTAGCTTAATGACAAGAGTGGAAAGCTCAACTTAATTAATTTTTATCTCACTAGAGACTTTCTCCATTACTCTATTGTCATACTTCCTCTCTGCTCTTTGCATCAACTTCTCTTGAATATCAATATCAGGGTTATTAAATTTCTCGACAATTTTCACAAACTATTAAAGAATTCAAGCATTTTCATCCAAATCATCAACAATAATTGTATTAAGATAAATATCTTTGATATCATGCAGTACTTGCCTCTTTTGATGTTCTCTCCTCAACAAGGCTTTCTTAGCCTTCCTTTCAAATAGATCACTTAATATTATCATCTTCTCATCACTCAAGTTAGATTTATCCCAATAAGGATGTAACGCCCTGCCGAGGAACCCAAAAGAAATTAACGTAAAGTTTCACTATGTTTTCCAAACATTTTTTTGTTTGAAAGATTACAACAACAAGAGATAACATAGCGAAAGCAATAACTCACAAAGATAAATACAATGCATAAATAGATTACATCTCTTAAGGGTCCCGTGACACTAAATCACATATATATAAGTTTCATCAATACTAAATCTGATACATAACAAATCCACATCATATAATAACCACAAGTAAAAATCCAATTAAATAATGTATAATTACATAAGATGCCACATGGCATAACCAGAATGCATAATCATCCATTGTACAAGTCATAGGGTATTAAAAGCTCAAAGATTATACAGTATGAATAAATACATCATCTCAAAAGATCTCTAATAATCAAGTACAGTATAGCAAAATATGATTATCCAATAGAAATACAAGATCAAAATGAAAGGGACAACTGCACAAGTACATCCAGCTATCAAATCTCAATGGTATAAGAAACACTACCACCCAACCTTGTGGAACCTAAAAGGCCCACTCCCACTATGTTGAGGAGATAATCTCAAGTCCCAAATGAATAACAATCCAGAAGTCATAACCAACATCTAGGTCAAGGAAAACTTGATAGCAATCCATCTCAAAGGTACCAAGATACAAGTAACATCTAAACCTAGAGGCAACAAAGACATGTAGGAAATCTACTATGCAAGTGGGAAAGTTTCATCGCATGAGCCAACTCTAAGGTTACCCTAGTAGCCTCTCTAGACTTTGGCCCCCTAGTGACTCTATGCAGCATCAGTATCCTTTTGGATAGATAAGCCATACTAATGAAACAAGGTCGCAACCAAGCATCCTTTTTACTCTCATCCTATCATGTACTAGCCCTTGAGGCATGGATGAGGAAATACACCGACTCTTATTAATTCATTTTGAACCCATTTAATGAAATGTTATCACTTATTAAAATAACTTACAATGGGTTACCTAGGTAGCCTCTTTAGGGATCTAGCCTCCATTTCAAGCCACTTCCTAGCATACACATAGATTACCTACCCTAAACTCATAAAACGTACAACTCATAAAATCACAATTTTTACCTCAGTCCTCTACAAGCAACTGGAAAGCCCCTAAAGATAAATCATAATATTCACCTTAGCCCTATGAAAGCAACTAGAAAGAACCTATAGATAAATCATAATATTCACCTCAGTCCTATGCAAGAAACTAGAAAGCATCAAGAGATAACTTATCAAAAACTCAAAGGTCATAACAAGAAAGTCACACCATTCACCTCAGTTCTATCCAAGCAACTGAAAAGCACTAACAAGAAACTGATCAAAATTCATTATAGAAATACTAAATACATCACAATGGTTAGGTATAAAATATCGTGACCAAATAATAATCATAACATCATCACAGAAAAAAATCCCAAGCCTCTGGTAAACATCTTGACTAGTCAATGTACCAAGTCAAACCCAACACCAACACCAGTAAACCACACATCACATAAAGTACATAACAAGTGTAGCTTTCATAATTCATTAGGTTTTGAAAACATAAAAATTCAATTTTCACTATTGGGTTTTAAGTTTGCATTTTGATTTTCAAGTATTACAGTTGATAAAGTTTCATATGTTGTATTGATCAATATCAAGTGTCAAGCTTGTACCCAAAATTAATTGTACCTTTCAAATAGATACATATTTAAATTTTGTCACAAGATAACCTTTATGGAACAAATATCTTCATATAAAAATGTTCCTCTGAAAGTCCATTTACTGATATTTTACAAGTTTTCCCCTCTATAGATAAATGATGAGTTATCAAATCAATATTAGATTTAAAAATAAATAAATCAAATAGACCTTATTGGATTAAACTAAGTATGTTTAATCAATTTTTATTTTATTTTGTTTTATCGATAAACGACTGAAGCCTAGTTAATTATTATTATTTATTGTAATTAATTATTTTATGTGTTAAGTGAATTCAAACCCAAGACCTCCCACATGAGAGGCTCACAAGTTACCATTGTGTTGTAGGCTCTTGCCTTATGTTTAATCAATATTATTATTATTAAATAATAATTTATTTAATTATTATAATTATTATTATTAAATCATTAATAAAATAATATTAATATTATTTATTAATAACAACAATTATTAATTTAATGATATAATAATAAATTATTAAAAATAAATAATAATATTTAATATTAATTATATTAATTAATATATAAATAACAACATATTAAAAAATATATATCATAATAGATATGTATGGTTTATAGCCCCACAACTTCACTTGGAAGCGTGAGGGCTACAAGGTAGCTCTCACTGTTGCTACAGTAACGTGAGTCACTGCTTACAGTGCTCACGACTATTGTATGCAGCGTGAGCTATTGTGGTAGCAAGGGTAGAAGGAAGGAGGAGAGGTGGGGGTGGTGTCCTGCCTCCCAATATTTTTATTTTTTTTTAAGTATGTAAAATAAAAAAGCAAAATCAATGCCCCTCTTCCTAGATCAATTTCATTTTATTTTTTGTTTTTATAAAATTATAATTATCACAGTAAATATCTATTATTGTGGTAATATATATATATATATATATATATATATATATATATATATATATATATATATTTATATTTATATTTATATTTTTTTTTTTCTAATATAGATATGATATAGCAACGCAGATTAAACAATCGAAAATAATAAAAATAAATCTAGTTTTCTTTTATAAACCCTCATCTCAATTTTTATCAATCCAATTTACTAATCATTGAATATCTCAAATGATGGTTTCCAATTAAAAATCCATTCACAGACATTTGTGAAGAACAACAAATTTCTACACAAGGGTTTCATCCTAAATAATTTATAAAAACAAATCCACAACAAACATGGAGAAGACAAAGAAATTTTGAAGGGAAAACTATTGTACAAATCTCAACAAGATCTGACCTCACTCTGATGCTAACAGATTGGATGCTCAGAGCTTGCGAGAAAATTCTCATCCTTCCAACAGCCCTCTTTCTCAAAAATTGGCTCCTCCAAACATGTTTATGGAGAAAGGAGCTCTGATTTCTTTGGTTTTGCAATCACGCAAAACCTTTTTCTTTATTATTTTATTTTATTTTAATTTCATGTGCAAACTTTTTGCATTTTAATTAAAATAATCTTTATTCAATTAATTTTCTCTCTCTCCTTTATTAAATCACAAGACATCTTTTATAATATATTTATTAATTTAACTAATAATAATATTTGGAGTTTATTATTAAAATAAAAATCCTAAATAAATTAGGCAAGAGCCTACAACACATTGGTAAATTGTGAGCCTCTCATTGGGAAGGTCTTGGGTTCGAATCTAGTCATTATTGACACATAATAATAATTAATTTATTAACAATAATAAAAAATGGATGATAAATATAATCAAGGCTTCAACCGATTATCTATCAAAAAAAAGAAACTCCTAAATAAATTATTATTAAATTAATATAATATAATTAGGCCAAAATTAGAACTTTAATTAAATCTTTTAAATTTCATTCTTTTATTTAATTAATTAAATATTAATTTTTCTTTATAATTTTTTGTTAAATTAAATCATTTAATAATCTTTTTATTTGATTTAATTATAACTAAAAATCACAACATACCCACAAACCCAAATAAGAAAACCCGTCTAAAAGAAAAAGTACTAAATCAAACTCAAGGGTCAAAATCATGAATTCACGTCACTTGAAAATTTTGGAAGGGCAAATAACTCAAATACTTATCCTACTTTCTAGGATAATTGGCTTAGGGTTAGGATTTGGACTCAAGAACTATCTCCCCTCTTTTACCATTGAGATATTGTGATAGGGCACATTCATCCTAGTAATTTAGGGAAGTTGATGATTGATACTTGCAATCTGCATAAAATCTGAGCATGTACATACACATATAAATCTAAACTAAATAGGCAATGATAGGAAGTGGTGCATTGTGTAGATCCCGACTAGTAGGTGACTACGACTCCCTCCCTCAACCACATCAAAAATGTCAAACATAAAGTAAACATACAAGTATACCATACACATGCAAGTATGGGGTAAGTACCTATAGAAACTGCATATAAATCATCCATCTAACTATCATCATGGAATAACTGAAATCAATGTATACAAGCATCATCATCAAATGAATAATCATGTACACATGAAATAACTGAGTACCAAGTAACTCATCACATAAATCAACTGAGTATGAAATACATCCAAAAAAATTGGGTAACCAAATACCACGATCATAAAACATAATCATAAAGTTGGCCTAAAATAATTTGGCAACATAACATGAAAAGTGAACTAGGGGTAGGCATTACACAAGAATAACAATTTCTTAATCTAGAGTGATTGGTTTACCTCTTACAACTTGAGTTGAATGTTTCACCTTCTTCTTTAACTTCTTGCTCCTGGAATATGTTGTCTTGGAGCTTGGCATAGTTAGTTGAAAACTTTGAATTTGAACTCCTAGATTCAATTTTTGTGACTCATAAGTCACCTCTTCTTTCTTTGATTCTTCTCTAACTTTTTCTCCTCTCAACCTTTGGCTAAATCAAACACATCTAACTTATCTTCAACAAGAACAATTTTGAGTTCACTAGATGAAATCAACTTACTTTCCTCCTTATTTTCCTCAATCTGAGGTCGTGATGCACTTGTTCTTACACCTGTAGCAAACTAATCTACTTGATCAGTGTGACTCTTTTCTTCTTTCTCATTTTCATTTGTTCCCTCAATGGCTTCGTTTGTCTATGTAGGCACTAGTGTGATTTCTCTTGTATTGACTAGCACACTCTATTCCTCAACATCACCAACTTGTACATCACCTTGACTATCAAGTAGACTTAATGTGGTAATAGGAATAGATGAAGGTTCAACTAGTTGAGTAGTTACCTATTTGTTAATGTTTGGTTAGTCCTTTACTTGCAATAACACAAGATTAGGGTCCATCAACTTCCCATGAGTTGGAAACTGCATAGACTCATGCTGAACTAGACCTACACTTCGTTGCATTGGCTCAGTCATGACATTTTTATTTCTAACAGGACCAGTTTCTAGCTCATCATTAATAACTATAGTCTCTATCTACCCTTCACTTAGTTGCAACAAATTGTTGAATGTATCAACAAGGTTATATTTACCATCATCAATATCTTTAGTTCTGTCCAGTTCCACATTGACCTATTCATCTTTTTCCTCCTCATTCTTTTGTTCATCATCAAGTATCAGACTATAAATCTTTCTCCCTGTTATTTTGGTCTCTTCAAAAACATGTTCTATTTTATTTTTTAGAATCAATAATTCTCTCCTCTTAGTTTGAAACCTATTAGTATAATCTCTTAAAGCTAAAAAAATATGACCCTTATCCAATTCTAACATAACCTATGCCAAAGTTGCTTTTCTTATTTTGCTTTTAGTGGTTAATGCAAATTTCCATTGTCCATCAATCTTTTTATACAATTCATTAGGAATCATTCTACCTAACTCTATAGGAGTATACTTATAATTCACCATCATATCAATTACTATGTCTTCTAATTTGTTCTTATCCTACTTAATCAATTTATCATATTTGATTTATTGGAAACCAAATAATCCTTCACTACTCCTAATATTCTCACACACCTCATTGATGTTTTGGGCCTTTTTGTGTGTAGTCACTCTAAAATGACTTAAATCGTCTAATTCAATCCTTTGTGCTTCATCTTCCTCATTGTCCCTCTTGATTATCAACCTTCTTCTCAGGTTTCCTTGGCTCAACTTCCTCAGTAGTGGTCTTTCCCTTTGTTGATCTCTTGACTTGAGTGGGCTTGATTATCTTCACAACACCTTTCTTCTAAGGCTTGGAAACCATAGTAGTTTTTGTCATTGTTCTCTATCTTGTTATCATTGGTGGTGTTGACGTAGATCTTGATACAACCTTTTTTAGGATTTTCTTCACATTAGGCTGAATGATGACAATTTGCTTGCCTCTTCTAGCCTGTGGCTTGGCAGTCACTATCTCCTTGTCTTTTTCCTCTACATCTTCTTCCTCATCATCATCACTAATTATTTTATCCTCTCCTTTGCCTTTTGTAATTGGAAAAGGCACATCTTCCTTAGATGCTTCTCTCAAAACTTTCTCCAAGTTCTCAATTATTTCCTTCCTTTTTTTATTTAGCTTAGGTACATTAATTTGAACAGTGGTCTTCACCTTGGCTAACCCATACCTACTGAATGGTTGAGCATCCTTTTCCACTTCCTCTACCAATAGAGCTATGATAGTTGTGGTTACTTCATCAATATTAACCTCATAAGGAAAAGGTTTCAACCATGCAACCCTAGGTAGAACTACTTGTGCATAGGTAAAATCAATGTCTACCAAGAAATATATATCATCATAATATTTATCTACTAGGGAATGTGGTATCCTAGACTTGTTCTTCATTTTCCTCTTGAATTGATCAAACTAACCATCCATAACAGTTTCAAAATTATCACCCATCTGACCAATAAATTCATTAATATGTTGGTTAACTAGCTTCATCTTATCCTAGATAACATCACCAATGGTGAGAAACATGTTTTGCACATAAAATAAGACACAAACAATCAAGGAACCAAATTTTCACATATTATTCTCTGTCTTCCTTATGGTATTCATATTGCCTACAATTGTTTCAACTGTAAGTCACCCAAGTCATAGCTATGATTCTTCCTGACAATCTCCCATGCCACATCAATAACAACACATGGCACACTATTAGGTTGGCTTGACTAATAAAATTTGTTTGCAATGACTCGGACAATGAATGCAATCTCTACATTTTTAATCATAGATATTGGCATTCCTCTTTCATTCCATTTAGCTAGTGTGTTGGCCTTAATTGCTTCTCTCCCTCAACAAAAATGTTTTTAACCCTTTAAATGATAGGGTATCCTATAACATGATGGATAATCTACTTTTTTATGTTCACTAGTTCATTATCCAACCATAATTCATTTCATGCACATGGATCAAAACTATTTTGATCTATTCAACCTTGAAATTCCTTAGAAAGTTTAGGGCATGTCTTAACCCTTTCTTGGCAACAATCTTATGCTCATCCTTTAGTCTTCCATTCTCACATAATTTATCATATGCATTCCTTAACTCAAAATATCTAACTTCACCTATCTTACACATATAACATGCTCTTACATCATGAATCATTATAATCCTAGGTGGAATTGATGATATGGCACCTAAGGAATCCCCCTTCATTTCTATTTGAGGATACACTCTAAATTTAGGTGGGCAAGAGGCATCATTTCTAACTAATTGAGAATTACAAACTTTTAACTCCATGTTCTTCTCAATCATGGCCAAACTTGATGTCATTCTATAGATTAGGGTTCACTTCACAAATTCTGCTTAACTCAACTTCAATGCAACTATTCACAATTCACTTCAAAAGCTAATGGAATACACTAAATCTTTACAATCCTTTCTCAAATGCTCTTAGATGCTCAAACTCAATGCGCTTTTCAGAAAACTCAAATTTTGTGTAATCAAAATAACTAAAAAATTTACTATATAACTTGAAATCTCAAATTTAGGGCCTCATCAATGCTTCGTACATATAGTGGGTGAGTCACAACTATCTTAGCCATTACATGGAAACTCAAAAGTCTCACTTCCCTTTATTTCACCCACACAATACCAAGACTCAGTTAGTACCAACATTATGCTCAACCACTTAACACTTTCATGACTCTAATACTAGCACTCGACTATCATTGACTCTTCAACTTGGAATCAAAACAATTTACTCAGTTCAAACTTAAAATTTTGCCTTGTGCATCCATTAACATGTTGATTTGGACTTTCATGTATATAACCTTAGGAACTAATGTATGATTTAACAATTTTAAATATAGTTCCATACATACCTCTTTACTTAGTTTTAGGTGGGGGAATCACCTAATCCACTGCATTGGGTGATCACAATGTCACCATTTGAACTATTGCCTTCTTTAGTTTTATTTCTCTAGGTT
Source organism: Cupressus sempervirens (assembly GCA_028749045.1). Lineage (NCBI taxonomy): Eukaryota > Viridiplantae > Streptophyta > Pinopsida > Cupressales > Cupressaceae > Cupressus > Cupressus sempervirens. Next base: position 731,919,714 of record CM053783.1, on the reverse strand, counting down.
TGATTCATTTGGGTTCTCACTTCTTCAGCATTGACCATTTCTTTGTCATTATTATCTTCAACATTAGGATTTTATGCTTGGTTCATACAATCTCTTCTTAGGTGACTAACCTTTTGACAAGTAAAACATACTAGTCCAAAATTCTTCCAATTTCTTGATCTTCCTCTAAGATATATTCTTGGACAATTTTCTACAACATGTCCATACTTTCCACATTTCCTTGCCTAGTTCCTTTACTTTGACCTTTAGGTGTCCAACTATGCTTTTCTTTAGATATTCAATCTTGTGCCTTATGACCATACTTCTAACATGTGTAACAATATGTTGGGATTTACAAGTGGGAAATATACTTTTGAGAGGGGGGGTGAATCAGAAGTACTAAACTTTAACCAATAAAACTATTATCTTTAAAACATAGCATGCATAAACATATGAAAATAACATGTAAAGTAAATGCATCCACATAAACACTTGACACCAAATATGATTACCCAAAAACCCTCCAATGAGAAGTTAAAACTGGGGTGGCGATGACACCCACAACTCTTAACTACTGCAGCAATAAAGTTCACCTATTAAGGTTACATATTTTTTACCATTCTCATGATTTGCCCTGTGAGAGGCCTGCCCTATTAAAAGCTTATAAGGATTTTTAGATCCTACTCTATTAAAGGATTTTAACACTCTATTAAAAGTGTACCTGGCTAAAGGATTTACAAAACATTCACTTGGAATGTCACCCTATTAAAGGCTTTATACAATGGTTGTTAAACCAACTTATCTCCATAGTATTTTATTATGCTAATACAATTTCTAGAAAGTATAGTAGAATGTTTGACTTGATCACTTGTAATCTGCTATTGCTGATTTCAGATCCTTATTCTATCCGATCTGATCTACTAATCTAGCATGAAGCTGTTTGTAGTACTGATACTCTATTCTTCTAACTGATTTATAGTTTTGTTCTTCTACCTTTGACTTGATCAATTCACCCCTTTCACTTCCTTCAAACTTCACTAGCATTATCTCCTTGCATGCATTCTCTTTCTGCACACTCTATTTGTCTTCAAATTATGGGGCTTTGACCTCCTTAAAAAGAATTTGTGACTTAGGGTTAGGTATGAATCTTCGATTGAGATTCATCCATCTTTCCTGCTCAAATCTTTCCATTTTTCTGATTGGTTGCATGTTGATTGTATACAGAATAAAATAGATTCGATCTTATCTTTTAATCCTTTGAGATTTATCCATATGTTGGCAAAAATGGTCTAAATCTTAGTTTGTGAAGGCACAAACTCTTATGCAAATTCTATGTTACTCGGCACTTACCGATTATTGATGCTCAACACATACTAAATTTTGTCTTGCTCTACATCTATTAGTCACTCGACACTTGAAACTTGTTTGGCATTATCTATTTGCTCAGTATAACCTTGCTCTACATCTATTAGTCACTCGGCACTTGAAACTTGCTTGGCATTATCTATTTGCTCAGTAACTGAATGACTCAGCACTTGTTGAATTTCTAGCTTGGCACATATTGTAACTCGGCATCAACTTAGAAAATTTCTTAAGTCTCTTAACACTCAATTGTCAAAACCAATCTGAGATCAACAATCTCCCCCTTTGACATGAGTGTCAAAAACACTTAACTATACATGATGAAACTAATCTCCTCGAGTATAATATACTCTTTTTTTGGTATATATATAAAACTTCAAAATTGTTCAAAATTTTGTGAAGTACTATATACCTCAAAATTTTGTATCTCCCCCTGAGTTGATGTGACATATCCTTATAACCAAAACATCTCTAAATAGATTGATGTCCTCAACTAATACTTCTTGTCTTCAATTCTGATACTCTTTATCTGATGTTATGTTATGCCTTGTTTTGCTCTGTTTGCTCTCCTCCTTTCTCTATTTATTACTCCCCCTTTCATTTGAACCCCCCCTTTCACATGTTTCCATTTGCAGTTTAAGTGTCCTTCTAGCTTTACAATTTCTCCCCCTTTGCCTTTAATTTCTCCTCCTTGTTGACACTTATGTCAAAGGGTCTTAGACGCTGACTAAATATTTGGCCAAGAAGTTCTTGTTCACTTCCATTACAATTCTCATAGCAGCATCCCAAATTTTTATTGCAACTTCTAGGGATTTATTTTGAATGGTTGTCTCTGCTACAAGGTGAATTAAGCCATCTAATGTAGAAAGATTTGGATCTTTATTTATCACATTATCTGCTTAGGCTAGTTCCTTTTGCAAAATTTCCATGTGAGGGGTTAGGGAGTTTTGTATTTGTACCAATTTAGCTCTTGTGTTAGCCTCTTCTACTGTTAATACAACTAGTTTCTTTTGTGTGTGAAGCATTGTATTAAAGTACTTCTCACTTTGAGATGGATCTTTAGGTAGTTGTAAGCTTGATATTTTTAAATTCCTCTCCAAGCTCATGATTCTCTGGCTAGTTTCCTGTGTGAAGATAGAAGGATCACACAATTTTGAGTACAATGAGAATATGTTCTCAAGTACTGTCTTGACCTTTTCAATTTTCTTAGCCATCTCTACCTATGATAGTGCTATCTCACTAGATATTTTTTCATTCACCTTTGTTTGAAACTTTCTTTCTGACCATTCCATTAGTTTTCCATTAGTATCATGGTCTTCACTTTGCACCTGGTCCATTATATTTGAAAGTTGCTCCATAATGGGCTTTATTTCATCAAGTGCCTGTAAGCTAAATGCATCTAAAAAGATGTCCTTTATTTCAATTAGTGTTTGCCTCTATTTATACTCATTTCTAAGTATCTCCTGCTTCTTCTTCCTCTCTAGTGCCTCTTGCACTTCATTGATCTAATCAATATTCATGGTTTCATAGACATACTTAGGAATGACTATTTCTTCATCTAGTGTAGGGTCTCCATAGTGAAGTACCCTTGCAACCTTTATAGAGCTCAAGCCTGGAGCTGAAATTTGAAGTGGTATTGCTTCAATGCACAGCTTTTGTGGCATTTTTTTTGGAGTCCCAAAGCTTGGCAGATTAACCAAAGTTTGAATTTCCTCTTGCTCCTTTTCCTTTGGGGTCTCCTTCTCCTCTTCTAATTTGTCTTTTTCAATAACTATTATTTTAGGTGGTGCACCTTGTACTTGTGTAGTGGGAAAAAAAGTATCCATCTATCCTATTTGGTCCTTTGTTGGCTCCTTGACAGTTGTAGTGACTTTGACTATGGAGTCAACCTTAGCTGATGTATCTTGTGCAACTTGCTCTTTAGGTTGTCCACTTGTGGTTGTAGGGATGATAGAAGATGTTTCTTGTGTTGCCATCTTATCCATAGTCAAGTCAGCTACTACTTTTTGAAACTCATCTACACTGACCAACACTAGATTACTACATAATTGAGCTTGTAGAGTTGTTTGGTCAAGGATCTTCTTGAGATCCTCTACAGTCAATGGGTTTATGTTTTGAATAGAATTTTCAGGAACATCCTTTACTTTTATTGTTTCTATAGGTGTAGAAGTGTCATGTGGAGGACTTGGAGGTGGAAATTGTGTGTCTTGCACACTTTGTTCTGTTTGATGCTCTTCAATAGTTGCCATATCACCCTTTTGAGTTTCGTTCTCCACTATATCATCTACCTTTTCTTTTTCACCTTCACCTTCCTTTTCATTTTCATCCTCTTCTCCATTCTTTCTCCCTTTAAAGGGATCTTCTTCTCCTTCTTTAACAGTTGTTAGTCCATAGATTAATTTCCACATTTGAGTGGACTTTTTAACAACATCTTCAATCTTATTCTGAAGAATACTAAATGCTCTATATTTGGGTGCAAATTTTCTCCCATGTTTCTTATTTGCCTTAGTTATTTGAACTTTTGTGAGCTTAGGCATTACTTGAGCCAATGTTGACTCTCTTATTTCTTTCTCCATATTTAGGCAATAATGCCATTTATTTTCAACAATAGAATATAACTCTTTGGGCATTGAATTGTCAAGTTCAAGTGGAGTGTTCTTGAACTTTGCCATCATGGTGTAGACTGATTCTTCAACCATGTTTTGTTCTCCTCTACTCAACTTATTAAAGTCAATGCTTTTCAAGCTAGATAAGTTTGCATTATCTCTAATATTATCACATATATTTTCTAAATTAGACTTGGTGGTGTGACTTACCACTCTAAATTGGCTAGTATCTTCTGACTCTACTCTCTCTTCATCTGAGTCAAGTTGAGCAACATATTTTCTTCTCAACTTCTTTTTTGCTAGTCCTTGCTACTCGGTAGCCTTCTTCTTCTTTTTCTCCTTAGCCTCCTTTGTTGTAGCTCTTGTACTTGCCCTTGTGGTAGGCTTAGTTGGGCTTGGCTTGGCTATCTTTTTGCCTCTGGGCTGAGCTATAGGTTGTTTTTGAGCTTTTCTTTTCTTTGGCTCTGGCTTTGTGGGTGCTTCTTTGGCTTGCTCTTCCTCCTTAACACCTTCTTTCTCTTTAGCATCTTCACCCATTTCTTGTGTCAAGGCAAGTGACCCTTGGCTCTATTCTTCTTCTTCTTCTTCTTCTTCTTCATCTTCTTCTACTTCTAGTGTTCCTTTACCAAATTTGGCCTTTAGCTTTTTGATCAATTTGTCCTTCTTCTTTAGGGTTGAAGCAATCTTCAACTCCATCTCCACCTTGGAATTTACAACATCAAAAGTGTCAAAGGTTTTTGCACTCTTGTCAATGTCTTCTACAAGCAATGTTGTGATTGTTGTTGATGCATCATCAATGTTAATTTCATATCCAAGTGGCCTTAGCCATCTCACCCTTGGTACTACTGCTTGGATGTATGTATAATCAATTTCAACTAAGAAACAAATGTCATTAATTTGTTGATCCACTAGAGAAACTAGTATTTTGAGCCTTTGCTTCATAGACTTTTTAAAGTCTTCAAAATAGCTTGTCATTAAGGTTTCAAAATTGGCTCCCATCTGTTCTATATACTCATTAACTTGTACTGCTATAGAACTATTTGTCTTCCAACTTATTTTACCAAAAGAGGGGAATTCATTCTAAACATAGAAAAATATGCATATCAAAATTGATCCAAACTTACACTGAGAACTCTTGGATCTCCTTATTGCTCCCAAATTCTCCATAATCTGTTGTAATTGTAGTTCTGCTAGATCATATGTATGATCTTTCTTGACAAGTTTGTATCCCACACCAACTGCAATGCATGGTACACTATTTAGTCAGCTTGACTGGTAGAACTTATGGGATATAACCCTAACAAAAAATTCTACAAATGGATCTCTGATTGTGTCAATTGGCATGCCTCTTTTGTTCCACTTTTCCCCAGTGTTCTTTTCTATGGCTTCTTTCGAATGAATCCTCAGGATCTTTGGTCGTTCTAGGGTTGGGTACCCTATTACCCTATGTATGATTCTCTTTGACAGCTTGATAGGTCCACCCTCCAACCATAGGCATCTGTCATGAATTCTAATTAGCACAATTCTTATCCACTCTATCTTGAAAACTATAGGGAAATCTAGGGCATGGGTTAAGCCCTTCCTTTCAAAAATCTAAAATTCCTCCTTTAATACCCCGTTCTCACAAATTTTATCATAGGCTTGCCAAATCTCCATCTCACCTATTGCTCCAACTTTACAATTATAACATTTTCTGACATCTTACACCATAACAATCTTAGGTGGAATAATAGATAAAGCACCAGTAGGGTCATTTTTGTAAGCGACTTTAGGAATTGGCCTAAAATCTAGTTGTTTAACTTCAAAACTGACTAATTGAACCTCAAATGGTTCCTTGTCCTTGATATTCCTAGAGCTAGATGCCATTTCTAAAAAGTAGGGTTTTAAGATATAAAAATTGTGTAACTACGTAGCTTGACACTTGAGTAAATACCTTAGATCGATGAGACAATGCTAAATCTTTGCTGGAATCTTTGCAAAAGCATCAATCTCTACTTGAAAATCATTTATGTTCTCTTCTTGCTCTCACTCTGTGTTTGCAATGATGATAAATGATCAAAAACTTGACCTTGTACCCTTTATTACATAGCATTTAATGCTTAGTGCATATATAGCTATCCACCTGACTCCTTATGCAATTTTTCTTTACTTGGCCTCCATTGATTTTCTAACACTTAGCATCCACTGGAGTTTTCCCTTACTCGACTTTAATGATAATTTTCCTTTTACTCAGAAACCACTACACACTCAACTTCTACTGACTTTGGCAGACAACTTGGCATGCACTAGGACTTCACTCGGCATCTGAAGGCAACTTTCCTTACTTGGCAATAATGTGAAAACTTTGAAGATTTAACCTTACATCTTTATTCATGCTGATCTAACCTTTTCAGTGCTAACTCATTCTAGGAACGGATGTATGATAAAGAATTTAAATATCAGTCCCACATACCTTTTTTCTTAGTTTGATGAAGTATGACCACTTGACCCTTTAGGTGAAGTGATCCCTTCATTTGATGTGTTGCATCCATCTTTCTTCTTCCATGTCTTATTCATCTCTCCTCTAATATGCTCAACATCTACCTTGCCTTTTCCCTTGTTTGAGTCTGAGTTAGGTGCCTTTGATCTTGTTGGATAGTGTTTGTTGATATGACCAGTCTTCAAACAACTAAAGCATGTAGTTTGACTCAACCATCTACTGTAGCTTCCATTAAAATGTGTTCTTATGCACTTCTCAGGGATGTGTCCATACTCTTGACAATAGTGACAGCTATGTCTTGTGTTGTAATCCCAATTGTAGGAATTTTCATGACTTATTCCCTTGTTTAATGACCATGTGGTCTTGGATCTGCACTCAAGTCTTTGTGTCCAAACTTCTAACAATTGTAGTAGCATCCTTCAAATCTTGTTGCATGCATTGTCCTAGTTCTACCTTCATGTGCCTGATGACCTTATTTATTGCACTTGTAACAATGGATCATGTTCTTTGGCTTAGCATTCTAACTACCATTCTTATTCTTGCAAAAATTAGCTATATGTCCTTTCTTACCACAATGATGACAAGTGGGTTTGGAGTTCTTACATTTGTCATTCCTTTCTTCAGTAGACTTGGATGACTCTCCTTCTTTAGTGCTTGTGTAGCCCAAGTCTAATGTGTCTTTACTAGATCTAGGGGATTTTAATAGTTTCTCAAAGTACTTGATGGCTTCATTTGGCTTGTTGAAGCTTTCAGAAAACTCCTTCTCTCTTTTTAGTTCATTCTACAGTTGCTCATTTTGCAACTTCAATGTAGTTATTTCAATGTCCTTGACATTCAACTCATGATGGGCATTCATCATTTGGCTCAAGGTATCCAACTGAATGTTTGAGATCCTAGACAACTTTGTTGATTTTTCTTCCAATCTATTTGACAAAATTCTTTTGTCTTCTTCAATCATGACCTTATCCTCAACGGCTTTCTTCTTTTGTTCAGTTACTTCACATAGCAGTATTGCTTGTGATTATTGCTCCAACTTGAGATTTTTAATCTCTTCAACTTGTGCTTTGTTCTTATCCATGAGATATGTGATTGTTGCATCAAAATCACATGAGTTACCATCTGCAAATAACCTTGTGGTGTCAATCTCCTTGTATTGAGTGTCATTCTCAACTATGGCAATCTCTTTCCTTCTCTTTAGCAAACTCCTCAAGGCATTTATGGCTTCATCCAATTGTTGCAATAAGAGGTGTATCTCAATCTCCTAATTCTCAATGGTTTTTCCCAACTTGTAGACTTTCATCTCAAGATCCTTTCTCCAAGTTGTAAGGCTTCTCCTAATGAGAACTCAGCTCTATTACCAATTGTTGGGATTTACAAGTGGTAAATATACTTCTGAGATGGAGGGGGAATCAGAAGTACTAAACTTTAACCAATAAAACTTTTATCTTTAAAACATTGCATGCATAAACATATGAAAATAACATGTAAAGTAAATGCATCCATATAAACACTTGACACCAGATATGATTACCCAAAAACCCTCTAATGAGAAGGTAAAACTGGGGTGGGGATGACACACACAACTCTTCACTGCTGTAGCAATACAGTTCACCTATTAAGGTTACATATTTTTTACCATTCTCATGATCTACTACAAGGATTGTTACATCCTACCCTATTAAAGGATTTTAACACTCTATCATAAGTTTACTTGGCTAAAGGATTTACAAAACATTCACTTGGAATGTCACTCTATTAAAGGCTTTATACAATGTTAAACCAACCTATCTCCATAGGATTTCATTCTGCTAATATAATTGTTAGAAAGTATAGTAGAATGTTTGACTTGATCACTTGCAATCTGCTATTGCTGATTTCAAATCCTTGTTCTATCCAATCTAATCCTCACTGATCTGGTATGAAGCTATTTGTAGTACTGATACTCTGTTCTTCTAACTGATCTGTAGTTTTGTCCTTCTTCTAAGTCACCTTTGACTTAATCAATTCACCCCTTTCACTTCCTTCAAACTTCACTAGCATTATCTCCTTTCATGCATTCTCTTTTTGCACACTCTATCTATCTTTGAATTATGGGGCTTCAACCTCCTTAAAAAGATTTTGTGACTCAGGGTTAGGTATGAATCTATTATTGAGATTTATCCATCTTTCCCACTCAAATCTTTCCATTTTTCTAATTGGTTGCATGTTGATTTCATACAGAATCAAATAGATTAGATGTTATCTTTTAATCCTTTGAGATTTATCCATATGTTGGCTCAAAAATGGTTTACATCTTAGTTTGAGAAGGCACAAACTCTTATGATGATTCTGTGTTACTCGACACTTACTATTTACTGATGGTCGACACAGACTAAATTTTGTCTTGCTCGGCACTTGAACTTTTCTCGGCATCTATTAGTCACTCAGCACTTGAAACTTGCTTGACATTGTTTGTTTTCTTGGCATCTAAATGACTCGACACTCATTGAATTTATGGCTCAGCACATATTGTTACTCAGCATCAACTTAGAAAATTTGTTAAGTGTGTTGACACTCAATTTTCAGAACCAATTTGAGATCAACACAATATACTTCAAATCTAGATGTATCTTGTGTCTTACAGATCTTCGATCTACATTCATGTACTTGGTGTCCATGCTTGTGTAGATGCTCAAAAATGGTTCACATCTACGGTGATCAAAATGAAGCTCCATTTAACATACAACACACCTTTTTGAAAGAAAAAGTCTTCTCCTCATTCTAATTATTTGTCATCTCATCTCTTAGTTCTTCTTTCATTCATATCTGCATTCACCACCATGATCATGTGTTTCGATACACCAAATCATCTTCATTTTGCATTCCTACATCATCCTACATTGTCTGTCAACCTTCTAGGGTTTTCCACTTAGTCCAACCTCAGTTTGACCCTTTTTTGACAAATTTTGACCAAATATAACCATTTTTGACTAATTTTACTCATTTTTTGACCTCTTTCCACCATTTTGGACACTCACACAAAGTTTCAGGTCATTTTGAGTCCAATCGGGCTTTTTTTGGCCCCTAGAGCCTTCTAGGGTGCAGTCTGCACTTTTAGGGCACACTTGTGCTTCCCAAGTGCACCATGGGCACACTTGGTATTTTCATAGCACACTTTGGCTTACCAAGTGCACACTAGGTGCACATGAGTGAGTTTTGGGTGCACTTGGGGTAGTAGGATGCCCAGAACTGCTCCCAGAGCCCCTATGTTGCACTTTGGAGGCCATAACTTTTGTGTTTCAACTCCAATTTTTGAACCGTCAATTTTGTTGGATTTTTATCTTCATTGTGAAAAATTGAGCTATTATTTTCATTATTTTTTCACTATATTAAGTGGTAACCCTTGAAAATACTCTTGAGCCCTTGAATGGACATCACTTTTCATGCTAATTCATCCCATTTTCTCATTCCACTAACCCTGATCTTTTGACCAACCTGATTGTATCTCAATAGTGTCTATCATCATTCATATCCTCTTTCACATAGAGTTCACATCATTTTGGAACCATTTCAACATCCTTGAAATCATATCAAATCATCTCACAATCATATCAAACCAACTTGAAATCATATCAAATCAACCTGGAATTAGTTTGAATCATCACAAAACATATCAAAAATCCAAGATTAATCATCATCTATCCAATCCTAGGCATTTTTGTGGCTTTCAATGCCTTGGAAACCTATCAATCTATCAAATCTTATCAATCTAACCTTAATACTATCATGGCTCTCAATGCTAGGTCAAATTATCATTCATACCATCTGATCTTTGACATTGTTGAGGCTCTCAGTGTCAGATCATGACATCATCAAACCACTTTAATAATATTGACTATGTCTGTTGATATTATTATGATCAACCTTATCAATCAATCTCGATCATATAGCATTTACAATGTCAATTAAATGTTACATATCTTTAGTTCATGTCACGTGTCCTTGGCATGTTATCAATTTCGATCAATCAATCAATTTGACCATGGCTTTGGTCTACCTTTCATCATCCTATTCAATTCGTATCATCATGACATTTTATCAAAGGATATTGTCGCACTTATTTAATCAATTTGTCCAATCATTTACTAATTTTTTCTATAGGATTAAATAACCCATAATTTAATCCTATCATTCTTACTAATTGTCTTCCTCAATCAATTAATTAATTTTATTAATTAATTAATTTATCATTCACAAACCATGGAAATTCACAATTTCCTAAGTCATATTTTCCACCATTAATTCCATTTTACTAATTTCTATTTTGTGGAATAAAGGATTTTTAATTCAAATATTCCATAAAATATTGACATCATTATGCCACATGGGTGTGGCACCTTGTGGATTCTCCTTTGACACTTGGCTAAGATATGTCATAATCCAATATTCTTATTCTCTTACACACATCCATATTTGGCTTCCTTTGTCATAGATTATTGGCTTTAAGTGGGCTTGAGGTGTTATATGATGTATCATAGATTCGCAACCATATTTACCCTTGTTTGACTTCCAAGCGTCATAGAATCCTACACTTGGCACCTTGTGTCATATGCATCATGGATTATCCAAGGAATCTCTTGCCATGTAGCATATCTAAGGGTGACAAATCCAATGCTCTCACCTTGTGTGTTGATTATAAAATGAGCACTCTTTCTCTCATTTCTTGTCCTTAGCTTCTTAAGATTTTCACTCCTTCTCTCACACTAAAATCATAACTTCAAGTATTCTCATAGAAATATCCATATCATAGACTTTTGCTTCAACATTGTGTGCACTATAGGAAATTTGGAGCTACATCGCATGGAGAAGAAAGAAGGACATGGGAGCTACAAATGAAAGAGGGAATTTGAGATTTACTTTCTTGTTTTGATTCATATGGCTTTCATGGTAGACTAGAGGGTGTTAATGTATGATTATTGAGTTTGTGATTTGCTCATAGTATGTTAGACATTAGCACATTTTCTAGGTCCTACACCTTGTTACAATTAAAATAATTACCATTAAATGTAGGCTAAGGATTTGACTTACCAGTTTTGCTCCTACAAATATTTGTTGTATGACCTAGTTTTCCACAATGATAGCATGTAGGCTTCTTGTGCTTAGAATTCCTTTGTTTTCTATTGTTTGATGACCCTCCTTTCTCAGTAGAAGATATGAACTTGGTATAATCTAGTCCAGTAGTGTCATAAGGTCTTCTTTGTGCTTGCACCTATTTATCAAGTAGTCTTATGGTCTCCTTAGATTTTTTTCATCCTTTCAATGATTTCCTTCTCAACTCTCAATTCAAATTGTAGTTGATTGTTCTCAGATCTCAAATTTGCAATCTCTTCTACCTTCCTAGAAATCTCACGATTGGCACTTAATAACTAATTGACCATGTCGAATTGATTGTGAGCTAGCTTCTATACCTCATTGATTCTCTCATCAAGACTTGTATTCATCTTCCTTTTGTCTTCTTCATCTATTACCTTGTCTTCTTCAACCTTTTTCTTTTGTTCAGTCACTTTACATAGCCTAATTGATTGTATTTCATGTTCTCTTTTCAATGCTCTTACTTCTTAGTTTTGGATGTTTTTTTTCTCCAATAGATCTTTTATTGTTCCATTAGTTTCAGTATATTTTCCTTCATCACATAGGTCTTTATTTCTTTCTTCCTTGTATTGGGTGTCATTTTGTTGAATTTCCATCTCCTTCCCTCTCTTTAAGGATTTCTTCAGTTCCTCCTTTACAACCTTGACTTTCTCAAATGCAAGTTGTGAATCAATCTTTTGATTCTTAATAACCTTTCCCAACTTATCAGTTTTCATCTCCAAGATCTTTAACTCTCAAGTGGTTAGACTTCTTGCTTAGAGAGCACTTCTTTGATACCAATTGTTAAAAATCAAATAGGGATAGTACTTCAAACATAAACCATGTTCATACATAATTTACTACACACATGTCTTCCTTAAACTTTAACTTTAACGTGCAACATCATATATCAACAAATACTTTTAGATCTAGCATCTAATAGCATGAATAACACATATACACAACACATAAATACGTGACACTGGATATGGTAATGCATAAACCCTCCAAGGTTAAGGTAATACTATGGTGGAGATGACACCCACAAAATCTTCACTATTACAATCATAAAGTGTTCCTATTAGGGCTACAAAGTTTGATCACTTGTGATGATCTACCCCATGAGGGGTCTGCCATGTTAAGAGCTTACAAGATTTATTTAGTCTACCTTGATTAAAGGATTTTAACTACACAATTAAGTAATAATTTTGTTAGGAGATTTACATAGGCATGTTAGGACCACTTTATTAATAGATTTACCTTGAAACACTTGTTAAAATGTATCAATACTTGATCCTTCAATTTTCACTAGAATGTTGATAAGAGATCTCCTCTATATAGTTTAATATCACTTCTCTTTGATAGATCTTCAATAACTTCTCTATGCATTGCTCGGTCACCTTACTACTCCTTACCTCTTAACTTCACTAAAATCACCTTCAACTTTGCATCCAAACTTCTAACTCACAACAACAAGAATTGGGTCTGAAACCCTCCTTAAATAAACATCTGACGAAGCTTCTAGATCTTGATTGAAAATCTAGATTCATCCTTTTTACCACTTAGTTCTAATTTTTTGATTGGTTGATCTCCTTACATAGGGATTGATGATCCTCAATTATAGGTGTAATTAACTCCTTGATTAACTCCTTGATCTTAAGAAAACACTTCTAGCTTGGCAAAAATAGTTTACATTAATGTTTATGTCATTACAAACATTTATACAAAACTATATTACTCAATAGATATACCTTTTTGTCGCTTGACGTATACTACTTCTTCATGTTCTCACTCAACTTAAACTATGCTCGACTTTAACTAAAAATTTTGGCTTCCATAGCACTTGACTCATGTGTTGACTTGACAAGGACTATATACTTGCCAAAACTTGGTTTGCTTAATAGTCACTACTACTCGACAATAACTAAATGTTTATACTTCTCCAATACATAGCTTGGCCTCCATAGAGTGGCTCGTTCACAGTGTTGATCGACCAAGTCTACCTAGTAAATGACTAAGTGTTTTGAACTAACTAAAAATACTAGATTTCCTTTAGGTTCAACAATTTTTACAATGATAAACAATATATTTGCACAACATATTAAGATGCTAGTAAAAATGTACTACATGTTACACAACATCGACCTTTCCAAAATAATCAAAATGCCTTCCTATCAAAAACATAGGTGCATGAACAATTCTTCTACCATAATCCAATCTCGATAAAATTAATTCAACCTCACAAATAAGATGTAAAAAATAAACAATCAACTGTCTCTGTCAATAATTCATGTACATTGGTTTTCTACCCATCTTTACCAAATCAATTATAACTAATCTAGAATTGGAAATAAGATTCAACGAACAAAGATATGATATCTAAACTCATCTTTCTACATAAGTTAGGGAACAAAAAGAACAACAAAAAATCACTTGAGATGAATTTGACATAGCTCAAGTAAATCATAACCAAATAAAATGTAGACCTAGGAAAGCATCCAACAATTGATCTATAACAAATCTCTAGGTATGGAATCCAAACATGAAGAACTACATGATCAACTCTAGAATCACTAAACAAGAAAAAATAAAGAACAAAAAAAAAGCATATGTTTTGTTGATACAAGATTTCCAAGAGCCAAAGATGCTCCTGCATCAATCTCACACATAAAGAGGCATGAGATAACAAATAACTCCACCTTAGTAAATTTTTCCTACACCATATGCTAAAGTTAAGTGAAAATTCATATGTGTCTACATGAAAATTAGTATGTAAATGCATTATCCTAAGTAAACTTAAGTAAAGTGTAATAATAAGTAATTAATTACAACAACCCCCCTCCCCCTCCCTCCCCCCCCCCCTCCTTGGGTACAACTAAGGGAAATGCACTTAAGCTCATAATGTTAGATGATGATTCAAAATTTATCTTGGATAGTAGGACATGTTAGGTACTAATGCACAATATGCAAGTGAAAAAGATATATAATACAATCTCTCACAAACTAAAGAAAGAGGGAAATCCTCATGGGAAACCCTCCATTAAAGAGAGGGAAAAAAATAAGATGCATGGATAGATGGACTAACCATTATCTACCCAATCCCCCCACACCTTGACCAACCCCATTATGACATACCTCATTTATATAAAATAAAGAATCTCCCCATAGGAATGAAACACAGAGACGTGTTATAACTCCCATAATCAAGAATGTTATGAAAGAATAGTGAGTGTTTGAAGGAAAAACATAGTCCAACATCTAAAGCACCATTCTTGAACCATTAGAAAGAACATAGAGTGACTGTAAATGCAAGAATGATTCCCATTCTAGATAGGAAGAAGGAAGAGGAATCCAAATTAAGTATGAAGTCGTTTAAGTGTTCTCATGTGTCATCATGTTCTTGGTTGATGAAGATGCCACAAACCAATTAGGAACATATGCAATAGAAGGTCATGTGTCATCATGTTCTTGGTTGATGAAGATGCCACAAACCAATTAGGAACATATGCAATAGAAGGTGACAAACAAGAAAAATGGTAATTCACCCATATAAGAATTTGGATCAAGCTCCAAAGGAAAGGACATCTCCTCAAATTAAGAGGCAAGAAGAGAGAAAAGTATCCCTCCCTCAATGTAGAATGTGTACCATGTAGTTGAATGATATCCCCCCATTAGCAAGAAATAATGTCAGATGTAAAACCCCACTCAAGAACCCAAAAGAAATAAACCTAATACGTTAAAATTTTACTGAACTATTTTTTTTTTTTTTAATTAAACAATATCAAAGTAACAATAATGCAAACGCAATATTTACATACACATCAAGAACACGTAATCAATTACAAATACAATTCCAATTCCTCAAGAATTCCTTCACGTTGAGTCACATTTAAGAAAGTTTTATTAATAAGTTTAAGTCTCAATTACAATGTCCATAATCATAAAATGAGTAAACACATACATAATCATATAAACAAATGAATAAGTATGACTATCAATATGAAAGCACATCTAATGAATGGCATCCACTGCACATGTCATGGGGTATGTGTTCAAAAATAGATACAAGTACATCAATATACAATACAATATCATATAGGATCCCAAAACACATGATACATAGATATATCAAATGAATAGAAGTCTTCAAGATAAGAGGAAGAATGATAATGGTACCACTATATCAAAGAGCATCCAACATTTGTCAATTTGAGGGGGATCCAAATGGTAAGAATACACTACCTCCTGACTACATGATCACCTAAGTAGACTCCCACTCCCACCATATAGGAGAGATAATGTACCATCCACAAACAGATAATTAAATCATAAAATAATCCTAAGCAAGGAATCTTGATAGTCAAAACTACCTCAAGGGTAACACAAACTACTCAAGAAGAAAAGACAACCAAATTTGAAATAACACTCATTCAATACCAACACCACAAACCGAGTCAACATCCAGATACCAAATATAAATCAAGTATCAAAACCCAAAAAGACACAACCACCTCCAAAAAAATGTCAAGTGTCACAGGCACAATAACTAATAGATAATAACTATTATTAATAAAAGTAAACCACCAATCACTAACTCCAACAATAAAAAATGCCACTAATGAATAACTGATCATTCATTAATAAAATTCAATTGTAAACAATAAATGACATCCAATCAATAAGTAACAACTCACAATAAATACACCATAAAAATTAATATCCAACAAGTACACCACTAGAGGTAAATATAAGAAAATCATGGACACTCGGGCTACATACTATGGAGTGTCATCACATGAGCCAACTCTAAGGTTACCCTAGCAGTCTCTCAGGACCTCAGGCCCCTAGTGACTCTATGCAGAACCAGAATACCCTCTCGTGATGACGAGAAAACTAGTCATACCTTTAAAGGTATTATCTCCATCTAATCCTTAGTCTATACAAGCACTCAAGGCATAGATGAGAAAAAATCTCTAACTTATCTTTTTAATGTATCTCAAGGAAAAGGGCTAGGCAAGATATTTTAATTACTATGTTATCACTTGTTACACAACTTACAATGAGTTACCCTTGCAGCCACTTTGGGACTTGACCCCCATTGCAAGCCACTCCCATAGACATGCACCTAGACTACCTTCCCAAAAATTGCAAACCACAATAGTGTCCCATACCAAAAAAAGTAATATTGGTCAAATTTGGTTCCTTAACAAGAAACCCAAAAAATAATATTGGTTCTCAAAACCCAAGTTCTCATCATTGCTCAATAACATAAAACTCATAAAACATAAATCTCAATTCAAATCATAAAGTTCATCATGACATCCAGTCAAATAATCATACAAGAAACCTAAAAAATGCTTCTAGTGCACATCCTAACTTGGCCAAGTAAACAACCCATAAAGAAAAACTATCAAGAAAATAAACATCACAAGACTATAAATAGAATATTATAAAACACATAGTTTTCAACCACATGATTTAATTCCACCAATTTCTCTTGCTTTGTTTGGGTCATAAGGATGTGTTTAGAAATAAAGTAAGAATATATATGTTAATATAAATTGTTATGCTAATATACTTATTTAAAATAATAAGTATTTAAACATCCAATCTTTTTGTGCATATAAAATATCATGCAATATTATCATGTTATTAATTTAAATAATCTTAATTAATAATATAAATATATATTATTATATTACATACTAATATCGATTTCATTTTCTAAAATATTAATATGACTTCTATTTAAGTCTAATATTAATATTTACTTTTCCTTTAATTCATAATGCAACTAGAGATAAAATTATAAATTTAATTTAATTATTTATAATTTCTCTCATAAAGTCAAATAGTTATTAACTAAATGATTACAAAGTGAACTCTACCACTTCTCTTAAAATATAATAAAATTCTAAATATTTATTTATTAACTTCCCTCTTGCATTAATAATTATAAAATCATTTATATGCAACTAAGAGTTTAACTAAACTTAAATATTCACTAATACTAACATTCACTTTATAACTAAATGGATAATATTTATTTCATTTAGAAATTAATAAGTTATTTTTATTTTTTAAATAATTAAATCTGAAAATTATATTATATTTTTATAAAATAAAAATAAACATGCAATTAGAATATTCACATGTCTTTGATCTCTCACATCATGCAAGCATACTATACTTAGTTTTTCTATTTTTAGCATATTTGTTTTCACATGCATGTAATCATAACTTAGCTTTCTATTTTTAGCATATTTGTTTTCACATGCATGTAACAATACTATACTTAGCTTTCTATTTTTAGCTTATTTATTTTCACATGCATGTAATCACACTATACTTAGTTTTCTATTTTCAGCATATTTGTTTTCACATACATGTAACCATACTATACTTAGCTTCTATTTTTTAGCATTTTTGTTTTCACATGCATGCATAAGTTTAGTTACAACATGTTTTCCTCTCAATTAATCCTTTTTCTTTTTCCAATAAATATTGCAATTAAATTATTTTAGATGTAAGAATAATATTCATCTATATTTAGAAAATTCATGATAATCACATAGTTCTAATGAAAAATTTAAAGTTGAAACCCTAACTGTTCGGTTTATTGTTTTCTTCCAATTTTCAATAATCAAATTTCTGTTATATTAGAAAGGGGTTTATAAGAATACAATCACAATAATTTTCTACAGTTTTTCTATAATTTTTCTTAGTCAAGTTTTCTTGATTAATAAGTTTTTGAAATCTACAACATAATTCTTTATTCAACAATCAATAAAGTAAATTAATTGTAAGACCCTTTCCCTAGTACCATATTATAAACCCTAAATTTCACAAGTATGGTTAGAACTAGGAAGTGTACAAAACTGAGATGTCATGTCTTTATCTCTCATGCATGGTATGAGACTATTATTGGACACCTTATGATAGAATGATGATCAGTAGGTTTTGGGATTTGGGCATTTCATGGTTGGCATCCTTCTCATTAATATTGGACCTAAGATCTTATTAAGACTGATATACATTGTAGTCATTATTGTCATAAGTATCATATTCAAAATTTTATCAAGTTGGTAAGTTAAGACCCTATGGAATAAAGACTCGAGATATTATAACTGAGAAAACTATGCCAATGGGTTCATAGTATGTTATGATTTATTAGGATAGTTTTTTTAGGTGGCCATTGTGAAAGATGATATTACACCTACCCTTGTGAATACTAATAATAATTATGGATAGAAATTGTTATTGATTTAGATAAAGGCCTACTCAGTAGAGTTCCACATGATGTAAATATAATAAGTCAATTGTTGTACTAGTATTAGGTGGATAGGCTATAGTGAATGACGATTAAGATGAAGATATAATATATTGACTAACAAATATAATGGGTTTGCCTAATGAGTAATTTTGAACCTATGTGGACATGATTTTAAAAAAATCTTGATTTCCTAACATTGGTGATTTTAGAGACATGTGCCTTATCAGGTAATATCTCATAATAATAATGAGATAGTGTTAGCAATCAAATTATATTTAATTGAATCAAGAATACTAGTTGTGATGATTACATTTGGTGGTTTTGATCTAAGGTATGTAATCAAAACTAATTTTCATGTTGGCTGATTTAGCAATATAGGTCCAACATTTTGTCATTTATGATAGGAAATGGATTTTGATGTGGTGTGAATGTGTTAAATTGATTATGATGATTTATGATTAAATGTGACGTGCAAATTTTGATATTTTAACATTTTGAATGTCTTATTTGAAATGATTAAGTAAAGGAATTTCGTGGAATAATGTTAATATGGATTAGGTAGCATTTAAATTCATATGCATTATGATATTTATTTTATATGACCTCCTTAGACTACATATGCTTGAGTTTAGTGTGTAGGAAGCGGAACCATAGAAATCTTTGGGGGAAACAAGGTCCAAACCTATGTGAACATGATTTAGCCAAGGAGAATCTTTGAAAGATTCAAAAGCCTCGTGATTTATTTTATTTTGTAAATTAAGCTTGTATGTGTGTGAAATTTTTTAATCTCAAAGATGCATTAGGGACATGTCATGATGATGTGGAATGTGTGTTTATGTGTCACTTGACACTTGTGAATTTTGTGTGTTAATGACATGTCATCTAGGGTTTGGTCATGATAACATGTTACCCTAAAACTAATTACCTTGTTAAATATTAAGTAAACCCACTAGACAAAGGATAGGATGGGTCACTATTACAAGAAAATTTGAATTTATACTTGACCAAGGGTTTGAAGTGTCATTAGGTGGTCCCAAAGTTTCTTTTATGTGAAAATGAGCTATCCATGTGATAGTGTAACATGTTAGAGACCTAATTTTGACCATGACAGTGACTAGACAGCCTAGGGGGACCTTTACCAATACCTTCTTCCACCAATTCAAAAATGGAGTGGTTAAATGTGTTCCCTTCCATGTTTCCACTAAGTCAAATACAACAAACTTAGGGGGAGACAAGTTTGTAAGAGGGAGTGGCTTGGTGTTTTTGCTAAAATAGTTCAAGGGATGGCCTTTTTAGAGAGTGTTGGACAAACTAGTGGGTTGTTCACCCACTATCTAAGTTTAGAGAAAGTTAGGGTTTTGGAGGGAGGCTAAGGGAGCTCTACATCAACTATCATTGCCTTTAGCTTGGACCAAGGTTGGTTCTCAATCATGACCATTTCATTTTGGTATTGTATAATGAATCCTCAAGTATGGAATGTTGTTATGGAGTCAAGGATTATTATTGTAATCTTTGTGGTGTTGTGAATGTGCAATGAATTTCATGTATTGCCTTGTTTTTCTTCCTTGATCTCTTTGTTTTGTTTTGAATGTTGAATTTGTTCATGGGTGCGAAGGCTTCGCTTAACCTTGGGAGGGAAGAGAAGCCTTGGGTGAAGGGATTATTTGGGCTCAATATTGAAGTTGAGATATTTTCCTCTTGGAGAAGGTTTTGTTGTTCATGGAGTATGGGCTCCATGGAAGCCATATGCCTTGTTGATAGCCTTGAAGATGCATTTGTATTATGGGAGGTATAAGTATATTGATCTAATGAAAATAATTTATTTGATAGCCTTGAAGAGGCATTATGCAATTGCAAATGTATACGTGTATATGGATATGGCATTCTCCTCCTTGGAGAGCCCACCTTCACCCATTATTTTCATGATTCCAATGGAGAATCATTGTGTCAAGCCTTGGAAGGGAGTGTTATGTGTTGTGTTTTATGGTTTCATTCATTGCATGTGTGTATCTCATTTGGACTTGTTTCCCCTGCTCGGTGGGTGGCTTCAAAGAAGCCTAGGATGGGAGGTAAGCCTCCATGGTTTCCAAGTTTGTGTTGTTTTGTAGGTTTTTGAGAAGATGGTTCCTATGAAGAGTTTAGGGTTTCACTCATGGCATTTTTGAAAATCAAGTGTGTGAAGAGACTAATCCTTTCTATTTCATCTCCTATCGTGTGGTGATGTTGAGTTCCATTGTCATTTCATCGTAATGTAAAAAGGGATTTACTTCTTGTTGTATATGGTTGTAACTGTGTAAAGTGAAGTATGAGAACCTGTACATAGTTGTCTTAGAAAGTTGTATCATTATCATGGTTATGTAGGAAAAGAAAGTGATAATGTCATGTAAAAGAATACCTACTATTGTGGACTTGAATGTTTATAATTTAATAGTTCTTTGTTATGTAATAACTAAGATGGGAATAAAAGTCAATGCAATCCAATAGTTTATATTTGCACATGAAAAATGATACAATGTGGCATTAGTATTAGGCAATTTTATATAGATGAGTTCTCTCATCCCTCATTACATTTATATTTGTCTTTGTGTAATGTAACAAAAGGGTTAACCTTATGTACCATAAATCTATATATTAGATAGATGCAAGGATGATATCAACATACAAATAAAAGAAGTAGGGAAGTTAAGTCAAACCATTGTCACCTCAAATTTGTGGTCCCCTAAAAGGATTAGGAAGAATAAACTATTTGACACAAAATTAAACCTTGATGTAGATGCACTTTCATTCGCTAGAAAATGTATGGGAGAAGGAAATAATTCCTCCCCCCAATTACAAAGCAATATAATAATTACAGGGGATGTTCCTAGAATCTTTTTTGTAGAGTACCATTAAAATAATAACACCTATCTAAAGTTCAATAAACAAATTGATAGAATACACTAACTAAAAGATAAGGACATGCCTATCCCCATTAAAAAAAAGCTCATAAAAAACCATCCTTCAAGGATAGCCATGTGAGTGGGAGAAGATGCTTCATTTAAATAATAACAATTATAAATAAACCAAAAAATATGAGACCTAAACATCCTATTGGGTGCCCATCATCACAAAGGTGAGGAGGTCAATAATAAAATTAAACTTGTTAGTGGGAAATGGACCCCATATTCCTATGGCTCTTCCCCTTGTGCAACCCCTTGTTTTGGCACATGTGAGAAGTGATGAATGTTGGCCATGCCTGAAAAAAGTCAACAAATCATTTTATTGATGCACCTCCCCAAATTTTTGATGTAGGTGCCACCTTTTCAAAGCAAGAAAGTAAGGTTTTTACATGGGTTTAAAAGCAAGCCTTTTTACATTCCCTTTTGATCTAACATAGAGTCAAGCT
Source organism: Cupressus sempervirens (assembly GCA_028749045.1). Classification (NCBI taxonomy): domain Eukaryota; kingdom Viridiplantae; phylum Streptophyta; class Pinopsida; order Cupressales; family Cupressaceae; genus Cupressus; species Cupressus sempervirens. Next base: position 731,897,521 of record CM053783.1, on the reverse strand, counting down.
CCCCTATCCATGGCACCCCAACTTGGGGACATAGAAAAGAATCCAACCTTGAGAGTATCGCCTTGCGGTGGGTGAAGGTTGCTAGGAGGAAGATAGGGATAGGTGATTAGGGGTAGGGGTAGGTAGGAAATGATGGTTGCTTATTTTATCATTTCTTTTAATGTTTGAAGGGAGATGAGTAGGATAGGATAGTAGGTAGGAAGTGTAGGGTAGTATAGTTGTAATATTAAATATTAGTAAATATAATTTGTAATTACTATTTGAATATTAAATTTGAGTTAGTAAGGGTGAAAATAAAAATTAGGATTTAATTAAGCCAAACATTTATGTTGCTTTTGTGTTATCATTTTAGGTGAAGATATGGGAAGTGATAAGGGAGTGAAGTAGGAGATGTGATAATTAAATGTTAGGAAAATTTGATTTAGTGAAATATAATGATATAGTTAAATTGAGCAGGAAATTGGGTAATAGAGTGAGTATAGACTAATTAGTATACAAATCTAATGAATCTACTTTCGCATTAGAAATAATTCAAGTTGGATGTTAATTAGTGCTAAATAGTTGATAACCAATAATAAGATTTTAGTAAATTAGAACCAAAATAAATAAAGCATATTTATATATCTTTCTATAGACAAAATAATGGTGTGGGATTGGTCTGAAAATATAATGAGTTAAGCATTAAAACTAGTAGTATTATTGGGTAGAGATGTAATAATTAGTTAGTAGTAAAGTATAATTTAGTAATGTCAAAATTAATTAGTTAGTAATTCGCATAGATTGCTAGTTAGCGAGTATTCACTAACATGTATTAGTAGTGTGTTAATGTAGTATGGATAGAAGATCCAATGGTTGGGAAATAAGTTGTATAAATGGAAATGAACTAGTTAGTAATAAATCACTTGTGGGTTAGTAAGTATAAATGGAAGCAAATATAATATTTTGTGAATGGACATAGCTAATCGATAATAACTATGATAGTATATAAACGATTAGTTGTGGAGTAATTAGTATCTGTTAGTGAGTTTTAATTTGATTGAAGATTAATACAGAAATTGGTCACTTTTCAGAATATTATATATAACATCTACACCAATGTTTAAGATAAATGTAACTCGATTTACTACAAATGTTAATAGTAACATATAGATTTAGGTGCAATATTCTAGAGGAGAAGAAGACAATTGATGTGTACATACCGTGTTATATGATATGAAATACTAAAGGTAATGACATATGAACTACACATGTGAAAACAATTCAATTATGAAACAATGTTCAAATGATCAAATGTGACGTCTAAGGCCCCATTTAGAAATATTAGTGCATCACAATACTCCTAACTATATCACTCTAAACTAAGCTATTACCTGAAGAGACCTTCTCCTATAAGTGAAAGTGGTAGGAATCAATATACACCATATCCTAATGAACATAACCATTAATCATTACCCTAAGTAGATGTAGAATGAATGCCTAACTAATCGACAACTTGGTTGAAATATACATGTCTATCGGTGACTCCTTAAGATTACAAATAAATAAATAAATAAATAAATAATAGTTGTGTTTTGCCCTAATTTCCAGACATGACATTAATAAGCAATATGCAAACACCCAAGACGACAAGAAGTAGACAGATCTTTCAATAAATTTCTACAATGGGTTTTCAAACCCTACCTCAAAACCATAGCTAAAATATGATATAATCTATGAATGCATGCAAATTCAAACCCTTTGAAACTTTCAACAATTCTTTTGATCCAATTCTGAATTTTCGCTCCCAAAAACTTGTGTAATTGCAAAATGAGCTCTAGATCTCTAATAAAGAGTTCTCCCCTAAATTGAGGCTTTGATAGTACAATCACAAGAGGGAACTCATGTTTATTACTTTATTACCTTTTATCTTTTCATACACAACTCTTTTAGATATTTAATTATAAAATATCTTAATTTCAATAATTAACTTTCTCTCTTTAATTAATTTTCGAAGTGTTTTTAATAATATATTTATTAATATAATTAATAACATTATTTAGACCTAAATAATTATCATTAAATTAAATAAATATATCCATGCCACAATTAGAACTATAACTTTTTCTTTAATTTTATTCTTTTATATTTTATTTTCCTCTAGTTTATTAATTAGTACAAGCACTAATTAAAGCATAGTTTATTATTTAAATTAATAATAATCAAAGCTCATTGTTTGAATGCAACTCTAATTTAATTATTATTAAATAAATAATTATAATAAAGCAATATTAAATCTTTAATATTTTAATATTTTAATTTTCTTTTTGTCCAACTTCTTAAATTAAACTTTTAAATTAAATCTTTTAAATTGAAATACATATTTAATTAATTAATAATTAATTAATTTAATATCATCATATTTTAATTTCTCTTTAACCAATTTTTTAAATTTAGACTTTTAAATTAAAGCACATATTTAATTAGTTTTTTTAATTAATTAAATATTCTCATGCTTTAATATTTTATTTTTAATCAAATAATATTTAATTATATGATTAACCCAAATATTATAATTAAATCATTTACCAAATAAATCACATAGCAAAATTCACATAAAAACAACATTACCAAAACAAACCAAAACTCAAAATCAAACAACACATGCAAAGATAAACTCACAGGTTTAAAAAAGGTGGAAAGTCAATTACAAGTCCTCCTTACAAGACAAGTATTTAGGTTATGGCTGAGATTGGACTTGAACATTATCTCCCCATTCTTACCATTGAGTTATTGTGATAGGGCACGCTCATCGTGGCAATTCATGAAAGTCAATGCCTAGTGCCTGCAATCCTGCATAAAATCCAAACATGTACATATGTATATATATATGAACTAAATAGGCAATGGTGGGGAGTGGTACATCCATTTGGATCCTGAATAGTAGGTGACTATGACTCCCTCCCTTAACCACATCAAACACGACAAATAGAAAGATAAAATAGACACATGCACCATACACGTGCAAGTATGGGCTAAGTACTATAATAATTATAAGTCAAACATCAAATGCTCAGATAAAATAATGCATCGTTACAAATATGAAGTAATCATCATTGAAGCATCATCTAACATTGCTATGACAGAAATCATATTTATTAACTATGAATCATTAAAGCATCATTAATGCACCAGTAACCATAATTAGTAAGCAACACATAAAATATAGTTGACTAAGTGATTATTTATTGATATACATGTAATTCAAGTTATGAAATTATTTCATAATTATAAATGCACTACCCTTGAAACTAACAGATGCATGAAATAGGCATAAAAAGAGTTTGGTAAATATAATGGAAAAACAAACTATAGGTGGGCACTACATCCACCCCCCTTCGAATTAGGCTTACTCTTGGAAGCCTACTGTAATGACTAGGGTAACTAAAAGTCAAAAAGTATTATCTACCATGTCAAACAAAATGATCATTTACGAAACTAATACCAAAAAGGTTAATTGTGTGTACACTTTCAGTCACTTAAAGCAATATGTTTCTGGTTTAATAATAAACCAAAAACCATATTGATCCAACATTCATATTTTTTGTTGGCATTATGATACATTTTTATCATTAGTTACAACACTTATTGGATTCTGAATGCTTACCAAGCTCTCACCGGAAGCCAAGCTTTACCTAGTTCTCAGTGTTTACCGAGTAATCAAGGTGAACAAAGAAGTCAGTGTTTACCGAGTAATCAAGGTGAACAAAGAAGTCAGTGTTTACCGAGTAATCAAGGTGAACAAAGAAGTCAGTGTTTACCGAGTGATCAAGGTGAACAAAGCAGCCAGTGTTTACCGAGTGTTCGAGGTAAAGAAAGGAATCAGTTTTGACCGAGTGAAGATGTACTAAGATGTAACCGAGAACTTCGTGATAACCAAGCTCCTGAGGTTATCAAGGAAATTAATTTTTACCGAGCTCAGACGGATATCAAGGAAACTAACTACCACCGAGTCACAAGGTTCTATCAAGTGTTTCCTTTGATCACCGAGCTATAGTTCAGATAGAAGTATTCACCGAGTGACATCTCTTCTACCGAGTCTCCAGTGGTTACCGAGTTCAAAACTACTCGAAGTGTTTAGTATGAACCGTGCCTTCACTTCTACCGAGTGCATGACGATGTTGAGTAACGCAGTGGACGCCGAGTATCAGAAGGACACCGAGTCAGTTCAGTGAACCTGAGTTTTTACCTTGGGCCGACTTTGTATAGAGATTTGCACTTGTTGTTTTGGCCGACCTTGCATGCATTGTTTATTTGGATGGTATATATATGTAATGTATTGTATCATTCAGAAAAAAAAAAGGAAGTAAGAAATGAGATGAAAAGCAATTGCAATGGCAATAGAAATTGTAATTAATGAAACTGCGAAAGTGTGAAAGAAATACATGCGTGCGAAAGTATGTGTGCTGAGTTGTGAAGGTATTCAGCAAGGTCGAATTTTGGAGCAGAAAAGTTTTATCTATCACATCAAGGTGAATCAGAGCATAGCGGATCTTATCAGCAATCAGTTGTAATCAGATCCACTGTTTCATTCTAATAGGTGAATCAGTTTTTGTAAATCCTTTAACAAGGTAGACTTAACAGTCTTTTGTAAATCTCCTAACAGAGTGCATACTTTATTGTATGTTTGGAAATCCTCTAACAAGGTGGATCTAGCAATCCTTTGTGCTCCTAACAGGGTAGATCACCAGAAGTGGTCATTGTAAGCCTTAACCGGCCAACTTCATACTGCAGTAACGAAGCTTGTGGGTTTCATCCCCACCCCAGTTTTACTTTCTATTTGGAAGGTTTCTGGGTCACCAAATCTATGTGTTCAAGTGTTGCAAATGATTTTTTTTCATGCTTACAGTAGGTTACTTGGATGAATGATGAATATATCAGTATGCAGTTTTATTGTTGAAGTTTTAGAAGTTACTGATTCACCCCTCCCCTCTCAGTAACTTGTCATATCTTAAATATTTCCAACACTTTTTAACAAATACTAAACTAGATCTCCTAAAACACTCCAAACAAAATATCAACATCTCTAATTCCATTAGAAAAACATAAAAGTTATAATGTATAAACATAAATTGAAAGTCAAGAATAATAAAAATGCTCACAAAATCAATCAAAGTGTTAGTGAACAGATTGTCCTCCAAGAAAATGTGTGCAAATATAACCCTAAATGCCCAAGTAAGAGGACTAATTAGCACCAACAGTTGGACATGTTATCATTGGATTGATAACCTTCCTCTTAATCTTATCGGGTACAGTTCCCCGTGCAAGATATACAATGAATTAATTATGGATGCTTTTAACCAAAAAGCACAAAATGATTCCAAACATCTACCTATAAGCACAAGGTAGATGCAGAAAAACTAAACAACTTTAAGAAATTAAATGGTAAATGACGCAAAGTCCATTCACACTGACATGCTACAAAAGATGAAATCAAGAAATGTGTTTTCCATCTTCTTGAGAAAGTGCAAAAACAAAGCCATGAAGATGTCTTGCAATCTGAATATATATACAAGAAAAAATGATAGTAAAAGCACATTTAGAGAAAACTAAAGTGACACAAAGTTCACAATTAGTGGAAAGAGGATCGATCAAACTCAAAGTTTTGATAAATAATCAACTTTCAAGTCTCCCTTCCCTAAAGCATAAAAGATACAAAGACCTTATTTTGAATTTGCAATTACAATCACCATTACAGGAAGTTGAAACTCCTCCTTTGGATTACATAAACATATCACAACTCTCCTACTTTCTATCACATGGTTCAGAAAGAGAAAAGAAACCCTGGCTCTATTCCCTATAACCTCCACAAGAAAATGGCATAACTCTGAAAAATTCTCCCTTTTTGTTGTAGCCCGCAGTCTGCAGCCTTTGAGAGAAAAGATGGAACCCCCTATTGTCTATGTCGTTGGCTCTTTATCTTTCCTATTGTTGGTTTCTTTTTAGTTTGAGTAACTAATTCTTTGAAAGAAAACCAATCTTTTCATCTTCCTGAGGTATTAGATCAACTCTAATCTTTTATAACATGACCTCTCCTTTAACTTTTATAAAGTTTTTCTTTATAAAATAAACTTTACCACAAGTTTGATTATTTTCAATGGCCTTCATCTTTATAATATTCCACTATGTTAAATAGCTTTCAAGGCTTTTAAAACATTTCAAGATTTCCCTTTGGCTGCATTTAATTAGCACTTTCCAAGCACCTCTATGATATATGCATGGACAGGTGGCATTTTCTGGTCACAAAGTGTTGATCCGATAGTATTGCACTGAAAAACCTATAACTTTTGATCAAATCATAATCAACAAAAACCGTTTGGAGGAATTTTATAGAATTAGGTTTTTTAAAACATATCCAAAATTTACCTTGATACAAGAGTTGGATTAGGAGATATAGCCCCCGAAACAAGACTTATTTTCCTACCATCTGCATTTTACACTATCATTGCTGATCCGATAGTAGTGCACTCAAACACCTGTAACTTTTGATTGATTATTAATATGAAAAAAAAAATTAGAGAGGATTTAGAGAACTAGGTCTGTCCATACATATCTAAAATTTAGCCCAATACAAAGGCTGGATTATTAGATATGACCCCCAAAATATGAATTTTTTTTGTCATTTGCATTTGTGGCTGTTCTAGATAATTTTGATAGACCTGCACACAGTCACCTATATCTCACAAACAGAACTAAATTTTTGAGATCACTTTGGTGAGAATTTAGATATCTTGATTATGTCCAACATATTTCAATTTCTGAAAGATCCAATGGTGGAGTTGGGAGTTATGGCCCTAGAACTGAGATTGTTTTTCTAGAACAACAAACATCTGATTTCAACAAATCTTGATCTATTTTCTTTTATTCAAAACATAGCCCATTTGATAACATATAGAAATGCTAGACCATTTATGTTAAATATATATTTCCTTGGCTCCAAATAGATGCATTCATCTTCTACAACCACGAGCTCTAAGTGGTACAATCTATTCATTTGCATGCATGTTTTCCCATTGGCATATGGTTGATTGTTGCCTCATTAATGTTGTGTTCTCATTGTTTAACATGCAATAGAAAAGCATTCAGAACCTTCATCGAGTACATTAGATGGGATATCAATATTCATTTTAAATGCCAATAGTTGTCTCTAGTGCTCTTTGGTTGAACTTGTGATTTGAACATACTGAACCAGTGAACTGAATGTTGAACCTCTAAACTTGACCTTAATATGAACTTTGTATCATTGAGCCTCCAATTTTGTGGGATAACAAACTGCAATTCTAACTTTGGAAATGAATCATTGAAACCAAGCCACTGAAACATACGTATGAACCTCTCAGAAGAGATCATTAAACTTGCATGAACAAATTGAACTATTTTGAACTAGTCTTAACTGCTTTGAACTTCAGTTCGAAGTGGTTCAAGACTCTACACTTGAAGTTCAAACTTTTGAACCGTTGAAACATCAAACTCACTGAACCTTTGCAACTACTAAACTGATGAAAACTGATCATAAATTGTGAACTTTTCTGAGTTGACCATTCTACACTTTGAACCATGAGTCTGAATTTTTCTTGTATTGAACCTGTAGGATGGATCATATGAACCACTGAACCATTTTGAACTACTTTGAACTAAGGTTCAAAGTGGTTCGAAAACACAAATTACAAGTTTTAAAACTATGTCCATATTGGGTACTAACAGGGGCTCTAATTGTGGGACTATTTTTTATGCAAAAATAGAGAACTCCAACAATCTCTAGTAAAAGACAAGTGCTTTATCCATTGGGCAGATAGAGTCATCAAGAAAACTAGGAGCTGCTTGCAGAGAGGGCGGAGGGGAGCATGGTAAAACCAACCAAAAAAACAAACACCTAAACTATTAGCAAGCACAAAGCAGCAAAAAGCTAAACTATGCAAAACGAAAACTTATTTACAAAAATAGGCTAGTAGCCTATACCTTTAAGAATGCATTCATCCACTCATGGAAACCCATTGACTAGTTCAGAGAAATACATGCTTGTGTGGAAGAGTGATTGATATGCATAATGCACCAACATTAGCAAACATCTTATGGCGACTGTAAGGATGAATTTAACAACCACATGTTGTACGGACTCTTGCTCTTTGGGAATACCAACTTCATCATAAAAACAACATGCCTCCCATTCCACTTGTGTCTACTACAACATGATAGGAGTGAAATGTTGTACCATAGTATGCAATTCTGCTTCATCAAAATTCATGGATGTTTCAACTTGTGAAGGCTTTTTATCATCAGTGCTTATTGACAAAATCAAAGAGTGCATAGTTTGTCCAACCACATTCTTCGAAAGATCTCCTTGCTTCATCACTACTTTAGATCGTAAGCATTCCTTTTGCTATGGTATATATGAAAGAGTTTCAAAGAGAGAAGTGTCATACTCTTCTTCACTATTCATCCGTTTTTGCTCTTGCTGATACACCATATCATGCTGATCAGAACCAATAATAGAGAGTGTATTGGCAACTTTAGAAGTACAACCTTCATTTTTCAGAGAAGGGGCAGCCCTTGATAACTCTTCATTTGACTCGTATGCAACAAGTCCTTCACTTGCAACATGTACATTCAAGCTAGTCACTACTTTGTCTAATTGAGCAACACACTCCTCATTATCTTCAATATGCAGACAGCAGAACCCTGTCATCTTTAAAGCATTATCTTCAGCCAACAATGGTTCTTGAAAATCTTCATCATTAAAAATAGTTAGATTCTAAAAAAGAGGAACATTGGGAGCCAATATGGTTTCTTCTAGAACATGCTTCTTCTTTGTAGCTTCCTCATCAATGTAGTATTGTTGTCCACAAAGGTATTCTTTCATTGGTGGAGTCTTTATAGATTTCATACCACTAAGAATCAAGGCATCATCCAACCTGATTGCTTCCTTTTGCACGTCTACCAAATTTTGCACTCCAAGGCATTGTAACCAAAACTTGACTTTAGCATCCATAGCAGCAATAAAGAAGCATACCTGATTGCTTTCATTTGGTTGGTGGGCTAGAGGGATTTTACCAACAATCATTAAATCTATCAATGAACTCCCTTACAGATTTATCTTCTTTCATCTAAATTTGAATAAGACTTACCAACAATTGATAGGAGTCAATTGTGGGTTGAAATCTCTCCTTAAGATCATCCCAATTTGTGATACATCCGTCTTGTAGATGCTGAAACCATTCTGCGGCATTTCCCACAAGGCTTTGAACAAACCATTTGATGAACACATCTTCTTCCTACACACAAAGAATCCCACATGCAACAGTAACTGCTTTGATGTGATTAGTCAGATCTTGTGTTTTGTCTCCATGAAACTTGGGAAGGTATTCCTATGATCTTTTTGGTAAGGCTAAATAATGGCCTAGGGCAAATGGTCTGATCTGAGCCCCCCATGGTTGAGTTGCAACTACTGCCATAAGATAGGCTGAAACTCCAAAATCAAAGATTCAATAGGTTTGTAATGTAGATTTGCCAATCTCCTGCATGAAAAGATAACCATAAAATTGAGGAAACTAATGTTAGACAATGATCTTTGTTTACTCCCCAATGGAGTCGCCAAAAATCTATTAGTGAACAGATTGTCCTCCAAGAAAATATGTGCAAATATAACCCTAAATGCCCAAGTAAGAGGACTGATCAACACTAACAGTTGGGCAGGTTATCATTGGATTGATAACCTTCCTCTAAATTTTATCGAGTACAGCTCCCCGTGCAAGATATACAATGAATTAATTATGGATGCTTTTAACCAAAAAGCACAAAAGAATTTCAAACATCTACCTATAAACACAAGGTAGATGCAGAAAAACTAAATAACTACAAGAAATTAAATGGTAAATGATGCAAAGTCCATTCACCCCAACATGCTACAAAAGACGGAATCAAGAAATGCATTTTCCATCTTGAAGATATCTTGCAATCTGAATATATATACAAGAAACAATGATAGTAAAAGCACATTTAGAGAAAACTAAAGTGACACAAAGTTCACAATTAGTGGAAAGAGGATCGATCAAACTCAAAGTTTTGATAAACAATCAACTTTCAAGTCTCCCTTCCCTAAAGCATAAAAGATGTAAAGACCTTATTATACATTTTCAATTACAATCACCATTACAGAAAGCTAAAACTCCTCCTCTGCATTACATAAAAAAATCACAACTATCCTACTTTCTAACATATGGTTTAGAAAGAGAAAATAAACCCTAGCTCTATTCCCTATAACCTTCATAAGAAAATGGCATAACTTTGAAAACTTCTCCCTTTTTGCTGTAGCCCACAGTCTGCAGCCTCCGAGAGAAAAGATGGAACCACTTGTTGTCTCTATTGCTGGCATCTTTATCTTTCCTGTTGTTGGTTTCTTTTCAGTTTGAGTAACTGATTCTTTGAAAGAAAACCCATATTTTCATCTTCCTGAGGTATTAGATCAACTCCAATCTTTTATAACATTACCTCTCCTTTAACTTTTAAAAAGTTTTTCTTTATAAGATAAACTTTACCGCAAGTTTGATTATTTTCAATGGCCTTTCATCTTTATAATATCATACTATGTTAAATAGCTTTCAAAGCTTTTAACACATTACAAAATTTCCCTTCGGTTGTATTTAATTAAGCACTTTGTGAGCACCTCTATGATATATGCATGGATAGGTGGCATTTGCTAGTGACAGAGGGTTGATCCGATAGTGTTGCACTCAAAAACCTATAACTTTTGATCTAATCATAATCAAGAAAAATAGCTTGGAGAGATTTTATATAATTAGTTTTTTTAAAACATATCCAAAATTTACCTTGATCCAACGGTTTGATTAGAAGATATAGCCCTCAAAACAAAACTTATTTTCCTGTCATCTGCATTTGTTACTGTCATTGCTAACCTGACAGTAGTGCACTCAAACACCTATAACTTTTGATCCATAATTAATATAAAAAACCACTTTGGAGAGGATTTAGAGAACTAGGTCTGGCCATACATAGCCAAAATTTAGCCCAATTCAAAAGTTTGATTATTAGATATGACCCTTGAAATATGACTTTTTTTATCATCTGCATTTGTGGCTGTTATGGATAATTCTGATAGACTTGCACACAGTCACCTATATCTCACAAACCAAACCAAATTATTGAGATCACTTTGGTGACAATTTATATATCTTGATTCTGTCCAACATATTTCAATTTTAGAAAGATCCAACGTTGGAGTTGGGAGTTATGGCCATGGAACTGAGACTGTTTTTCTAGAACAACAAACATCTGATTTCAACAAATCTTGATCTATTTTCTTTTATTCAAAACACAGCCCATTTGATAACATATAGAAATGTTAGACCATTTATGTTAAATATATATTTCCTTGGATCCAAATAGATGCATTCATCTTCTTCAACCACGAGCTCTGAATGATACAATCTATTCATTTGCATGCATGTTTTCCCATTGGCATATGGTTGATTATTGCCTCATTAATGTTGTTTTCTCATTGTTTAACATGCAATAGAAAAGCATTCAAAACCTTCATCGAGTACATTAGATGGAATATTAATATTCATTTTAAATTTATAATGCCAATAGTTGTCTCTAGTGCTCTTTGGTTGAACCTGTGCTTTGAACATATTGAACCAGTAAACTGAATCTTAGACCTCTGAACTTGACCTTACTATGAACTTTGTATCACGAAGCCTCCAATTTTTTGGGATAACAAACTAAAATTCTAACCTAGGAATTGAATCATTGAAACCAAGCCATTGAAACATACATATGAACCTCTCAGAACAAATCATTAAACCTGCATAAACAAATTGAACAATTTTGAACTAGTTTGAACTGCTTCGAACTTCAGTTCGAAGTGGTTCAAGACTCTGCACTTGAAGTTTGAACTATTGAACCTTTGAAACATCAAACTCACTGAGAACCTTTGCAACTACTGAACTAACAAAAATTGATCATGAATTGTGAACTTCTTTGAGTCAACCATTCTACACTTTCAACCATGAGTTTGAATTTTGCTTATATTGAACCTTTAGGACGGATCATTTGAACCACTGAACCATTTTGAACTACTTTGAACTAAGGTTCAAAGTGGTTCAAAAACAAAAATTACAAGTTTTAAAACCATGTCCATATTGGGTACTAACACAAAGACATACCACCTTAAAGCACAATCATAAGAAAGCATGTTTGAAATCCAACTCACAAGTTTTGCCTTTTTCTATGTCTCAAGTATCAAGTCTAAAGTTTCAAGTGTTCAAGTTTGAAGTTTCCAAGTGTTGAAGTTGCAAAAGATACATAACATTGTTTACTTTTCATTTTAGTTCAACTAGTTCAAGTGTTCAAGTTTGTAATAGATACATATAACAGTTCAAGTTTTGTTTCAATTCAACTAGTTAACAACTAGTGGTGTTCTAATATACCCAAAGCTCACAATGTAGAAACCTAAGCTTTGATACCAAATGTAATGCCCCGCTAGGGAACCCAAAAGAAATAAACCTAATATGTTACAAAGTTTACTGAACTATTTAAAAAAAAAAAAATTAAACAATATCAAAGTAACAATAATGCAAAAGCAATATATACATACACATCAAGAACACATAATCAATTACAAATACAGTTCCAATTCCTCAAGGGTTCCTTCAGATTGAGTCACATTTAAGAAAGTTTTATTAATAAGTTTAATTCTCAATGACAATATCCATAATCATAAAATGAGTAAACATATACATATTCATATAAGAAAATGCATAAATACAACTAACAATATGAAAGCACATCTAATGAATAACATCCACTGCACATGTCACAGGGTATGTGTTCAAAAATAGATACAAGTAGATCAATATACAATACAATATCCCATAGGATCTCAAAACACATGATACATAGATACATCAAATGAATAGAAGTCTTCAAGATAAAAGGAAGAATGATAATGGTACCACTATATCAAAGAGCATCCAACATCTGTCAATCTATGGGAAATCCAAAATGGCAAGAATACACTACCTCCCAACCACATGGTCACCTAATCAGACTCCCACTCTCACCATGCAGGAGAGATAATGTACAATCCACACGCAGATAATCAAATCATAAAATAATCCTAGGCAAGGAATCCTGATAGTCAAAACTACCTCAAGGGTAACACAAACTACTCAAGAAGAAAAGATAACCAAAGTTGAAATAACACTCATTCAATACCAACACCACAAACCAAGTCAACATCTAGATACCAAACATAAATCAAGTATCAAAACCCAAAAAGACACAACCACTTCCAAAACAATGTCAAGTGTCATAAGCACATTAACTAACATATAACAACTATCATCAACAAAAGTAAATTGCCAATCACTAACTCCAACAATAAAAAAACACCACTAATGAATAACTAATCATTCATTAATAAAATTTAATTGTCAACAATAAATGACATCTAATCAATGAGTAACAACTCATAATAAATACACTATCAAAAGTAATATCCAACAAGTACACCATTAGAGATAAATATAAGAAAACCATGAAGGACACTCAGGCTAAATATTATGGAGTGTCATCATATGAGTCAACTCTAAGGTTACCCTAGCAATCTCTTAGGACCCCGACCCCCTAGTGACTCTATGCAGAACCAAAATACTCTCCTGTGATGATGAGAAAACTAGTCATACCTCTCAAGGTATCATCTCTATCATCTCCATCTCATTCTTAGTTTATACAAGCACTGAAGGGATGAGAAAAAATCTCTAACTTATCTTTTTAATGTATCTCAAGGAAAAGGGCTAGGCAAAATATTTTAATTACTATGTTATCACTTGTTACACAACTTACAATGAGTTACCCTGGCAGCCACTTTGGGCCCCGACCCCCATTGCAAGCCACTCCCATAGACATGCACCTGGACTACCTTTTTAAAAATCGTAAATCACAATAGTGTCCCATATCAAAAAATGTAATATTGATCAAATTTGGTTCCTTAACAGGCAACTTAAAAAATAACATTGGTTTTCAAAACTCAAGTTCTCATAATTGCTCAATAGCACAAAACTCATAAAACATAAATTTCAATTCAAATCATAAATTTCATCATGTCATCCAATCAAATAATCATACAAGAAATCTCAAAAATGTTTTTAGTGCACATCCTAACTTGGCCAACTAAACAACCCACAAAAAAAACTATCAATAAAATAAAAATCACAAGACTAAATAGAATATTAGAAAACACATAGTTTTCAACTACATGATTTAATTCTACCAATTTTTCTTGTTTAGTTTGGGTCATAAGGATGTGTTTAAAAATAAAGTAAGAATATATCTGTTAATATAAATTGTTATTATACTTTTTAAAATAATAAGTATTTAAATATTCAATCTTTTTGTGCATATAAAATATCATGCAATACTATCATGTTACTAATTTAAATAATCTTAAATCACAAATGATTTAATTAATAACTTAAATGTATATTATTATATTACATAGTAATATCAATTTCATTTTCTAAAATATTAATATGACTTCTATTTAAGTCTAATATTAATATTTACTTTTCCTTTAATTCATAATGCACTTAGAGATAAAATTATAAATTTAATTTAGTTATTTATAATTTCTCTCATAAAGTCAAATAGTTATTAACTAAATGATTACAAAGTGAACTCTACCACAACTTCTCTTAAAATATAATAAAACTCTAAATATTTATTTATTAACTTCCCTCTTGCATTGATAATTATAAAATCATTTATATGCAACTAAGAGTTTAATTAAACTTAAATAATCATTAATACTAACATTCACTTTATAACTAAATGGATAATATTTATTTCATTTAGAAATTAATAAATTATTATTATTATTAAATAAATAAATCTGAAAATTATATTATATTTTTATAAAATAAAAATAAACATGCAATTAGAATATTCACATGTCTTCAATCTCTCAAATCATGCAAGCATACTATACTTAGTTTTTTTATTTTTAGCATATTTGTTTTCACGTGCATGTAACCATAACTTAGCTTTCTATTTTTAGCATATTTGTTTTCATATGCATGTAACCATACTATACTTAGCTTTCTATTTTTAGCTCATTTATTTTCACATTCATGTAACCACATTATACTAAGTTTTCTATTTTTAGCATATTTTTTTTCACATGTGTGTAACTATACTAAGCTTCTATTTTTACCGTATTTATTTTTACATGCATACATAAGTTTAGTTACAACATATTTTCCTCTCAATTAATCTTTTTTCTTTTTCCAATAAATATTGCAATTAAATTATTTTAGATGTAAGAATAATATTAATCTATATTTATAGAATTCATGATAATCACATAGTTATAATGACAAATTTAAAGTTGAAATCCTAACTATTCAATTTATTGATTTCTTCCAATTTTCAATAATCAAATTTTTGTTATATTAGAAAGAGGTTTATAAGAATATAGTCACAACAATTTTCTACAGCTTTTTCTATAATTTTCCTCAATCAAGTTTTCTTGATTGATAAGTTTTCATTTTTAAAATCTACAATATAATTTTTTATTCAACAATCAATAAAGTAAATTAATAAGCAATATGCAAACACCTAGGAAGACACAAAGATCTTTCAATAAAATTCTACAATGAGTTTTCAAACTCTACCTCAAAACCACAGCTAAAATTTGAGACAATCTATGAATGCATGCAAATCCAAACCCTCTGAAACTTTCAACAATTATTTTGATCCGATTATGAATTTACACTCCCAAAAACTTATGTAATTGCAAAATGAGCTCTAGATCTCTGATAAAGAGTTCTCCCCTAAATTGGGGCTCTGATTATGCAACCACGAGAGAGAACTCATTGATCAATTATTGTTTATTACTTTATTACCTTTCACCTTTTCATACACAACTCTTTTAGATATTTATTTACAAAATATCTTAATTTAAATAATTAGCTTTCTCTCCTTAATTATTTTTCAAAATATTTTTAATAATATATCTATTAATTTAATTAATAACATTATTTAGAGTTTATTATTAAAATAAAAATCTTAAATAATTATCATTAAATTAAATAAATATAACTACACCACAATTAGAACTATAACTTTATCTTTAAAGTTTATTCTTTTATATTTTATTTTCCTCCAGTTTATTAATTAGTTCAAGCACTAATTAAAGCATATTTTATTATTTAAATTAATAATAATAATCAAAGCTCATTGTTTAAATGTAACTCTAATTTAATTATTATTAAATAAATAATTATAATAAAGCAATATTAAATCTTTAATATTTTAATTCTCTTTTTGTCCAACTTCTTAAATTAAACTTCTAAATTAAATCTTGTAAACTGAAATACATATTTAATTAATTAATAATTAATTAATTTAATATCATCATATTTTAATTTTCCTTTAACCAATTTTCTAGATTTAGACTTTTAAATTAAAACACATATTTAATTATTATTTTTTATTAATTAAATATTCTCATGCTTTAATATTTTCTTTTTAATCAAATAATATTTAATTATATGATTAACTCAAATATTATAATTAAATCATTTACCAAATAAATCACATAGCAAAATCCACATAAAAACAACATTACCAAAATATACCAAAACTCAAAATCAACAACACAAACAAAAATAATCTCACAGGTTTAAAAAGGGTGGGAAGTTAGTTACGAGTCATCCTTGCAAGAGAAGTATTTAGGCTATGGTTGGGATTGGACCTGGACATTATCTCCTCATTCTTACTATTGAGTTATTGTGATAGGGCACGCTCATCCTAACAATTCAAGGAAGTCAATGCCCGGTACTTGCAATCTTGCATAAAATCCAAACATGTACATATGCATATATATTGAAACTGAACAGGCAATGGTGGGGAGTGGTACATCGTGTGGATCCTGACTAGCAGATGACTATGACTCCCTCCCTTAACCACATCAAACACGACAAATAGAAAGAGAAAATAAACACACGCACCATACAAATGCAAGTATGGGGTAAGTACCATAATAATTATAAGTCAAACATCAAATGCTCAGATAAAATAATGCATCGTTACAAATATGAAGTAATCATCATTGAAGCATCATCTAACATTGCTATGATAGGAATCACATTTATTAACTACAAATCATTAAAGCATCATTAATGCACCAGTAACCATAATCATTAAATAACAAATAAAATATAGTCAACTAAGTAATTATTTATTGTTATACATGTAATCCAAGTCATGAAATTATTTCATAATTATAAATCCAATACCCTTGAAACTAACACATGCATGAAATAGGCATAAAAAGAGTTTGGTAAATATAATGGAAAAGCAAACTCTAGGTGAGCACTACATCATAAGTGTATAAATGAATCCTCCCCCATCCATAGGAAGAATTCTCAAAATGTATGATATCTTTAGAAAATGAATAGGAGTATCCAACATAAGAGTATGATCAACTTGAACCATGCAATCCAACATCTCAAGTGAAGTTTAAGACTCATGAATACCAATCTCCAAAGACTCAAATATCTTCTCTGAAGATAGAGGGACCTCCACTAAATGTGTTATCAAAGGATCCACAACCATATCATACTCAAAGAAGGATCAAGTGGAAAACAATGATGAGGGTTAAAGTGTTCTCTCACAACAACTAAAGAAGTATCATCCTCATCAAAGAGAAGATTAATGTCATGAATAATGTATATGAAACCCTCATTATAGGACTCCTCAAACAAGTATACAATATTTTTCAAGAAGTCATCCCATGATCTATTTTTGGAAGATGAGAAATGCCCAGTTGCATAAAATCACAACCATCCATGGGTGTAGGAATGCAAGCATCATTGAGAGAAACAATAGAAGTGATCTAAATTGAATAAGTATAAGTTTCAACATGAATATCTATAAATCATCACCTCTCTCATGGAATGCAAGGCATCTAATCTCCCTTGAGGTATACCCATTATAGGAAATTTCATTTGCATAATCAGGTGGAGTGAGACAATATGCATATAGATCTTTTGGTAATGTAGGAACATGAAGGTCTCCAAGGTGTTCCCAAACAATGATCCATTATGTGTGTAGGAACTTAATACCTTTAATCTTGGACTTGACTTCAGTTAAGGAAGACCAATTGTTGTTTTAAGTAATTAATCCCATGATATCTCAATTCCTTTCCTTCCAAGCTAACTTTTTCAAATTGGACTTTGGCTTAGGAATGCGTCTATAAAGATGTGACAAGAATATTTTCCATCTACAGTAAGTGACAATGCCCTTTTCCTATAATGCAAAATTATCCCCAGTAAAATGTACAACTATGGGGTAGATTTTATGTTTCATTATTTTAACTATGATGCACTTCTCACATGATAAAATAAGATTAGCAAATAATTAAACCCCCTCTCTCCATGATGCAATAAATCAAAGAACCCACCCAAAATAGATAATTTTGGTACTTTGTATGTAGTGTGCATACAATTGTCACTTAAAATGGCTAAGTTGATTTCATATTTTGGAGATTACAATAGAAAATATGAAGCTGTAACATACTCAACCAAATAAGACACATTATCACTCAAGGATCCAATCAATATAAGTGCCAAAAGTAGGGCAAAATAGATCAATTGCTTAAAACGATATTGTTTCCTAAATAATCTGATAATCTAATAGAAAATATAGGAAGTACTCAAAAAATTATTCATTTAAAAAATAGCACCTAAAAATGTGTTAGTATGACCTGAACAAAGCCTCCTAAGTAGTGAAATTGAGGATTTCTTAGTTATAGCTATAAGAAATGATTTTTCTAAAAAACATAGTTCATGTTGATTATGACACTAGGGCACACACAAATTCTAAAGTTCTATGTGTTGATTAATCCCACATTTAACAAAATAGGAACTTTGTGAGCATTTATAGATGAATATTTGATAAAGGTTTGGCAAATAGCAATGTGAATTGTAGGGGTTTACCTTGGTCTCTAATGTCATTGGGTAGGGTTCGTGCTTTTCTGATTGTTGATGCTTGACATCTGTATTGTCACGAAACTTGACAAAACCAAATGGCTCTGGCCTTAAAAAAATCTTAAAAAATATAACTAATAGAAAAATAAAATTTATTTGCAAAACTGAAAAGGGAAATAATTGTAAATCCAAAATTTAATTTAAAAAATTCTTTTAAAAAATCAAATTACAAATCAGACTTGTGATTCAAATTAGACTTTTTCCCAAGGTAAACAAGTTTATAGTAAAAAATCATTGAAATGGCCACCCATATATAATGATGAAGTCATATCTTTCTCTATACACTTTTATAATCTATTGTACCTCCAAATTTGAACCATGACCCTCCAAAAGTTGAAATAAAAATCTCTTTAATGGTTATGCAATGAACACTCATATGGATTTGACATCATGTAAGAATTTCCCTAAGACAAAGAATGAAAATGCCAAAATCTAGAAGCTCGATAGATAACACAACAAGTAAGACAAAATGATATAATCCTCAATTTACTAGATTCAATGTTGATCAATAATCAACCAATAATGGATGAATGCAAAATAGATATGCTTGAGTATATAGGCAATGCATGGTAACTAGGAGTGATGCAAGATAGAACCTATCAACCACATAAGGTGAAATTACATGTCCACCAGTGGTGGATCATCCTCCATTGTACAAAAAAGTATGTGCAACAATGAGCTGATGATAATGTGATAAGAGAACTAAAGATGGATCTCACACATGAAGAGATA
This sequence comes from Cupressus sempervirens, assembly GCA_028749045.1. NCBI lineage: Eukaryota > Viridiplantae > Streptophyta > Pinopsida > Cupressales > Cupressaceae > Cupressus > Cupressus sempervirens. The sequence continues at coordinate 731,877,686 of CM053783.1, read as the reverse complement.
TAACAAATAACTCCACCTCAAGTGGATTTTGTTAGAAATAGGAAATACTAAGAGGGGGGTGAGTCACTATTCCAACAATTTTTTGCCCAAGTATGGCTATAAAGGATTTTGTTAGAAATAGGAAATACTAAGAGGGGGGTGAGTCAGTATTCCAACAATTGTTTGCCCAAGTATGGATATAAAAAATAAACCTTATACACACATAGATAACTACATTGAATAGTAATAATGAACATCTCACAAAGAAACTCATAATACCACATTTTGTTAACTAGGGAAACCATAACAAAGGAAAATCCTCAGTGGGGATAGTGCCCACAAAATAATCTACTAATCAAAAGCACCTCATGAAAGATTTTGACCATGTTAGAAGTATATTATATACATATAGTGTATCTCTCCTTATTAGAGAACTTTGACATTGTTATAAGTCATAATCATGCTAGGAGTTGTATTACAAAATGAGCTCACAATTCTACAACACTATACAACTTTACAAGTAGTATAGAGAAATAACAAAAGTTGATTTTACAAATATCTCAAATATATGATTAGTTATATGTCGTTCCTTTCACCTAATCATGTCCATATACCTTTGCTCTTCTCTAACCATTAAAATTCAATATATCCAGCATAAATAAAGCTCACATATCATAAACATAACATAACATTATCATTGGTATCTTCACTAATCAAAATGTCCTTCCTTTATACCCTTCACCCTTAACTCTCAATCGAGTTAGCTTGAAAAACCAAGTAACACATCACCAAAACATATTATCACAATCTTCTAAGTAAGGGTTTACATCTAGGATGTCATCCCTACATTCCTAAGTCTTTGAATTGATGTGCCTTAGCCAAAATAATCATTATATCCTATTTACTTTGCTTCTACAATAATAATTGTCGACTAATTATTCATCCAAAACATACACTAACTATGATACTAACATAAGTGATTATACATAAATTATGTATACTCTACATTCTATCATATTCCAAATTATAGCCTTCCATCCGCTTCTAATGAAGCTCACTAAAAAGAATATGACTGATCTTTGTTTTCCTTTGTCATACTTAGGCATTGCTTCACTTAGTCATATCAAAACTACATTTGCAATATACGTGGTCTTAACTATGGATAGTGTTTCCATTAATGACAATATCCCAATACTTACCTAAGCCAACTTGCCAACAAATTTCTCCGACACTGTGTGCTAAACTAAAGTTCAACTTACCTTAGTTCTACATGACAACTAATATGTGAATGCATTACCTTAAGTAACTTAAGTGAAGTGTAATTATGATTAATTAATTACATTAATAATGATACCGATTAACACGAGTGTTGAAGTCCGATGACAATGAGAACACACCTAGGGCCCATTTGGTTGCTGGCATAGGAATTGAAAATTAGAATGGAAAAATGGAATGGGAATGGAAATGGGGAATGAGAATAGAAAATGACAATTCCAATCATGTTCAGTTCACTTGGAATTTGATTGGGAATATGTGAATACATTTTTTGGTTGTATAAAAATGGAATAGGAGTAAGGTCAAGTTTTGTATTTTTAAAAACATTTCACTTAAATTTTTTTATTTTAATTTATTATTTTTTGGTTAATTTTTTCAATAATGGTAAAAAGGTTTTTTTTTAATTTTTTTTTTTAATTCATTGAAATTAATGAGAAATATAATTTATTTCATTTTAAAAAAAAGATGTAATTAAAAAATGTTATAAAAAAATTATTTAAAAGTAAATGTAAAAAAAAAAATTGTTAATTTTTTTAAATTTAAAATTTAAAAAAAAAAAAAAAAAGTTAAAAAACTAAAATCAGGGTGAAAATAGAAATGGCCTATTCCAATAACATATATTTTTTTGGCATAGACATATGCTCATTTTATGGGCAAAATTGGACAATTCTGATTGAGCATACCAAATAATGAATATAAAACATATTCTAATTTTCTCTTCCTATTCCAACAACCAAACGAGCCTTTATATAAATATTACATTGTTTACATTGTAAACTCATAGTCTAAGAAGAAGTTACCACTTTTGCTAAGTACATAACAATTTTAATAATATCCTATTAATATATTTTTACATTATGACTATGCAATTAAATTCTATTATAAATTTTTATTTACATGATTTATAGTTCTTATAAATTATAAGATAATTTATAAATTTCTCTAAGTCTACTTAAAACTACAAACATTGAATTCTTTAATTATAGATTTTTTTAACTACAATTATACCTATACTTTTTTTTTCTTTTAAAATTTTGATATATTCTATTTATGTTTTCTCTAAATCATAAATGTAATTATTATATTAAGATCAACTTGGTAACTTTATTTTTTTACAAATTAATAAAAGTTAACATTTGTAAAGGTCGCATTTAAATTATAAATATATTTATAAACCCACAAAAAGGTAAAATAATCAAAATTTATTTTTCACAAATAAATAATTTAAATATCAACATAGTTTTATATCAAGCTTGCAACGAGAGGTGTTGCTACAAATTTCTTCTTATTTACTTATATTTTATATTTTTTAAACATAGGACTATTTTGCAATAGCAATAAGAAGATTGAAAGACTGTGTACATAAGGTTGTCCTTATTCAATTACAATTTTATTTTATAAAATACATAAAATAAAATAAAATAAAATAATAAATAAATAAATTTTACATGTTTTACAGTTCTTGTAAATTATAAAATAATTTATAAATTTCTCTAAGTCTACTTAAAACTACAAACATTGAATTCTTTAATTATAGATTTTTAAAAAAACTACAATTATACCTATACTCTTTTTTCTTTTAAAAATTTGATATATTCTATTTATGTTTTCTCCAAATCATAAATGTAATTATTATATTAAGATACTTAGTTTTTTTACAAATCAATAAAAGTTAACATTTATAAAAGCTACATTTAAATTATAAATATATTTATAAACCCACAAAAAGGTAAAATAATCAAAATTTATTTTTCACAAATAAATAATTTAAATATCAACACATTTTTATTTCAAGCCTGCAATAAGAAGTGTTGCAACAAATTTCTTCTTATTTACTTATATTTTATATTTTTTAAACATAAGACTGTTTTGCAATAGCAATAAGAAGATTGAAAGAGCGTGTACATAAGGTTGTCTTTATTCAATTGCTATTTTATTTTAGAAAACATATAAATAAAAATAATATAATTTAATAAATAGATAAATTTTAATATAAAAATAATATAAACAAATATTCCTTTTCTCACTATCCAATTATCCACATGTAAGATATAAATTATAGATAGTAGTTGTAATTATTTATCATCTCTTTTACAAATATCATATTAAGGACTATTTTCTCCAGCGCTTCTATCCTTATCAATCATTTTTAGTTATTTATATGGTTAACTAGGTTTTAATTTGTACAATGAAAGTTTATATTTGACCATTTTAATTTTTAATATAAGTTTAACAATGTCTAAGGTATATCAAAGTATTTTTTAATTAATTTTTTCCAAATGCGAAAACATCACTCCAAAATTGTATTGTTTTGTTTAAATGAAAAATTCGGGAAGAGAAAGAACTTACTATCATCCCAAAGTGATAGATGTTGATCATTACAATGAGATTGAGCTTCCTATTGGTACATGTGAGTGTGGCATTATTAAAATTAGTTCAAAAGTTAAAATGATTATGGGAATGAATGTGTTTTGTACAAATTTTTTATACTCTATTTATGTTTTTGAAAGTTAATGCAACAAAACAAGGGTGTTGGCCCTATAGAACACATCACAAGGGTAAAGAAACATAAAAAATACACACACAATCTATTAATTGTCAATAGATTGACAACCTCAACAAGTAACCAACAACATAAAATCCTTATAGAAGAACAAAATCATAAACTTCAAAACCAAAATAGCTAAACTATCACTGATAAAGAGAATATGAACCAAACTAGTAGTCAAAGACTTATAATTAACCATCCAAAAAACACGAGTGTTTATCATAGTATTTTTCGTAGTAAAACTAAAAGCATGTAGAGTATCAATATTAAACTTAATCCTACTAGGGGCTAACCTTAACACCAAAGTATAAGTCCAATAATAACTACTAAATAAAATCACCATGAAAAGGTCATGGGAACCTAGAAGGCACAAAAAATGAGACCTTAAAAGAGGCCAACAGCCTAATTTTTTTTTTCTTCCAATCATCATCATGTATAAGGGTAGCCCAGTCCTTCATGAAGAATTTAAATAACTCCTTGCTCTCCTTTACATCCTTCTTGCTCTTCTTGTTCATAGCCAACATTAAACAAAGAGAGGTGGTTGAACTACGCACAACTTTGATGGCAAATTGGTAAACATTGTACAATTTGGTATCAAGGTCCTCCAACTTGCTATCCGCCTTGCCAATTTTAGTCTCCACCTCCACCAAACAGTTCTTCAACGTGTCACGATCATATGTAGGTGGGAATCAACTTACTCCTCAAATAAGGGGCCCTTTTCTTTGGAATCAATTTTGATGGTCCCATTCATGGTCTCCATAACTTGATTGTGCTCAGTAGGGTTGAAATTAGTACATGCATGGAGTTGTTGTTAGTTTCGGACACAAAAACCTCTTCTACCCCCAAATCTACACTTTGGGTCTCTTTAGAATCAAAGTCAAAGACCACAATCACTTTCTTCTTCTAAGAGTTTTTGTTAAGACATTTGGAGCACGAGACATGTTTGTTTCCTCAGTGATCTCAATGTTAGAGTCCACTCTCATTTTAACTCTTTTTGGGGCCTTTGGATTAATCGGGGGGGGGGAGGGGGGAGGATGGGGGGGTGATCACCCTTTTTTGGCTTTCCTCATTTTTAAAAATTGTGGGTTCCTAATTAAGGGGGCAATCAAAATTGCCTTTGGGATGGAAGGGTTTGGCATTGTGACTAGGGCCAAGAGTGTCAATGTTGCAACTAGCGCACAAGGCATCAACAAGGCTTCCAACACAAGAGGAAAGGCTTTGGGGAACTCACAATAATTTGATAGGGAGGGCACAATGCTAGGTGGAAGTGTGTAGGTGAAAGATTAAACATTGGTGAAGGATAGTGAATTGTTTTCTAATGCTCTTGGCCTCATTGACTTCCTTAACATTACTTTCCAAAAGTGTAAAAAGGAAAAAGGAATGGAAATGTAATTGTGATTGCATAAGTGATTCAAAAAGGGCAAATGATAATAATAAAAAACATCGAACCTACCCTCCAACGTGAGGTACCTCATGGCAAGGATACAAATTTTGTCCTAAGGTTTCAGTAGCTCCTCTTAGTCGAGTCCACCCCCCAACTTCATAAGTTCCTCGCCCTCACATAAGAATTGGTTGAGAGTAGTAGTCTCTGGTACTTTAACCATTTTTTTCCCACTTGTGACCTATAGTGAAGAGGCCAATCACCTTAGCACCTTAGCAATCACTTCCTTGTTCACCTCAAAAGAGTTTTGACCCATACCGACCATTCTTTTATATATTATTATAACTAAGAGGTTATGAAGATTGTAATGTTTTAATATTATGACATCCCGTATTAGGATATTTTTATTTTAAGAGTGCCAGATCTAATAGAATTTCATAAGGTGAGCTATTTTATACTTGTATAGGATATAAAAAGATTACTGATCTAGATATAAGCCGGTTCAAATTTAATCATTGACCATACAAAGAGAGACGTCCACATAAATTTGTTTCCATAAAATTATATGAAAAAATAAAGAGCTTTCGAGAATAAACTGTATTTTTTTTGAAAAAACAGGCGGGATTGGATCGCGGCCTGCGGGTTACCATCATCGACATCTAGTCACTTTCCAACCACCGTTCATACACGTAAAGACTGATAGTTGGAATCTGTCGAATACTGAAACGAATATTACTCTTCACACGTGTGTACGAGTATCATCCCTTCAAACTTCACAGCCCTCTTCTTTTAGCACACGAATCCCGTTAATACATTCATAAAATTCTGATCAGGCAGTTAGGCTACCTTACAAGTTTACAACTAAACGGTAGCAAATGCAAGATCCTACACCTTATCTTATCATCAAGGTCAACCTGCTATAATCCCAAATGCTAAAAATATTCCTGCAGTCGGTATAAAACACAATAACAAAATCAATTTTAGAAGAGTTTGCAAAATCAAATTTCTGGTATTATGTAGAAAAACACTTGGATAGGAAAACTCGGGAGCTAAATCGTTTTTCATCCTCCTGTTGTCTTTTTCTTCAACTCAGCGCCAGGGTATTCTGAAAATTTTCATCACAAGGAAATCGGTAGAGTGAACAGGAAGAATTGAAGAGTTGGGTATTGAGTATTTTGTGAAAAAATTCAATACGGCAACGTGGTTATAAAAGAGGAGGATTAAATATGTGGGCAGCTACCTGCTGTTGTGGGGCGTGCTCGTCTGTTGCAGGAGGAATCTCTAAAAGATCTGCGCGGCTCGCCTATTGTGGGTTATTTGCATTGTCACTCATAGTTGCATGGATTTTGAGGGAGGTTGCTGCTCCTCTCCTGAAGAAAATCCCCTGTAAGATTTTTAACCAATTTTTACAAATGCATGTTTTGCATTTTTTCGTTTTTCATATTTATCGTATTGGTTTATATGCATGGATTCTAATCTCTTTAATATTTTCTATCAAATAGCTTCTTCTAATCTTCCTAAAATTTCGTTGCATTGGAATTTAGCTTTTGTTGGAAATACTGAGCAGTTCAACGACATAATCTCAATTTCCTAATTATCTTATATTTAATCTTCTTCACAACACTACCTGCGGGCTTCCTAAAATTTAGTTCGTTCGAAATCTAATTGCTTTATGGATAAAGCTACGTATACGTGAATTACATGCCTTTCTGTTATCTGATCTTCATCAAATTATCTCTCCATCCCCCAAAGCTTTTCAGGTTCTTATTACTTTTACCACTAATTGCATTAATGCAATAGATTTAAGTAGTTGCACAAAGTTTCTAGTCGCTGCACTACTGTTCTTGGTTGCAATTTTTCATTTGATTTCGTGACAAACATTTGGCATGCTAAATCCCCAAGCCATTTCAATTTGAAGGAAGCAAATGAAGTTCACGGGTTTTGTTCAACATCTTGTTTGGAATAAAATGGGAGTTTCGAACTTGATTTCCTTTGGAAGATGAATGGTTAGCCTTTGACGAATGGGGATCATTACCCAATCATTCATGATGACAGCTAGGGCCAAGAAGACGAAGAAAAGCAGGTGCAAGAAACTGAATGACATATGCCATATATCATTGTAGAAGGTAATATGCTAGTTAGGAATGAAAAACAATAGAGTAGGGATGTAACAGAGCAAGAGGTTGAAAATTATTTAGGCCGCTAGATTAGACTGTTTCTCATTGGCTCCACTATTTAAACTGCACCACACAGTGTTGCATATTGCATGGGCACGTTCACTTTTTTTCTCTTTGAACATCCTAACAAATTTTAATCATATAAAAAAATTAGATCTATTTAGCATCCACCATTCCAAAAAAACAGCAATAAGTAAAATAGTAACAAATAGGGTAGAGAAACGGCAAATAGAGCAAAAAGCTGCGTGTGCTACTTCTTGGTTCTAAAACTTTTTCCCAGACCTTAGTTTATTTTTTCTTCGCACATATAGAATCCAGTTAGCCATCTACCTTAGGAAATTCTTGCTTCAAGATACATTTAAATTTTCATTTGCATTGAGAAAACTTGATGAATCTCAAGAAAACATAAGATAATAACATACATATATAATTGTTAAATATGAACCAGAAATTAAGTAAATCAAATAATACAAATTTAGATGCAAAGCAATCATACAACACAAGGCAATTATCCTGGGAAAACTCTCCTCAGTGAGGGAAACAACCCAGCCCACCAAAATATGTTCCTTTATTGAGATCTTCAAATCAGTTACAAAGTCTCTGCACTTGACAAAAATTCTTCAATACTCAATGATCGTATATGATCAGAGATTTGATTCTCAATGCAAAATATGTTACTCATACTTAATAACAACCTGAGAATGTATTTATATGTGTCTATATCAGAATCAAAACAGAGAAATGCAACTCTACTTCAAAGCAAGCAATCTTCCACTAAGAGAACACTGTATTCTCATAAGTCTTGATCTGAGTATCCCAACCAACACCAAAAGTTGAATAATAGTTCAAAGCCGTCTAAAGACTTTTGATACACGAGAAGAATAGAATATAGACAACACAAGAGTCACTGCCCAAAAGATAGAGCAATACAAATGAATAATAATAATCAGTAATGAGATCCGCTGGAAATGAAGAGAGTAGACAGCTTCAACAAAACACTTGAATAGGAAGAGACGATTTTCGGATATTAAGAAGTATTACAAAACTTCCTTGATATGAAATGGCTTAAAAGGAGGAGACAATGCTGTAGTGCAAAGGTGAAGACAGGTAAGATAATACGTGGAAGCCACATCCATCAGAAAACGGTGCAAATATATATCATAATCAAAGCTGATTAGGATGATGCCGACTCAGCATATAGAAAACACAAGAGTGTCCATATATAACATTAGTGGCAGAGAGCATAAGAATGTGATGGCAAATAAAATATGAAATTGAACAGGAGCCAGCGACTAAGACTACATAGAGAATTATGAGAGTAATAGACTGCTTCTGACATCGCCTCAATAAATCCATGAGCATGAACAATTCAAGCAGCAGGAAAAACTAAATGAAGACGTGTATCGCAGCAATTTAATTCAACTCAACCTCTTAGCAAGAGAGAGATCTTTAGTTTGTCATCTCATGACATGTACACATAGCTGCAACCAAAGAAAATGTCAACATAAAATCTTGTCATAGATTTTCTCAATAAAATTGTTATCTCAGTATAACACCATTGAACATAGCTACTCCCAGAGGGTGAACCATAAAAGCATAAGATAAAGTCATGAAATCATATACAACTTCCACCATGCCTACTCTTAGAGGGTGGAATGAGGGCTTTCACCTTAGACTTCTCCCAGAGAAGAATGCATATCCACCATATCTACTTGTAGAGGGTGGATCAAGTGATTTCACCTCAAACTTCTCTCTTAGAGAAGAAGTCATTGACAAGGGATTGCAACTCAAACTTCTCTCATAGAGAAGAACTCATTAACAAGGGATTCCATCTTGAACTTCTCTTTCAGAGAAGAATTCATTAACAAGGGATGGCACTACCTCGAACTTCTCTTGCAAAAAAGAACTCTATAACCATATGCATACAATCACTCAATCTAAGATTCTCTCTCAACAAGAGCATCATTCTCTACTATACCAGGCTTATCCCAGAAGTAGAAAAACTTCACTCTTGGAAGTGGCTTGGTGAGAATGTCTGTCCGCTCCTCTGTACAAATGTACTTAAGCTCAACGGCTTTCTTTTGAACCATATCCCTCAAACAATGGTATTTAATTTCCACATGTTTTGTCCTGACATGAAAGACTGGATTAACTTAAAGCTTCACACAAGTTTGATTATCACACATGATCACAATAGGTTCCAAATGCTGTTCAAATAAATCTACAAGTAATTTGGGAAGCCACACAACTTCTTTTGCAGCCATACATGCTGCAACATACACTGCTTCAGCTGTACTCTGGGCCACACAAGATTGCTTCCTGCCGCACCAAGAAACCATGGCTGAACCTAGGCTGAAACAATATATTGAAGTACTCTTCCTATCAGGTACACACCTTGCCCAATCTGAACAGAGAACCCTTGTAAGTTGAACTCAACATGCGAAGCATATTTTAATCCATATCCTATCGTATCATAAACATATCTCAATATATGTTTGGCTACCACAAGATGAATTTGCTTTGGTTCACATATAAACTGACTCAATATATCAACTGCATAACATGTATCAGGTCTTATATCAACCAAGTAAATTAAGGAACCAATTATTTGCTTGTACATGGTAGGATCAACTAAATCTGAAACAGCTGTTTTTTCAGATTTGCATCCATAGGAGTAACGATAGATTTACATTCTAGTATTCCAAATCTTATTAAAATATCTATTGAATATTACCTTGACTTAATATAATTTTGTATGATCTTTGCCATACCTCAAGCCCAAGGAAATAATTCAGCAAACCAAGATCTTTTATTTCAAATTCTAAAGTAAGCTCTTTCTTACACTTAACAATGAGATCTTCATCACTAGTAAGAAACAATTCATCAACGTAAAGCTCAGGAATCAATACCTTATCACCATTTACCTTGAAGTATAAATTTGGATCAACATTGTTCTTATGAAAACCCAAACTAAGACCATATAATGCCTTTTTCAGCTTGCACACATGAGACTCCCTACATGAATCACAAAACCTTTTGGTTGCTTAATGTAAACTTCCTCTGCAATTACTCAATTTAAAAAGGTTGTTTTTACATCCATTTGGTGAAGTTTTCAGCCCTTCACTGCTGCATTAGCTATGATTGTTCTGATGGAAGTGTAACAGGCTATTGGTCCAAAGGTTTCTTTATAGCCTATGCCTTCCTTTTGTGAGAAATCTCTAGGTACAAATTTGGCCTTATATTTTTCTATACTACCATCATTAGCATGTATTTTAAACAATCATTTAGAAGAAACTACTGATTTACCTTTTGGTCTTGGAACTATATCCCATACATCATTTTTAATGATAGAGTGATACTCTTCCATCATGACATATTTCCATATTGACCGACTTGAAGCTTCTTCAACACTAGAAGGTTCAGAATCTTCAGATGCAATAATTAGGCTCATTAACGCTACATAACCAGCATACTTATGAAGCCTTTCACCTTCTTTGAAAGTGCCACACAAGGTTGCATGTTGTTCAGCTTCTTCCATAATGTTTCTGGCCCACAAAGGTCTTTTCTTGTTGGCTGAAGAAGTACTAGGGCTTGCCAAGGTAGCAGTAGGATCTATAGGGTGAACTAGATCAGCTGAAACATCTAAATCTACATTCTCCCTCTAAATCTCTGAAAATGCATCCACATCATCCATCACCGAATCTTGAGGATGCTCAAAATCTTCCGCATCATTTTCAATGTTAAAATGTTTGTAAATCTTGCAAGCTATATTTTCATCAAAAGTAACATCCATGCTTAATTCAATTTGTTTTTAACCTGTAATATATATCCTGAAAGCTTTTGAAGAATCACTATATCCAACAAAGATGCCTTTCCTTCACGAAGATTCTAATTTTGATTTTTCCTCTTTTGGGATATGACTATAAACTGGGCATCCAAATGTTTTGAAGTAACTAAATGTCTGGTTTGATACCTAGAAAAGCTTCTTCATGACTTATATTGTCAAGAATCTGGTGAGGACTACGATTCTGAATTAGAACTATTATCTGCATGCCTTAGCCCTTTGAAAAGTTTGAAAGCTTTGATCATGAATCATTGCATTTACTGCCTGAATAATTGTCCTATTTTCCGTTTTTGTTGAGGATTATAGGGAACACAAAACTCCCTCTTAATCCCAATTTCAACACATTAATTATGAAATATACTTGAAACATATTCTCTTCCATTATCAGACCTTAAGATCTTAATCCTTTTGGTAGATAAGTTTTCAACAAGATCTTTGAATTCTTTAAAATGGGACAGCACCTCATTAGATTCCTTAGAGTTAGAAAATAGATCCAACACTTTATTAGAACAATTATCTATGAATGTAACATAATACCAAAAATAACTAGGAGAAGCAACTAACATGGGACCACATAAATCTGAATGAATTAACTCTAATATATCTTTAACTCTACTTTCACTATTATTAAAAGTGCTCTTAATATTCTTACATAAAGTGCATCCCTTGCAAACTCCTTTATGGCTTTGGTTCAGCTTTTGAAGACCATTTACAAGTTTTTCCACAGGGGATAAAGCTCTGAAATTTAAATGTCCAAATCTCTTGTGCCAAAATTCATTTGAATTTGAAGTTTCATGTGCAAGTGCATGGATATGACGGGTTGAAAGCTTGTAGAGACTATCATGATCGACTCCAATCTCATGAGCTGATTGAATACTAGAGTTCTTTTTCCATGCTACAACTTTACCATCAACAAAAGCAACATGATACCCTTTGTCTTCTAACACTGATATAGAGATCAGATTTCTCTTTATGCCAGGTACAAACAATACATCACTTAAGTGAAGTGGATTTCCAGAATCTAATTTGAAGGGGGTAAAACCAACACTCTTTATTGAATAAATTGCATCATCATGAATTATGACTTGTAGGTGAGAATCTTTTTCCTTCAAATTAAATAGGTATTCTTTGTATCCAGTAATATGACGAGATGCTCACTGTCAATTAGCCATTTATCACTTTTTGTAGGAACATTACTAGAGAGCACAGATATAAATAAGAATCCCTTAGAATTTTCTCAACTCCTTTTTAGGAGGAAAAAATTCTACATTTGCAGCAGCAGTTTAAGGCTTTGATTTAGAGTTACAATCTCTAAGAAAGTGCCCATACTTGTCGCATTTGAAGCACTAATCCTTGAAGGATCCCTTTTCCCTTTCTTGGAGTCAGGGGCTGAGTCAACGTTTTGATGTAGGAGCATCCTGGGAATAAGAGCAATCTTGCATCACCCAAAAAAAAAAAAGAAATTTATTTTCAGTCTTGTCTATTTTAAATAAGGATTAGTAGACAGGGTGGTTGCTATTTATGGGAGCTTGCTATTTTTTACTAAGTTTTTCATACGAGCTTGGAATGTTCTCATTTTCTACATGAAGGTTCATTTTAGAGTTATAAGCCTACCATAAAAATCTCATTGCTCCAACTTAAGTATCAGAAAAGTTATTGCAGATTTTCGGTGGAAATATTTGCAAAAAAATCTTCAGGCTCACCATTAGAGGCCTTAGAGTGCTCGGATGAGGTCCGAAAACTCGATGGAAGGGCGCTAGCACAGTTTCGAGCTTGTAGATCAGGAGATGGCATTTCCAAAAAGTGGTTATAATAGCCAATTGGAGCAACGGTTCGTGAGTTATGGACTTTCTAAGTTGGGCTACCCGAAATATCTGAAATAATTGTCAAAGATGTATTTGACCGACTCTATATGTATTGTTAGGGTCCGTCAGCTCTAGGTATTAAGTTTCAATGTCTAAAACATTCCTGGGCAGCATAAAATTGCCTATTTAAGAAAGGCCCAAACATTCTCTAGAACAGCTTTGGGTGATAGTTCGCAGCTTGTCTTGCAAATTATTGTAATGAAGGCGCCCATGTGGGTTAACAATTGTACTTGTGAATTCTGTAATTCTGCATTGCAGCGCAAATAAGAAGTCCATATTTTGTTCTCGCATTTGCTGTTGTTTCTTTGTTTTCTATTATGGTTTATGGTATTAAGGGGAGCACCCTTCATCAAGTTTTAGCTTTGAATCTCTTGAAATTTCCTTTCTTCCCTTTTCCTTTTGAAGTTTGAGTTGCAAGTACCTGATCGTCTTCATGATGATTTCTATGACTACTTCCTCTTGCTTCTAATCATGAGTAGATCTTTGCCTGCAAATGAGTCACAAATTGCACTAAGCTGGTGCTTCAACTTTGTAATTTTCATAAAGTATGAAACTACAGATTCACCCCTTGCCATCTTTACATGACGCATCAATGCAAGGACTCAATTGGTATCAAGGACTCAATTGGTATTATTAAACTCATGAAAATCCTTGAGAGTCTTGAACATCTCTTTTTAACGATAATCTTGTTCTTCTACCGAACTCTTTCAACTCATTAGATGGCTCTGCAACATTAGAATTGACATAATCCAAAAGATCATTCTATTGAAGAGAAATCAGAATCTTGGGCTTCCATGAAGCAAACTTTGAAGAGCCATCTAACCTATCTTCAACTTTCAAACCATTCATTATTTTCACACACTGAGGATGATGAGTTGAAAGAGAAGCAAAGAACACAAATTGCAGAATACTTCTGGTTCTGGATCAAATTTCTTCATATCTGCTCTGATACCATGTTAAATTTGAACCAGAAATTAAGTAAATCAAATAACACGAATGTACATGCAAAGTAATCACACAACTCAAGGCAATTATCCTAGGAAAAATCCTTCTTGGCGAGGTAACTACCCAGCCCACCAAATAATGTTCCTTTATTGAGATCTTCAAATCAGTTACAAAGTCTCTGCACTTGACACAAATTCTTCAATACTCACTGATCATATATATGGTCAGATATTTAATTCTCAATACACAGATATGCTACTCATACTTAATAATCAAAGAAAATGCAACAACACATTATACTTCACAAACTAAGAATGTATTTATATGCATCTGTATCAAAATCAAAACAGAAAAATGCAACTCTAAGCAAGCAATCTTTGACTAAAAGAGCACTGTATTCTTAGAAGTCTTGACTTGAGTATTCCAAAGAACACCAAAAACTGAAAAACAGTTCAAAGCCATCTCAAGAATAGAATTCGGACAACGCAATAGTCAACGCGCAAAAGATAGAGCCATACAAATGAATAATAATAATCAATAGTAACATCGACCAGAAATGAAGAGAGTAGACAGCTTCAACAAAATGCTTGAATAGGAAGAGACGGTGCTCGAGTAGGAAGAGATGGTTGTTGAACATTAAGAAGTTTTCTAAAACTTCCTTAATATGAAATGGCTCAAAAGGAGACAATGCTGACGTGCAAAGGTGAAGATGAGTAAGATAATATGTGGAAGCCGCGTCCATCAGGAAACAGTGCAAATATATATCATAATCAAAGCTGATTAGGATGATGCCAACTCAGCATATAGAAAACAAACGGCGGTCCATAGATAACATCAGTGATGGAGAGCCATAAACACACAATAGCAAATAAAATATGAAATCGAACAGGAGCCAGCAACTAAGAATACATAGAGAATTATGAGAATAATAGATTGTTTTTGAAATTCCCTTAATGAATCCATGAGCACAAGCAATGCTAGTAGCAGGAAAAACTGAGTGAAGATCTGTATCACAGCTACTTAATTCAACAATAATAACATTTTAAATGTTGTTTGCATGGAGAAACTTGATGTTTCTTATCTGCAACCTATTGCAATCTGTTTCTTCTCAATAATTCCATTACCTTTGCTGTTTCTGATTTTTGAAACTCTGGTCATAGGTAGTAGAATGTGTGATATTATTTTATCAGAGAGGCTCTATTTTTGAGTTATGGTTGTGTCATGCAACGTAGTATTAGAGATACATGGATTTGCTCATGTCAAATCTGACATGTGAATTGATGTTTGAAGTTAAATCCAAATCTATAGAAGTTTAAAGCTATGAAAGATCTGTGTTGTTTCTAATAATTCTGTTGAGATCTAAAGTGGAACAGCACAGATAAGTCTCAAAACACTTTTTGACAATTTTTGTTTGGTTATCATTTTGCAAATGGTATATTGGATTTGTTTAAAATTGGGTACTATGTCATGGAAAAGTTCTTTCTCAAAGTGGATAGTAAAAATGGACTCACAATTACAAACAATGAAAACAATATGTTATGGAGGTTGAAGATCTGGTCAATAAAGTTTTGGGCAATGGTGGAGGATGTAAGAATGATTTTACCTTTATTGCATTGACAAATCTTTCATTCTTCAACAATATTTTTGGTTTCTTGTTCTGTTCCCCTCCCAAAAAAAAATCTACAGAGCCTTCATATGTACTTAAGAAACCTGAGTACCCAGCTGATTGCAAAGCATGTAGTCCCTGGTAGAGCTGGTGTGGTAGATGTTCTGTGTACCCTAAGCTCATTTAGTTGTGCCGACAACTCGTGCACCTGTTGCATCCGAGTGTGCAAATTCAGTTTGGCTTGCATCTAGAGTTCTAGTGCTCTCTTCATTATGTCAGCTATCTTTTGGAGCTCTACTTCCTTTGCATCCGACTCTCTCTTTGCATCCCCCAACTGAGATACAACTGCTGCCTTCTCTGCAATGAGTTTTGCCTGCTCCTTTTCCCAAGCTGCCTGTTGGGTGGCCAAACTCGCTTCCACTGTGGCTAGTCTGGTAGCTGTCTCCTCCCGAGCCCTTATTGCTGCTACTTGATCTGCCTCACTCCTGCGTATAGTACGCCTCCTGATACACCTGTACTATCCCCCGTGTGAGCTGCTCAACTCTGCTCTCCACCACAAGCTCCTGAGTATTCCACTCCTACCGCATCTCTGGGGTCTCTATGTTTGGCCATCCTCTCGCCTTGAAACATAACGAGAAGGCTATTGGACAACCAACCCACATAAATGCCAAGACTTGCTCTAACTCCCGTACCACCGACTCCAAAGCATGTCTCTGTGCTGAGACTACTACTCGTCTAACTCGAGTCAACACATCTACTAAGTATGTCTCAACATCCTCCTCTATAGCTGTCAAAGGGTCAGATGGTATGGTGTGCTCTGTGGCCATCGCTGTCTCTACCGCTTCTAGCATCCTCTTTGCAGTACTCCTTGCCGGAGGTGGGGGTGGTGGTGGCTCTACCGTTATGTTAGGATGACACTTTGTTGGGGCTGGAGGATCTTTTACCTCAGGTACTTCTCTCATGGGTGAGATAGTGACAAGTGTTGATACTACCGGTCTGATGCTGAATCTCCTACCCAAATACCCACTCAAGTCCTGCTTACTTAAGTCCTTGGTTGCAGTATCCTCATTGGTCGCCAATAATGCATCGCCTATTGTCACCACAACATCAGATCCCACTACCTCCAGTTTGACTTGTGGTGCTCTCGAGCTCTTAGGCATCTCCTGTGCCGATAACTCTATCACCGCCTTTGGTAATGCTGTTGTTGGTGATGGATGTGACTATCCCAACTACGGCCATGGCCTTCGGAATGGTCAAGTCTTTACAGCCGGTTGAGCCGCTATTGTCACAGGAGTCATCACCACTGGTTGCCTAAACTATTTGAATCCTGGGATATGTACACTGTGCCTACCCACCGGAACCAAATGTGTTATTGTCGAAAGCGCACGTCACGGAAATAGTAGTGGTGTTGCTGTAATAACTTCTACCTCTTCGTCATCTTCTTCCTTTCCGTCGGTCCCACTCTCATTAGATGATGTCTCCTGCCAAACACTATCCGTATCTCTTGCATCCTGTCTCGGTCGCTTCTGCCCAACTGTGGTCTCGTTGCCAAGTGTGTCGAGGTAACCCAATCATGTAGTGAGGCATGTAGAAGGTCTTATGCTGAAGTGTCATGAACTCATACATCCTTTCTGCCAGTAGTGCAGCCCAATTATACACTCTCCCATTCAGTAGCCCGTTCATCATCGCGACCTGTGGAAATGAGATATTAGATGCATGGCTTGATCCTGTGAGCCTGCTCTTTACCAGGTCCATGAGGTAGTGCCAATGCCCTTCTTGAACGTTGGACTTCTTCAGCGCTCTGCCCTTCGAAGTGTCCATCAGAGCCTCTTTTTTTGCTTGCGACAAGTCACCGCATATCAACTGTATCAGCTGCGCCTTCACCTCTAGATTTAACTTTTTCGGCTTGTCAATTTTCTTCCCCCCTTGTGCATGGCCAAGTATTCCCAATACCCGCGTGAAATTTGGTGCCTTGAATGAAATTGCTAGGTCACATCCGAGATAAGCAAACAAACTGGTTCAAGAGAACTGATCGTAAGTCTGTATCATCGTGTTCAAAAAGCCCTTGTAATCTCAAATGAAAAATACTAACATTTGTATTGCCTAGTCTACCTTTTCCTTTCAGATGCTATTCTTCACTGAATGGTTCTCGGGTTTCTCCTGCCACCATCTGTTGCATTTGGCTCCATTCAAGCTTTCGAAGGAAACATTTTGTGGTGTGAGGTGATTGGGTGCAACTGGTTGTGCTACCTGCTTGCCTTTCTTTTTACTTGTGTTTGTGCTCGTGCCTCTTGCAACACGCACTCCTAACGGCAAGGTCTTCACATTTCTGTTCATGGTTTTGCTCGTTACCGAATCTTCGTCTAACTTCTTCCAAGCTCTCTTTCCGCCTGACTGCATAATTGTCTCTTCTTGTCTTTTTGTGCATGGAAAACGGTTAGGTTACTTGACTCTTCCATACAATTCCTTTTGATTTGCTGAGTCCGTATGACTCTTGAACTAACAAATTGTGTGCTTAAACAAGACACAATACATGCCTTCTTTGCTTCTAATACCTATGTTTCGTGAGTCTGTACAACGCCTTTGCTATCTGCTTGCAAGACTGAGAAAGTCCATACCTATTTTAATTGTTCATAAATGTTTTTAGGAAAACACCGTGACTTGTTTCTGATGTGTCGTACGGCTTCACCTTGTCTCCTTTAGCTGCGTACTGGCCTTGCCTTCAATTACCATTCTTTTTGATTCATCCGTACAGTGATCTTCTAACTGGGTGTACGGGGTTTCTTTTCTCATATGTGGCCTTACGGATTCATTGTTTCTCTCCTGCGGTTGCTAATGTCGTACGGTAACTCTCTCCCTCTTTCTCTACAGATTGTACTGTATGGTGTTCTCCCCTTCATCTTTTGCTCGCCATTGTACAGTGGTGTCTCTAGGTTCAAGGAGGCTTAATCAACCGTATGGCCATATGCATGAACTCAACTTGCAGTGTTTTCCTAATTTGCTATCGTGGCCGTATGGTCCAATCACTTACTCTGTGCTCCTCTTATATGGTTTGAGGCCGTACGGTTACACCTACTATAACTTGTCTTAGATGGCTGTACGTCATACGTGACGTACGTTGTTCTATGCCCTCTTATCAAGGTCGTACGGTGTACGGTGGTCTGCACCCTTTCTTTTTCAAGACCATATGGTGTACAGGTAATATAACTCTGTTGATTCCCTTGTCTGTACGGTGGTATTCCTATGTAGGTGTCATACGGTCTTTACCCAAATGGTCTCATATAGGCCATACGGAGCTAGGTATGGTGTTTTGTTTCCACATCATAATTCTTTGCTCGCAATTATAAAAAATCCTTATGCCAATAATTGTGTATAGCTTATTATTAGTAGTATAAATATTTATTTTATTTTATTATGTATATATTACTTGTTACTTATTTATACTACCTACTCTAAGTTGTTCGTCTCAATCTCATTCTCTCCCCCGACATTATTCCTTTCATGATATATTTTTAATTTTGACCCATTTAGTGCATCGGTCACCTCTTTCCCGTCTAGCGTTTGTTTATTGCACACGGTAAACAGATACTTATTGCATTAATATATTAGAATGTAACACCAGACATATACTTATTCATATAAGCAGATATGCAATTCCAATTACAATGATGATTGATAAGCCATTCGGACGATGTATATATACTTCTTGAAGGAGTGACTCAACTGTTACACAACCTTTCGGATACCAACTCAACCCATCGGCTACAATAAAGTTTTTACTGACCACATTATCCCCCCAAAAAGTAAAATCGTGTCCAGACGACAAAATAGAGACAACTTATTCATCAAAATTCAAAATATGTCTCAACAACTAAGAAGAAGAGGGATGCGTCCCTGGTAATGCTAATGTGGTATACGTCTTCTATGCCCTACGCTTGTTCAGTTGTGCTCGTAGACCACGCACTCGCTTGGTTGGTATCTCCAAATCTGCCTCAGCCTGCATTTGAATCTCCAAGGTTGATTGCATCATCTTGGCAATCTTTCCAAGCGCTGCCTCCTTTTTTGTTGACTCCTGCTGTAGCTAACTCTTCTCTCACCTAGCCTCATCTAGTTGAGCCATAAATGCTATCCTCTCAGACTCCCAAGCTGCTCTTTCTGACTCTTGAGCTGCTCTCTTTGCAATTAGGTTTGCCTTCACTACTGTTAACCTGGTAGCTGACTTCTCAAAGTCCTCTCTACCACTGCCTGGTCTGCCTAGCTCCTCCGAAGAGCATAATAAGCATCACGATATATCTGGACTACCTCACGAGTCAGAGTCTCTATGCGGCTCTCCACAATCGACTCTCTGGTGGTGGCCCAATCTTGGCACATCTTTGAAGTCTCTACACTAGGCCATCCACGTTCCTCAAAGCAGACTAAAAAGGTAGCTGAGCACCCTACCCTCATGAAGGATATGACGTGCTCCAACTCCTGCACCACTGAATCTAAAGCTCGTGTCTGCACAAAGATTACTACTTGGTGAGCTCAAGACACCATGTTAACTAGAAATGTCTCAACATTCTTTCCCATTAATGTCTCCGGCCCTACTGTAGGCTGTTGGGTGCCCATAGTCGTCTTCATTGCTTCTATCATCCGCTCCGCTATGCTATCTGTCAAGGAATGTGGTATCTTATCGATCTGCATCGGGCAACTCTCCTCCACCTGTGTCTGTGTGCCAATAGAGTCTACTTCCGGGGCTACTTCTTGCGCAGGTGGAAGAATGCCTGACGCTTGTGGTGCCGGTGTGAGGTTAAACCTCGTATGCTCAAATCCTGAGATCTGCTTACCCTGTTCAGCTCCTTTGCTACTGGCATTGCTAACAATGTTGCGTCTATTGTGACCACTGTGTCTGAGGCCACTACATCAAAGTGAACACCGCATGTCCTGAAACCCTCAACTGCTTCTGCCTATGTAGGTACCTCCATCACTTCCTCTTGTGTCTCTAACCCATAATTGTGGCTGTATGTGTTTGAGCCCCTAACTCTGGTAGAATCACGACTATAGTTGGCAAAACCTCTCGCTCGACTGAAGGCTCAACAACCCCTAGAGGTGTTAATGTTGGTTGGGCTGATGGCCAGGGTGCTGTCCATGTTGTTGGTCGGTGATCGGAGTCATAACCACAGGCTGCCTAAATTGTCCAAATCCAGGAATGTGCATGCTTACTGGGACTAAGTGAGAGTGAGATGTAGCTACGAGGGACCTTAGAAATAATAGTGGTGGCTTTGTGATGACCTCGACGTCCTCATCATTCTCCTCATCCTTCACATCCTCCTCTGAGTCGTCAGTGTCTTCAGAGGATGTGTCTTGTCTCCCACTATCAATGTTCCCGTGCTCTGAGCTTTCTACCTCCTATCGCATCCTCTTCTGTCTGATGACTTTCTGCCCTCCTGGAGTATCAAGGTGCTTCCACTACATAATCGGAGGCTCTCCTGGTTCTATTAGACCTAGCTTGATCTCCAGTCTATCAGCAGGTATCATTTGTGTTGTGGTGTCGAGAAATAGACCGATGGCGTAGTGTGGCATGTAGAATGTTTTATGTTGCAATGTCATGAACTCATGCATGCACTCAGCCAATAAAGATGCCTAGTCATATTCTCTACCAATTATGATGTCGTTCATCATGCTCACCTGTGGGAATGAAATATCTGATGCCCTACTCAATCCAGTGAGTCTACTTTTTATCGGGTCCATTAGGCACCGCCAGTGTCCATGTATATCGAATTTCTTCAATCCTCTTCCCTTCGAAGTATCCAATAGAGCTTCATTTTCTGCTTGAGACCGTTTGCCACACACCATATCTACCAATTGTGCCTTCACTTCTCGACTTAATTTATTTGGCTTGTTAATTTTTCTCCCTCCCTACGCATGACCTGGTATGCCGAATACCCTTGTAAAATTTACTGCTCTAAAGATATCACGAGGTTTTGTCCCAGATATGGAAATGAACTTATTCGTGAAAATTGGTCGTAGGTTTCTAGCATGGTGCGGAGAAAACCCTTGAAGTTGCGAATGCAAAACATTGACATCCACATCGCCCATTTCACCTGCGCCCTTCTTATGCTTTCCTTTGCAAAATGGTCATTCGAGGTCTCCTGCTACCACTTCCTACACTCTAGTTTGTTCAAGCCCTTGAATGTGGCATTCTGAGGTGTAAGTTGCCTATACTTCCTGCAATATGCACTCCCGATGGTAAAGCCTGTACATTTCTGTTCATTGTGTTGCTTGTCGAATCTTCTTCTAATTTTTTCTTCCACGCTCTCTTCCCGGTTGAATGCATAATTGTCACCTCTTTTGTCTATTTGCTTGTCAGAAGCGGCTG
Organism: Cupressus sempervirens; assembly: GCA_028749045.1. Lineage (NCBI taxonomy): Eukaryota > Viridiplantae > Streptophyta > Pinopsida > Cupressales > Cupressaceae > Cupressus > Cupressus sempervirens. The sequence continues at coordinate 731,855,708 of CM053783.1, read as the reverse complement.
CAGAAGTGGGTGAAACAGTTTCACAACTATTGTCTACCAATCTTTTGCTTGAGTCTAGCTGTACGATAGGGTTACAGGACGACACTTTGCCTTAGCATGTGCTTCTCCAGGTACCTATGATGTCCGTATGGTGATGATCCGTATTCCTCCTATGCTTGTACGATGCTTTTCCTCCTTTCCTATCTCTCCTTTGCTCTTTACGATGCCTTTTACTTGTGCTAGGTATGGCTGTACGGCCTTTGTGGATTGACTTCTATGTGTTGTAGGTCCGTATGGTGTGCTTTTCTTGCTGTTGTACAGGATTTATTGTATCCTGATGCTATCCAATCCTAGTATTACTTCCGTATGATATGGTTTAATCTTGCTCTCCTTTCCTTGAGTGGTCGCATGGTATGCTCGAGCTGCTCAACTTTCGGGCCGTACGGTATTTCCTCACAGCCGTCTGCTTTGTACGATGAGTTCTGCAATCCGTACAGTGTGCTTATCAACTCTTGCTTGTGGCCGTACAGTCTCAACCCTCCTCCATATCTTCATGCTTATGGTCATACGGTCTCTTTATAGTTGGATGTATGTTGCCATATAGTTATGCTTTTTTCTCACTTTGCCTATCTATACGCTAGTCTAGTTCGCATCATGCTCCATATTGTGTCTCCTCTCTTTTTGTTTTCTTTCACCAGGGCTATATGGTGTCCTTTATGGTCTTTAGGTGGCCTTCTATACTGACCGTACGATGCCTTTTCTATTTGTTTATAATGAGCCCTGCGGGTTATAACTTCGTCAAACACCAAATTGTTTTATAATTCAGTTTGTCAAACACTTTGCAAGCAAGCTCTGATACCATTGTAATAATCCGACTGGCTCTCAAACAAACTGTGCTGAAGAATTGATTTTATTTTTATTTTTTTTGTTCTTGAGGTTTTGCAATTTTGATAGAACAATATAGCAACAAACTAGAAGATTTTGCAATAAAAATTTCAAATCAAATATTTAGATATTACATAGGGAATATACAGCTGAAAAATTCTAGATTTCAATATCAACTTAGATACTAAGTATTTTGACAAAATACCAACAACCCAGTTGATAAAATATTCCCTATTATCTAAAGCAACAATATCCAGAAAAATTAGAAGTTACAATCCATGAACTTATAGGTAAGACATGCCTTGAAATCTTCTGAATTGAAGAATTCTTTGACAAGCAAATGCAACTGCAGATTTGGAAAATGCTGCTCCCAAAGTGTAGATAGAAAATAACACCCAACAATAGATATAAATTGGTGCTCAACCAACTCCAAATTAACTAGCACACAATTTGATATAACAGTTCCAGTGAATCCCTTCACAAATTCCAGGACAAACTCCAGTAGCAAGAAAAATTTAACTTCTCCTTAGCAACAGTTAATACAATAGGAGAAATGACAAATCGTATACCTCAATGCAATTTGCCAAGCAATCTCAGAATTGAGTCTACAATACTTCAGCTGTAGATCCCAAACACTTATACTTTAGCAAGGGCACAAAATTTCAGAACTTCAAAAGTGTCACAAAGACAACAAAGAAAGATAAGATAATTATATAATTGGATGCTTTACTCATCAAATTGGCTCATATTTATAATCTACAAATGGCACAAAGTTTTCCAAATGAACTTCACTTAAGAAGCTTCCCACACACAGCATTAAAATAAAATGCCATTAATATAATTTATTAATTGCTTTTGGCTCCACAAATGACCTTTTCCACCATAACTTAATATTTTGACATGCAAGACCACTGTTTCTTGTTCCCACGATTTAAAACTTTCCATCCTAGTTCCAACGAGCTATGATACTGAGGTGACCAACCAACAACACCAACAAAAATAGCAACCTCAGCGTATTTAGATGAATAATAATAATAATTCACTTGTCTTGCGAAAACAACTGAAGAAGCATTAGAATCGAAATCTAACAACACCAAAGTGATCTTGATGATGAAAGACGAATGAACCTGATAGGGTGACTTACTATAAATAGATGCTCCCTCCAAAATTCTTGGAGCCCAAATTGGAAGTCCGAAATAAAAACTGAGAGCATCACATTACTCTTAACTCAACTGAGCTCATCGGAACCAACAGTTTGACTTACTATAAATAGTAAGTCTCTCAAATGGAGCCAAAACACACCATAGGCTACTGAAAAGCCTATAACCCCACAACTGTGACCCTCAAATCCCATTGTCAGCTCACAAGAGTCACTATGGTGAACTGACCAAGCCAATTGCAGGAACCTGCTAAAAATGGGGACATTACATTGTCCCTAAGTTCGTGCGGTGGTGTTTCTGTTTGGCCGTAAATAATCTTATCTTTGTTCTAGTAAAATAATCTTTTTACATCTACTCTTCTGTCTTGTTCTCATTTTGCACATATTTATTATAATTAACTATATTTATTTATCTTATATATATTACTACTTATTATTATATTTTTGTACTTCCTTTGAGTTATTCATTTTGGGAAGTCTCCTTCTCTCCCAAAACCTTTTATCTCTCATGGTAGATTTTTAATTTTGACCCATTTACTGCATCCGTCACCTCCTCTCCATCCAACATCCATAGCTTTATTGCTCCATTATCACCCACTTCACAAATTTTATATGGCCTGCCCCATTTCACCTTGAATTTGCTCGGTTTGATTTCACTACGCCCATTGTACTTCAATACTAATTGACCCAGTTGAAACTTGCTGAGTTCTAAGTGCTTGTCGTGTCATACCTTGTGTCTGCAATGTAAAAAAAATAGCCCATTGTGCTTGTAATTGTTGGTCATCAATTTTATTGAAGTTGTGCAATCTTTCCTTGAGACTTTCCATATATCTCAACTTGTTTTCGATTGCTATTCACAAACTTGGTACCATGAACTCTTTTGCTACTATAGCTTCCTGGCCATACATCAACTAGAATGGAGTGTGCCTTGTGGTGACTTTGTATGAGGTACGGTATGCCCATAATGTCGATGACAACTTTTCCTCCCAATCCTCACTTTGAACTGCCCAAGACTTGTGGATTATTGCAACCAAGATTTTGTTTGTGGCTTCCACTTGTTCGTTTGCTCTAAGGATAGTACAGGCTTGATAGAGAATGGTATATTTTGAACTCTGTGGTTAGTAGTTGAATGACATGATTGACAAAATGTCCCCCATAGTCGCTTGTCAATTGTATTAGGATCTCGTACGTTGTGACGATTTGCTCATGGATAAATCTTGTCGTGCTCATTGCAGAGTTGTTTGGTAGGGCTTGCGCCTCTACCCACTTGGTAAGGTACTTTGTTGCTACAACAATGTACCTGCATCTCTAGGTTTTGCTCACCTTGAGGGGTCTGATGAAGTCCAACCCCCAACGTTTGAATAATTCTTGCATGTGTGAAGGTTTCAGAGGCATGAAATCCCTCTTCAACGGTGTCTGGGCCCCTGGCACGTATCGCATGCAATGACCCACTCCCTGGCGTCGTTGTGCATAGTTGGCCACCATAACCCTGCCAGAAGTATCTTTCGTGCAGTTGTATCTGGACCCATATGTCCTCTTGTGGGTCTTTCGTGTGCTTCCTTCAATAACTTCTGTATTTCTTCCTCTAGAACACATTGTCGTAAGATCCGGTTGGGTCCCATCTTATACACCATCCTGTTAATCAATTGGAACATTTGACTTCTCAACACCAGTTTCTCCTCTCGCTTGGCGACATCTTCCTAGGAAATCGCACCGTCGAAAGATATTCCCCGATACTTGCATACCAGGATGGTAGTACGACAATTTGGAATAGTTGTGCGTTGGGAAAATCATCGTTGACTCCCTCCGGAGGTTCTCCCGACTTGATCCTTGATAGATGATCCACACTTTCATGGCTTTTTCCAGGCCGTACCACTATTTAAAATGTAAACTCCTACAACAATAATAGCCCTCTACTTATTCGTCCTTGGATGATCAGTTTGTTCACGAGATATAATAGTGCTTGATGATCTACGTAGAATACAAATGGAGTCACCAACAGGTAATGTCTTAACTTCTGCACGACGTACACCATTTCTGAGAGCTTCCCATTCTGTGTTACTATAATTCTTTTTTGCCTTAGACAATGGTCTACTCGCAAAATATATCAGATGGTTCAATTTGTGATCACTTGTCTGTGCCAACGTTGTTCCACTTGCATAGTTCGATGCGTCAACATGTACATGGAACTCCTTGTCCTAGTTCGGATAAGCCAGAATAGGTGTTGTGGCTAAGCATGTTTTTAATCCCTCAAAGGCTTCATTCTGCTCTGTATCCCATTTGTAGGTTTCTCCCTTGCAGGTTAGCTTGTCAAGCGAGTAAGACATTTTTGCAAAGCTATTAATGAACCTTTGGCAGTATCCTGTGTGTCCCAGGAATGATTTTAGCTCAGTCACATCTGTTGAAGGTGGCATTTCTAGGATTACCTGGACTTTGTTAGGATTCGTCTTTAATCCTGCTTTACATATGATGTGCCCCAATAGTTTCCCTTGCGATACCATAAATTTGCACTTTTTTCAGACTTGGTGCTAGTCTTGCTCATCTACATCTTTCCATGCATTCTCTGAGTGTGGTCAGATGCTTGTCCTCCACATTGAAAATTGACCAATTGTTTAGAAATGCCTTGAAGTTTCCAACTTACATCTTGTCGAAGATGTGCAGGATAATTCTTTGAAATGTTGCCGAGGCATTGCACAGACTGAACGACATTTTATTGTAGGCATATACCTTATTTTCTACAATGAAGGTTGTTTTGAGCCTATCTTCTTCTGCTATAGATATCTAGTTGTATCCGGAGAATCCATCCATGAATGACTAAATTTCATGTCCTGCCACTTCTTCCAAAATACTGTTAGTGAACAATATCGAAAATGGGTCTTTAATCATTATTGCATTCAAGCTTCGGAAGTCTATGCATATCCTTATATGAGTGGTATCTTTTTTCAGAGATATCACAATTGGGGATACCCACTCGCTTGTTTATACCCTGGAAATAATGTCTGCTTCAAGCATTCGATTAATCTCATCTGTAACCCATACAACATAATTTTTGTTCATCTGGTACAGTCGCTTTCGTACGGGTATTGCTCCTTCCATTAGTGGGATGCGGTGGATGCATAATTCCGGCGATACCCCTTTTAGGTCTTTATACGTCCACGTGAAAACATCCTTATATTCCATAAATATTTTAAACGTTGTCGCTTTCAGAATTGGATTCTAGTCATCTTCCACAAATATATTTTTTGGGTTGGCCTCATCCCCTAAGTCTATTGTCTTCCTTGTGGGTTCTTTGTATTTAATAGGCTTATCTTCACTAAATGTATGCGCAGGTGTTTCATCTATCTACGCCTCTCCTTCCTTCACTTCTCTATAGTCTTCCGAAAATTCATTTTCCTCTCCTTTTTTCCATCCTCGACCCCTAACATGTGGCAGCTTGGAAAGAGCTTATAGTCCTCCATTTGCCAATGGAGTAGATTGTTTACCGAATCCAGGTCGTCGTCATTGGACCCTCCTTCCACCCTTAGGATTCTTTCTTTGTTGGGTTCCATTCGTTTCTTCCCTTCATCATCTCCTTTGCCTTCTGAATCTGATGATGCTGCCTCCTCTCCTACCATCTGTGTATATAGCTCAATTACAAATCTCCTATCTCCACCTTCTATGGACAGAGTATTCCTTTTCCAGTTGTGTTTTACTTTTGCCTGTACTAGCCAGCCCCGTCCGAGGATAGCGTCGTACCCTTTTCTTTTCAACGGTATGACAACGAAGTCCAGTAAGAATGGTTGTGTCCTGATCATTATAGGTTGTGCCATTAGGATCCCTAGGGGTTTGATCCCATGTTGATCGACGGTGAGCAACTGGAATGTAGGTGACCATTATGTAGGTGTCCCAACTTCTTTTATGTTTCTTCCAGCAGTACATTCATTCTAACCCTCCATCTACGATGGTTTTCGTGAGGATGCTTATGAGAATACCCATCTCCACTACTGCTGGGTGTCTTCCTGTGGTGAGCGCAAGTAGCATTGGTTTGCTGTAGTCGTTCCACTTCCACCTTATCCGTATTTCTTGGCTCTTCCATCAACTTCGGAGATGGTGTCATGTTTAGGATTGTTGTCTGTAATTGAGGCATTGTAAGAAGGTCATTCAGCTTCAAGGGAACCTCAACTTGCATTACCTCCCGTATAATATTTTTTTTTTCTTGGTTTCTCCTTGAGGTGCCAGCAGTGTCCTTTGTTTGCAATTTTTCAGCCTCCATTTCTTTTTTTAATTCTTCTTGCATTTGTTGCAACCTTTTCTTTTCCTCTTCTGGATCTGGATATATTTTCGCTTGCACGCGAGTAATGCTAATGTCTTCTCATCATATGTTTCTATACTTAACAGGTTCACCCTAGGCTTAGGGCATTTTGAATCCTTATGGTCTCCAGGGCCACACCATTTGCATAATAGTTGCGGTGTTCCTTTTTTACTACAATCTTTGGCAAAGTGGCCCTAGAGGTTGCACGCACAACATTGTATCACTGGCCATCTACTTGGATCATACTGTATCCGACTTCGGCCCCCATTACTATTGTTATTATTGTTGTTGCCACCTCGTCCGCGTCGATTGTTGTTTCGGTACCTTCCTGAGGTTGCCGCATCATTGTTCGTATTTGTTCTCGCTCTTGAGGTGGACACTTGTTGTGTTAGCAATACTTGTTGGTGTCCCTTCGTTTTCATATTGAACGAGCATTCCTTGGTGGAATGTCCTCAATTTGTCTGATATCACAAAATTGGTTCTTAAGATAGAAGCCCTTTGTGTGACCCTCCTTACAATTCGAATACCACTGTTCCTCTTCTCTCGCTTGGCCAATATTCTTTTTCATGTATTTGAATTCTTTCATCATACATAGCATGTTCTTTTGCAATGCCCGAACCTTTTTACTTGATTCCTTGTTGCTGATACTTTTGGAGTGTAAATCTTTTGAGTTCGACGATCTATCTTTCTTCTTTTTGCTTGTTTTCTATTCTCTCCAAGTCCATTACGCGGTTATATTCGTCGATGTATGATGTTGGAGTACAATTTTCATCTTTTTCTTTAGTGCTAGTCGTAGCCCTTCGACAAATCACCTTTTCTTCAACTCGTTTGCTAGTTGGCTTTTCATTTTTCCTACCAACTCCTTCAGCCTCCTCGCATATACGGGTATAGTTTTATTCTTGCCTTGTTTAGTACTGTAGATTTCCACTACTATCTCATTATCATCCCTGAGTAGTCGGAACTCTGCTATGAATTCTTTCTTGACATCTGGCCATGTAAACTTTTGCGAATCGGTGTCTTAAAACCAATCGATCACTATACCCCGCAGGATATCCGAAAACTGTTGAACCCATTCATCCTGATCCATTACATAGTTTGCAGTCTAGATTGTTTCACATGTTTTACAATGCCTGACTTGATTGGCCGTCCCATCGCCATTAAATTTCGGCAATTTTTCCTTTGGTCCTTCCATTGTTAATTTCTTCTGTATTTGCAATACTTGTGTAGCTACATTGTTCTAGACACTCGCATTGTTTTGCACAATTGTGCTACTTCGGACACCCGCGTTACTCTGTGGTGTGAAGAGGTCTTCTTCAACTTCTACCCATTTGTCAGGTGTATTGGGAACGAAGAGTTCACCCCACGTTCGTGCTCCATAGGCACCTTGAGCCGTGCAGGTTCCTTCTCTTCCGTTTGGATTCTCTACCCTTGGCATATACAAGTTTAGGAACTCCTCCCTTGTCTCTTCTATCAAATTCAATTTCTGTCACGTTTCCTCAAGCAAGTCCTTGACACTCTTTGGTCTGCTAGGTGAATGCACTCTCTTGGTCCGTGCTCCTTCACCACTTCGGTGCCCGTTGGTGAGCTGTTGAAACTTTTGCCTTTGCTCCGCCTGTTATGTGAGAATTAATGCTTCCCGTGCTGTGTGTACTTTTTAAGAAAATTTGGCATTAATCTTCATAAAACCTCTTTTGTACCAGGTTCAACCGGCAACGATGCCAAATGTTTACTGTACAGGGTAAACGAGTACTTATCACATTAATAGATTAGAATGTAACACCAAACATATACTTTATTCATATAAGTAGATATGCAATTCCAATTAGATGATGATTCATAAGCCATTCAGATGATGTATATATACTTCCCGAAGGGGTGACTCAACCGTTACGCAACCTTTTGGATACCAACTCAACTCGTCAGCTACAATATAGTTTTTACCGACAATAGCTTCCATAGTTTTATTGCTCCGTTATCACCCACTTCATGAATTTTAAATAGCTCGACCCACATCACCTTAAATTTGCTCGGTTTGATTTCATTGCGCCCATTGTATTTTAATACTAGTTGGCCTGGTTGGAACCTATTTAGTTTCAGATGTTTGTAGTGTCACACCTTGCGTCTGCATTGTGAAACTTCGGTGGCCCATTGTGCTTGTAGTTGTCATTCGTCGAGTTTATTCAATTATACAACCTTTCCCTTAGAATTTCCATGTCTCCTAGTTTATTTTCAATCGTTATTCGTAAACTCGGTACCATGAACTTTGTTGGTACCACGACTTCCTAATCATACATCAGTTGGAACAGAGTGTGTTCCATGGTAACTTTATAAGAGGCATGGTATGCCCATAATGCCGATGATAGCTTTTCTTCCCAATCCTCCCCTTCAATTGTGCAAGACTTGTAAATTACTGTAACCAAGATTTTTATTTTTGGCTTCCGCTTGTCGGTTTGCTCTACGATAGTACAAGCTCGATAGAGAATGATATATTTTGAATTCCATGGGGAGTATCTAGATGACATGGCTGACAAAATGTCCCCCACAATCGCTTGTCAGTTGTATTGAGATCCCTTACCTCCTAATGATCTTCTCGTAGATAAATCTTGCCATGCTCATTGTAGAGTTGTCTGGTAGGGCCCACACCTCTACTCGCATGGTAATGTATTCTGTTGCTACAACAATGTAATGCCTACCCCTAGTTGACTTTCTTGTTCTGTTGCTAGATTCTTTTAGGCATGTTCTATAATTATGTTTTATGATTATCAGTACTTGGTTACCGGATTTGAGTAATTGTTATTTCATACTTAGTTGATTTATATGTTGAGTTAGTTATTGCATGTGCTATGATTATTTCGATGATGATACATGTATATTCATTTAGTGATTTTCAGTTATCTCATGATGATAGTAGATGGATTATTTATATGTAGTTCTATGGTTACCCCATACTTGCATGTGTATGGTGTATTTGTCTGTTTTACTTTATGATTGACGTGTCTAATGTGGTTGAGGGAGGGAGTCATAGTCACTTGCTAGTCAGGATCTACACGATGTACCACTCCTCGCCATTGCCTGTTTAGTTTAGAATATATGAGTATGTACATGCGTGGGTTTTATGCAAATTGTAGGTACTGAGTATCGACTTCCTTGAATTACTAGGATGAGCGTACCCTATCATAGCATCTCAATGGTAAAAATAGGGAGATAATTCTTGAGTCCAAACCCTAACCTCGAGCCAATTGTCCTAGAAAGTAGGACAAGTATCTGAGTTGTTTACTCATCCGAATTCGTCAAGTGATGTGAATTCGTGATTTTGACCCTTGAGTTTGATTTTGTGCTTTGTCTTGCAGTTGAGTTTTTGTATTTGGTCTTGTGGGTCTGTGACGAATTTCTGTTATAATTAAATCGAATTGAAAGAGTATTTAATAATTTAATTTAATGAAAATTTTATAAAGAAAATTCAATATTTAATTATATTTAATTAATTAAATAAAATAATTAAATTTGAGAGATTTTATTAAAGTTCTAATTTTGGCGTATTTATATTTATTTAATTTAATAATAATTTATTTAAATAATAAACTCTAACTAATATTATTAGCTAAATTAATAAATATATTATTAAAAGCGTCTCTTGATTTAATTAAAGAAGGGAGGGAATTGATTTAATAAAGTTATTTAATTTTAATGCAAAAAGCTTGCACAGGAAATTAAAATATAATAAAATAATGATGAAGGAAAAAAGGGGTTTTCCCGTGATTGCATAATCGAAACCCTAATTTGGGGAAAAACTCTTTATTAGAAATTTAGAGCTCATTTCTCCACACACAGGTGTGGAGGAGCTGATTTCCGAGAAGAGGGTGTTCAAGAGAAAAGGAAAATTCTTGCTTTTTATGTGCATTCGTTTTTTAGCATTGAATCCAGGTAGGATCTCGTGAGTTTTGAGTAGTAGTTCTTTCATTGAAAATATCTGTCTTCTCTGTGTCTGAATAAAATTGCTTTTAGAATTTCAATTGGGTGAATACTCTTGTTTGCAAATCTATCGTTCTTTGTTTTCAAAGACATCTATGAATGAATTTAATCTTTTGAAATCCTTGTTTGTTAATTTGAGATTGGAAACCCTCGTTTGATTTACACTGGGTGATTCGTAATGGATTTGTTAAAATCGGGATGTGGGTTTTGAAAAGATAACCAATTTTGTTTTATAGATTTTGACTATTTGATCCAGGGTTCTATACTAGGTTTATATTGGAAAATTTATAATATATATATATATATTATAATAATAATAATAATAATAATAATTACAATTACATAGTAATTTGTAATTACTATGTAATTGCATTATTAAATATTAAAAATTGGGGAGCTTTTTATAGTTTTTGATGGCACATAAATTTTTTATAAATAAAATATAATTGTTTTTGGGTGGGCGGGGGCCACCACCTCCCCACCCTCCTTTCCTCCTCCATTGGCTGGCGACAGTTTGATTGCACATGATAAGCTTGCTATCGAATCAAACTTGCTGCTGCGACAACAAGGTTGCCGTGGCACCCATGCCAAGCCTACGGGCTTTAAAACTATGCGATGGTAAGTTTTTTTTTTATTAGTTGTTTTTTATTATTATAACTATTTTATATTAATAACTTTATTAATATTAATATAATTATTAATTAGTAATGTTATTAATAATAAAATTATTATTATTTTATTAATATTATTATATTAGTCAATTTAATAATTATTATTAATAATAAATAATATATTTTATACATTATTTTATTATTAATTAAATAATTATTAGTATTATTAATTTAATAATAGTTAATAAAATTTTAATAATATTATATAATTATGCTATTGTTGTAGATATAGTTAATTAAAGTTTTAATTAATTTACTATTACAATATGTTTGTGAAGTGAATGGATAATTGTAAATTTGGAAATTGATTGTTTAGTAAACTCGGATTTTACTGGGCGGTGTAATTTAAATATGAAAATGATTCATAATAATAGGGAAATTTTATTATTCGAAAAACTTAGTAATTATAATACTTTGAGAAGATGAAAATTGAAACCCTGTCTAAACTATAATACTTGGAAACAAAAATTGAAACCCTGATTGTATATCAAACTTTTGCGTTTTGTAGACCAGGTGAACTATGAAAACTATGTTTAAACAACTTTTTATGATTTGTTGAGTGTTCAAACTCGTGTGGACTCGAGAACTCTAGCAAATCTATAATACTTGAAAACGAAAACTTGAAACCATAGTGAAAATTGAACTTTTGTGTTCTCAAAACCTAATGAATTATGAAAGTTACTTTGTATGTACTTTATGTGATGTGTGGTTTACTACTGTGGGTTTCGCGTTTGGCTTAGTGCTTTGACCAGTCAGGATGTTTACCAGAGGCTTGGGGGAGTTTGTTCTGTGATGATGTTAGGTATTTGATCTTTTATACCGGACCATTGTGATGTAGTCACATGTCTTCTTTGAATTGTTGGTCGTTATTCCTTTCCATTTTTCTTGTGTAGGATTGAGGTGAATGGTATGACTCTTTTGGTATAACTTTTGAGTCTTCGATCAATTATCTTTGGATTGCTTTCCAGTTGCTTGTTTAGGATTGAGGTGATTATGTGATTTTTTTTTTGGGGATATCATGTTACGTCATAGTTTGGTATATGTGTATTGGATTTTGGATCAGTCTTGTTAGAATGGTTGTATTGGTGAAATCTGTGATTTTGATCAGTGATATTTCAGTACTTTCTAGTTGCTTGTTTAAGATCTGTATGTCATGTTGGGAAGTGGCTTGCAATGGAGGCCGAAGCCCTAAAGAGGCTGCTTGGGTAACCTATTGTAGGTTGTTTTAATAAGTGATAACATTTTATTAAATGGGTTTTAAATGAATTAATAAGATATCAATGCCACATAAAGTCATTAGGGGACCGGAGTCTTGAGGGACTACCAGGGTAACCTTAGAGTTGATTCATTAGTATGCTTTGTCTGTATGAAAGGATACTGATGCCGCATAAAGACACTAGATGGCCGGAGTTTAGCTAGGCTGCCAGGGTAACCTTAGAGTTGGCTCATGCGATGACACTTGTCCACTTGCATAGTAGATTTCCTACGTGTCTGTGTTGCCTCTGGGTTTAGATGATACTTTTGTCTTGGTACCCTTTGAGATAGATTGCTTTCAAGTGTTTCCTTGACCTAGATGTTGGTTATGACTTGTGTTTTGGATATCCATTTGGGACTTTAGTTTATCTCCTCACTGCAGTGGGAGTGGGCCATTTAGATTCCACAAGGTCGGGTGGTAGTGCATTTTTCTTATACCATTGAGTGAAATGTCCCTTTTCTGATTTTTCATGATATTTCCAACCTCTAATCAGATCTTTAAAATCAAACAACTGCTATCACAAAGATCCACCAAATTCCTTAAGAAACCCCAAATCGGGTATGTTGAAAATAGTGCTAAAAGCTTCACAACTTCACAAATTATTAATGAATCTGAAAATGGAAATTTTTTACAGAACTTTCAGCAGCATAACAGCCTACAAATTGATATTTCCAGATCCGTATAGCCTTTACACAACAGCTCGAAAATGTAGGACCAAAACTATGCTCATCGGGCTCCCGAAATAGCACAAAATATGCTCGGAAACACCACAAGAACACTAATAATCTATCTCAGAAGTTTAATCACGTCCCAATATATATATTCAGCTCTATTTTAACAGCTTAAAGTATAAAATACAGCAGCAACCAAAACTGATATGAAATACTCAACCGGAAACACCAAACTCTTACAAAAATACACCCGGAAACTCACAAATCTGCACTGTTCAGCACAAAGGCAAACTCTGTATGAGCATGCACATGGAATGGCTTCAAACTCCCGTCCTTAGCCTTCCTGGAAACCTGCAAACTCCCGTTCTTGGGTCTCCCTGGAAACCTGCAAACTCCCGTTCTTGGGTCTCCTTCTCCACAGGTTTGGCAGCCTCTGAAGAATAACAAAGAATGAGTGAAAATCAAGTCTGGAATCCCCCCAAAATGCCTCCAAACCTCTTTAAAAAGGGCATAACTGTAACTCACGTCCAAGAGAGGTTAATGAAACATATTTTAATAATAATTATCATTTATTAGTCCAACGGTTTCCAAAGATTAACTCCCTTTTTCCGAAACTTCACTTTCTTGGGCCTGCCTGTCTTAGCAAAGATTATTATTTTTTAATTATTTGAAAAGGGGACATGACAAGTCCTCCCCTCCCAAACATTGCTTGTCCTCAAGCAATGGCTGAACAATAAACCAATCAATCCTCCTGGATCCCAAATGTAGTCATGAACTATACTACTACCAATTAACACAGACTCCTGCAAGATCCTCTGCAATATGACCAAGAGGAATCCATAATCAAACTGGCAATTATAGCTCAACCAAACTCCAAAATCACCATTACCACAGTCAAAAACCCATGAGACACAAACTCTTAGAATATCAAAACCCAAGTAAAGTGGACTACCAACATAGTAAATACCATCAATGCATTCCACTGGCCTATATGGAATGTACAATCCAACTCTGCAACAATGGTGAATGCTCTCAAATGAAACTATACCAAGTATGGAGAATCCACACACTATACAACTCCTGCAGTCAACACAACTCTGTAGATCATTGGCCACTGTCTCATAACCATAACTCCCATGCACCCCTGATGGTGAAAAGCCATCACAAGATAAACAACAAGAAATGGAACCCAAACCAAATTTTCCTGCCATCAACTCCTCAGCATAAGGATCAATTGTTAACTGATGTACATACCTTGCAATATAATGTTGATTAAAAAAACCAACCTCAGTCAACAACTCACCATGAACAAGTGATACAACCCACTGTGACTGATCACTAGCTAAGTCAGGAGATGTCATAGCCAAAGGAGTAGAATCAATAACAACACTTGCTGAAGCATCACTCCAAAACTCCTGCTCTAAGTCATGTATTATCAAGCTATCAACTACAAAACCTGTCGCCATGTCGTGCCCATCACAACTCTCATCTCGAGGCATCAAACTATTCCATAATTGATGATAAGCACTAGGAACCAAAGTACATCTCTGTATCATAATCTCATCAACATGGTCATCAAAGGTAAATTGATGAGCGTACCTCACAGTGTAATGCCGATAGAATGCGCCAATCTCAGTCAGTGGCTCAGACTGTAATCCAGATGAAACTAACTGCAATTGATCATCAACCATGTTGGAACTGACTACTACCTCCAAAGATATCACCAAGGGAGTAGTATTACTATCAGGAACCATGCCAACTGTCGACTCACCAACATCACACATGACCTTTGATACATCTCTAGTCTCTGTGCCTTCAGTACTAGAGGCCACCACCCTGTCAGGCATACAATAATCTGCTACAATACCCAACTCAACTAAACCTGACTCTAGTGGGAATGAACCTGATATGCCAATGTTAGTATCAAGGATGGATGCATCCCCATCTCCATTGTCTCTGACAATCTCAGTCATGGACATCCTCGAATCACCAAACACCATAGCTTGTGACTGTATAGAATCAGATAAAGACTGTAGTCGCTCTAACTCCATGGTCACCTTAGCCAAATGAAACTGTGACTCCTTGAAAGCCAACTGTGTACTCTCAAGAATCTCAAAAGTCACCTCAAGCTGCTCAGTAAGCTCACTCACCTCATCTTCCTTGGCCAACAATGCATCATATGTTGTACTACCCCACTCCATAAGATAATCTCTATCAGCTACCAACTGCATATAATTCTGTCTCAAAATCTGAATAGCCTCCCATAAAGAGTGGATCT
Source organism: Cupressus sempervirens (assembly GCA_028749045.1). NCBI lineage: Eukaryota > Viridiplantae > Streptophyta > Pinopsida > Cupressales > Cupressaceae > Cupressus > Cupressus sempervirens. The sequence goes on along the minus strand of CM053783.1, from coordinate 731,840,547 downwards.
TTGTCAAGGAAAGATAACTTCCTTCCTGCTCATCACTAGTAGGAGAACCCCATCCATAAACTGCTAATAATTGACGAGCAGCATCAAAATGTTGGCAAGTGATAGCAATGTCTCGGTCACTAACTCTCAACTGATTAGACACATGATGGCATTGGCTTGACTGTCTCCTACAAACCTCCTTTGATGCACTGTCTAAAGGAGTATCCTCAAAGTTACTAGTCTCTAGAGTATTACCATCCATGTCCTGTGAATCAACTCTAAAGCTCATATCAACATACAGAGTATCAAAATTTGTAGCACTGCTGTCCAACTCCTCTGTACCCAAAGAAACTAAGTCTTCAAAATTGCCCACTACATCCTCCTGGATGTCATCGATGCCAATATGATCCTGGGACTCATTTGTACACACTGCCAAATATGAAAGATCATCAACACATTCCAGCAAGTATGGTCGACTGGATATATGAACAAAGCCCAACACCGGTGTATAAAAACTAATACCAACATCAGACAAGATATTGGCACAAGAAAAGACAACACCGTGTAATCTGCTAATCAAATCCATGATAGCACCCAAACAAACACTGCGACCAAAAAGTGTTAAAGATCTCCAGTCAACTGAATCCCAAACACCAATATAACAATCTCGTGTCCATATCCGTAAACTAGAATCAACTGGTAACTCAAGCAAACTCCTCACCTGAGTAATATGACCAATACCAACTAACTCCACATACCTGTCATGATAAGGTAATGAAGTCACAATACTATCTTCACTCACCTTCAGCTGGCGGGATAAATCATGTGAAGTACTACCTGCCTCAACCTCATGTGATGAAGCATCTAACTGCGCTTGGTACTCTTTCTCAGCAAATTCATGAATGCTCAATGTCTGCTCATCTCTACTAGGTATCTCACCATCCTGCACAACAACATCCTCATAATCATCATCTGAACCCACTACACTGTAGTCACTGCCTGTTGTAACTATACCATCCTGAATACCTGTGGCATCACCCTTTGACAACCTGTAAACAATTGTCTCAATTTGAGTATCAAGTTGACTGTTACTATCAATCTGTGTAATATCCTTTCCCACCACCTCCTGTGGCAAAGTAGAATCTGAGACCACTACCTGGCTATCAGCTAGTTTCTCAAACTCCTCATGCAAGTTCTTGGGAATTGTGTCATCTGTCCTGTGAGAAAATCTGCCAAATAGAAATCCAGTCAACTTATCCACCTTAGCTGGGTCAGATAACATGTCATTTATACGGTGGTGCTCAACCAACTGTTTAGACATGTCATGGCTTATTTTCATAAGTTTATCTCGAATGTCTAAATAACCATCCTTTCTACTATTTTGACTCTGGATATCAATTGTCCAAGATCGTTCCCTCTGAGACTCTGTACTATACCTGTCCATTCTGGATAAAGTAGAGTGTAACCCCAATAGGATATAACTTCTTCAAACACCAAGAACTAACATGCAAATGATTAGAAGTAGCATGCAACCATAGATTTGGACATGCAACTGATTAGAAGCAACATGCAACCACCAAATTATGACATGCAAGATCTGGGTAGTTGTCAAAACTAACATGCAAGATCTGGGTAGTTGTCAAAACTGACATGCAAACTTCTACAACCACCAAATTCACCAAGAACTAACATGAAAATGATTAGAAGTAGCATGCAACCATAAATTTTTACATGCAGCTGATTAGAAGCAACATGCAATCATAAATTATGACATGCAAGATTTGGGTAGTTCTCAAAACTGAAATGCAATATCTGGGTAGTTGTCAAAACTGACCTGCAACTTCTACAAACCCTCAGGCTGGCAAGATCATGGCTCTGATACCACTGAAATGTCCCTTTTCTGATTTTTCATGATATTTCCAACCTCTAATCAGATCTTTAAAATCAAACAACTGCTATCACAAAGATCCACCAAATTCCTTAAGAAACCCCAAATCGGGTATGTTGAAAATAGTGCTAAAAGCTTCACAACTTCACAAATTATTAATGAATCTGAAAATGGAAATTTTTTACAGAACTTTCAGCAGCATAACAGCCTACAAATTGATATTTCCAGATCCGTATAGCCTTTACACAACAGCTCGAAAATGTAGGACCAAAACTATGCTCATCGGGCTCCCGAAATAGCACAAAATATGCTCGGAAACACCACAAGAACACTAATAATCTATCTCAGAAGTTTAATCACGTCCCAATATATATATTCAGCTCTATTTTAACAGCTTAAAGTATAAAATACAGCAGCAACCAAAACTGATATGAAATACTCAACCGGAAACACCAAACTCTTATAAAAATACACCCGGAAACTCACAAATCTGCACTGTTCAGCACAAAGGCAAACTCTGTATGAGCATGCACATGGAATGGCTTCAAACTCCCGTCCTTAGCCTTCCTGGAAACCTGCAAACTCCCGTTCTTGGGTCTCCCTGGAAACCTGCAAACTCCCGTTCTTGGGTCTCCTTCTCCACAGGTTTGGCAGCCTCTGAAGAATAACAAAGAATGAGTGAAAATCAAGTCTGGAATCCCCCCAAAATGCCTCCAAACCTCTTTAAAAAGGGCATAACTGTAACTCACGTCCAAGAGAGGTTAATGAAACATATTTTAATAATAATTATCATTTATTAGTCCAACGGTTTCCAAAGATTAACTCCCTTTTTCCGAAACTTCACTTTCTTGGGCCTGCCTGTCTTAGCAAAGATTATTATTTTTTAATTATTTGAAAAGGGGACATGACATTGAGATTCGACCGTTGGATGCCGTTGTTGGATGTGCTTATGCAATTGATCATTTCTTTCCGGTTTTATATTTCTGTTGGATGGTTATATCATGTTATACTGTACTTGATTTATCAAGGATCGAGATGTTGTGTATTATTGATGATGTATATTCTTTGAGCTTTTCATACCTTGTGATGTAACAATGGATGATTATGCATTCTGGTTATGCCAAGTGGCAACTTATGTAATTGTATATTTATTTAAATGGATTCATACTTTTGGTTAAATTGGATTCATACTTGTGATTATTCCATGATGTGGATTTTGGTTGTGTTAGATTTAATATTAATAAAACTTTTACATGTGATTCTACCTCATGAAGCTCTTACGAGATGTAATATGTTTTTTGATGGTTGTATGTATGTGAGTTATTGCTTCCGCTATTTTATCTCTTGTTGTTATTGCTTCCACTATGTTATCTGTTGATGTTATTATCGTTAACAAAATTTTTTTTGACAAACTTTGTGAAACTTTAGGTTAATTTCTTTTGGGTTACTTGGTAGGGTGTTGCAAACAATGTACCTGCATCTCTGAGTTTTGCTCATCTTGAGGGGTCCGACAAAGTCCAGCCCCCAGCATTACAATAGTTCCTGTGCATGTGAAGGGTTCAGAGGCATGAAACCCCTCTTCAGTGGCTTCTCGGCCCTCTGACATGTATCACATGCAGTGACCCACTCCCTGGCATTGTTGTCCACGGTTGGTCACCATAATCTTGCTAGAAGTATCTTCTGTGCTGTTGTGTCCGGCCCCATGTCCTCCTGCTGGCCCTTCATGTGCTTCCTTCAATACTTTCGGTATTTCTTCCTCCAGAACATTGTCGTAAAATTTGGTTGGCTCCCATCTTATATAGCGACCTGTTGATCAACTGGAACGTTTGACTTCTCAGCACCCATTTCCTCCTCTCGCTTGGCGACATTTCCCTAGGAAATTGCCCTGTTGAAAGATACTCCCCAATACTCGCATACTAGGATGGTAGTACGACAATTTGAAATAGTTGTGCGTCAGGAAAGTCATCGTTGACTCTCTCTGGAGGTTCTCTCGATTTCATTCTGGATAGATGATCTGCATGAACGTGGCTTTTCTCGGGCCGTACCATGATTTTAAATGTAAATTCTTGCAAGAAAAGTAGCCATCCGCTTATCTATCCTTGAATGATCGGTTTGTTCACCAGGTATAGCAAGACCCAATGATCTACGTAGAACACGAATGGAGTCACCAGTAGGTAGTGTCTAAACTTTTGTATGGCGTGCACCATTCCGAGAGCCTCCCATTCTGTCGTGCTATAATTCTTTTGTGACTTAGACAATAGTCTACTTGCGCACCGGGTGGTCCTATCCGTGATCACCTGTTTTGCCAATGTTGCTCTGATTGTGTAGTTTGATGTGTCGACATGTACATGGAACTCCTTATCCCAGTTAGGATAAGCTAGGACAGGTGTTGTGGCAAGTCATGTTTTCAATCCCTGAAAAGCTTCATCCTTCTCCGTTTCCCATTTGTAGGGTTCTCCCTTGCAGTTTGTTGAGTGGGTAAGATATTTTTGCAAAGTTCTTAATAAACCTTTGATAGTACCCTATGTGTCCCAAGAATGATTTTACTTTAGTCACATTTGTCGAAGGTGGCATTTCTAGAATTACTCGGACTTTGTTAGGATTTGTCTTTAATCCTGCTTTGCATATGATGTCTCTAATAGTTTGCCTTGGGGTACCATAAATATGCACTTCTTCGAGTTTAGTGCTAGTCATGCTCGTCTACATCTTTCCATGCATTCCCTGAGTGCGGTTAGATGCTTGTCTTCTGCCCTAAACTAACCAATCATCCAAGAATGCTTTGAAGTTTTCGACTAACATCTTGTCCAAGCTGTGAAGGAAAATTCTTTGAAATGCCATGGGGCATTGCACAGACCGAACGACATTCTGTTGCAGGCATATACTCCATCTTCTACTATGAGGGTTGTTTTGAGCTTATCTTCTTCTGCGATGGATATCTGGTTGTATCTGGAAAATCCATCCATGAATGAATAAATTTCATGCCCCACAACTTCTTCCAAGATACTATCAGTGAATGGTATTGGGAACAGATCCTTAATTGTTATTGTATTCAAGCATCGAAACTCGACACATATCCTTATTTGAGTGGTATCCTTCTTCAGTGATATCACAATTGGGGATACCCACTCACTGGTTTGTACCTGAAAAATAATGCCTTCCTCAAGCATCCAGTTAATCTCATCTGTGACCCGTGCGGCATAGTTCTTGTTCATGTAGTATGGTCGCTTTCGTCCAGGTATTGCTCCTATCAGTGGAATGTGGTGCACACACAATTCTGGTAGTACCCCTTTCAGATCTTTGTATGTCCACGCAAAGACATCCTTATACTTCATAAATATTTTAAACGCTACTGCTTTCAGAACTAGATTCCAATCATCTCCCACAAATATGTTTTTTTGGATTAGCCTCGTCCCCTAAGGTCACTGTCTTCCCTGTGGGTTCTTCATATTTAATAGGCTTATCATCACTAAATGTATGTACAGGTGTTCATCTATCTGTGCCCTTCCTTTCACTTCTCTATATTTTGTTGGAAATTCGTTCTTTTCCTCTCCCTAACTTCCTTCCTCGACCCCTAACATGTGACAGCTCGAAAAAAACTCATAATCCTCCATTTGCCAATGGAGTAGGCTGTTCACCGAATCGAAATCGTCATCGTCGGATGCTCCTTCTAGTCTCAGGATTCCTTCTTTGTCGAGTTCCATTCGCTTCTTCCCTTCGTCGTCCCCTTCTTCGCCTTCAGATGTTGACGACGCCACCTCTTCTCCATTGTTTGGGTGTGTAGGTCGATTACGAACTTACAACCTCCTTTGTCCATGGACAAAGTATTCTTTTTCTAGTCGTGTTTCACCTTTGCCTGTACCAACCAGCCCCTTCCGAGAATGGTGTCATAGCCTTTTCTTTTCAATTGAATGACCGCGAAGTCAAGTAAGAGGGGTTGTGTCCCAATCTTTATGGGTTGCGCCATTAGAGTCCCGAGGGACGGTGAGTAGTTGGAATGTAGGCAACCATAGAGTAGGTTGCCCCAACTTCTTCCATATTTCTTTAGGCAATACGTTTACGCCTGACCCTCTGTCTACGATGGTATTGGTGAGGGTAGTTCCGAGAATACCCATTCAACTATTGTAGGGTGTCTTCTTGTGTTCAGCGCAAGTAGCATTGGGTTTGCCGCAGTTGTTCCACTTACACCTTGTGTATCCTTCCCTGACTCTTCTACCGCCTTTAGGGGTGGTGTCATGTATAGGATTGCGGTCCGTAACTGAGGCATTGCAAGAAGAAGGCTGTTCAGCTTCATGGGAACCTCATCTTGCATTACTTGCCATATGATACTTTATTCTACTTGGTTCCTCCTTGAGGTGTCGGCAATATCCTTTGTGATTTTTCAACCTTCACTCTTTTTTTCTATTTTTGCTTTCGCTTGCTAGATCCTTTTCTTTTTCTCTTTGGGATCTGGATACGTTTTTGCTTGCACACGAGTGATTGCTAGTGTTTTCTCATCGCATGTTTCTATGGTTAACAGGTTCACCTCGAGTTTAGGGCATTTTGAATCCTCATGATCTCCAGGACCGCACCATCTACACAACAGTTGCGGTGTTCCCTTCGTAGTACAGTCTCTCGCGAAGTGGCCCTCTAGAGGTTACACGCATGGCATTGTATCATCAGCTGTCCACTCTGATCGTACTATATCTGGCTATGGCCCCCGTAATTGTTGTTGTTATTGTTGTTGCATTAGTTGTTTCGATACCTACCTGAGGTTGCCACATCATTATTTGTATTTGTTCCCGCTCCCAAGGTGCACACTTCTTGCGTTCGTAATACTTGTTGGTGTCCCTTCGTTTTCATATTGAACAGGCATTCCTTGGTGGAATGTCTCGCAATTTGGCAGATATCGCAAAATTGGTTCTTAGGACAGGAGCCCTTTGTGTGGCCCTCCTTGCAATCTGTACACCGTAGTTCCCCTTCTCTTGCTTGGCCATGATTCTGTTTCATGTTTTTGAAATCTTTCATCATATGTAGCATGTCCTTCTGTAGTGCCCAGACCTTTTTACTTGATTCCTCGTCGGTGCTGCTTTCAGAGCATGAATCTTTTGAATCCGACAATCTATCTTTCTTCTTTTTGCCCATTTTCTGTTTGCTCTCCAAGTCCATTGCGTGGTTATATGCATCAATGTACGATGCTGGAGTTACAATTTTCATCTTCTTTCGAATTGTTGGTCGTAACCTTCGACGAACTATCTTTTCTTCAACCCATCGGCTGGTTGACTTTCCATTTTTCCAACCAGCTCCTTCAGCTTCTTTGCGTATACGCAGATTGCTTCATTTTTTCCTTGTTTGGTACTAGAGATTTCCGCTACTATCTGATTATCATCCCAAAGTAGTCAGAACTCTGCTATAAATTCATTTTGACGTCCGACCATGTAGTTAACTTCTTTGGATTAGTGTCTGAAAACCAATCGATCGTTACACTTCATAGGGTAGCTAGAAACTGTTGGACCCAGTCATCTTGATCTGTTTGTAGTCCAGATTGTTTCACATGTTTTACAATGTTTGATTGGATCGGCTGTCCCATCAGCATTATATTTCGGCAATTTTTCCTTTGGTCTTGCCATTTTTAATTTCTTTTGTATTTGTGGTACTTGTTGCGCACTTGCACTGTTCTACACAACTGCGCTACTTTGGACAACCACGTTACTCTGTGGTGTGAAGAGGTCTTCTACAAGCGAAGTTGTTCGATTCTCAACTTGTATCCATTCGACAACTCGAGCTGTGAGGGTTCTTTCCCTTCTGTTCGAATTCTCTACCCTTGGCATATACAAGTTTAGGAACTCCTCGCTTGTCTCTTCTACCAAATTCAATCTCTATCGCGTTTTCTCAAGCAAGTCCTCAGTCTGTTGCTAGGTGAATGCACTCTGTCAGTCCATGCTTCTTCACCACTTCGATGCCCGTCGGTGAGCTGTTGAAACTTCTGTCTTTGCTCCGCCTATTGTGTTAGAATTAATGCTTCCTGTGCTGTGCGTATCCCATCCTTGTCTTTTATTTTATTCTTATCCTTATTGAGCAAATTCGGCATTAATCTTCATAACACATCTTTTGTACCAGGTTTGATTGGCAACGACGCCAAATGTTTTTTGTACAGGGTAAACGGATGTTTATTGCATTAAGAGATTAGAATGTAACACAAAACAAGATACTTCATTCATATAAGTAGATATGCAATTCCAGTTACAATGATGATTCATAAATCCATTCGGACAATGAACATATACTTCCCGAAGGGGCGACTCAATCGTTGTGCAACCTTTTGGAGACTAAATCGTCTTGTTGGCTATGATATAGTTTTTACCGACAACAATGTTCATCCACTTGGGGATGGGTAATGATAGTGCTCGTAGAGTTATTTAGTTTTAATACTTGCAAGACAACCCATTTGTCAAAACATCGTTCATTTGTTTTTGGTAGGTCTTATTATAGTTATAACCCATTAGCTTTATGATCCATTTTTGTTGCTTAGGAGGAGATTCATTTGAAAAATTACTCAAAGACATTATGGTCAGTTTTGATGCAAAAGTCTCTTCCCACATGGTACGAGCGCTACTTGTTTACTATATGAAGTATGGTTACCATCTCTTTCTCATAAGTTGAGTGGGTGAGGTTCTTGTCTGTAAAGGCCTTGCTGGTGAAGGTAAAGGTTCTTCCTCCTTGCATTAGCATGATACCCAGTCCACTTCTCAAAGCATCACTTTCAGTGACAAATGGCTTGGAGAAATTAGGCATAGAAAGATTTGGTGTACTGCACATAACTTGCTTGAGAATTTCAAAGACCTTTTCCACTGCTGATCACTGAAAGACCTCACTTTTTCAACATGGCTGTAAGTGGAGCTGCAATTTTCTTCTAGTCTTACTTTCATACTTTACAATCTGTTGTCACAGCTAGGGAGATAGGTGTGTTCATTCCATATGTAACCTGGCAAGTGATGTTGAAAGTTCATTCCACATTCTAGAGAAATTCAAAGCTGTAAAAGGCAACTGGCTTAGTGGTCGAGCTCCTAGGAGTGCGAGCACAAATTCTTAGTTTTGCATATAGCCTGTTGATGTCTCATGACATCTCCTGTCTGTTTTATTCCCAATTTCATGTTATTTCCAAATCTATATGCTTAATGATCGTGGTAGTAATGTCACAGCTAGAATTAGAAGATTTGCTTTATTATTAAAATTAGGTGTACAAAATATTTACAAGTTTTTATTCAAATTCTACCCTTTTTTGGACATACCTTCTTTTTCATGTTCTTTTGGGGCTATGCCACGGATCAAACAATTGAGTGGCCATTAAGTTAGTTGCCTTATGTTTGCATGTTTTCAAACTCAGAACTATGTAAAGTTTTACTTCATAAACAATTAATGTCTTACTTCTGAGATCAATTATTTCCTCTGGGAATGATCCCTACTTAAGTAATGTTGTTATTGTACTTAATTTTGTGGTCTGTATCATTGAAACCTTTCATAGGCTGAAAGCAGCCTTCCACAAGTTTTTGTTTTAATCCAGCATGTGAAATGTGTTGCAGTTGACTTCCACGTATGTGTTTGATTTCACATCATTGATGTGTTGAAACTCGCAAGTAAACTATGAAACATAAGAACTATCTAGAGCAGTCCTTTGCATGATTATTATAAAAATAAAAGTTGGAGTCAGAAGGCCAAACTGAGTTGTATCTTGTGAGAAAGTTTGCTATAAGAAAATTGACAATTTGCATTCCATGCAGGGATCAATCATTTTACTCGCACCCCTTCAACAGAATGGTTTCAGACAGATGCTGTGTTGCGTGTGAGTCTGGGAACTTTTTTGTTCTTTGCAATATTTTCCCTTGTGATGATTCGAATTAAGACCCAAAATGATATTCGAGATGGCTGGCATCATGGTGGATGGATTGTGAAGATGATTTGCTGGTTTGTACTGGTAGTCCTGATGTTTTTCCTTCCCAATCCCGTGATAAGCGTTTATGGTAAATACCATCCTTGTGTTAAATTTTTAATGTCAACGTCAATGAACTCAAGTTGCATTGTTGTTAATTTTATCAAGTGATACAAGCAGAAGTTTGATTCAATTTAGTTGCTGACACTATAGTACATGTTAGAATTGTCTGAGTTTCAGCAGTTTTTCCTAATTAATGAAGATGTATAAAGCTAATGGGGATAAGTTATTCAATGGCAGAGACATTGTCAAAATTTGGTTCTGGCTTCTTCTTGCTGATTCAGGTGATTATGTTGCTTGATTTCACACATACTTGGAATGATGCATGGGTTGCTAAGGATGAACAATTTTGGTACGCACTTGTTTTTCAATTATTTAAATTTTAAACAACTGAAAATTACAGTCTTCCTATCTTCTCGTCCATAGCTATAACCCTTGTATTTCAACATAACTATTGAGAAGCAGTTTTTATTCTCATTACATTATTTTGTGTGAAGAATTTGTTGCTCTTAATAATTACCATGTGTTTGTTCTCAGAGATTCCAGAAACTTTGTATCTTATTTCAGAACGGACTGTATAAACCAGTTGTTTTTTAATTGTAATTATATATTTACTTGCAGGTACATAGCATTGCTTGTTGTATCACTTGTCTGCTACATTGTAACATTTGCGTTTTCAGGGCTACTATTCTACTGGTTCAATCCCTCAGGGAATGACTGCAGTCTCAATATTTTCTTCATTGTGCTGACATTGGTTTTTGCAGTTGCATTCGCACTCATTGCATTGCATCCCAAGGTACAGTTAAATCTTGCTATTGGTTTTACAAATGTTTAAAGCTTTATATGTTTGAACAAAGGATTTCCACATCAAGAACTAAGATCTGTTTGAATAGAATATGGCAAATAGGAATTGACTTTTCCTTAATGATGCTAAGAGTACTTACAGCTTGGACAGGTTGTGCTTCAACCTTGACAATGCTTTGGAAAAGAACACAGTTGTGTTGGTTCTTATTAATGCAATGAATTGTAGCAGCAACCCTAGCCTATCCATCCATCTTCAAGAAGTCAGCAGCCACCTTGAGATACTCCCAAATTCTTGATAAAAAGATTCATTTCTTGTGAGAACATTACCAAGTTGGGACTAGTCAAAATTGTAGGGAAAATGAATCATATATTGTGATTACTCATTTGAGTTCAATTTTGTTGGCTCTTTCTGCCATTTTATCTTGTGGCCCGTCTAAGCTTTTTGGTTATATTCTTTCAACTCTAGTTGCTAAATTTTAGGTGAAGCCCACGCAGAGTATAAAAAGTAGCCACTGAAAACTTGTTGTATGTGTTGATGGTTAAAAGGCATTATTGCATACATAGATGGGCCAATTCTTCATGTTTTATTTTTTATATTTTATACCATGTAAACCTATTGGCTAGTGATTGGCCATGGACTTAAAAGTGTTGTGGTATCATAAATGTTTGTGGCGGCAGGTGAATGGAAGCCTCTTGCCAGCTTCTGTCATCTCTGTATATTGTGCATATGTGTGCTACACTGGACTTTCAAGCGAACCAAGTGATTATGACTGTGATAGGCTCCATAAACATACAAAAGCTGTCTCTACTAGTACTCTTATTATTGGGCTCCTGACAACGGTTCTGTCCGTTGTCTATTCTGCAGTCCGTGCTGGATCTTCAACTACATTTCTTTCACCGCCATCCTCACCACGGCGAGGCACATCACAAGGTATCTTTCTGCTTATAATATTTATCCCATGCACTTGTGCCCAAAGTCTGAGCATATAATCTTATAGACATTAAGTATACATAAATCTAAATTTGGCTCTTTTTCAATTACCTGGTGCGCTTAATGATGGGTTTGTTTCCAGATTCGAAGAAGCCTTTACTACCATCCAAAGATGAAGAGCAAGGTCAGAAGGATGAAAAAAAAGATGAAGCACAACCGGTTGCCTATTCCTATACCTTCTTCCATTTGATTTTTGCGCTTGCCAGCATGTACTCTGCAATGCTTCTTACTGGTTGGACAAGCTCAACTGCAGACAGTGAGAAGCTCATTGATGTGGGTTGGCCTTCTGTTTGGGTCCGTATCTGCACAGAGTGGGTCACCGCAGGCCTATACATTTGGTCCCTGCTTGCTCCTCTTATTTTGCCTGATCGGGAGTTCGCCTGACTTAAATTTTTCCAAATCCTCATAGTGGTTGGCCACTGTGCCATAAGACTTTCTAATCAGTGTCAAGTAAGGTATTCATAGGAATCTTATGTTACAGCAAATGAGATGGCATGGAAACTTATATGCATGGAGACTTACATAAATTCCTGGAATTGTTTCAAGCATTTGAAGATTGTATGTAAATATATTTTCAATTAACCAGCTTGAGCCTGAGCTATGCATAAAAGCTTTTTGTTTATTATTCCCAATTTTAAAACTGACGATATTTATAAATAGTGTCTTGAAAGAAGTCTTGTAAATAAGAGTTATTTTGTTAATTAAAAAATGGCCATTGTGTAAATTGAGGGCAATAATGTCTTTTAACAAAATTGTGTCCATTTGTTATGTTCAACATTGAGTAGCTTGTCTTTTTTCCTTAGGTTTTGAGTTTTTTTTTATTAGTGTCGTAGATGCAGTAATTAGTTTATATATGATATACTTTTGTGTGAGTTTTAACTATGATATTTCAATCTTCATACAACTAAATACCAAAATTTCAATTTTTAATCCTTAAATCTATTATTTACTACATTTGAGTCAGATCACCACAAAGAAATCTGACAAGTCACTCCTTTATTTGTGGATTCAAACCTTGGCATTCTAAATTTAAATTAACAACCCCCTAGTTTTTCACTCGCCATTGTGAGGCAGCTTATTTCATGTGATATGTTGATTTATGTGTTTAACGGTTGTGTTTTATCTGTTTGAGATCATAGTGGAAGAAAAAGAGAACATTTAGGTCAAAAGAGCTCGAAGAAGAAATTAATTCGCATTGTTTATTTAGTAAAGGAATTTGTATGGTTGCTCTAAATTAGATGCACATAAAAATCACATTTTTTACTTTAGGGAAGTGAACAACAATAATGTTTGGTCAAATTCATAGGTTGGTTATTTCAACAAAGGATTTCTTGATAATTGGACACAAACATTTGCATCAAAGTAAGAGTTATTTACAAGCTTACTTTAGTGTCTATTTTGATCATTAGTCAAATCTAGGTTAATTGTTTGCACTCATTACGTTAACACATAATTTTAATGTGACTGTGACTTTTGTACACTATTTGAAGTTGATGTCTCTTCCATAAATTGTGAATCCAATATTTTTTTAAAGTCTTGTTAGGTTTTGCCTTCTTTTCTTTATGGTTTTAGATTTGATTAGTTATCCTATCAAAACAACTTTAAATAACTTTATTAATTCTCAAAACATGTGATCAATATAAACAAAAACTATAAGAAGATAACCATACACAATAATACCAGATATGTTAACTAGGGAAACTCTTGATCAGAGGGAAAACCCTGGTGGCAATGGTACCCACAAAATGATGTATTAATATATAAGTTCCTTGTAAGAGGATGGACCCTGTTACAAGTCAATGAAATGCATTCAGTACATATTAGTCCATGTTAGGAGATTTTGAATCCCTGTGAGAAGATTCCAACCCTTTTAGGAGTTGTAGAAGGTAGAAGGATCCACTTTTCAAACAACTTGAGGGGCAGACCAGAGTTCACTGTCCCACTAGCCTCTATATTATCCCTTGCAGAGTAATACCAAATGATCAAATCTCCACTAGCGCTCACTGCCAAATGTAATCATTGTGCTCATTCATTGTGCCTTTGCTGCACCAAATACTTCTTAGATCTCAATCCCAGATCCGCAAACTCACATCACAATAAACCCATAGATTGCTTACTCGCATATAATTCATACTTACAATTCCCTTTCTATTTCAAAAGCATTTCATACACATTACCACACTTATCGCAAGGAAAATAACTTTCCTTTATACCAAGTCCTCAAATTAATTCATTGAGTTGGCCTTGAGACTTTCTCAAATTACAATTACAATAGGACCTCATTGAGATTCATGTGACATTACATCTTTTCATAATTACATAACACTATGAGCTCAGAATCTTTAGAAATCTTTCACACGTGCGACCTCGGACTTTGTGTGCTCACTGACAAAACAACTTTTATTAACTTTATTCATTCTCAAACATGTGATCAATATAAACATCAACCATAAGAAGATAACCATACACAATAACACTATATATGTTTACTAAGGAAACCCTTTGATCAGAGGGAAAACCTTGGTGAGGATGGTACCCACAAAATTATGTATTAATATATAAGTTCATTGTAATAGGATGGACCATGTTAGGAGTCAATGAAATACATTCAATACATATCAGTCCTTATAAGGAGACTTTGTTCCCTGTGAGAAGATTCCAACCCTATTAGGAGTTGTAGAAGGCAAAATGATCCACTGTCCAAACAACTTCAGGGGTAGACCACCAAACTCACTGTCCAATTGGCCTCTATATCATCCCTTGCAAAGTAATACCGAATGATCAACTGTCTACTAGCACTTTCTGCCAGATGTTATCATTGCGCTCATACTGTGCCTTTGTTGCACCAAATACTTCTTAGATCTCAATGCTAGATTTGCAAACTCGCATCACAATAATCCCTTAGATCGCCTACATATAATTCGTACTAACAATTCACTTTCTATTTCAAAAGCATCTCATACACACTACCACACTAATCACAAGGAAAATAGCTTTCCTTTATACCACGTCCTCAAATTAATTCATTGAGTCAACTTTGAGACTTTCTCAAATTACAATTACAGTAGGACTTTATTAATATTCACATTACATTACATCTTATCATAATCACATAACATTGTCGACTCACAATCTTTACAAATCTTTCACACGTGTGATCTTGGAATTCACATGCTCATCATCATCATTAGGTTGTCGTATATCTCTATACAACTGTGCATGGCCAGATTCTATCCTTGTCAGGAGATATAATTCAAACATCATAAATTGCTTCTTAGTAACTCTGTCTGTAAACTGTCTTCTGTAAATCTCGAATAACTATTACCAATCATTAACTTTCTATATGTGCTCTTAACAATAGCATCAGGACACCCCATAGAAGACATCCTCAACTCCACATAACCTCATCTGGAATCCTATGTTTGCTACTCTATCAACCTTCAGTATGTTGAAATCAATGACAAACACAATCATGAATGCAAGATGTAACCACTGTAATAAACTCTCAAGTGCTCCAACAATGCTAGGATACTCCCCCATAGGAGTATCATCAATGATCGTGCTAACAATATCCCACTTTGGCATTGATGGTAAATAGATGAAAAATATCTATGTTCCATGAATACCAAATACAACTTTGTTGCTACTACTGTTCTCATATTTTCAAATCCTCTTCATCAATCAAATCAATCTCTTAGAGAAACACATCGCCCCCATTGATATACTTCCCCCATTCACATCAATATTTTTTTCATCTCATGAACAATTCTCCCCCAAATCCATAAGATATTTGATTATGTACTTCTCTTTCCCATTCTTAGGAGATACTTCTCTTCCTCATTCTTAGGAGATGTATTCCATGCATTCTCCCCCATTGACATCAATAACAAAGGTATCATTATGTCAATCTGTTGCTCAATATCTACAATCAAGCTCAAGTGTCCAAAGACATTGTTCAATACCAACTACCAACAGTCTTTCATGACTCATCTCAAACACGAATACTCCCCCATATAGGAAGCATCAACATTCAGTCTAGATAAACAATAGTGCTTTGTACCATTGGATTGATGTGATATATGGATCATCTACTCTAAAGTAGGCAAGGAAAAAATCCTAAGTGTTCTTCTCAAATACTTAAATGTATCCTTAGGTAAAGGCTTTGTAAATATATATGCTTTATGTTCCTTTGTATTGACATACTCCAATCTAATGTCTTTCTTTGCAACCTTCTCTTTCAAAACATGATAATAGATATGTGCTTCATCTTAGAATGTAACATAGGATTTTTAGACATACTTATTGTACTTGTGTTATCACAATGTATGACAATAGGTTCAGTAAACTCAACTCCAATATCCTTCAACATCTGTTCATCCACATAATTTGATTGCAATTATTTGCTGCTACTACACACTTTTCTTTTTTTGTACTTTGTGAAATGCAATCTTGTTTCTTGCTTAGCCAAGAAACCAATAATCCTCTTAAGAAAAATGCTCCACCACTTGTACTATTTTTGTCATCCATACTGCCTGCCCAATTTGCATCATATATGCACATAGAGTAAAGTCATTTGATTTGTCATACTGCAACCCAAAATCAGGTGTACCCTTCAAATATTTGAAAATCCTCTATACCGCTGCATAATGTGCTTCTTTGGGACCAACTTGAAATTTTGCAACAATTCCAACTGCATTAGCTATATCTGGTCTAGTGAGTCAAATATTGCAAACCTCCAATCATGGATCTCTACTTTTGCTCAACAATAGGTGTCTCATCTTTTCTAGATAACTTATGACCACTTACCAGAGGTGTACTAACATGTTTACAACTTTCCAAACCAAATATTTTCAACAAATATTTCAAGTACTTAGTCTATGATAAGAAAATACCTTCACTATTGTGCACAATCTGCAAACCCAAGAAATACTTCATCTCACCAATCATGCTCATCTCAAACTCCTTCATTTCACTAGCAAATGCTTCACTTGCTTCATCGTCTCCTCCAAAGATTATATAATCCACAAATACTTCAGTAATTAGCAAACCATTCTCAATTTCTTTAAAATAAAAGTTACTATTTGCAATATCTTTAGCAAATCCCAGTTTTTCCAAATATTTGTCCAATCTCCTATACCAAGCTCTAAGTGCTTGTTTCAAATCATATAGTGCTTTCTTTAACTTGCAGACCACATCTCCTTTTTTCAAAGGAAATCCTTCAGGTTGCTCAATGTAAACTTCTTCTTCAAGTTTTCTATTCATAAATGCTAACTTTACATCCATCCGATACACACTGAATTTCATGTTAGCCACATAAGCCAAAACCATTCTCTAATTTCTTCTATTTTGGAAACAGATGCAAAAGTTTCCTCATAATCAATACCTTCTTGCCGTGAATATCCTTTACATACTAGTCTTTCTTTATTTCTCACAACCTCACTTTGTTCATTCATTTTATTTCTGAAAACCCACTTAGTTCCTATATGTTCTTGTCCTTAGGTCTAGAAACCAATTCTCATGTATCATTCTTCTCAATATGATCTAACTAATCTCTCATAGCTTGAATCCAAAAGTTGTCTTTACTAGCTTCATCTATACTTTTAGGCTCTACTTGAGAAATCAAACATAGTTCTTCTCTTTCTACCTTATTTCTTATTGTCACACCTTTGTCCTTGCTTCAAATAATTTGATCTACATGATGGTTCTTTATCAGGTTCTTGTTAGGCATCACTGCCTCAACTCTTACTTCAATTGTAGGTTCACTCCTTGGTTCTTATCTCTATTCTGCAATCTGTATATCATTTTACAAATCTATGTTAGTTTCATTAAACAACTCAACATTCTCTTGATTATCCTTTGGATTAGTTTCTTCATTAGAATCATAATCATCAACAATAGTTACTAAAGTTGTCTCTTATATTACTTCCTGTTTCTCAACCAATCCAAGTTCATCATCTTCATCATCACTAACATTCAAGAATTCTTCTAATCTTGATAAAGTTTCTCATCATAAAAAAGACAATCCTTAGATATTCTTGGTTTGTAAGGCTTTCTAGTCTTCTTTACTCTCTTAAGACATTTGGATGAAAAATGACCAAATTATTTACATGTCCAACAAACAAAATTTTTCATAACTTCATCTCACTGCTCATCTTCTTCTTTCCAACTATCATAGTTAACTCTATCAAACTTTGAACTTTTTTTTTTGAAATGACTCACCATAGATCTCCTTAAGCTGTTAAGTTTTTCCTTCAAGGATTTGACACTCTTATACCAATTGTTAGAAAGTAAAGTCCACCAAGATAACTATTGGTGGGGGGGGGGGGGGGCTGGTGAATCATTTATCCTATCAAAAAAACTTTTATTAACCTTATTAATTCTCAACCATGAGATCAATATAAAAAACAACTATAAGAAGATAACCATAGATAATAACACCAAATATGTGAATTAGGGAAACCCCTAATTAGAGGGAAAACCTCGGTGGGGATGGTACCCACAAAATGATGTACTAATATATAAGTTCTTTGTAAGAGGATGGACCCTATTATGAGTCAATGAAATACATTCAGTACATATTAGTGTTTGTTAGGAGACCTTGAATCCCTCTGAGGAGATTCCAACCCTATTAGGAGTTGTGCCAACCCTGTTAGGAGTTGTAGAAGCTAGAAGGACCCATTGTCCAAACAACTTCAAGGGTAGACCACTAGACTCACTATCCAACTGGCCTCTATATTATCCCTTGCATAATAATACCAAATGATCAATTGTCCACTAGCACTCTCTGCCAAATGTAATCACTGTGCTCATTCATTGTGCCTTTGTTTCTCTAAATAATTCTAAGATCTTAATAATAGATCCACAAAATCGCATCACAATTATCCCGTAGATTTCTTACTCACATATAATTCGTACTTAAAACTCACTTTCTATTTCAAAAACATCTCATCCATAGTACCACACTAATCAAAAGGAAAATAACTTTCCTTTATATCAAGTCCTTAAATTAATTCATTGAGTCATCCTTGAGACTTTCTCAAATTAAAATTGCAATAGGACCCCATTAAGATATACATTGCATTACATCTTTTTATAATTACATAACACTATCAGATCACAGTCTTTATAAATCTTTCCCATGTGCGACCTCAGACTTCACGTGCCTATTGACGTTATCATTGGGTTGTCTTCTATCTCTGTACAATTGTGCATGGACATATTCTATCCCTATTAGGATATATAACCAGAACATTATAAACTATTTCTCAGGAACTATGTCTATAAACTATCATATGTAAATCTCAAATAATTGTTACCAATCTTTGATTTTCTATATGCGCTCTTAAAAATAGCATTAGGACAATCTTTAGAAAATGTCCTCAACTCTGCATAACCTCATCTGCAATCCTTTGTCTGCTACTCTGTCATTCTTTAGTATGTTAGCATCAATGAAAAACACAGTCATGAATGCAACATGTAACCATTGTAACAAACTTTCAAGTGCTCCAACAATGCTAAGATACTCCCCCATAGGAATTTCGTCAACATTCATGCTTACACTTTCATATGTTAGTTTACTATTGGTTATAGACTACGTATTTAGTGGTCCTTGGTTGATCCTATGGATTTCTCATGCATCATGATTTACCCCATCTTTAATGGGGACTCCTTTGGATTGCTTTGTTATTTTTCATGATATATCCCTAAATGATTGTGGAGTATATTCTAATGCACCATGTATTGAACAAACATATGAGTTGGATATATATGAGGATGAACAATACCAAGAGACCCTTTAATACTTAGTATATGTTATGTGTCATTGATGATATGTATATTCTATCCTCTTACTTCTACACATGTTACATGGAACAATATAAGTTGAGTACACTTTTACATTCCATTATTAGACATTTGAATGAATTGAAATTTTTTATTGCTCACTATGAACAAATATTTAATGAAAAAATTGTATCAATGCATTATTGTGCAATCATTTCATTGTAATAGTTTGATTTATCATTTAAGTGAATTTGTGACACGGTGCTTTGTGAAATATACAGTTACACTATTTCAAACCTTTATGCATCATTTATCTTTATGAGATTAACCATTTGGTAATGTGTAAAAAAAGCTTGATTGGTTATTCAATATTATTCTTTTATTCATTAAAAAATGCTTCTTGATGGGATTTGTTGAATAATATTTTTATATGGTTTCCATAAATTTTTTTAGGACTTTTATCTACCTAAGTATGCTTATGATGTTGAAGACTTGATCATTTTGATATGTTAAAATATACATGTGATAGACTCTTATTCTTATTAATATAATATTATAATATCGTTAGATGGATAATTATGTGAGCAAATGTGATGAAAATATATGCAAATGTGTTAAATTTTGTTAAGTGTGTACTAACTATATGTTGCAACATTTTGATATTGCAAACTAGTTTACTTCCTACAACTTAGCACTATAAGAAGTCTTGCAACCATGTAATGGAGGAAATTTGAATTGATCCAATATAATGAATGATGTAGTACAAGGCTAGTGTATCCCCAAAGGAGAGGACCAAACCCCTAGCTAAGAGTCACATAGCAAAAACACAACAAGATACAACAAAAATAATCTCTTTATTAATAGAAGATCTAGTTACATCAATTGAACATCAAATATGTTGGGTTGTAAGTCTTTCCCCATTACAACCAATACAAGAATCCAAATTACAGACCAATTATATTAACAAGCTTCTTCCTAATGATATTTTTCCTTTTGTTCTAACCTCTTTTCCCATTTCTTATCTCCTACCCTCAAGATACATCTTACATTACATAAATATCCATCAAGACATGCAAGTCAACTCAAAGATCACAATTCCTAAACTAAGAAATGTGTTACATAATATAGTCCACTGACCTCTTTAAGGTTAAATGAGTAAATACATTGGTAAGCATAAGAGAACTAGTGAATTTAGATATAGGTCCTCACATGATCCAAGAAGCCACACTCAAAGCCATGAAACCTCACAAGTGAAGATTAATATCCCATAAGCAAGTTACCATGCATCACCTGATGTGCTACTAAAGAATACACCACCCAAGAATAATGAATTAGATTTTCCTACATACAAAATATTAAGACATGCTACCTTAGGAGGATGATCCATGATTGGTCCTTGTTAAGAAATCAAGTTCGCATAAATTGGAACCTATGATCTAGTGATCACCACCATAAATACTCAGACTAGAACTAGAAAACATAAAATTAAGCAATTTTTTTTTAATGATGCAAGATCTCCAACAACCCAAGGATTCTCTTGAATCAATGAAGCTACTGAGTTAATCTATCAAGAGATAAGGATGATAGAGACTGATTCAAATATAGGATTGTTGTTTACAATGAACTATTTATTGTTTTTGTTATCATATAAGGAATAGGTAGTTATGTTTTAGCTATTGATGTTGTACAATCCTAGTAGGACTTTCTTATGATTATTTTTTCTTTATGCCTTAATAAATCTTCTTCACTAGATTTAAGGAGCTAGTCGCTAGATGCTTGAATAATTCATATTGACAATAAGATCTATATATTAAAGCTCCATGTACTTGTAATGGTTAACACCATTTTAAAAATATATTCACATCTTAGTTGAGTATATCATCTTCTTATATTGTTGTTTTCATGTACATATGAATACTAAAGCTCTATTTTAGCCTTTTCTTCTATTGATTACAACAAGATTGTCCTAGGGTGACCACTTGAGGTAGACATCATTCATTGATCTTTATTTTCTTACAGTAGGTAATTTAGTTTTTAGTTGATAACTTAGTTTTGCAACTTGAACAATTTCACTAAGTTAAGTAGTGATATGTCTTTAATTCAATTGTAGCATACACAATTTTACATTATTTATATGTTAATTATTGTTATCATTGCTTGGAAGTTATTTAATCTATTTCGTGGAATAAATTGTTATTGATTACAATCTTGTTTTGAGAATTTTATGATTTTCCTTAAAAATTACTTTTTAGTAGAAAAAGTGATAATTTGAATGACATCATGATGCACATATAGTGCTAACTCTTTTCAAGATTTCATCTATGGTTTGATAATTAGATATATCAAAGTATCCATAAGAGTTTCCCATTAAGATAGATTATCTCTAAGTTTAAGAATGGCATAGCTACGATCGTAGTTTGATACATGAAACACTACATTTTTGGATCATTGTCAGTGATGGTGGTAGATCATGGTTTTATTTAGTTTATTTCATTGTTTTTCAATCTTTCCTAGGAGTTTATATTGTTTTTTCCATCATTTAGAAACTTTAAAGATGCTGCAAAAATGTATATTTAACTCAAAATATGTAGGTTGCCTAAGAAAGGATTCTTTCTTTCATATGCAAAGGGATTCTCTTGGAAGGTTTCTTCCTTCAATTAGCATGAAACCCCTCATATAAATAAACTTATCATCTATGACCTCCCCATAGTCATCTTAGATCAAGGTCATCTCACTCTTCAAGAGCTAGCATTGGGGATCAAAATAATGACAATTCTACACCTACTTTTTGTTTCCCTATAGCCCAAAAAGAAAGGAAAGCAACTTTTAAGAATAGACCACCTTAAGCTCATTCTATTTTTCATGGGTTAGTGATTGAGGACCTTGACGCCTTCCTCTTTGAGTTTGATTTCTTATTTAAAAATTATAACTACTCTATGAACACCTATTGGTTAAAACTATTCCTTGTCAGCCTCAAGGATATAGCCTTGAGGGTCATTAGAGGAATAGGACGATATGAAATTGAAGGTTGGGCCTCTATGAAAGATAATTTAATTAATAAGGATTAATTCAAGGGAGGAAATTTATGTGGCTATGAAATTTTTATAATGACTCAAAGGAGGATGAACCATTAGAGGATTACTTGGAGCATCTCTCTTTCAATCTCAAAAAGTCCATACATAATAGACTAGGGGACGAGTCTACCAAAATCATCTTCCTTAGGAATCCATGAAGGTTTCTTGGATGGACTAGACCTAATGTTGGAAGGAGAGACTTTCATAGAAAGGAAGAAACAAGACACACTTCAAGCAAGGAAGAAATAAGAGGAAGAAAAATAAACCTTGATGTAATACTATCCTAATTGCCATTGATAAAATGAAATATTTCAAGGGAAAATATTTTTATATCTTGGAGGGGCATTCTTATTTCAAGGAATTGGAAGATGATGATGGCCAAGAATTCTAACTAGCTAAGAGGAACCCACGAAACCAAGAATAAGGTATGCCTCACAACCAATTTTTTTTTAACATGCCTTACTCAAAATATCCTTCATAGAAAAATCAACCTCCCCAAGGTTGAATGAAATATGGTTCTTATTCATGGAACCATGGCCTCCATTCTAACCCTCTAAACAAATTCTTAGCAAGAAATGATGAAGAGGTAATCAACCTTGGGGAAATCAAAATGTAGGATATCAACAACAACAACTACAAGTTACTCCCATTTAGCAATCCATAATGCCTAATCTTTATAATAATCTCTTTTCACCTAAAAAATATACTCAAATCCATTCTCTACATAGATGTAACCTAAAAATCACTCTACTCAATAGTTATATGCTAGTGACATAGAATGATTCCTTACTTATGTCCTAGATATCAGTATTGTGCATCTTCGGTCTGGAAAAACTTTTATAATCCTAACTTCATCTCTTATATTAATAGATATTCTAGAGCACCATGCTTCAATAGTTCTCTATCCACCATAAAGTGAGAGAATCCATATGGATAGGCAAGAATGTACTAAGAAGACAATCGTACCTAGTGAGTAATAAGCTCCACCATTTTCCAAGAGGCTAGATGAGGAAAAAAAAGAACCTACACTATATCTTTCCTATAAAAACTAAATAATAATCAATTTTAAATAACTTTATTCCAAGCCATAAAATTTGTTTCCACCTATAAAGAACCATCACATAATTTTTTATTAAAAACTTAGGATAAAAGAGAAAGGACCCTTCTATTGAAAATTGGCTGATGAAGATAAGTAATTGTTGTCATTTATGGAAGCACATGATATACATGCTTTATAGGAAATATCAAAAAATAAAGATACTTAGCTTTTGGTACTCATAAAATTGTCTAAGTATGAATTTGGTTTACAAAAGTGTATTATTTTGTATGTAACTTGTTATTGGCATCATATTATGACTATCAAAGTTAGATCAAGATTGTATACATGTTTATGATGACATATATAACTTCAAAAGTCAGTAAAAACTATACAAAAAAGAGATATTCATGTTTTACCAGTAAAATAGGATAGCAAAATTAAAGGAAAGGAATTATTTTGTTTACAAAGTAATTACTTGACTAATTAGGGCCGACATCCTAGATGTTTACTCTTAAGTTGGAAAAGTATATTATAGTCTTAGCCAACCTAGAAATAATTTGTGTAAAGGCATGGTATTTATGCAAAGGACATCTTGTGAAGAGAAGTGTACCATTTTTGTGCTATTGTAATATGCAAACTTTATGTGAAAGTGATATATGCAAAGTTTTTGTAAAACTATTTTTTTGATCCAAGATCAAACTGAAGATTAGAGATCAGTTAAGAAAGAAGTTACAACTCCTATATACCAGAAGTCTAATTAATTTTTTGGGAAGTGAGCTTTTCTTGTAATTGGAAGTGCATGTTTGGGCAATGGGCTCATCTTGTATCTATTGTACTACAACTCCTAACAGGGTTGGAATCTCCTAATAGGGACTCTCTATAATGAATTTTCTCATTGGCTCCTAACAGGGCCCATCCTCTAATAAGGAACATATATATCAGTATATTATCTAGTGGGTATCATCCCACCAGTGTTTTCCCTTGGCCAAGTTTCCCCTAGTAAACAAAATATGGTGTTATGAGTCATCTTTGTGCATGGTTACTATTATTGTTCAACATTAATTTATTTCTTTGTTATGTATGGTTCAAAGTAATTAATAATATCCAGTTGGTGACTAAAGTTTGTAGATTATTAATTCACCTGCCCTCTTAGTAATTCCTATTTCTAACAATTGGTATCAGAGAATAGTTACTCATAAGAGGCTTAATAGCTTGAGTAAGATCCCTATGGACATGGAATAGTTGATGAATAACCTTGAAGAGTCACTTGAACAAATTGATCTTCTTACTGAAGAAAGGGATAAGCTGAAGGATAGATATGAAGACGCCGAAGTATATATTAGACAATTGAAGGAAAAGATTGAACATCTTAGATCCAAGCCTAAATCTATTGAACCTAAAACTAGTGATAATGATTATTCTAAGCTGAAGATGGAGTATAAGATCTTGAAGCATGAATTGAAGATTACAAAACTAAAGTTGACTTTGAAGAGTGATCCTAGCAAAATTGAAACTGATTTGAAGATTCAGAATACAGATCTCAGAGCAAGTCTAGCAAAGAAGACATCAGAATTTGAAACATTGAAAGAAAATCATGAAGAACTTCATAAGTACAACACTATTGTGAAAGGCGAGTTAACTTAGTGCAAGCAACAACTTAAGAAACTTTATTCTAATAGAGAAAAGCTTGATGATTCAATGTCAATACAAATACCTACTTATGATAATAGTGGTCTTGGTTATCTATTTAACATGTCTACAAAGAAACCTAAAAATAGATCAAATCTGAAAGAAAAAGATAAATCTAATAATAAGATTGAATCTAGTCAATTTTTTGATAACCCAAAGAAGTTGGACAAGATAAGGAAGTTGAGATATTGGATGAAACAAAGCAAATTGAATCTCCTAAAGAAACTAGGTATGCATTTAGAGGTAAGTGTTTTTCATGTAATGAAATAGGTCATATGAAAAGAGATTGTACAAATAAGTCATTTAGTCATGTTAAGGATTTTTATTTTCATAATTGTCATGGTATGGGTCATAGAGAAATTGATTGTAGGAAACCTAAACATGATAATAGAAGGAATAATAGAATGTTTGGAAATACTAACCCTGTAGATAGAAGAAGATCCAATGAGAGGACATCGAGAGAAGGAAGAACTTATGAAAATAGAAGAAGATCATGTGTTATAAGTGTAACAACTTTTGACACATAGCTCGAAATTGTCAAGCACCTGATGATCAACAAAATCCTAGAAGTAGAACTCCAATATATCAGTTATGTAACAACTTTGAATATACAAAAAAGTATTGTAGAATGGATAGAAACTTCAAAGATAGAAGGAACAATGAAAGAAACTTTAGAAACAGAAGGAATGATGGAAGAAACTTCATAAATGATACAAGGAACCATGAAAGAAACTTTGGAACTAAGAAAGACAATGAGGAACAAAGAAATTTAGTTAGTGAACTTTGAGAAGAAGTAAATCAAGCATTTGTAAAAGGATTAGACATCTCAAAAGAAAAGTTAGAAGATGGTGAGACAGGACGATTGAAGTCAATAATCGAGTTTGATTCAATTAAGTTAAATTAAGCTTGTTCACAACACCAAAATTTGAAACTTCGTCTAGAGATTGTACTAGAGGTAGCGAAGTTGGGAAAAGGTGTATCAAGATAGGTTTAGATAGTATCTAAGCTCACTTGAAATTTGTAGCTTATCAGAACTTGTTATGAAGGAATTAAAAATTACCGTTATTACAGAGAAAGTTAATTCTGTAGTAGAAGATGAAAACTATGTTTTTACAAAGAATTTTGTGAAGCAAATTTTTGTGGAGCATTTTCATCATGGAAGGAAGCTATGGTAAACCTCAGGTAGCATCTAAAGATCAGATAGAATATCTTGAGGAGATATTTGATTTCAAAATGTAACTGATGGCTTTTTCTTGTTTGTAAAGTATGCAATTAATGCAAGTTTGAGTTGAAGGAATAAAATGGAGTACACACTTTATTACCACTTCATTTTGATTACAATAGAAGTATAGAGCACTCAAAAGTGACTTGACAAGGTGATTTCAAAGCAAACCCTATTTTTGGAAAAAGTATTTTATCGTTTATCTGTAGCATTTATTCAATAAAGTTTATAGTTGATAGAATCATGGATATGTCAGTAGTTCATAATGTTGAGAATGAGGATAGACCAAAATAGAAGGTTGATTCCATGAAACCCATAGAAGGAAACCCTAATTCAACATTATCTATTACTCTAAACAATGTAGTTTATCTAGAAGATGTAGGAAGTTATTTTAACTACAAGTTTGAATCTATTAGGAGCAAGTATATGAACAAAGATATGGAATTAGTCTTTAACCATGATATGAATTTGAAGCCCAGATTTGAACATTTGAAAGAACTAGACCTTTTCAAATATCATTTCTACCAAGAATTAGAAACTGATGAATGAACTCAGTTCATACTAAGTAGAATACATGATGGAAAACTAAGGATGGAAGATAATGTAGTTGATATTTTAGCCAACCTTATTCATGAGATAACCGGTCTTAGAAAAAAAGGTAGTGTACCTGTAGGTGAGAAACTAGTTAAGAAGAAAGTTGAGAGCTACACAAAAGAAATTAATAATGGGAAGGCCATGGTGATCAACACCATTAAATAAGATGATGTAAGATCTTGAGTAGAATCATTGCCTACTCTATATGTGCAAGTTCTAAGATTGATGAATTGTCAGTCAGATTCATCTATGCAGCGTATAAGATATGTGTTGAGAAGGAAAAAGTTAACCTTGGTGAAATTATAAGAATGAAACTTCTTGAAAAATTGGAGAAAATCAAGAGGACCAATAATGGTGTGTTTAGATTCCAATCACTAATCAAACATATAGTCTTTCATGTACCTAAGATATTTCCATATTTTTCAGTCACAGAGATTATGAGCAGTGGGAGATGTACAATGGAGAAGATCATAGATATATGTAGAAGACATCCAACAAATAAAATCTTGGATAGTGGGAATTTGATAATGAGAACATTTCAAAGTGAAATGAGACAAAGATTTAGAATTCCACCTGCAATTGTAGAAAGATTTAAAGAAGATATATGTGTTATGGTTGATACAAATTTTACTTATATTCAGGAAATAGAACCTCAGGAAACATTTCTTGAACCCTTAGGTTATGAGATAAGTGATGATGTAGCAATTGGATACATTGATTTATTGTTGAAATCTGAGAAGGACCAAGTTAAGTATAGATTTGGGACTTATGAAGAAATCACCCAATTAGCTCATCGGGCATCCTTAGAGAAGGCATCTCATAAGAAGATAGAGACTATAATGAAGAAGGCTCTAACAAAGGCCAATATGGTAGGAAGTGAGTCACATGTAGTTAGACAGACCATGAAACAAGGTATAACATATGTGCAACCTTTATCAATGCTTATTACAGAGACATCTTCGAAATAGAGCATTCCTTATGAAGTAGTGTCAGACGTGCAACCAAGTTAACCGAAGAGGAAATCAAAAAGATCAGTGAAAGCTATGACTACGAAAAAAGAGAGAGTCAAGCAACAAGCCACTAGACTGAGAAAGAGACTAAAGACATTGTTGACAATTGTGGAATCTAGTGAAGAAGAACAAGAACAAGAACAAGAAGCTAAACAAGCAGAGAAAGTAACTGATTCTAAACAATCAATAGGAAAAGCTTGGCAACCTTGGAAGCCAAAGATAGAGAAGATATATTCAACCATTGCTAATGTAGGGAACTTTGTTTAGATGAACAAATTTTATGATTTGTATAATGATATTGAGAAAGATCATATTGATATCTCTAATTGGGGATATATAATAGCTAACAATCTAAAACTTAAGGCTATTGAAGGCATGATAATCAGAAAGTCTATAATAGACTCATAGAGAAGAAGGCACCAGCTCAAGAAGAAGACATAGGACTTTGGAAGTCTATGATAAAGACCATATGCAAAACTAATGACAAAGAAGAAGTCAAAAATTTGTTGCATAGTCTGGTACCTTACTTAAGAAACAAGGTGATACCATTTCTATTTATTGTGGGTGAGAAGGATAAAATTAGGAGTGAAAAAATTGCAACCATCAGTCAAATGATGACAAAATCTAAGGCAACACCTTCACCAACAAGTAAAACCTCAGAAGTGTCAGTAAGTGGTGACACAATGCAAATTGATCAGACTGATGTTACTATCAACATTGATGATACTATAACCCTTTTGAGAGTTCTAAACAACCTAAATCTCATGCTAATATTATTGAATATAAATTAAAACAAATTGAAGAGGAGAAGAGGTTATTAGAGGAAGAAAATAGGAAAATAGAAGAAGCCATGTAGAAATTGCTTGAAGAAGAGATGAAAAGAAGAGTTGGAGAAGAAATCAAAAAGGAAATAGAGGAAGAAAGGAAGAAGAAAATAGAGGAGGAAGAGAAAGAAAGAAAAGAAAAAGAAGGAAAAGAGAAAGAAGAGAGAAGAGTCAAAGAGGTACCTAAGAAGAAGCAAAGGGAAGATGAATCTAAACCTTCTAGTTTGTCTACTCCACTTTTGCTTGCTAGCTTGACAAGTGATGATGATGATCAAACTGACTTGATCTCATCTCTGTCAAAACTTATTCACAAGAATAGGACAATAAAGAGCCTACAAAGAACCTTAATAGAGGTTACTGATAGATTACACAACACTCTAGCATCAAGCACATAGAGGTAGATCTTAAATAGAGGGCACAAGCAGAATTGAGATCTTTTGATGAGGAATTTACAAATTTGTTTAATGTTGCATAGTCAAAGGCACAAATTTCACATGAAGCTAATTCATTTAGCACTATTTGTCAAAATATTAAGAAGAATTTGCTAAGTCTTGATAATTGCATCAAGGAACTTTGGAAATGTCAAAAGGATGGAAAGGTACTATACATAAATTTTTCCCTATCTTATAAGCTAACTTAGGATTATGAAAATAAGATTGAAGGTAAGATGAGTGAGCTAGAGGCTCTATCAAGATAGATATAACAACCTTCTAACAAAGTTGATGACTTTGAAGGACAAGTGGCCAGTGTTCATAATGATATCAGGAAACTGGAACTTTAGAAAGACCAATTTTTGAAGAGAGTATTAGAATTCAGAGAGTCTAGTCTATTGCTTTGAAAATATCTATTGTTGAGAGATAGTTGGAGGAGTGTGTCAAAGCCAAGGACACCTACTCAAAATTTTTATACTCTGGTCTTAATGCATTTGAGATTGCATCATTTTCCCTATGTGAAATTCTGACCTCTGCTAAATCAGCCAAGGATACATGGATAAAAGGTTTAATCAATGTTGAGGAAATTTTTGATGATTATATGAAGATACTATCAATCTAAGGCAGAAAAATAGAGTTTTTGACAGTTTTTGACATTCCTTTGTCATTGATGTCAAAGGGGGAGAAAATGCATAAGAAAATTGTAAATTAGGTAAAAGGGAGAAGATACAATTGTAAGGTATGAAATCATATTGTAAGGGGGAACATATGTAAGATGGATAAGTTGTAATAGATGATTAATGTATTGTTACTATATTATTTTTGAAATTTTTTTGACACTTAGTTAATTTTCCTTATTCTGTTGCCATCAATGCCAAAGGGGAGATTGTTGACAATTGGCTAATGAAGAATGTAATTTTGATCATTTATGGCAACACATGATGTAAATACTTACAAAAACCTCAAAAATAACGATACTTAGCTTTTGGTACTTAGAAAATTGTCTAAGTATGAATTTGGTTTACAACAATGTATTATTTTGTATGTTAACTTGTTACTAACATCATATTATGACTAGCGAAGTTAGATGGAGATTGTATAAATGTTTATGATGATGTGTATAACCTCAAAAGTCAATACAGACTATATGGAAAATAGATATCCATGTTTTACCAATAAAGCAGGACAACAAAATTAAAGGAAAGGAATTATTTTGTTTACAACATAATTACTTGACCAATTAGGGTCGATATCCTAGATGTTTATTCTAAGTTGGAAAAGTATATTATGGTCTTAGCCGATCTAGCAGAAATTTGTGTAAAGGCATGGTATTTATGCAAAGGACATCTTGCAAAGAGAAGTGTATCATTTTTGTGCTATTGTAATATGCGAACCTTCTATGAAAGTGATATATGAAAAGTTTTGTAAAGCTATTTTTGTGATCTGAGATCGAGTTGAAGATCAGAGATCAATCAAGAAAGAAGTTACAACACTTTTATACCAAAATTATAATTACTTTTTTAAGCATTGAGCTCTTCTTTTAATTGGAAGTGCATGTTTAGGCAGTGGGATCATCTTGCATCTTCTATACTACAACTTCTAATTGGGTTGGAATCTCCTAATAGAGATTCAAAGTCTCCTAATAGGGGCTCTCTATACTAAATTTTCTCATTGACTCCTAACAGGGTCCTTCCTCTAACAAGGAACATATATATCAGTATATTATCTAGTGGGTATCATCCCCACTAGGGTTTTCCCTTTGCTAGGGTTTCCCTAGTTAACAAAATATGGTGCTATGAGTTATCTTTATGCATGGTTGCTGTTACTATTTAGCATTAATTTATTACTTTTTTATGTATGGTTCAAAGTAATTAATAATATCTAGTTGGTGACTAAAATTTGTAGATTATTGATTCACCCCCTCTCAATAATTCCTATTTCTAATACCTTCAACAATGCATAATGTGGGAAAGTTGAAAGACATCATGTTGGGTATACTTTTAATCCACAAAATAAAGTGATCCAAGTAGTCTTGTGATCAATCTTGTCATCAATGAAAAATTGATACCTAACACATTACTTGATCTAGGAACTTCCATCAATGTAATGGTAGGAGAAACCATGCAAACTTTTCATGTAACTAACCTAAGGAAAATATCAATAGCTCAAAAATTAGTAGATATTTCTATTAATTTGAAGGGGATAGTAAAGGATCTTGTCATAACACTTGAATCATGGGAACACTATGAAAACTTCATGATCATGGAGCCTCCAACTAATCTATATGGTTGTCATTTATTTTTGAAACACTATGGATTTCCACTACAAATTCCTTTATAGGATGTAGGCAAAGGGAAATGATTATCTCAAAATTAAACATTACAAAGAATTTATTTTTGTATCCATCAACACACCCACAACAAGAGTTTGATTCAGTAATTTAGCTTAATATAGGTGATGTAGAGGAAGGTTCATTAGGAAATATTATAATGATATAAAATTCCCATTCTTAAGTTGCAACATGCATATACCCTATTTTACCACATAATCGATAATGACTATCACTAGGATCTAGATGATTTGGCCTATCTAGCATGTTTGTCTTTCACATTGCATAACTAGAAACAACTAAACATTACATGTCTGCTTCAATTTTTTTGAAAAATAATTTTCCTCATAATTAGATGAGATGATCACATGTATAAATAGATTTTTTATGAATCTATTGACTACATAAACTAGGATAACACCTAGGAAAGATCTCAATATTAATAGGAAATTCAACCAATACTATAATAGAAACAATTTAGTTCTTTACCACAATAAAATCACTAAACTTTTTCAAAAAATTATTAGGATATGAAAGTACTTGATCCAAAAATTTGTACATACTAGATACATATCAAGGAAGATTAAACATCAATTAGGAAGCCTCAAAGAAGAATGAATCCAATAGTTAATGAAGAATTACACAAATTGTTCAATGCAGGGTTTATATACCTAATTTTAGATAGCTAAAGGGTTTCATGTTTGGTTTTTGTTCCTAAAAAGGGATGAAAGTAGAGAGTCTATGTTGATTATGCATACATGAAATACAACCTACTGGGAGCATGCATAAACAAGAAAATGTTAGTAGCATATGTATATCAAGATAGAAATGAAACAATGAACTACTAATTAGCTTAATTTTTACAACAAAAATGCAACCAAAGTCATCACACAACCTCAAGAGATGCTCAAAAAGTTCACCCAAAGGTCTTATTGGTATGCTTAAAGTTATGATTTGAGAATGTGCTCTCTCTTAAATAAAAGATTGAATCCCACAAATCAAATGAAATGCAATAATGATATGAGCTATGCTAAAATGGAGGAGAATGTTTCAAGAGATGCATATGATAGAAATAACTCTTGGGAGCATTCAAAGGATGTGGTCATGGATGCAAGAAAGTAAAATAAGTTAACAATGAAAATAAATGAATCTAAATCAACTACCAAAGATTAGCACAATGCATGAAGACCTCTAGAAAGCTCTAGCACTAAAATAACATGATAACAATGCAATGAAGGGAGATGAGAAATGCTTGAGACAAGGTCTCTATTTATAGATTTGATGAAGGCCTTGAGGAGGTGGCATCTATGTGGCATCCACATAGGTGCCACAAGGGAGACACATGGGTTAAAGGACAAGCCATGCAAAAAGTCAAATTAGCCTTTAAGGTTTGAGTGGCTTAAGGTGTACTCACACGTGTGACCAACCTTGGGGAAAGGAGTGGGGGACAAAGGTTTAAGAGTACCTTTTGAAGAAGCTAATGAAAGAGGGGATCCTTGGGATTGAGTTTCTAACACGTGTGAGCAACCCATTAGGGGCTTAGAGGTGGCCAAAGAATGATTAGGATTAATTAGTATTAGTTGCAAGTGGGTAGGTTTAGGTGGGTGAGAGTAGACTAGGCTTTAGGTAGGATTTAGGATTAAATCAAATAGGATTTAATTTAAAATTGGGTTTATGAATTTTAATTATGTGGAGGGATTTAAATAAACAAGATCTATTTAAAAAGAAAAATTTATGGTGCACTATGCATTAAATAAACTAATACATTAGGGGGATGTATTTGAATTTAATTCAAATACTTTAAGGAAGAGGAAATATTTAATTAAATAGGTAGAAGAATGTGACAAATATGATTAATTAATAATTCATTAATTAAAGTGCTACATGATATATTAAGTAAATTAATATAGTGTTTGGGATGATATTAAGCATATACATTTTGTCCCTCCTTGGTTCAGTGTCAAAATGATATTGCATCAAAGAAAAGAAAATATAGGTTGCCCCAGAGGGGTGAGAAGTCCTAAGAGTCATGTTGTAGTGATGCCAGGGGAGGAGGGTGCCCACTTGATAAAATAGGGCAAAAGGATCCATTTTGCACAATTTTCTTGAAAAATGTACCAACAGAAAAAATAGAGGAAAAGGCTAGGTTTGGAATTTTTGCATGACTTGTGGGTTAGAAAAGATCAAATGAGATAATGATCACTTGTCCTAATGAATCTAATCCTAACTAAATGATACAACGGGATTCAGTTGTGTTCGTATGGGAGAGCACACCCTTGTTTAATATTGCAAGAGGAGTTATGCATCAAGTAATAGAGGAACACATATGATAAGGTTCCTTTGCATGGACTAGACTCCCAAATGCAATAGACTTCAGGAACATAGATATAGATTTCATAGCCATGACAGGAAAAATGATGTATACAAACTAGAGAGGTACGAGAACACCCAATATATTTTGAAGGATCTTGGTGGAAAGTGAATTGATCCGTTGCCCCTAAAGAGCAACACATAACCATAACTCAAAAAATGAAATATATGCACTAAATAATCAATAAAACATATCATACTGCAAATAAAACATGTAGTCAAGTGTTTGACCATTCAAGAGAAAACTAAGATATTGAAGATTGAGGCAATCTTGAGGAGGTTGTAACTAATATATGCAAAGATGAAATCAACAAAAAAACTTACTAATGAAGTAGTCCTTCAGTCCACAAGTATTGCCATGAACTTTATTTTGATGGTAAATTTTCATATGCCGACTTAGGAAGGAATTATCTTGAAGGGCAAAGATTGATTGCCTGATAGAATTCTTGTTGAAATGTTTGTCTCATATGTAATTGTTCACTAGGAATTGCGGTGAAAGGAAAAAGGTTCTAGAATTGTTTGGCTCAATGCAAATTTATGTAAGTTTTATTGAAGTCATTGTTTGGAAAATCTCAGGATGAGGTGATAGTGAAATTGATCTGATAAAATACAACTGATATAGCACATCTAAAATTGATCCTGATACAAATCTGAAAATGTCCATGGTATAGTATATTGTTTTGATGCTCTTTCGAATCTTAGAAAATGAGTGAAGTTTAGATTGATTAGATTAGATGATGAGTAGAAGAATTTGGATAAGAAATGATAAGATGATGGATTAAGGAAGAACTTGATTGGACTAGAAGAATGATTTTGATAAGGTTGGGTTAGAATAAAAATATTTAGATAGGATGGAAATTGATTTGTATGAAATGATTGAAAGAAGGTAATTTGATTAGATGAGAGGACAAATGAGTTGATTGAATTGATGAAATGTAGAAAAGATTAGAACTAATGAAAAAGGAGAATGAAATGTCCCTTTTCTGATTTTATATGATATTTCAAGCCTCTAATCAGATCTTTAAGATCAAACAACCAATCTTTCAAAGATCCACCAATTTTTCAATAAATCTCAAATTGGGTATGCCAAAAATAGTGCCAAAAACTTCACAGCTTCACATATTATTAGTAAATCTGAAAGTGGAAATTTTTATATAAATTTCAGTAGCATAAAAGCCTACAAAATGAAATTTTCAGATCTTTATAACATTTACACAATAGTTCCCAAACGGAGGATAAAAACAATGCTCATCGGGCTCTCGAAAACAACGTAGAATAGCCCAGAAACACCACAAAAACACTAATAATCTATCACATAAGTATAATCATGAACAAATACATATATTCAGATCTATTTTAACATATAAAATTATAAAATACAGCAGCAACCCAAAATGATATGAAATACTCAACTGGAAACACCAAACTCTTACAAAAAACACACCCGAAAACCCACAAATCTGCACTGTTCAGCACAAAGGCAAACTCTGCATGAGCATGCACATGGAATGGCTTCAAAATCCCATCCTTAGCCTTCATAAAAACCTAAAAACTCCAATTCTTGGGTCTCCTTCTCCACAGGTTTGGCAGCCTTTGAAGAATAACAAAGAAATGAGCAATAATCAAGTTCTGGAATGAGCCCAAAATGCCTCCAAACTCCTTAGAAGAGGGCATAAACCTAACTCACATCCAAGAGGGGTTAATAAAACATATTTTAATAATAATTTTCATTTATTAGTCCATTATCTTCCAAATATTATCCCCTTTTTTGGAAACTTCACCTTTTTGGGCCTGCCTGCCTTAGAAAAGATTATTATTTTTAATTATTTGAAAAGGGGACATGACAAGTCCTCCCCTTCCAAATATTTCTTGTCCTCAAGAAATGGCTGAAAAATAAACCAATCAATCCACCTAGATCCCAAATATAGTGATGAAATATACTATTGTCAATTAACATAGGCTCTTGCAATATCCTCTGCAATATAACCAAGAGGAATCCATAATCAAACTAACAATTACTGCTCAACCAAACTCCAAAGTCACAACTTCCATAGTCAAAAACCCACGATACACAAACTCTTAGAACATCAAAACCAAAGTAAAGTGGACAAATCAAACTACCAACACAGTAAATACCATCAACGCATTCCACTGGCCTATACGGAATGTACAATCCAACTCTGCAACAATGGTGAATGCTCCCGAATGAAACTGTACCAAGTATGGAAAAACCACACACTTTACAACTCCTGTAGTCAACACAACTCTGTAGATCACCAACCACTGTCTCATAACCATAACTCCCATGCACCCTTGATGGTGAAAAGCCATCACAAGATAAACAACAAGAATTGGAACCCAAACCAAATTTTCCTGCCATCAACTCCTCAACACAAGGATCAAATGCTCACTAATGTACATACCTTGAAATATAATGTTGATAAAAAAAACCAACCTCAATCAATAGCTCACCATGAACAAGTGATACAACCCACTATGACTGATCACTAGCTAAGTCAGGAGATGTCATAACCAAAGGAGTAGAATCAATAACAACACCTACTGAAGCATCACTCTGAAACTCCTACTCTAAGTCACGTATTATCAAGTTGTCAACTGCAAAACCTATTTCCATGTCGTGCCCATCAAAACTCTCATCTCGAGGCATCAAACTATCCCATAACTGATGATAAGCACTAGGAACCAAAGTACATCTCTGTATCATCATCTCATCAACATGGTCATCAAAGGTAAATTGATGAGCATACCTCACAATGTAATGCTGATAGAATGCGCCAATCTCAGTCAGTGGCTCAGACTGCAATCCAGATGTAACTAACTGCAATCGATCACTAAACAAGTTGGAACTGACTACTACCTCTAAAGAAATTACCAAGGGAGTAGTATTACTAGCAGGAACCATGCCAACTATCGGCTCACCAAAATCACACATGGTCTTTGATACATCATCTCTAGTCTTCGTGCCATTAGTGCTAGAGGTCACCACCATGTCAGACTTTGGGTGATTGGCTACCTTTATTTTGAGTTTTGGATTTAGACAACATTTCTATCACTTTCTCCCATTTAAATTCATAATTATGACAAGGTAGGGATGATATGGATTTTGGAGGATTAGGAATGTGTAGAGGTTGAGGCATAGGTAGAGGATTAGGATGATGGTCTTTGATATTAAGTTAAAATTGTGGAGGATTAGATGAAGAATTTAGTTTATATGGGACATGGGGATTGTGAATTTGGGAAAATGAGGGTGGATATAGGTTTTAAAAGGTATATGCTTGGTTTTGACTCCCATTGGTAGGCTAAGGACATAATTTTTAATTTCCTCAAATTCTCGAGAACCAACATTTATGTTTGAGGAAATACGTGGGCTATGAGAGGAATCATATGTGGATGAAGCACAATGAAGTGAATTTTCCTTGTCAAAGGTATAAGAAGAATAAGGAATGTGAGAATAGATTAGGACTGGATATGCAATTTGAAGGATTGATTTTGTATATGGGTTGAATTAGAGGTGTGATTCCATACTATCTTTGAAAATCCTCAACAATTTGGGTAATCCAATTCTGATCCATGGAGCTTAGATGAGGAGTGATACAAGATTTGATGATGGATGGAATATGAACTTAGGATTAGGAGAAAGTTTAGACTTTGTTTTTTTATTTGATTTGGATTGGATTTGGATTTGATTAGAGTAATTTGGATGAAAATTTGAGATGACCTTAATGTAGATAAAGACCTTATGATATTGAAAAAAAAATGGATGTTAGATTTGGACAATGATATCTTCTTCCACTTAGATCTGGACAAATAATACCAAGTGAGAAAGTACAACTATGAAATGTTTGCTAAGGATAAAGGTGTACTATCACACTTTAGATAAATCTATATACCTATATATTTGATTGAATCTTGCTGAAGGAAAAATATTATTGAATATTTTGATTTGAGTTAATGTTGACTATGATTGGATGTGGGTCAATAAAGATAAGTAGGATTGAAGTCCAAGGATTGTGATGGTGCTCCTAAGTCTAAAGTACAAAATGCTATGAAAATTTGAATTAGAAGAGGAAAATATGAAATATGAAATATATATTTTGGATAAAGAGGTAAATATGTTATTCCCAACCAAAGGTCAATATATTAAGGGGTGGGGGGGTGTTGAAATTATAGTCAAGTTTTTTTAATTAGTCACACACACACACACACACACACACACACAATTAGATGGTTAGTAGCTATTGAGCTTATCTTGCAATTTACGTTATTAACCAAGTAATTTAGGCTCTACGGAGTTCTATAATTGCTACCAAGTTATAGGAATATTATTTAGTTCACACTGAGCAATATCTACCAAGTTGGTGATTATCAGTGTAAACCAAGCTTCATAGTGCTTAATGTGTTTCTTAGTGCAAACCAAATTCTCCAATATTTACTGAGTTTTCAGCTTTAGTTATGTGAATCTAGTGTTGATTGAGCTTATATGTAGTTTCAAAAAGTGATTTAATTTATACCAAGCTTGCGGTGATAGTGTTGATCAAGCTATGCAGTGTCAACCGAGTGATTTAGTTTATATGTTGAGTTTCACAGTATTCACTAAGTAACCGATGCAGACCAAGTTTAGACTACCTGGAAATGATTAATATGAGTTGAGCTTCTATGTCTATCGAGTGCATAATCATGCTGAGCATTGACAATAGTTATCGAGTATCAAAAACTCACTGAGTTTGTCTTCAAAACTTGTGTACCAGAAGTTGGGCAGACTTTGTGTATTGTGGTGAAAATTGTATTGTACCTGACTTTGATGAATTGTAAAGTGGGTTGGTATATATGCAATGCATTATATCACATCCAATAAGAATGTATGAAGATAGAAAGCTATGTATAAGAGAAGAAGTATGAAGTAAAAAGGCTACAAGTAGTATAAGGATTAGAAAAGATTTATCTATCACAACAAGGTGATCGTTACACTCCAAAGGAATCTCATTCAACAAATCAAGGTTATAGATTAGAGATCAACCACTGGTTCATCCTTAATAGGTGAAATAGTTAAATCTTTCACAAGGTAGACTTAATAGTATTTTTAAAATCTCTTTATCGAGTGCATACTTCACTATATGTTTGTAAATCCTTTTGCAAGGTGGACCTAGTAGTCCTTAGTTCTCCTAATAGGGTAGATCATCAGAAGTGATCATTGTAAGCCTTAATAGGCCAACTTTATACTGCAATACTAAAGCTTGTGGATATCATCCCCACCCCAGTTTTACCTTCTATTTGGAAGGTTTATGGGTTACCATATCGTGTGTCAAAGTGTTATGAATGTTTTAATTTTTTAAATTTTTCATGCATGTAATTAGATCATATTACATATGATGGATTAATTGGTGAATTAAGATAAAATTTTGTTGGTTCCCAATTCACCCCTCCCTTATCAATAACCTAGCCTATCTTATATTTCCAAAAATTGGTATTAGAGCTCTATAGTTCTCAAAGAAGAGGTTTAATAGCTTGAGAAAAGATCAAAGGCAATGGAGATATTTAGAATTGATAAGGCTATTGAAAAGAAAAAGCTAGATTTGGAATTGACTATTGGGAAACTTAAGTAAGCAAAGAAGAAAGTCTCTCAATCCCTAAAAAGAATAAAATATCTTGCAACACGAATGAATGAAAAAATCTACACTAAAGAAAGAATTGAAGATATCCATTTAAAAAGTAATTAAGATGAAGCTAATAAGGTAATAAGAGAACTACTAGAAAAGAATGGCAACCTTCAAGAAGAAGTAAGAAAGCTAAAAAGAGAACAAGAAATTCAGTCAACAAGATTGTGTGAAGTCATGGAAGAGAAAAATAAGATAAAAGAATAGATAGAAAGAAACAAAAAATTAAATTTGGCATCTATCCCTTCAACAGGTAGACTTCATTGATATGCTTACTAATGCAAATGAAGAAATCATGAATCTAAGATTAGAGAATGAAACAATGCAGAATGATTTAAACACTAAAAATAAAATCAATGAGAGGATGGTGAGATCTCAAGTAGACAAGAATCAATTGAATTAGAAAAACCAATATAGACAGAAAGGCAAAGTAGAAATTGGATATATAGAAGAAGGTGAATCATGCAAGCAACAAGCTCAAAATAATCAAAGACCTACTTGCAATTACTATGGTAAGTTAGATCATACATCAAACAAATGTTGGAGTAATGGTAAAGCTAAATTCAATGGAAAATGTTACAATTGAAATAAGCATGGTCATAGAGCTAATGAATGTAAAGAGAAACCTAAATTTGAAGGCGAATGTCAGAAATGTAAGAAGCATGGGCACAAATATTCTAAATACAAAAGGATGGGGAAAAATCTTGTAAATGCAAAACTAAGATATTGAATCTAGCATAACATATTGTAAAAGCTATATTTGGTTGGAACTACAACACATGGTGCAAATGTCATTACTGTAGAAAATTTGGAACCATTGGAATAAAGTGTGTGAAACATCACATGAGGACAAGAGACACCACTAGAAGATTTTGTTGTTGTCATGAAATTTTGCATCCTTGTCCAAATTTTTACCTAAGGACAACCTTGTGAAACATGGAAAGAACCTCCAAGCCATGAGACTTGAACTATGAGGTTAAGTCTCTGGAGAAGGCCAACTTCCTTTACTATCAGGGTGCACTTAACTACACTTGGAGAGGAAAAGGGAGAAGGAATTCATAGAAAGTAAATCTACCTATTCTAACCTAAGGGGTGATGCACCAAAATAGAGCATTTGACCCTGTCTCTACCCATAAATGAATAGTTAACCAATTATAACCTCAAAGAATATAGATTTAGACTTTACCTAATTCAACAACCACATGTAGATTAGATAACAAAATAATGCTATAGGAAGAGAGTTCACTTAATATCATTCAAATGCCAAAAGTAGACACAATCATGTAAATATTAGAATATAAACAAGAACATTAACTAGAGGCAAAGGAATATTGCACAACATGTTAATTCCTAAAAGAGACTCAGAGAAAAATTACAATGACTTACAGGCATGAGAAATTATAGGAGTATGCATAGAAGTAATATTAGAGAATTAGAGAAAGATCAACCCTTACAAAGATTAAAAAATATTCCTTTATATCTCAAGAAATACTGAGATATTTCTAACCCAAGTTACTCTACAAGCACTACGACTAAATTTTTAGAGAACAATCAAGATGATTCAAACAATAGATTTGATTTGTACACTTGCAGAGGCATGAAAACCATGGAAACTTCAACTGGAGCAAACCTTGAAGTGATGGAAATGGTGACAAAAAATGCTAAAACTCTTCAAATAGATGATCAAATGGTGGGGAGAGTGCAATTTGTGCCATTAAAACCTAGCACTAACTTGGAGTGGTTGGGATCAATTAGAAAGATTAGACTGTGCAAGAAAACCCAATTTTTCTTTATTCCTAGCTTATAAATTAGCAAGGTTAGTAGTCAAACAAATCCTTGCAACCAAGACGAGCCATGTGGACCAATAAAATTATTTCCTTTTTCCACCTCGCAAGGTCTTCATAATTTTGACTACCCCATTGGCCAACTAACCACATCACCTTCTTAACTTAACCACGATGGTTTTATGAAACTGCCAACTTAACAACCATTGATTGTAATGCTATTTCCTTAACTAGGTCTATTGGGACATGTGGGCATTTGGAACTTGTTCACAATGCTTAAAGTCCTTGTAGTTCCATAATGTAGGCAAGCAACCGTCATGGATCACTGAATGATTGATGATCACAAAAGACCCTAGTTATTACTATACTACTCTTAAAATTTTGCCCACGAACTACTCAACATCTAGTATGACAACACGTCACCCTTTCTAGCAAATCAACATGAAGAAATTGGAAGAAAATCCACCTCAGCATGACCTAACATCCAACTGGCACTACCTTTTAACCCTAGTGACCCACACAGAAGAACGAACCCACATGTCCACATGTCATAATGTCCCTTCCTCACATTGTTAGAAAGTTTGACAAAATACATAATACGGGAAAGTGACTACCAATAGAAATCCAATGGTATGCCAACTCACTTGATAGCCTACCTGACACCTTTACTTCATTCGTGGCCCATAAGGAACAAGACCCACATGCCACATGGAAATGAAGCACTTGCCCGCATTGGATAAAGATAGAGTAATTTCATAATGCGAGAAAGAACCCAACATGGATCTATGAAAGATTTGACGGTCCAAAAAGTTGCGGGGTTGAAAAATAACTTAGGAAAATATGGAAATATAATAAGGTTTTATTTAATTTATTTTGTATTTCCATGAAATTTTTTATTATTAAAGGTGAGAGATGACTATTTAATATTTGAATTCAAATATGGAAATTTTGGTGGGAAGGCAAATTTGGCCAACAATTTTATTTGTACAAAACTTGGACACCTTGCCAAGAACTCTATGAACACTGGAAGAATTGAAGATGAAAAGAAAGCCAAGGCTAACAACATCAAAAAGCAGATGATACAATAATTGGATTCCAAAATCTTCTAAGAATGCAAGTCCAAGAAATGAAGCACATGCCACTCAAGAATTGGATGACTCAAGCAATTCTACTTGATCTCCCAAAAAGATAATTGGAACTAAAATTCTGAAGCAGACATCCTACATCAGTTCCAGTCAAACTAAAAGGAAAGATCCATATCAGCATTCAAGATGAAAGGGATCACCGAGTGTCTAAAGAAATTTTGGACCTTACCAAGTGTTATGGTCCCACAATGCATGCCCCATTCCTTACTAGGAATGGTGACCCCCTACTTTTTTTCTGACTCTCGAACTCACAGTTCGAGAGTCAAGAGAAAAGGTGTTAGAGTCATAATATTAAAAAAACAATTTTTTTTTTTGAAAAACCCAAAAGATTGAAAAATTTGAAAAAGCTGAAAAAAAAAAAAAAAAAAAAAAATTCAAAATGCAAAAAAAAAAACAAAAAAAATAAATATAAAATATAATAATAAAATTTTTGCACCACGTGAGCACATGCACACGTGGGTGAGATGCATGCTGTGCACCCACGCTAGGGCATGCCACACACCCCGCCCGGTGGGGAGGTTATAAACCCCCCACTCCCCTCAACACTTAGCATTTTTTCATTTTCATTTTTTTTGGAGGGTTTTGTCAAGTGCACAAGGTAAACATTGCACTCGCGGTGCTTTGCGCCCGCAATGCCATAAACACTATGCCTGCAGTGCCATAAAATCTGCACCCACGGTGGCATAAAAATAGTGCTAGCTATGCCATAAAATTTGCACCCATGGTGATGCCAACATTGTGCTCATAGTAATTTGTGCCCATGGCACCATAAACATTGTGCCCATAGTGGCACCAACATTGCACTTGCGGCACTTTGCACACGCAGTGCCAAACACTTTGGGCCATGGCACTGCATGGCACCACCTGTGGCACTTTGTGCTCGCGGCCCCAACACTCCATGACACATGGCCCTTGGGCCATTGCACGCCTTCCACAACACCGCACACACGCTACCAAGCCATGTTGTGCATTTTTTTAAAGAATTTTAATGAACCTAAATTTAAAAAAAAAAAAAAAAAAAAAAAAAAAAAAGCCCAAATTGAGCATTTCATTT
The DNA here is from genome assembly GCA_028749045.1 of Cupressus sempervirens. Lineage (NCBI taxonomy): Eukaryota > Viridiplantae > Streptophyta > Pinopsida > Cupressales > Cupressaceae > Cupressus > Cupressus sempervirens. Next base: position 731,796,897 of record CM053783.1, on the reverse strand, counting down.
TTATTTATTTAAATTCAAAGCTTTTACATTTTATTTCTAAGTATTATCATTGACCTAACAAGCATTTTTTCTTATGACATGTGGGTGATCAAATGGTGTCAACATTCAAACAAGCACCCAAACCCATCATATTCAAGTTCCAAGGCATACCCTCGAAGTCGAGATTCCATGATAATTACGTAGAAATCAAAGATACTGACCTAGGACATACGGATCTAGGAGAATTCCTCAGAATCTATAACAAGCCCACCAAGAGAGAAGCTTTGGTCCTCTCATTGATCCATTCTGAGTTGGTGAGCACAACATCACATCCCGTATTAGTGCAGTCAACAGAATTAATCATGGCCTTGGCATAACATTTTGTTCTTAAAGGAAGGGTTGTTAAAAGCGTCACAAGAGAGGTTGTGTTGGATCTTCAACCTCACAACATTGAGAGGGTCTTTCATCTTTCAAGAGAAGATCAATTCATTAGGCTCTCGTATGAAATAACTAAGAGATGTTATAGGGAGCACCAACAAGAGGCAATTGAAATCATATATTCCTCTTACCTCATTGAGAAGCCTCCTCGGGGAAGAATAACAAGAAAAGTAGACATGACTCGGGGGTATATGAAGGAAGACATTAGATACTCTATCATTCTCTTAAGTAGAGTCATGGGCTTACCTGCAGTAGGCCACCTCAGCACTTTCATGGTCAACTTCATTGAGACCATCAGAGCAACGAAGATACCACTAGACTGGGCCACCACACTAAGTGAAAACTTGTGTGAGCAATTGAGGATGGTAAAGGAAAAGGAGAAGTTTTACATGAATTATTACATGGTATACTTGCTTGCAACGAGGGCAAAAAATTATCCTAGTTTGTACAAGAGAGGTAGTGTGTAGGGTCCTAATACCTGGCCATACATAGTCTACCCTCAACTGGTGAAGAAGAAGCTCTCAACATAGAGCAAGGAGTACAAAATCATGAATGATGCTTTCATATTTGCAATCATCCAATTCATTGAAGGTGATTATGGAAAGAGGTTATCTGATGAAGCTAAAGCACAAATTATAGTTCTTGGAGCCTACTTCATCCAGTTCAAAACATTCACATATTTGCGAGTAGTTGGTGCCTCTATCAATCTTAAGAAGCTCCCAAGATATCCAAGTGACAAACTAGTCCTATTGGAGATTGGCTAAAAAATTGAGTTAGCCTATGAGAAATAAAGAGACAACAAAGACCTTGCTAGTCATGGCCATTGGTCATTGGAGCATATCAGGTGAAGAGGAAGTAGGATATTCCATCCTTTGAGTGGGAGTGGGAGAACTATCCCCTTAAAGAATATAACTCTCCCCGACCCTATTTTGACAATGTTGGGAGAGTGGAGAGTTTGGTAGGAAAATATTCTCACCATGAGGAAAGACAAAATTCCCCGACCCCTTGTTCAATGCAGACAAAATTGGTGAAAGACCCATTATGAATGCTGAGGTTGATAGGGAAGAGGCCAATAATATTAATCATTAGGTGAGGCATGTCATTAGAATGACAAAGGATTGGATCAAGAAACCTTTTTCCACTTGATCCAAACCTGATACAGTGATATTTCATGTACATGCCCGCCCAGAAAGAGGTAGAGGGAAGAAAGTAATGATTCCTACCTTTGCAACCTAGTCTCCTATTAGGCTAGAGATAGTATACTAGCTTGATCACTCAATTGGATATTATGACCCTCCTAAAAGGAAGGGAAAGAAAAAAAGAAAGAGGACCTCCCCTCAAAGGATTTAGACAGAACAGGTTGAAGAACAGGTGCCTCCCTAGTAGCAAGAATAGAGTGCACAAGGGTCTGAGGATATTGCAGCTACTCAAGTCTAGGATGAAGCTCAATTACATGCCATTGTACCTAGCCAAAAAGAATAGGGAGATATTCTACAAGTCTCCATTCCTCCTATGCAAGATGAGCCTAATTCTCCTTCTACCTCCAAGGAAAAAAAGAAGAGGGTTAAGATTCAGATGAAAAAGAGGCAAAGGATCAATAGAAGATTGGTGTCTTCCCCATCTATTCCTGAAAGCATTTTGGAGGGAGATGAAGAGGAAGAAGAACAAGAATTAGAATCAAAAGAGGAATAAGTGCCCCTACAAGGAAGAACTTGGATAGCAAGAGTTGTAGAGTTACAAAGGAGAAAGAGTGCCATGGGTACCTCACCATCGACCCAAGTATAACCCTTAGAACTCTCTTCCTTGGAAGATGAAGTACAATAGTGGGTGGATGAGAAAAGTGAAGAGGGCTATGACATTTTTACAATGTTAGATTTTGAGTTTATGCTGGTGGGTATAGAATTGATTGGGGATAAGATTAGGGACACCACTATAGATGAACCTCAATAGGAAGACTAGACACAGATGCTGCCAGACACATAGGGTCCTAATCTTATTCCCTCATCTTGACCACAAATTATGGTGGTAGATAAGGGTTTGGTTACTCCTCCACCTTAGAGTTTAGAGGAAGGATATGTTCAAAAGGAGTCATCATCAAAGGAGCAACCTGAACAAATGGTGACCAATGAAGTGTCAAAGTAGGGACAAATGGTGGAATATTCTCAACCACCTTCCCAAGATGCTGAGGTGCAAGCTACAGGATCCATGGAGACTAAAGCTATAGAAGGGGAGCCCTCACAATAGGAGATGACTCCAAGTAGGAGTGATAAGGGGAAGGAGATAGTAGAACACACCCCTTCGTCATCAAGAGCTAGGTCCTCAATTGGATGCATCCCTAGATGGATCCAAAAGGAAATAATGAGAAGTACTAAGCCTCAATTTTATGCTTTAGAAGAAGACATTTGTGACATTGCAAAGATTTTGAATAAACCCAAGTCTCCATTACATGAGGCAACACCATTGGCATTTGTCACCAGTACATGGAGCTAGGAATTGTTTACACAAGTGGCTATCCCTCTGTAAGAACATGGAGCAAGATGAGGCTAAACTCCAAACACTTTGAAGGCAAGTTGAGATCCTAAAAGGATATCTAGCTGAAGTAGTTGGTCGTATAGTTCCTAAGCACCCCGAGCAGACTTTGAACACTATACTTAGAGAAGGGGAGGTGTACAACTGGATCCATTTTTGAAAGCCTATCAACAATTTAAGGAAAGTTTCGATGAGAAAGATATCTTAATCATCACAGGGAATTTGAAGTTACTGCATGCTATGTAGTAGAATTTGAATAAAATTGTAGCAATTTTGAAGTAGGACTTCAGTATTATGGATGAAGTACAGGCCTGGAGTAAGGATTTTCAAACTCTACAAGCCATAAAGGGGCAAAGATATTGGGTTTTGATTGATGTATATACTGAGAAGAATTAGATATGATTGATGACTGGATAGAAAAGATAGCGGATAGCAATAAGGTAATGGGAACTTTAAACAAGGAGATTCATCAGCTCAAGGAAGAAGCCCAAGAGGAAATTTTGGAAGCAAAGAGACACTACCATGATGCATGCTTAGATATTTTGAAGATTTGGAACAAGAAAAGTTGTTACCTATAGAGAAAATAGTGGAGAATTTTAGGAAGATTTTTGTGGAGGTTATTGATGATGAGGACATCCAACAAGTCTTTAGGACTGAAGAAGCATTATTAGAATTGGATACCAAACTCAAGGATTTTGTTGACACTCGAATTGAGGTAGACAATTATAGACAGAAGATAAAAGATAAATATGAGGCTTTAGGTCTAGTAGATGTAGCTAAGATTACCGAGATAATAGAGAAATTCAACAATAAACATCCAAACATAGCTTTGGGATGAAGATGAATGAAACCCAAATGCTAGAATTTCAATTTTGACACTCAGTAAAATTTTGAGATTTTTGACCCTATCAAGGTCCACAACTCCATAGGTGCATAGGTATGTAGGTATGCATGTCTGCAGCTCTATAATTTAGAGGTGCACTGATAGTTAATTGGTTTTTCCAAAAATAGCAATTTTTATGCATAAAAAGCACATTTTGCCGGTAGTTTAAATGGTACACACACCTAGTAAACGACCGGGTTCTATTTTTGGCACTTCCAGAAACTTCCACTTTGGCTTGGAGCTTCATCCTCTTTATTCTCTCATATTTTCTTTGTTTTTGATATGTAAAGACTCATGCATCCAATTAATGAATAAAATATGGATGGAGTCTTACTAAGCACCAGATTAATTGTTAGTTTGTATATATTTAGTTTGTTTTATTGTTTAAAAAGCATTTTATTGCATGAAGAGATCTCTCACTCTCAACAAAAATTGAGGAAAGGATTTCTTATAAGTACCCTATTGTAATATGTAATCAAGGCCACTGTTACTATGCAATAAAATTATGCTTTTGGTGCTCGCATTTGGAGTGTAGTGATTCTTGCCCAAATGTGTCATTGTTTTATGAATTTTGTTCATGAGATCATGATTAAGCCAAAGGTTTATTGCGTTGTTTCTAGTTGTGAGATCTTTTATTTTTGGTATTTTCTATAGATTTACAAATTCCACTAACATAACAAGCTTGAGAAGAAATCACCAAATTGTGCCTGCATAACTCTTTGTTTTGCATGGGCGCACTTTCTATGACCTTTCGATTTGATAAAGAGTGAAATATCATTCGGTTACTAAAATTTCCCATCAATGATTGCATTAGTGGAATCTAGGAAGTTCTACTCTTGTTTTCATTGGTTACCTATCGATCTCTTTGAAAGCTTAACTCGTAGTGTGTTTTTTTCTGTAGCTTATGTCTATTAGGATTTCAATTTCATGTTATTTGCTTTCAAGTTTTGTTATTTTATTTGCTAATCCCTTGTTAGAATAGGAACTCAAATTAGTTGCATTATTAGATTGCATTCATAAAAAACATAAAATACAAAAAATATAGTTTTTTTTTTGAAACAGTGTGCAAATTCTATATTCCATCCAAAACTAAAATGAACTAGCAAAGGCCTCCTCATGAACATTTACATTTATCTTCAACTAGGTGGGTTCCAGTAGGTCGCAAGATCACCTAGAACCTTGGAGTTAATTTTACAAAATTATCTTTTCAAGAGAGGAATTCATAAGAATTCCTGCCATTTAGCATCGTGTAAAATGACATCTTAACAGAAGTGGCACTAGAATGAAGGTTGCACTTTTAGATCTCGAAGAAAAGTGAAATTTTTTCCAAAGTTTCAAAATTCTACACTTTTTGTAAAAGTCTGCATTTCACACAAATTCTAAATTTTTTTTTGAGTTTTTGAGAAATTTAGGTCTGTAGCTTCACAGATATGCAGGTTCGTAGATTTGTAGGTATGCAAGTTTTTAGATCCGCAACTTTGCAGGTATGCAGGAGTGCAAAAATTTGTGGTGCACAAAATTTAGAGAGGTGAGAAATTGTATTTTTGTAGAGGTGCACTTTTTCTAGAATTAATGAAAATTGGAGGATATTGATCCAAAATCCTCATTTTAGTGAGCATTAAGGTCTACACCAAGTGCACATGAGTTTCTTGAGCTTACCCACTTCCATAAACCACGTAGTGACAAGGGAATATCCTACATTCAACCACTTCCATTTGAACTTTCATCATATTCTTCAACTCCACCTCCACTCCAACCACCTAGTGGACCACCATATATTTCAATAGCTACTCCTCAACAACCATCATTAGGTCTTCCAAACCCTCCAATGGCTTTTTTTGTGAATGCTGTAGACTCACCAATAAACATGAGAGGTGTACTCCATGACCTCCCTAAGAATCCCAAGAAGTTTTACCCAAGATTCATCTATGGTGAGACATGAATTTCTGAAGATCACATCAAGGTATTCAAAGAAATTTGCAACTGTAAGCAGGTTGCTAATGAGGATGTAGTTCTTCATTTAATCCCCTACTCTTTGTGGGAAGTTGCTTTCAATTGGTACATTAATTTGCTACCTAGATGCATCAGAGATTGGGATACTTTTGAAAAAAATTTCTTAGGACAATCCAAAACATTTATCAACCTAGCTGTAATACATCAACAATTTAAATCAATCAAAAGGGACCCTACTGAGACAATTTCTCACTTCAACCATCACTTTAATATGGCATATCACAAGCTAGAGATGCCATACACTATACCAGTTGAAGCCACTATTCAAATTTATCTAAATGCTATGGACCATCTTACTACAATTTTTCTAAGAAGACTTCCTACATCAAATATCACACATTGGATAAAGTCTTCGAAGAGGCAATTACCTTTACTAAGCAAGCTAATCTTGATGGAGGAGGATTAATGCTTCCAACTCCAACTATCACAATGATGCCAACATACCCTGCTAGAGTACCCACGATGCCTAGTCAGTTCATACCTATGAATCCAGTTCCATTACAATAAGCACTCACTCCACAAAACCTCACTCTAATGTACCAAGGGTTTTGAACCTCCAAAAGCTGCCTTCTTTGAGAAAAAGGTAGTAGCACCCATTGAAGCAAACAATGGTTTTGTTTTTGAATTTGGTTAGATGAAAAAAACCATGTCTCAAATGAACAATTAATTGACTCATCTTAGGTTGTCTCAAGGATAAAATAAAAACTTCCAAAGAAATAACGTCAACCCTTACAAAAAAAATTATGACCATAATTATAATAGGAACTTTAGTGGAAACAAAAACAATAATTCAGGAAATAAAAATGTGGGAAACAACTTCAATCCTCCTGAATGTAATAATGGCTTCCAAAGATAGAGCCGATCATGAAACACTCGACTGAATAATGGAAGTATTCCTCCTGACAAAAAAAATAACAATGTTTAATATGCAGATATCAATTAGTATGATGATGGTCAGAATGCACCAAACAATGATGGTTTGGACTACAATGGGAATTAAGAGATGGCTCAAAGTTCACAATTAAATGATAATGCTCCTCCTGTGTAGTTTAACACTATGTTACTAGAATCCTATGATTCTACACAAAATGTATAGGTAGAACAACTAGCTAGCGAAGAGTTCTCTATTCCATTCAGTTAGGAACCTAATCTTCAACATGATGAGTGTTAGAGTAATTATTTATTATGCTAATTAATTAGATCATGTTGGTTTAATTAATTAAGTTTGTTTATTACTCTAGTTGCTTAAGCTTTCTCCTAGGTGCATATAATTAATATTTTATATTAATTATAATGTGCAAACCTAGTTTCTTTCCCTCTAGGGTTTTGTTCACCTTTAAGGTTGAACTTTTGTACTTTTTGTTTTCATAACTTGGAATAGAATTTTGCTCTCACCCAGCTGAGATTTTCCAAGCTCTGATTTTCCTCTTTCGGTTTCTCTTTAGTAGTTTATTTTGCTTGCAAGTAATCCTGGGCATAGTGAAGTTGGCTTTCATCAACTTCTTCACAGTATTAGAGGAACCTTGTTGCTTCTCTCTTGAATGATTTTCAAAGCCGCGATTCAAAGACACAAACCCCTATTTGTTTGTGCTTTTTTCTTCAATTGGGGGGAGGAGAAAATTTATGGGGCACTTTGGGCCTAGAAAGATGTTTCCATTGGATCTGGAAGGCCATTTACAGTCAAGATACATATAAAACTTGTCATTTTTGGCTTCTAGGTGTCTGGGAATTTTTTTTACCCCGAGAAGTCCGTACGGACACAATTTTTGAGAAAAAATTTAAAAAATCAATTTTTTTGGCCATAGCCAGGTGAACACCATAGCACCACCACACGAGTACTACTATACAGCTTGTGCCTCACTCCTTGACCACCACAAGTCAACTTAGGTTTATCCATTGCCAGCGGGGCACCCGTCCACTGCCCCCACCGGCGACGATACTAAAGATGACCACCTCCTCTAGTTTCCTCCACTCTGGTGCCATTGCCTGAAAAATCACCATTGATGTCAAATTCTAGTGGCCTACATCAACATTTTGTGACCATTTGACGTCATCCTCTGGTAGACATATCATCATTTTCTAGTGTGACGGTTGATGTCATCAACCTGAAACCCTCTGCTGATGTCATTTACTAGCTGGGTGATGCCAGATTCTAGCTTTTGATGTCAGCAATTGGCAATCAGATTTTTTTTCTGACGATGTCCATTTGATGGTTGTACAGCCATCAAATTTTTTCCCAAGTCTATATTTTTCTAGTGAGCTCCTCTTTTGGACCTGTAGTCTATTTTTTGCCCATAACTTGAGCATACAGAGGTATTTTTTTGATCCAAAAGAATTGTTGGAAAGATGATTCAAAGATAGAGACAATGGTGCTAAGTTCATTTCATTTTGAGTTTATTTGAGCTCCCATTTTTGGCATTGAAATAGAGGGTTCTATTTCCTCCTTCTCTACATCCAGAATCCAGGTTCTTTTCTCAATTTTTGTATTTTTCAATAGTTGTTGCTTTGGTTTTTGAGGGATATATTTGTCTTTTGTGGAGGGGAGCATTTTCTTTTCTATAATTTAGTTCAGAATAAGATCCTTTTGCTTCTGTCTTCTTCTCTTAATGTTAGATCCTTTTATGATCTGGCTCACATCACATAACTGTCACACTTGGAAGACACAAATGACTAGGCTTCTCATGTCAAGAGGCTTATGGTCATGTCTAGATGCAAACCAAGTTGTTCTACAATGCCCTTTTGAGGTTCTTTAGCACAGAAACAAAATGGATGAAGTCATGGGATTGATTGTACTAAACATCTCAGATAGTCTACTATTTTACTTGGATGGTTTGACCACTCCACTAGTTATTTGGATCAAATTCCAAAATTTTTTTGGCATAGTGAATGAGTTTTGGGCACTACAGCTTGATGCAAAGTTGACTTCTTTGACACTAGCCAACTTTCCCACTACTGAAGACTTCTTGATGAAGTTCAAATCTCTACGTACAATTTTGCAAGGATGTGGGAAAACCAAAATAAATGATGAATGTATTTTTTTGGTACTTTCAAAGTTGCAAGGATAGTATTAGATATTCTCTTCCACTTTCTACTCCATTATGCATGCCTTGGGTAATAGACCTCAGATGCCCTCATTTGAGATATTTTGTGATCAGTTGACATGGGAACAGGCTAAGATCCAACAGGTGGATGTCTCTGGCTCTTCCAGCCAAGAATTGGTTGCTTCAACTTCTTAGGGGAAACCAAAATAAAAAGCTAGACCAAAGAAAGATACATCAAAAATTGATTCCAAACCTCCGACTAACCCTTCCAAGGGTAAATATTCTTTGAAGTCTACTAAGTCTACCTCCAAGACTAAGTAGAAATCAACTTAGACCTACAGTTTTTGTGGAAAGGATGGACATCCCATTTCTAGGTGTTTGAAATGTTTGGAGGCTTTAGAGGAATCCATGTAGGAGCATCACATTTCAACTCCTAAGTCTACATCCCCCCTTGTAGGGAAAGGTCACACTCTTACTGCATGAGCTATGACTTTTGGGCCTACATGGATTCTTGATTCTAGTGCCTCTCACCATATGAAAAACACTCAGCACTTGGTCACCTCACTTGCCCCTTGTCCTACTTTATAGATTGCTGTTGGGAACTCATCACATCTTTCAGTCATGGGTTCTAGTTCTATTGCATTAGGGGGGGTGGCTCTCTTCAAGATGTTCTTCTTGTCCTTGACATATTGACAAACCTATTGTCTATTTATCAAATTTGCCACTCTGGCTCTAGTAAGATAGTTGAGTTCTCACCACATGATGTGGTTATCTAGGACTTACATGATTCTGAGATAATTGTGGCCACTAGGTGTGTTGACTTTGCATCTCACATCTATAGATTTGATGGATTTGAGTCTTCTGATGACATAAGTTCATGTCTTGTTGCACATGTAGATTTAGTAAGCAGACTTGGGCATGAGCATTTGGGCCATGTCAATTATATATATCTTTAGCATATGAGTACACAGGCACATGTTCTTGGGCTTCCCCATATCTCTTAGATACATGGTGTTTGTCAAGATTGTGCTCTTGGAAAACAACATAGGGATCCTTTTCCACATGGACAAGCCACTCATGCTTTGGAACCATTGGAGTTGATTCACAGTGACCTCATGTCATTTCCCACTCCTTCTTTTTCTAGTTCCAAATATGTGCTTACTTTCATTGATGACTTCTCCAGACGTACATAGGTGTATTTTTTGAAGTACAAGTTTGATGTCTTTGACTCTTTCTAAGTCTTTAAGACATTTGTAGAGAATAAGTCTAGTCTTTCTATTTGGTCGATACACATAGATAATGGGGGCAGTATGTGAACCAAGAACTTAGGGATTTTTTCTCAGAACATGGTATTCTCTATTAGTTTTTAGTACCCTACACCCCTCAATAGAATGGTGTGGTTGAGGGAAAGAACATAACACTACGAGAGATGTCCAACTGTATGATTTAGTCCAAGTCCATGGATTCATGTTTTTGGGAAGAGGCAGTCAATTGTGCCAACTATATTTAGAATTAGATGCCTCACAAGGCAGTTCGACATATGACTCCTATGGAGGCTTGGTCTCATGTCAAGCCTGATGTATCTTCATTCTGAGTTTTTGGTAGTGAAGCATGGGCATTTGTACCAGATGCTCAGAGGATAGCAATGGAGTGGAAGAGCTAACACCTCATTTTTGTTGGCTACTATGAGGATGTTAAGGCATACAGGTTGTTTATTCCTGATTCTAGAGAGGTCCTATTTTGATGGGATGTCCAATTTGATGAGTGCCTTCCTGTAGTAGATACCTTGCCTCTTGAGTCTACTTCACTTACCACCACTCCCTCATGATTTCTAGTCTCTTTTTTGAATGATGAGGATGATTATCTTGGTGATCCCCATTTACCTCCACCATAGGATCCTTCTTAGATGTCTAAATGGGCTCAAGCTATAGTTGAGGCTACAACATCTCTAGCTAGTGACCTTTCCACTTCCTGTCACACCCGTTCTCATACTATGGGTTCTAGTCTTCTTAGGCATGCTATTTGTGCTGATCCTTAGACATTTACAACAGTGACATGACATTCTATGTGGGATAGTGCAATGGAGGAGGAGTATTCTTCTTTGATGAAGAATCATACTTGGGATCTTTGTTCTCTTCCTAAGGGAAGAAAGGTAGTGTGATGCAAATGGTTGTATCATACTAAGTTTGTTGCTGATGGTTCTATTGATAAGTACAAGGAACATCTTATTGTGAAGAGTTTTTCATAGGTTGAGGGTATTGATTACACTGAGACATTTTCCCCTGTCACCAAGATGAACTCTATTCACCTTGTCTTATCCCTCGTAGCTTCATAGGGATGGCCCAATTTTTAGATGGATGTGAAGAGTGCATTCTTGCATGGTGATCTTACTAAGGAGATTTAAATGGAGTAGCCTTAGGGACTTTTGCATGATTCCTCCTTGGTTTGTAGACTCTGACACTCATTTTATGGTCTCAAATAGGTCCCTCAGGCTAGGTGTGAGAAGATGGACTCATTTCTACTTTTTATAGGCTTCACACACTGCCATTCTGATCCTACAGTCTACATTCAATGTCTTGAGGTTGAGGTTCCTTGTTCTATATGTCGATGATCTTCTTCTCATAGGTAGCTCAACCTCTATGATTAAGGATGTTCAGAGAGCATTGATGGAATAGTTTGAGATGACTAATTTTGGATTGCTACACTATTTTCTTGGTCTCCAAATTGTTTAGTCCCCTATTGGAATCTTTGTTTACCAACAAAATAATGCTCTTGACATGCTTCAATGCTTTGAAATTATTGATTTCAAACCTACTCCTATACCTTTTTAGTAAGGTGTTACTTTGTCTACATCTTGTACTTCACCTTTAGTGGATCCCACATTGTATTGGTAGTTGGTTGGTAGCTTGTTGTACTTGACACACACCCATCCTGATCTCTCCTTCACAATGGGTCTTGTCTCTTAGTTTTCACATGAGCCTCATGAGAGTCATTGGCAAGCTACCAAGTGTATTTTGAGATACATTCAAGGCATACTGATGTGTGGCATTCATTACACATCAGGGAAACCTCACATTATTGGCTACACTGACTCAGATTGGGCCGATGATGTTGATGATCAAAAGTCTACTTCTGGATTTTTTTTCTATCTTGGCTCTAGTCCTATCACATGTTCATGCAAGAAGTAGTAGGCTCATGCACTTTCATCTATTGAGGCTGAGTATCAAGCTGCAATGCTTGCTAGTTAGGAGATTTTGTGGCTTTGGCAATTGATGACTGAGTTTGGTTTTCCTCCTAATTGTCCCACTATTTTGTGGTGCGATAATCAGAGTGCTATTCATATTTCTTGCAACTCAATGGAGCATCAACATACTAAACACATTGAGCTTCATATGCATTTCATCCATCATCTAATCTAGGATGGGGTTCTCTCTTTGGAGTATATTCCCACAGATGCCTAGGTTGCCGACATCTTCACCAAGTCATTTGCATCACCTCACTATCTTTAGCTATAGTCTATGCTTGGGATTAGGGAAGTTGTCCTTGGGGGGTCTTATTGAGGCCTTCCTTCCTTCATGTCTTTTTTGGTATATTTTTTCTATCTCTTTTTGGAGAGGGGTTTTTCCCAATGGGTTTTCTCCTTTGTCTCTGGTTTACAGAGATTTCCTTATATTGGGTACCTGATTAGGTCTTGTTGCTGGGACCCATTTTCCTACTTTCATAGATTTGTTAGGGTAGCTTCCTCTCAAGCTTCACTTAAGGGGGGGTGTTAGAGTAATTATTTATTATTCTTATTAATTAGATCATGTTGTTTTAATTAATTAAGTCCTTTTATTACTCTAGTTACTTAAGCTTTCTCTTAGGTGCATATAATTAATATTTTATATTAATTATAATGCACAAACCTAATTTTCTTTCTCTCTAGAGTTTTGTTCACCTTTAAGGTTGAACTTTTGTACTTTTTTATTTTCATAACTTGGAATACAATTTTGCTCTCACCTAGCTAAGATTTTCCAAGCTCTGCTTTTCCTCTTTCAGTTTCTCTTTAGCAATTTATTTTGCATTCAGGTAATCTTGGGCACAATGAAGTTGGTTTTCATCAACTTCTTCAATGAGATGTTTTCTTTCTACAATGACAATCAAAATACATATAATATAAGAAATAGAAAGGAACCTTTGATGGATGGGATTCCTCTAGGTTTACAACCAACTCCTCCCAATCTGAGAGTGAGTAAAAATCTAGTGCCAATTAGGCCACCATATGGAGGATAGTAGAATCAAAACCCAATGAATGTACCAATGATATTGAAGAATCTTGCTTGGTCTACTTTAAAGTATAGTGCTATCGAAGACTTGAAAAGAACCAAAGCAAATATGTCCATGTTTGACATGCTATAAAATATTCCACAATAGCGAGAAGAACTCATGAAGACTCTGGATCATACAAAGGTACCCCATAATATGAGTATGATCCTCAAAAGCTAGTATCTCAACAAGTCAATGTTGTAGAAGTGATGCCTACTATGTTTAAAGACAAGGTTGAAGTACCCCCATTTCTGCTCAGCATCAAGATATATGGAAAGAATCTCCACAATTGCTTAATTGATTTAGGAGCATCATGTAATATCATGCCACTATCAATAGTGCAAAGGTTAGGGGTATGTCCTCAACCTTCCAACCAAATAGTGATACAGTTGGAAAAAATAGAGGTGAAAGTCATTGACATATTGAAAGATGTTTAGATATAGTTAACAGTCGATCCCCAGATTCAAGATGTCATTGATATACATGTGGAGGATATTCTAGAGACATATGGGTTACTCCTAAGTAGAGAATGGACAAAATTCCTAAGAGGATGGTTTTCCACGAATTTCACTCAGTTATAGTTACCATGGAAAGGGTTGAACAATCAAATCAAGATAGATGTAGAACCCAAATTGAAAAAAATGATTATAGATTACAATGCCTGAAATGAGATAGCATTCTTACAATAAGATTTGTGCTCATACAAGGTGATGGAATTTGACACTATTCTGATCAAAGCATCCTAAGATCAGGATAAGGAACTCAAGATATCAATACCAAAGGATGAGATCATGACACAATTCATGGATAATATGGTGAGTAATTTGCAATGCTTGGGAGAGGAAGCTGACCCCAACATCTTACTTCTCCCTGAATTTTGTTAATTACACAAAGTTAGTCACTCTGAGTTTGAATGCTCATCATGCCAAGAAGTAGTTGCAAAGGTGTTAACACATATAATGCAAGGCAACAGTAACCACATTCCAGAAAAGGGACCTGTGGAAGATCAAAGTAATATAAACTCGACTGAGTCAACAAGGATCAAAGAAGAAATTGAAGATTTCAATGTGTCATATAGTGATACCTCCTTAGATGGGGGAGGTTTGTCTTCTCCTCCTCCAGGGATGATTAAAGCCCAAAGAAGAAGACAATATTTGAAAGGTAAAGGATGGACTTTAATAGTCATTCATCTTAAACCTAAAGTTGAGGAAATCAAAGAATTGATAGGAGAAATCTAGGATAAACAAGAAAAGCACACACTTCCTCTATCTACATATTACAAAAGGGAATCATCAAGTCCACCCCATGAGAAGTTCTGATGGGTTCCCAAGAAATAATCTTTCAATTCTTAGATTAAAGATAAGCAGAGAAAAAACAAACACAAGGTTTAGAAGCCCAAGGAAGATCCAATTTTCACTTCACTTTGATGGTTCCAGATGCAAATTAGGGGTTGGAGCAAGTATAGAATTGGTGAATCCAAAAGGTAAGTCTTTTTATGTAGTATACCGATTTCAATTTAGATGTACTAACAATGCTATAAAATATGAAGCATTGATCCGAGGACTTCTCTTTGCACTTGAGAAAGGAGTCACGAATCTCATAATTGAAGGAGATTCTCAGTTGGTTATTTGACAAGTAAAATCATTATACTCTTGTAATGAAAAAAGGCTACTTTCTTATAGGAAGAGAGTATGGGATTTACTGGATGATTTCAAAGCTCTAAACATAAGGTCCATTCCAAGGAGAAAGAACATGGTGGCAGACGGTCTCACTATTTTAGCAAGCATATTACAACCAGTTGAAAGATTTTTAGTAGAGTTGGTTGCTACCCCATCTATTCTGGACAATATTACAAACTTTCAAGTCTTTCAGGATGATCAACACATACTTTAATTTATTATGTGCAATGGTCACTTTAAAGGGAAAGAAATTGATGATAATCTGGATGACAAACTTGAGGATGATGACCTTGAAGATGAAAATGGAATCTTGAATCTACAGAATAACACTATTCCCAAGGGGATGGTTGAGTTAGAGCACATTTTTGATAATGATGAATCAACACTAAATAAAAGGACAATCCAAGAAAAGGGTATTGAGGAGTGTGATGAATACAACTTGGGAACTAATGAAGAGCCAAAGATGGTTTGAATAGGGAAAGCATGCAATGCATAAGAAAGGGAAGAAATTCTCAAGTAGGTTACTAAGTATAAATATGTCATCACTTGGAGCTATGAAGAATTAAAGACATATGACCCCAAGATTATAACTCATGACATTCTATTGAAACTGGATGCCAAACCTTTTTGACAAAGGCAAAGACCTATCAATCCCATCCTCGAGCCCCTAATAATAAAGGAAAAGAAATTTTTGGATGCAAAGATTATATTTCCCATTCACCATTCTACATGGATGGGTAATTTGGTTCTTGTGTAGAAGAAGACTGGAGAGATTCACCTTTGCATTTATTTTCACAACTTGAACCTGGCATCTTAGAAGGACAATTATCCTTTACCCTCACTTGATGAGGTTTTGTAGATTATAAATGGTTCAAAGATGATGCTATTCTTGGATGGATACTCAAGATACAATCAAATTATGGTCGATGAAGAAGATCGATTAAAGATGGCTTTCACAACTAAATGGAGAACTTTTTCCTATAGGAGAATGCCTTTCAGACTAATTAATGCAGGGGCTACATTTCGGCAAGCCATGGATGAAGCTTTTAAGGGATTGGTAAATAAGTGTATAGTCATCTACATGTGTAAGGTCCACACTAGTACCCTACTTTAGATCCTGATGAAATAAATATGATGAGTTAATTAGGTTATGATTGATATTTTTGTTACTAATAATGATTTATGAGATCTGAGATCCTATTAGAGACTAAGGTAAATTTTGATTATCATAAGGTTGATGCCCTATCCAACAACACTAGGTTGATAAGATAAGACCACATGGAAAAGGAGACTCAATGAACATAGATTATGATGATAACAAGACAATGATTACATTAAAACAAAATTGGTTTTAAATTATGATGACATCATTATGGAAACATTTTAACAATTTGAGGAATTTACCCTAGAAATTCACACACAAACCCATCGTAATGTGATAAAGGTATATTGCTAGGATTGTCGATATGTTTAACTTGATTGAAGGATACTAGTTAACAAGTTTACATCTTATTGATTTTCACTGAAGACATATATACTAAAATTAATTTCATATGTTTTAATGGTTTAATGATTATAAGAAAGGTGATAGTACTTAGAACAATAATTTCATTAAGATAAGGAGGATAAATGTTGATACCCATATGATTGATATTGCAATGTTTTGAATATGAATCAAATGAAAGTTAATTATATATGTACTTAGATGAAAGTTAAATGAATATGATATTGCAATGTTTCTCTTTATAGTACTTAGAATGAAAATGATTAGATGAAGTTAAGAATATATGTAATGTGAATTATGAGACATTGGATTTATTTTGCACTTATTTGTATGTATTTGTATATTATTTTATTGGGCTACTAATGTTTAAGTTGAGTGTGTAGGAAAGTTGAACCATGCAGATAATTGGGGGAAACAAGGTTCAATCTTATGTGAACACGGTAAAGCCAAGGTGAATCTTTGGAAGATTCAAAAACTTGTTGTATTGTTTTTATTTCGTAATGTGATTGTGCATGAGTGTTATAGTTAGAGAGCATGATTAATTAGAGACATGTCATCGTGATGTGTAAAGTGTTTTATGTGCGTGTGTGTCATTTGACACTTGTATTATCTATGTGTAAATGACATGTAAAATAGGATTCTTTGGCATGAAGTTACTTAACCTAAGCCTAATCCTCATTATGAAATCAATTAACCCATCTTGGAGAGTGTTAGGAAGAGTCACTTTCTTGATGGAATTCAAGTTATAATTTGATAGGAATTTTGGAGAGCCTAAAGTGATTTCCACGTGTTAATTTTGGGAAAATAAGTTACCCACATGGTAATAGTATGGGTTGGGGGTTTAAATATAATCATAAGCTGGTCTAGGGGACCTAAGAGACCCTCAAAAATAGTCATTTCCAAACCAATTCGAAAATCAGATTGTCACATGACTTCTTCCCTCATTACACCACTTGGTTAAGTTCCTATTGGTGGAAAGATGCAAGAAAGTAAGAGGGGTGGGTGAGGATGGAAGTGGAGGTCCTTTTAGGGAACTTGTGCCAAACTTAGTGATCATTCACCCACACTCTAATGGTAGAGACATGTAGGTTTTGGAAGAGGCAGGTTGGAAGCCAAGGAAGGAATGATCTTGATCACCATTTGATAACCATAGCTTGGAAGGAGGTTAGTGCTTCATGCCATGTTTCTTCATCCCATGATGAAGTTGGAAATTGTAAGAGTTTTTCTTGTAGGATCTATGTGTGTGATATGGAATTTGTATTGTCATTGAAATCTTTGGGTTGTGTTGTTGTGGTGGTGTATATTGTTTCATGAATTCTTTTGGGAGTTCTTGTTTGGTTTTCTTTTTTTGTTTGAATGTTGAAATTTGTTCATGGGTGTGAAGGCTTCAGTCACCCTTGGGAGGGAAGAGAAAGCCTTGGGTGAAGGGGTTAGTTGGGCTTGAAATATAGTTGAGAACCTTGGAGTATGGGCTCCATTGTATGCCATATTTAGTCATAACTTGTTATGGACAATAAGGAGAATGATGGTGTGGTAAGAAGGTTGATGAAGTATGGAAATCCAAGGATTCTTTAGTTGATGGTAGTATGATTTGAAGATGTCTATGAAAGCCCTGAAAGGGCATGCAATTTTTTGTTTTGTGAAAGCCCCGAAAGGGCATGAAAATTGTTGTAATAGATTTGGTATGATATGGCAAGTCTCCTAATTGGAAGCCCACCTTCACCAAATGTTTATGATTCCATTTGTGAATAATTGTGCAAACCTTGGTTGGGGTTGTAAATATGTTGCAAAATATGTGATCTTGTTAGTTCATGTTGTTGTGATGATGTTTGGATGTATCCTGGTTGAGCCTTGTTTCCCCTAGCACGGGGGTGGCCTCCTTGAGGCCTAGTTTGGGAGGTGAGCCTCCATGGTTCATTATTTTTACCTCTTATTTGTAGGACCCTATTGGATGATCTTGAAAATTTGGAGCTCTTATTGTTTCTCCATGTGCATAGGAGATAAAGACATTCTTTGTTGTATCTGAGTTGAAGTTATGAGAAAAATCCATTCTGTTATGTGAGTCTGAATGTATTGTAAGCAGATGTTATTGTCTTAATTAACTGTCAATTAGAAAGGTTGTGAGTGTCCATGTGTACTAAAAAGTATTTCCATTATGTATATTTTGATACATTTATTTCATCACCTTTTTGTATTATAAGAATATCATGGAAGAGAAGTCCATTGTAATAATTTGGTTGTCTTATTGTCTTGGATAGGAACATCTCTCAAGAATTTTGAATACTAGATGTTATGAGTGATATACCAAAAGGATTTTCCAAACTAAATTTGATATCATAGTAGAGATAGTATTCATAGAAAGGATTATTCTTGTTGATTGTATTATCATTTTATTTTTATTGCAAAATAATTGTGAAAATACATTCAAATTTAAATTTGCATGAGAATATAATGTTCATCTTTAAGAAAATGGTTTCTAAACTTCATAATGCATAGATAGGAACAATTCAGATAGTTCCATATATAACCTTGTCATGAAATGTATATCTATTGGATTAACTTTAATATTTGAATGTTAAATGAATCACAATTTTAGAACTATACTTAGTTTATAAATAACTCCAAATTATCCTTGCAATAACTTATCTTGAGTATCCTAGATTACAAAAGAAGAAAATCAAGTGAATAATATAGAATGTATAAGAGCATAAGAATAACTTGCTATAGGTGTTCATTTATCTTTCTGGATTATGTATGGGGATGCAAAATTAAATCCTAGGTCTATTACAGACCAATAAAATATTCAAGAAATGCCCATCCAATCCCATGCAAGGTATTAGTAAATGCAATAGACTAAAGTAGATATGACATAGTCTAAGTCTACTTCCTAGAGAGAGTGCTTAATTAAATAATAATAATACTAAAAGCTTGGCATGCCTAGGCACCATCCTCATTATAGTGGCAAAAAAAAACAAAGAAAAAACAAATTGCAAGTCAAATCTGCAAAAGGGACAGAGGCCCCACATGACGCCTACCCTTCTTAATGTGGTAATGATGCTAGTCCTTGACTTTGGCACAACAAACCATGTTAGCAACTCATGCTTGGCACCTAATACTTGGAAAAAGTGAAAAGTGTTAAATTGCATTCTCCAGCCACCAACTCACGTTAAGGGAGGACAAGGAAAGTCATGAAATGTGTAAAAATTGAAGTTAATGCCAAGGTCAAATTTCCTTGTACGACAAGCTGTGACTTGACTTGATGTCCTAGAGGGATGTGACTCATGTCACCCCGCTTTGGGAAAAGAGAAAAAGGTACGTGAGCTTCTAATGGGGGAAAATATTTTGCATTAAAAAAACTAATAGATAGTATAGGGTGGCAGGTCTCTTAGTCTCATAGGATAAGGGAGGTCTCATTATATTAAAATTTGAATTTGTAATTCCATATAAAGTTCATATGTTAAGTTTGATGTTGTCAAGATTAGTGTTAGAATCTAAGGATAGCTAGACACTAGGAATTGAAACTTATATTATTAGCGGGGTAGTTGATATGGGACATTCTAATATTATTGGGATTTGAATATTATAAGAGATCAATTATGTTATAGGGTAGTATGATTATAAGATAAAATAAGAAAGTAATTATAAGATATAAGGAAAATGGCCAAAGTAATAATGTTCAAAAAAATTATTATTAGTTAGTCATTCACATAGATTTCTAGTTAGCAAGTATTCACTAACATGTATTGGTAGTGTGTTAATGTAGTATGTTTAGGAAATAAGTGGTATAAATGGGAACGAGTTAGTTAGTAATAAATCATTCGTGGGCTTGTAAGTATAAATGAAGGAAAGTATAATAATTTGTGAATGGACATAGATAAATTGATAGTAGCTATGATAGCATATAAATGATCAATTGAGGAGTAATTAGTATCAGTTACTGAGTGTTAGTTTGGTCCAAGATTAACTTGAGAAATTGGATATTTATTGACATATTACATATAGCATCCTCACCATTGTTTTAAGAAAAATGCAACTCAACTTACTACCCATGTTAATAGCTATGTATAGGTTAGGAGAACCATGTTAAAGGTGAGTATGACTAGTGATGTGAACATGCCATGTTAGATGAGAAGGAAGTATGAGGGTAGTGGCATATGAAATACTCATGTGATTAAAATTCAAATGTGAAACTAAGTCCAACAGATCTAACACGAAGTTTGAAGCCCATTTTTAAAATATTAGTGCATCACAATACTCCTAATTGCATCTCACTAAACTAAGCCCTCATTTGAAGATATTTTTCTCTATAAGTAAAAGTAGTAGGGATCAATATCCAACATATCATATTGAATATAATCATTTATTGTGTCCCTGAGTAGATGTAGGAGGAATGTCTAACTCATTGATGATCTAGTTGTAATATACATATGTCTAGTGGAGACTATTTAGGATTATTAAATTAATAAATAATAATAATAATAAGTAAACTAAATTAAAAAAAAAATTAGTCGTGTTTCATCTTGTTAATTTTAGGGCATGACAACATGGATGATTTAACCATCTTTTCAAAAGATCGAAGCACTCACATTGCTAATTTAAGGTGGGTATTCAATAAATATTGTAGGTACAACATATCCCTCAATCCCAAGAAATGTTCACTCGGGGTCACTAAAGGAAAGCTCCTAGGTCATGTCATTTCTAGGCTAGGATCTCCATTGATCCTAATAGAATTGAAGCTATTCTAAAATTAGCACCTCCTCATAGTCAAAAGGAACTAAAGTATTTCTTTGAGAAGATAAATTTTGGGCAAAAATTCACAAGCAGATTTGTAGAAATAGTTCGTCCCCTTAATGATTTACTCAAAAAGGAGGCTAAGATGGAATGGGTTCTAGAGATAAAGAAATTATTTGAAGATATCAAAATGGCCATTTCCATGGCCCTTGTCTTGGTTAGTCTTGATTACGAGTTAATTTTTAAGATCTATTCCTTTGCTTTAGAATACTCTTGTGCAGGGATCTTAACACAAAAGAAGGAAAAGGAAGATGAAAGACCAATTGCTTTTATGAGTTGCCCCCAAAAGAATGTAGAGTTGAATTATTCAAATCTTGATAAACAATCCTTTACATTAATCAAGGTGGTGAAGAAGTTCTGTCACTAGATATTGAGAATTAAGGTGTATGCAATTGTACTTGACCTAGTAGTAAAGACAATTTTGATGCAAAATGAACTTTGTGAAAGGAGAGGTAAATGGATAGCCATACTTCAAGAATTTGATCTCAAAATTCAGCCTATGAGATTAGTAAGAGGTCAAGGGTTGTCAAGAATGGTAGTTGATAACTAGGATGAAAATGAAAAGGAGTTCAAGTTCAATAGTGAAACAAATGAGGAAGATTAGAATAAAAATATTGTATCTCAAGTTGATATTGGTCAAGGTGTGGTGATAGATGTTTGGTATCAAGACATTGTTTATTATCTTCTACAGGACCAATGCCGTAGTTGGATGAATAGCTCACAATGTAGAGGACTTAAAATGAAGTGTAAATCCTACATGCTTCATGACAACAAGTTGTACAAGAGGAAGTATGAAGGGATTTATCTAAAATGTTTAGGCCATCAAGAAGCAAAGGAAGTCTTGGAACACTTTCATGACAAGTATGGTAGATGGCATGGTTCGATAGATGCAACGACTCACATGATTCTAAGATTAGGTTATTTTTGGCCCTCGATATTAAAGACACTTTTGAGCATGTATTCTCTTTCCATATATGTCAAACCAATGCTAATAGAGAGAGGCACCTAACAATGCCATTACAACTGGTGTACAAGGTGCGCCCCTTCGCAAAGTGAGTGCTAGATTTTATTGGTTCGGTCAATCCACCATCATCAACTGGACATGCATTTATTGCCACAGCTACAGATTATTGTACAAGATGGACAGAGGTAGAAAAATTCAAAAATTGCACTACTAAGGTGGTAACAAAATTTTTGGAAGAACACATTGTTACTAGATTTGGAATGTCTTTCACCCTTATGTACAATAATGAGTTTGCTTTTGCATCTGTATTCTTGACCCAATGGGCATTTGAAAATAAAGTCATTATCAAGCTCTCTTCAAATTATTACTCACAAGGAAATGGGGTAGTAGAATCTAAAAATAAGAACTTGATCATAGTAATAAGATGATTGTTGAAGGAGAATCCTAGGGATTGGCATATGCAACTCAAATATGCCTTATGGATAGATTGAGTGAGAGTCAAAAATGCTTTAGGGACTTCTCCATATTCTCTTGTCTACAGACAAGAACCAGTGTTCCCACTTAATCTCAGGATTCTTATTTTGAAATTCATGAGTGGGTATGTTGAAGATGTTGACAAAGTACAAATCAAATTAATGAATCTTTTAGAGATGAACAAGAAATGGACAGCTACATTGGAGCACATGGCTAAACATCAAGCTTTTGTGAAAAGATGGTTCGACAAAAGAGCCACAATTAAATTATTCAAGATATCTGACCTTGTTCTAATTTGGTATAAGGTGAAATAAAATTTAGGCAGCCATACCAAATTTCAACGCTTGTGGATGGGCCCTTATCAGATCACAATTTTTTTTGGACAAAACACTTTTAGGCTCGGTTCCTTATAGGGGGAATTTCTTCCCTTGCCTGTAAATGGGTAGTTTTTGAAGCATTATTTTGAAGCCTAAAAAATAAAAAATAAAAATTTAAATTAGTTAGATTTTATTTCTGCATTTAGCTTAGAGTTTTATTCTTGCAAGTGCATTTTTATTTCTCCAGGCGTGTTTGCTTTCATATTGTGTGTTTTCTTTCAGTCGTGTGTTTTATTTTCAAAGTTGTGTCAGTCCTGGGGGGTAAGGTGTACTTGAGATTTTCTCTCAAGATTTTACTAACCACTCTTTGGTTCCAATTTCAAGAAGAGGTATTTCTTTGTCAAAATATTTGGACGATTGTGTGTCTTATACCAATTGAGCAACGAACATTCCTTGTGAAAATAGGGGATTTTCAGTCTAGAAATCAGAAGTCTAGACCAACAAGTTTTTGAAACTATGCAAATTTATAATTTGATTATTTTAGGTGTTGTTAAACTAAAGTTAAAGGTGACAAGGGATGATCCAAACTTCAACTGGTTCAAATAGGAGGGGTCTTCTTGAAAGGTTGCTAAGATCACCATTTGGCGTGAGAGTTTCTAAAAAAAAAAAGGTTCTAAAAGAGGTATGCAAGGGATGTTCACAACAGATCGAATCCAAGAAATGACACTGATGTCTTGACTACATAGTTTAAGCATAGTCAAAATATAGAAGAAAAAAAAAGAGAAAAAGGAAATGAAAGAAAATATGGTATTAAGACTGAAGGATTCTAAAGATTTGAAATGGCAAAATATACATTTTCAAGATAAAGTATCTTGTATCAAAAATATTACTTCATTAAAAGTAACATTATGAATGACATGGAGTGAGTATTCAATTACTAGAAAGCTAAAAGAATGTGGCACCCTGCCAAGAGCCCTCAAACTGGTTCTCTTAGCTGGTCAAACAATTGATTGATGAATAACCTTCATGGAGATTCTGAATGAAAAAGCTAGGAGGAGTGGAAGATTGTTTCAGAGTTGTCAGAAAATTTTGATAGACTGCATCCTAATATGTCAAAGGGAATGAATACATAAATCACATACTGAGCTTGAAGGTTTCAAATTTAAAGATTTTGATTGTAAAATCATCCGAAAGATGCTCAAGATGTTCGAAGTTCGTTCGGTGTTTGACACACATTGGAAGAATGTTTGCTGATGAAGAAATGCCTTAGTAATTTCTTCCTTTTTTTTCAGGGCTATTTGTTGTGGTCCCACAACGCATGCCCCATTCCTCACTAGGAATGGGGACCCCCTACTTTTTTTTGACTCTTGAACTCATAGTTTGAGAGTTGGGAGAAAAGGTGTTAGAGTCATAAAATTAAAAAAACACAACAAAATAAAACAAAAAAACCCAAAAAATTTTTTAAAAAAAAATAAGAAAAATTCAAAATACAAAATAAATAAATTAAAAATTAAAAATAAAATATAATAATAAAAGTTTTGTGTGACCCAAGCACATGCACAGGTGAGATGCGCGCCACGTAGCCCGCCCGATGGGGAGGTTATAACACCCCCCACTCCCCTCAACACTTAGCATTTTTTTCATTTTCATTTTTTTGAGGGGTTTCATTGAGTGCACAAGGTAAACATTGTGCTTGCAGTGCTTTATGCCCACGATGCCATAAACACTACACTCGTAGTGCCATCAAATCTGCACTTGTAGCAACATAAACACAACACCCACAGTGCCATAAACTTTGTGCCTACAATGACGCCAACATTGCGCTCATAGAGCTTTATGCCCACAGTGCCATAAACATTGTGCCCATGATGATGCCAACATCACTCTCATGAGACTTTGTGCCCATGGCACTATGCCCCACCACCCATGGCACTTTGCGCTCATGGCCCCAACACTCTGCACCATGCAGCCCTTGGGCCGTCGTGCACCTTCCACAACCTTGTGTGTGCACTACCAAGCTGCACCGTGCATTTTTTTAAAAGAATTTTAATGAACTTAAAATTAAAAAAGATAAAAAAATAAAAAATAAAAATAAAAAAATAAATAAAAATGCTCAAATTGGGCATTTCATTTTTGTTTATTTAAATTCAAAACTTTTACATTTTATTTCTAAGTTTTATTGTTGACCTAACAAGTGTTTTTCGTATAAAATGTAGGTGATCAAATGGTATCCACATCTAGAGTAGCACCCAAACCCATTGTATTCAAGTTCCAAGGTGTACCCTCAAAGTTGAGATTCCATGATGATTATGCAAAAAATAGAGATACTGACCTAGGACACATGGATCTAGGAGAATTTCTCAAAATCTATAACAAGCCCATCGAGAGAGCGGCTTTGGTCTCTGAATTGATTCATTCTAGGTTGGTGAACATAGTGTCACATCCCATATTAGTGCAATTAGCAAAATTAATCATGGCTCTGGCACAACATTTTGTTCCTGAAGAAAGGGTCATTAAAAGCATCACAAGAGAGGTTGTGTTGGATCTTTGACCTCACAAAATTGAGAGGGTCTTTCATCTTTTGAGAGAAGATCAATTCATTAGGCTCTCATATGAAACAACTGAGAGATGGTACAAGGAGCACTAGTAGGAGGCAATTGACATCATATGGTCCTCTTACCTCATTGAGAAGCCTCCCTAGGGAAGAATAACATGTAAAGTAGACATGACTCGAGGGTATATGAAGGGAGACATTGGATACTCTATCATTCTCTTAAGCAGAGACATGGGCTTACCTGCAGCAAGCCACCTCAGTGCTTTCATGATCAACTTTATTGAGACCATCAGAGCAACAAAGATACCACTAGACTGGGCCACCACACTAAGTGAAAACTTGTGTGAGAAATTGAGGATGGTAAAGGACAAGGAGAATTTTTACATGACTTCTTACATGGTATACTTGCTTTCAATGAGGGAAACAAATTATCCCAGTTTGTAAAAGAGAGGCAGTATTCAGGATCCTAATGCCTAGCCATACATAGTCTACCCTTAGCTAGTGAAGAAGAAGCTCTCGATATAGAGCAAGGAGTACAAAATCATGAATGATGCATTTATCTTTGTGATGATATGATTCATTGAGGGGGAGTATGGAAAGAGGTTATCTGATGAAGCTAAAGCAAAGATTATAGTCTCAGAACCTACTTCATCCAGTTCAAAACATTCACATATCTTCAAGTAATTGGTGCCTTCATCAATCCTAAGAAGCTCTTGAGATATCCAAGTGACAAACTAGTGCTATTGGAGATTTCTCAACAAATTGAGTTGGCCTATGAGAAGATAAAATGAAAATGAAGACCTTGCTAGGCATGGCCATTGGTCATTGGAGCATATCAGGTGAAAAGGAAGCAAGATATTCTATCCTTTGAGTGGGAGTGGGAGAAGTATCCCCTTGAAGAATATAACTCTCCCTAGCCCTATTTTGACAATGTTGGGAGAGTGGAGACTCTGGTAAGGAAAGACTTTCACCATGAGGATGCTATTGAAGATCATTGGATGAATACAATAAATAACTACAATGTCTGCATAAGGGACTATTGTAGGATGACTTTGTATCTAGCAGAGAAGGTGCTCCAATTGAACATCTCAGAGGAGATAATACAACATGGTTTGAAGGAGTTACTGGACCCCCTATTCAATGCATACAAAAATGGTGAAAGGACCATTATGAATGCTAAGGTTGACAAGGAAGAGGTCAGAGATATTAATCATCAGGTGAGGCATGTCATCATAATGGTAAAGGATTGGATCAAGAAACCTTCTCCACTTGATCCAATTCCTGATACAGTGATCTTTCATGCACATTCTCACCTAGAAAGAGTTAGAGGGAAGAAAGTAATGATTCCTACCTTTGCAACCCAGTCTCCTATCAGGCTAGAGATAATATACCAGCTTGATCACCCAGTTGGATATTATCACCCTCTTGAAAGGAAGGGAAAGAACAAAATAAAGAGGACCTCCTCTCAGAGGATTTAGATAGAATAGGTTGAAGAATAGGCACCTCCCTAGTAGCAAGAACATAGTGCACAAGGGCCTGAGGATATTGGAGCTACTTAAGTCTAGGATGAACCTCAATTGCCTCCCATTGTACCTACCCAACTAGAAGAGGGAGAGATTATGAAAGTCTCCATTCATCATGTGCAAGATGAGCTAGATTCTCCTTCTACCTCCAAGAAACAAAAGAAGAGGATTAAGATTCAGATGAAAAAGAGGCAAAGGATCAATAGAAGATCGATGCCTTCCCCATGTATTCCTAAAAGAATTCTAGAGGGAGACGAAGAGGAAGAAGAAGAAGAATCAAAAGTGGAAGAGGAACAAGTGCCCCTATGTGAGGCCTCATCCCAACCTGTCACAACATGAATGTTTTATTTACACTTTACCTGAGACCTTGATATTTTGACTATTAATTAAGACTTAGGTGGACAGTGGATTGTTTTATCTACGCATTTTGATACTTTAGTAGTGTTTTGCATTATTATACGCACTTTGAACCTATTATTGGGTAAGAAATGATTGGAAACATATGTATTCAATTTTATGACATGATGCTATTAGATTTGATATGATGCTAAATTTTAATTTGATCATGGTTAAATATTAATTTGATTATAATGCTTTATGAGGTAAATGATTATGATATATAGAAAAGTGATCATGATGATTTGTGATACACAGATAAATGATAATTTGATTTTGACGTTAGTCAAATTTTAGATGATTTTAATTTGTTGGTTTATGACATGCAGATTTGATATTCTAACATCTTGATGATTTAAATAGAAATAAATAGAAGGGAAAATTTACTTGAATTATAGATATCACTATATGTATTTACATTATATATGACTCCTTAGACTACTGATGCTCAAGTTTAATGTGCAAGAAGTGGAACCATGGAAATTATTGGGGGAAACAAGTTCCAAACCTTGTAAACATAGTTTGACCAAGGTGAATCATTGAAAGATTAAAAAAAGAAGCCTTGTTGTGAAAGTATCTTTCTTCGTAATTGTATGGTTGCTTGGTGGTGGATATATTAATCATAATCTAGATGCATGAAGGGCATATCAAGGAAAATGTAATGTATTTTTATGTGTCACTTGACACTTGTATTTGTCTATGTGTTGATGACTTGTCACCTTGAGTGTTGGTCACAAGGTCACTTAATCTTGGTCCTTTCCTTTTCCTTCAACTAATGTTTTAGTACACCCACTTGGGAGGGAGTGTTAGGATGGGTCACCATCATGTTGATTTTCGAATTCAAGCTTGTTAGGGATTTTATGGGGCCTAAATGGGGCTCTAAAGTGTTCTTTTATTGATAAAAAGCCACCCTAATGGTAGCATAACATGTTAGGGGCCTAAATTCAACTATTTTAATGATTTCTTGACTTAGGGAACCCCTTAAACAAAGCCATCTTGAACCAATTCGAAAATTTGAGTTTCCCCATGAGAGTACCCTCACAATCTCACTTGGTCAACTTTATTATTTTGCAGGAGCAATAATGTAAGTTAGGGAGGCTTGATGTTCTTACTAAAAAAGGGGTAGTAGAGGCTCTTTTAGGGGAGGGGTGACAAGTTAGTGGGTTGTTCACCAACTCTCTAATTTTAGAGAAAACTAAGTTTTAGAGGGAGATT
Source organism: Cupressus sempervirens (assembly GCA_028749045.1). Lineage (NCBI taxonomy): Eukaryota > Viridiplantae > Streptophyta > Pinopsida > Cupressales > Cupressaceae > Cupressus > Cupressus sempervirens. The sequence goes on along the minus strand of CM053783.1, from coordinate 731,768,292 downwards.
AAGTGAGCTCTACTACAACTATATTTACCCTAGCTTGGATCAAGGTTGGTGACTCAAACATGTTTCTTTTCATTTCTTTCCTTTAGCATGGATAAGTAAATCTACAAGTGTGAAGAGTTATCAATGTTGTATGCATTGCATTGTAAATCTTATGTGGTGGAGAGGTGAATGTGTCTTGTGATCTTGGAGGTTTATTCTTGGTTTCTTCTTTGCTTATTTCTTCTCTTTTATTTCTTGTTTGAATGTAAATGTTGAATGTGCTTATGGGTGTGAAGGCTTCACTCACCCTTGGGAGGGAAGAGAAGCCTTGGGTGAAGGGCATAAGTTGGGCTTGACATTGCAGTTGAGAAAATTACCTCATGAAGAGGGTTGTTAATATCATGGAGTATGGGCTCCATTAAGGCCATGAATATTATTTTTTTGGAAGGTACAGGGAGGTTTTGGTGAATGAGGAGGAGATGATTTGTTTTGAAGGCCTTGAGAGGCAAATGCAATGGCAATATGTTGTTTATGGTTTTAGTGGCCTTGTGAGGCAAATTGCATTGGCAATATGTTATTTATGTTGTTATGATATCTCCTCTTTGAAGAGCCCACCTTCACCCAACATTTTATAATTCCAATGGAGAATCATTGTGCAAGCCATGGGAGGGTGTTGATTGTGTTTTTGTTATGCTTTCATGCAAATTTTTGTGAAGTATGTGTGTAACCTATTTGGTTCTTGTTTCCCCTGCTCGGTGGGTGGCTTCATAGAATCCTAGGTTGGGAGGTGAGCCTCCATGGTTCCTATTTTGTGTGTTTTGTGTAGGTTTGTGAAGATTCATGCTATGAAGTATTAGGGTTTCACCCTTGTCAAAGTGGAGAAGATCCAAATGTGTAAAGGAGGCTCAATATATATGTGTCTTAATGTCCATGTTATGTTCAATGTACATGTTTCTTGATGTTTCATGATTTTGGAAAATCTCTTGTAATGTCTCATTGTGATGAAAGAAGAATGTGTCATTGTTACCATGTGAATATGTAGAGGGAAGAATTCTGAGAATGATGTCCATGTAAGTCTCCTTGTTAAGAGATGATCATTTGAAGTTAAGAGTGATGGAAGAGTTAATATGAAATATAGAATGTAATGGCATCCTTGTTACCATTTGAAAATTTCAAAAAAAAGGACTGTATGCTTATATTTCATTGTAATGAAAGTCTCTCTATGATAAGCTTCATGTGAAATGAAAGCATTAGTATGAGTAGTAGATCACATTGGTATTATTGTTAACTTTTTTAAAAAAAAGTGTGAAAGAAAGGTTTAGGAAAGGTATATGCCTTACTAATAAGAAAATATCCATTGTCAAAAGTTAATGAAATTTGCATTAAAATCCATTCTCTTTTCTTGCTTGCACATTTATCTTTGTTAGTGAAATGTTATTATAAGAAATCTTCCTTGTTCAATTGATACGTTATGAGGGAAGTTTGTATGTAGATTGCTAATAGATAGTAATTATTTCATAGATAAAGGAATACCATTGGTTGTAATCGTACAAAAAAAAACTTAGTTGATTTCATATAATCCTTTTGTGCACCCAATAATAATGGAAAGAAAGTTGTTTTGTTGATTGCATGAATATCATTTCCTTTAGTTTCCAAGCTTAATACAGTTCTAAGTAGATGAGACTTCAACTCATTTCCATGATAGGTTGGAATGAAGATTGTCTATAAGAGAAAACACATAATGCAAATCTACAAGACATATTGCTGTAGGCATGCATTTTCCTCTCTGGAAAATGTATGGGGATGGAAAATAAATCCTTCCCAAATATAGAGCAATAAAATACTAGAAGTATATCCTCTAGATTCTAAGTTGCCCAATAATAATAAAATAATTTATAGAAATAAATGAATATCCTAGGAAAACATTCTTAGCAATACCTATCCTAAGTGACAGTATGGTACTCATTGGATCATGTGACCCGTAAGTCACATCTACATCCTAATTAAAAAATTTAATCAATAATAACAATATATATATATATATATATATATATATATATATGAAAAAATACCTATAAGTACCTATGAGAAAACATAATGAATTGAAATATTAAACTCAAAAAAAAAAAAAAAACAACAAAATCCCTTTATCAAGTGCCTACACTTATTTGGACATTGTGACATTGTTTAAAAAAAAAATAAGACATGACCTCTGACCGCCTACCTAGCTAAGACCACCAATAAACTATAGTGGAGTTCTCCACTTAAATCATAATATTATAAAAAAACTCTCCCTACCCTCCTAAGCATATGGGATTTTACATTATTTGAGATCTCTATCATGTCAGAAGCCTCTAAACCTTATAGCACACCTCCATATGTGGGAAAGGAGTCAAATTTGGGGGGGAAAATACTTGGGTGCATTAAAAAAAGAGATGTCATGTCATATCCTTGCCTAAAGGGATCTAGGCATCCTTTCATAGCATTGGGTGGAGAAAGATTGTGATGGCACATGATTCCAGGATAGGAGGTCGACATGGAAGAATGGGAATTAGGAAAACAAATGCAAGTAGATTGTGATCATTAGACTATACTTAAAGGGATTTGTAGAGATTTAGGGTAGATAGAAGATTTACCTTTTCTTAAAAAAAAAAATTATTTGGTAATTATTCAAGTCTTGGGTATAGGATAACGTCACTTAGGGTATGGGGATTAGTCATTAGAATTTAGTTTGTACTTAGGATAAGGGTAATATTTATATAAAGGGGGTTCAACTAGGAACATGATAGTAATTAAACCATAAGATAGTGGTAAAGCTAATATGTAAGGCATTTGTTAGTAATAAGAAACATGGTAAGGTTAATGATGCTAGAATGTAATGAATAAAATAATAATATAACTAATTTATAATAAAAATAGATATTGTTGAATAAATTCACTTATATATATAGTCATATGCTGCATCTCTAATTGCAACTATGTTATACGTTACTAGGAATACGATATGTGTACATTAGATGATCAAGTGATCATGTAACATAAATTTTAATGGTGACTTAAATAATAATAATAATAATATCCAAAGGAAATAAGAATAATAAATTAAATAACACAATTAATTAAAATAAATAAGTTAAAAAAATGAATATATGATTAATGATCAAGTTATTAAGTACGAGAGATTTAATATTTAGGAAAGATGAAAGCATGAAATAAAGTACAGTTTGAAGAGGCAACAATCATGCAAGATATCTACTTATAATAGCATCATGATATTATTAAATCATCCACCCTTGTTGAATACTACATATCTATATATGATCTCTAATAATAAAGGATTTTTTTAATAAATAAATAAATAAATTTTAAAAAATTGGTGGTTGTGTTTGGATTGATGATTTTAGGGCATGACACCCTACAAGGAAGAACTTGGCTAGCAAGAGCCACAGAGTTACAAAGGAGAAAGAGTTCCATGGGTACCTCACCATCCACCCAAGTAGAACCCTTGGAACTCTCTTTCTCAAAAGATGAAGTGCAATAGTGGGTGAATGAGTAGAGCAAAAAGGGAAATGATGTTTTTTCAATGTTAGATTTTGATTTTATGCTCATGGGTACAGAATTGATCGGGGATAAGATCAAGGACACCCCTATAGGTGAACCTCAATAGGAAGATCAGACACAGATGCTGCTAGATACATAGGTACCTAATCTTACTCCCCCATCTCCACCAAAAATTATAGTGGTAGATAAGGGTTCAGTTACTCCTCCACCTTAGAGTTCAGAGGAAGGACAAGTTCAGAAGGAGCCATCATCAGAGGAGAAACCAAAAAAAATGGTGACCGATGAAGTGTCAAAGGAGGGGAAAATGGTGGAATATTCTCAACCACCTTCCTAAGACACTAAGGTGCAAGCTATAAGATCCACGAAGAATGAAGCCATAGAAGGGGAGCCCTCACAATAGGAGATGACTCCAAGTAGGAGTGGTAAGGGGAAAGAGATAGTAGAACAAACCCCTTCATCATCAAGAGCTAGGTTCTTATTAGGACACATTCCTAGATGGATCTAGAAGGAAATAATGAGGAGTACTAAGCCTCAATTCCGTGCTTCAGAAGAAGACATTTGTGACATTGCAAAGATTTTGAATAAACTTGAGTCTCCATCACACAAAGCAACACCATTGGCATTTGTCACCAGTACATGGAGCCAAAATTTTTTTGCACAAGTGGCTATCCCTCTAGAAGACCCAGATGCAGAAGGCCTTGGTCTTGAGGATTATGAATTGAAGGATGACATGTTGGGGATGCCTACACAAGATTCATCCCAATTGATGATGAACATGGGAGTCAAAGAGGTCCTTAAGAACATGAAGCAAGATAAGGCTGAACTCCAAACACTTTGAAGGTAGGTTGAGATCCTAAAAGGATATCCAGCCGAAGTAGTTGGTCCTCTAGATCCTAAGCACCCCAAGAAAACTTTGAACACTATACTTAGAGAAGGGGGAGGTGTACAACTGGATCCATTTTTAAAAGCCTATTAGCAATCGTAAGAAAGTTTCAAGGAGAAAGGTATCTTAATCATTATATGGAATTTGAAGTTACTGCATGCTATGTAGGAGAATGTGAATAAAATTGTAGCAATTTTGAAGCAGGACTTCAATATTATGGATGAAGTACAGGCCTAGAGTAAGGATTTGCAAACTCTACAAGCCATAAAGGGGAAAAGATATTAGGTTTTGATTGATGTATATACTGGAGAAGAATTAGATATAATTGATGACTAGAGAGAAAAGATAGTGGATAGAAATAAGGTAATGGGAGCTTTATACAAGGAGATTCGTCGGCTTGAGGACCAAGCCTGAGAGTGAATTTTGGAAGTAGAGAGACACTAAAGTGATGCATGCTTAGATATTTTTGAAGATGAGGAACGAGAAAAGTTATTTCCTCTAGAGACAGTAGTGGAGAATTTGGAGAAGATTTTTGTGGAGGTTGCTGATGATGAGGACATTCGACAAGCTTGTAGGACTGAAGAAGCATTGTTAGAATTGGATACCAAACTTGGGGATTTTGCTGACACCCAAATTGAGGTAGACAATTATAGATAGAAGGTAAAAGATAAATATGAGGCTTTAGATCTACTAGACATGGCTAAGATTACTAAGATGATAGAGAAATTCAATGGTAAACATCCAAACATAGCTTTGGGATGAAGATGAATGAAACCTAGATGCTAGAATTTTAATTTTGACACTTAGTAAAATTTTGAGATTTTTGACCTTGTCGAGGTCCATAGCTCTGTAGCTCAATAGGTACAAAAGTTTGTAGCTTCACAATTTAAAGGTGCATTGATAGTTAACTACTTGTTCCAAAAATAACACTTTCCATGCATCAAAAATGCATTCTGACAACAGTTGTTTAACTGCGACACATGGCTAGTAAAGGACCAACTTCTATTTTTGGCATTTTCAAACACTTCCACTTTGGCTTGGAGCTTCCTCCTCTTTCTTCTCCCATATATATTTTTTTTTTGACATGTAAAGACTCATGCATCCAATTAATGAATAAAATATGGATGGAGTCTTACTGAGCACTAGATTAATTGTTAGTTTGTATATATTTAGTTTGTTTTATTGTTTAAAAAGGATTTTATTGCATGAAGATATCTCTCACTCTCAACACAAATTGAGGAGATGATTTCTTATAAATACCCTATTGTAATATATAATCAAGGCTGCCATTATTATGCAATAAAATCATGCTTTTGGTGCTCACATTTAGAGTGTAGTTATTCTTTCCCAAATGTGTCATTGTTTTGTGAATTTTGTTCATGAGATCATGATTGAGCCAAAGGTTTATTGAATTGTTTTTGGTTGTGTGATCTTTTAGTTTTGGTGTTTGTTACACATTTATGAGTTTTGCTGATGTAACAAGCTCGAGAAGAAATCACCAAATTGTGCCTACATAACTCTTTGTCTTGCATGAGTGCACTTTCTATGGCCTTGCGATTTGATGAAGAGTGAAACATCATTCGGTTACTAAAATTTCCCATTGAAAATTGCATCAATGTAATCTAGGAAGCACTGCTCCTATTTTCATTGGTTACCTATCGATCTCTTTAAAAGCTTAACTCGCAGTGTGTTGTTTTCTGTAGCTAATGTCCGTTAGGATTTCAATTTCACATTATTTTCTTTGAATGTCATGTTATTTTCTTTCAAGTTCTATTTTTTTCTTTGCTAACCCCTTGTTAGAATAAGAACTCATATTAATTACATTGTTAGATTGCATTCATAATAAACATAAAATAAAAAAATATAGTTTTTTTTTTTGAAATAGTGTGTAGATTCTACATTCTACATTTATCTTCAACTGGGTGGGTTCCAGTAGGTCACAAGATCACCTAGAACCTTGGAGTTAATTTTACAAAATCAGCTTTCAAGAGAGCAATTCACAAGAATTCCTACCATTTAGCATCGTGTAAAATGATAGCTTGACACCAAGCTAGGTTGGGTTGCAAGACCTTGCTAAGCAAGGTCAGGAGCAACTAAGTCATTGTGTGGACATCGAGTCATGGATTACTCTATCAAGCACTTAGATCAAACTAAGTGGAAGATAGTCTTTCACCAAGAAAGAGAATGTACTGAGCATTTATGGTGATTAAAAAGTAAAATTTGTTAGAAAGGATGAAATTGAACTCATTTGTCGCTATGAGTTTTCAAAGAGCTATCTGTAAAGGGCGATTTCTATGCATCCAAGTGATTTGTGTGATTTGTTCTTGAAGTTTTCTATGTTTTTGTAAACCATACCAAGCATGGCATCCTCCAATAGCAATGCTAAGAACGGGTTCAAGATGTTCGTTTGAGGAGTTTAGTGGAAAGCACTAGACTTCAAATTAAGTCCAATAATTGTGGAAATGCTTGATCCAATTGGAGCTTAGTCAAAGGTACTACTCATTAATGATATTCACTTAGATTTTTATTGTTTCATTCAAGACATTAGAACCCTAAAAATGGATGAAACTCTAGAAAATTTGTGTGTGAATGGTGCATTGAAACCTGAGCATCAATACTTGGAAACCCAAGGTTTAACCCATATTTTGTATATGCCTTGAGACTTTTAGATAAAATGGATAAAGTTTATCCTTAGCCATGTACACAATAGGCAGCTATAGTTGGATCAGCTTATTCCCATAACAAATAAAATGATTCATCTAATCATAGGGCTCCCAATGTTGGTCAAGGTAAAGACTACTAAAACCCCAAGTTGGGTAAAACTGGAAAGGAAAACTTTTGCTGAATGGGATGGAAGAGGTTTGAAGATTAGCTGTGTAGCTAATATGGAGTTAAAGTTTAGAGTTCATGTAATAGCACATAAAATATATAGCTCCAATCATCTTAATAATGTATCATGTATGGTAGTTGATCTTGCTCTCAAGGTGGTGAAGAACAACATGTCCTTTGACCTTGTTGAGCTAATGTTGAACCAAGTCAACAATAACATGGAGAGTATTAGAACTTCAAAAAATAACTCGTGTAAGTTTGGTTCACTTCTAACCTATATATTCTTCTTTTTGCAAAATTTTTTCCCTTAAAAAGGTACAAGTGTATGGAGAAAAGATGTGCCTATAGTATACTAGCTCAATGATTTTATAACAGAAATGGGTGAGAACTATGTGAGTGTCATAGATAATTATTTTGATTAATTCAAAGAAAAGATGAATAATAGATTCAAGATTCCTAAGAAACTTGTAGAAGATTACAAGGATGATGTTTTTTTTTTGGTAGGCTGCAACAAGGTATACATACAAGTAGTCAAACATAGAGTGGTGTGGGTTAAGCTTCTAGCCTATGAGGTTAACATTGATGACACAGGGAACATTATTGAGGAATTTTTGAATAAACTTGTGGATCCTAAGGCTACATATTTCATTACATATGATGAAGCCAAAGCCAGAATTGAACTAGAAATACATCTTCCTCAGGCTATTAGAAAAAGAAGGAAGAGGATAGCAAAACTATAAGAAACTAGTTCTACTCTCCTATTGATAGAAGGTAAAGGAGATGATGTAATAGAAGATGAAAAAAAAGATGAGGTAGATGAAACTAAATCAGAAGAACAAGAGCCAATTAGAAAGAAATCTAAGGTTATCATAACTAGACCTACCAAGTCATCTATTGTAGTATTCACTAGAAGGGCATCTAGAAAGAAATTGAAATTGGGTGAAGAAGTAGAGGATGTTGTTTTCAAGCGGCCTCCACCTACATTTTAAGAGAAACTAAAAGAAATTGATGCTGGAGTTGGTATGGAAAATTTTCAATCATTGAGATATGAGACCAAAAATGCAGAGGAGAAAGACACAAGTTGATGACATGATTATTTCTAAACTAGGTAAATAGAAATATTCACCAAACCAACTTGCACAAAAAATTCCCAATGAACTGGTGGAAAGAATAGAGCCAAGATGGGAACATGCCAAGAAAACTGGAAAGGATATATATGAGTAGATTTTGAGGCAACTCATGTTGAGTCTTAATGAAAAAAAAGTAAAAGAGTCCATAAATAAGAATGAAGAAAAACTCACTTTGAAATTTAACACTTGCTTGATACTGGTTAACGACATTGATAATGTGGTGAAAAATGCCACTAATACATGGACAAATATCTAAAATCTTCATCAAATGAGTGATTTTGTTGTTCATGTTAGTCATAAAGATGATGATGAAGATGAGAAGGAAGAAAAGGAAAATGATGAAGAAGAAGAAGAAAATGATGATATTAAAGTTGATGAGGAGCAATAACATGAAACTACTGAGGATAATCTCTTTGACATTCAGAGCATTGAGGAAATTAACCCTGAGAAGATTGCAACAATAGTTATGGCCTCATTTCCTCACTCTTCAGGAAAATCTTTAAAGCCATCAAGCTCAAAGAAAGATTTTGCTAAGTTGGTTGTGGAAAACATTACAAATCCAAGAACTCAACCAATATTTGCACTTGTTCAACTAAGTACTTTATTGATTGAAGTGATCTACACTTCATCTACTGAGTAGTCAATGCTTCCTCCTTCATCAGATGTGGCTACTAAAAAACTAGGTATTTCTACAATCAGTGCAATATCTACTTTTTTTTCTAGTACTTCTATTTCCACTATTGTTACTATTCCCATTGTATATATAGTTAGTACAAAGATAGTTGAGAGCAAGCCTCAACTGAGTACTATGGTTTCTAGCAAAGGAAAAGATAAAGAAGAAGACATTAATCTTGATGAGGATATAATTATCCCAAATTGGGATATTTCTACTTAGAATCTTGATCAAACACATATAGTAGGTGCACTTTTGTAGAAGAAAGCTAAGAAAAAAAGGCTTAGAGAGGAGAGAAATAAGGAAAATCAAGTGCTTGAAGATGCAAAGAACATACTTGCAGATGCACTCAACACGGAGGTTGATACTTCATAACCTATTTTGGCTCAATTAGTAGAAGTTGTTCAAAATTTTGATGAAGATCTAAATGGGAAAGAAAATTTGTTCCAAAGAGCAGAGAATAAATTTGAAGATAAAGTGTTGGAACTAGTTGCACAAAATATTGCAATATATCAAGTAGACCTATCTACTATTCTTAGCTCATTGGAAACCTCTATCAACAATGTCACTTCTCTATTTAGTAAACTGTGTGATACATCTATGTTTAATTAGGAAATCAAAGATAAAATATCCAAAATAGATGAAGATCTAAAGGCAAGTTCACACTAGTTGTCACTTGACCTAAGCTATAGTTCTTCTCATTATACAAAGATCATATTTCTAACTAATATGAAAAAAAATTACTAAGGGAAGAAGCTAGGATAAGGGCCAAACTTGTAGACATAGAAGGCATGATTCTTCCAAACATGAATGCATTGTAGAAATACATTGCACAAGCCAAAACTCTCATCCATGACAACAAATTCTCCATAGTTGATCACATGATGGAGTTATCAGAAGAAGTTTAGATTGCATTGCATACAAGCAAGGTGTTACAAGAAAATTGGGACAAGACAATGTCACTAATTTTTAAGGTACATTCTAAATTCTTGTCACATTTTGTTATTACCATGTAGTATATATCTTTGACATTTATGTCAAAAAGGGGGAGAATATGTAATAGGGGAGAAGATAAGAAGAGAAGATGTATTATTAAGACATGTAAAGTATATTGAATATATATGTATGGGGGAGAATCATAATATTATACATATACATGTATAGATATTCAGATAAATATCTCTTATAAAAGAAATTTTGACAAATCTCAAAAACTGAGTATGTTACCGAGTTAAACACACAAGATGGAGAACAAAAATTGTTTTGAACATTCAATTTTGATTGATAAGTGTTTTTGTCACTAATGAAAAAGGGGGAGATTTTTGACATTATAGTCAATTTTTTTTATTAGTGACACACACACTTAATCATATGGTTAGTAGCTACCAAGCTTATCTTGTAGTTTATAGTGTTAACTAAGTAATTAAGGCTCTACTAAGTTCTATATTTGCTACTGAGTTCAAAGAATAGTATTAGTTTGCACCAAGTAGTATCTACCAAGTTGGTGATTATCAGTGTAAATCGAGCTTCATAGTGCTTAACATGTTTATTGTTTATTGAGTTTGCAAATTTAGTTATGTGAATCTAGTGTTGACCGAGCTATATAGTATCAACCAAGATATTCAATTTATACTAAAATTGAAATAATATCTTTGACCAATGCAGTTTGAGTTTAGAATACTTGGAAGTAATTAGTATAAGCCAAGATTCTATGTCTACTGAGTGCAAAATGATGCTAAGCATTGACAATATTTGCCAAGTATTACAACCTTACTGAGTTTGTCTTTAGAACTTGTGTACCAACAATTGGGCCAACTTTGTGTATTGTGGTGAAACTTGTATTGTAGCTAACTTTGACGAATTTTAAATTGGATTGGTATATATGTAATGTATTGTATCACATATAATAAGAATCTATAAAGATAGAAAGATATGTATAAGAGAAGAAGTGCAAAGTAAAAAGGCTTCAAGCAGTATAAGGAGCAAAAAAGATTTATCTATCACAACAAGGTGATCATTACACTCCAAAGGTATATCATTCAAAAAATCAAGGTTATAGATCAAAGATTAGCCACTGGTTCATCCTAATAGGTGAAATAGTTAAATCCTTTCACAAGGTAGACTTAACAGTCTTTTGTAAATCTCTTTACCAAGTGCATACTTCATTGTATGTTTGTAAATCCTTTTGCAAAGTGTATCTAGCAGTCCTTATTGCTCCTAACAAGGAAGATCATCAAAAGTGATCATTGTAAGCCTTAAAAGGCCAACTTTATACTATAATACTAAAGCTTGTGGGTATCATCCCCACCCCATTTTACTTTCTATTTGGAATTTTTTTGGGGTACCATATTGTGTCAAAGTGTTATGAATGTTTTAATGCTTTTAGTTTTTCATGGATGCAATTAGATCAAATTACATATGAAGGATTAATTGGTGAATTAAATAAAAAATTATTGGTTCCTAATTCACCCCTCCCCTCTTAGTAACCTACCCTATCTTATATTTGCAATAGTAGGGGGGGGGTGTGGTGAATCAATACACTTATTAAGTTAAACTTTTTCTTTTAAATCATACTCAACACTTGCTAATGAGATCATGTGGACTACAACTCAACCGATTAGGGTCAAGAAAAAAATTTCTCATAAAAGTAGCAATGCATAACATAGAATTTAACTTGTGGAAAGCTAGCTAGGATAAAAACCATAGTGCATGAGTCAATCCTCATAAATTTGCACTCTTCTAAAGTGCACCTAGTCAAGAGCTTATCCTTATTAAAATATTATAATGATACTATGAGGTGCCACCTTATTAAGGGAATTAAGGAAGACTTTTCAAGATCTTTCCTTGTTAGGAGTAGACAAGTTAAAGGGCTTCGGAACACAAGTTAATGTGTCACCCTATTAAGGGATTTATACAAAGAACCTGCTAGGGTTCATCCTTGTAAATATTTATTATTGAAAAGGTAAGTAGATAATAAAAAAGTGATCTAATAGTTAGCTAATTAACTTAGCCTAATGTAGATCTCTTATTCACTCTCTTGCCCAATCTGTAGTTGTGCTATGCCTTATCTTGGCTATGTGACCCTTAGATACTAATAACTAGTGTGCTTGGCTCTTCTAGCTATTGAACAAAATATCCTTGTTTTGTTATGTGGTGGAAGCCCTCTTTATCTTTCGAAGGCATCATAACTCATTGATAATTACTTATCTTATCACTCCTCTTCTCCTCTCGAGATTCCTCTTAGCTTTTCTTTATCTAGAATTGTGGCTAATCAATAGGTAATCCAAATATTTCTTCTCCTATCTCATCTTGTTGGTGTAAATAAGTATTTATTTATTACACTTACTTAAGTTTACTTAGGTTAATGCATTATATTAATATTTAATTATTAGTCACCTAGGAGTATGTGCATTCTTGTGAGTTGTCATGATGACATCACAAGGGTTCGCACCTCTTTTAAGCACATGTTGTCTACAACACATAAATCTTCTACACACATATGAGACTTTTTTATTCTTATCCATTCATCTAGAATGTTGGATAAGGTGTTTAGTTGTCTTATCTCCTAGTTGTTTCTAGAAACATTCTAGGTGCTTCCTAAGAGTACAAGCGCTCGTAGTGTGCTCTTATCATGGCATATTGAATATATCATCGTTCTAATTATAATCTCTCTCTTGGTCTACTATGTGCTTGTGTTTGAGTTCTTAGTTCTTGGGTGAATTTTTCCCTTAGGAAAATTCTTACATGGTATCAAAGAAACTTGGAGATTTTCTCATCACATAGCCATTTGAGACCATGCTTGCTTCAACACCTCAGCCTGAATTCAGAGTACTACAAAAATTGGGAGCATCTAGAGCTAGATCTAACCTTACCACTGTGTCTAGAATGTTGAACCAGTAAAAATTGACTATAAACTTGGCTACCTTGGCCCAAAGTCGATCATGAGGCAAAACTTTTTTTGCAAATCAAAACTCGGAGACTCTAATTTGTAGTTCAAGTATGGTCATTTGCAGATCTTGTTAATTTATTTTCAGATCTATGTTGTTTTTCTCTAAATTTTCAACTACAAATTTTTGAAATTTTTTTTGCTCTTTGAGCACCCAGCAGATAATTTTTTTTTGTAGAACTGGGTTGTTAGATCCTTGCTTTGAATTTTGGTGGATATTTTATTTGTTCACAGGTATACGAACTCGGCCAAATGAGCAGCCATACCATCAAATTAATCATAGTGGGCAGATAATCATTTTTGGCATGAGATTACTCCTATCCTTGGCATCAGATTGTACAAATTTGGCACCTCTATATACTATACCGTCGATGCCCTCAACAAAAACTAGCGGCTAATCTCATTTTTGGTTGAAGCTCATGAGGGTTTTGTTTTAACTAGTGCACAAGGCGCACACACACACACACACACACACACACACACACACACACACACACACACACACACACACACACACACACACACACACACACACACACACACACACACACTACATATGGGATAAAACAATTTGAACCCCGGTAGCCCTTTCATGTTTTCCAGTAGTGGTAATAGTTTTTCGGGTCTGCTTGCAGTGAGAATTTAAGCACTAGAGCTGCATATCCTGTGCACTGTTGATTTCTTTTGATCATAAGTCTTCTTTTCGACAGCCATCTTCTAGTTTTTGACTTGTGGACTTTTCATAGGATTGTGAACTCTGATGTGTTGAAGACAGTCTAACGAGGTTTAGGTTCTTGGTGACCAAGTTTTGGGATATTCTGTTGCTACAAACATATTCTAATGCTGACTTGTCTCTTGGCAAGACAACAACTGTTAAAGACATTCCAACACACTAAACACTCTTTCCCAGTGAATTTTTTTATTTTTTTGGTAGCAAGTTCAAACCCCCGTAGACGACTCAATTTCTGCCAACTAAGAACGCCCATGCAGACTGTCTTTGTTGTGAGGGATAGGAAATCTTTGCATGTAGATTGCCAACACGTCACCTAGTAAGCACACCAAAATTACCATGTCAGCCACATGGACAACCAATATTTTCTTGCCATGTCAGTAGTACATAATTTTTCCACATGCTAGTCTGTATGGTATGGATGCTGAATCATTTTCCATGTCACCCAAGGGCATGGATTTTTTGCTGACATCATCTTTTTCCTAGGTTAAATTTGATGGTCATTTGATTGTCAAAACTAGGAGATTTACAACTGTAGCGATAGCTATCTGATCATCAAATTTAGACTCACAGTTTTTGCTCTAGACCCCTCCCCAAATTACTTTTCAATTTGGTAGCTTGACTTTGTGAGCCCATAAATCGAATATTTAGCCTCTAATTCAGGTGTAATTTTTTAAAAAATTGTGTAAAATTTCTTGAATTTTCTAGTGGTGGTGTTGTTTTTTGGTTTTTGTGCATAGATTTTGTAGAAATTGCATTTCTTGGTGACTATACCTGCATAATCTTGTGTTTTGCAACTTCAAACACTCCATACAGGCACATCTGGTCACTTTTTTAGGTTCCATTTTTTTTGAAAATGCATATTTTTTTATCAAATTTCTAGGTCTCAAGTTAGATTCTAGGGTTGTGTGCACCAAAATATCACTTTCAGAATTAGGCCTTTTTTGGCATTGTAAAGCTTTGATTCTTTTTTAGAATTATTGTAAATTTGAGCTATAGTGCATAAGTGACAAATTTGAGCCTCATAAGGTAGTTGTAAAAGAAAAATCAGAAAGTCCACTTTGTTCATTTTGACAAGTGGCCCATTGTAAATGCACTACTTATAAAGTGCCAAAAACATCTTTTTTGGGGGGTCTTTTGATTGAGTGAAAAGTGGGGGGGGGGGGGGGGGGGTGCATACTATGTTTTTGTGTCTCTCTATTGTGCTCTTTTCATTTTTGCATCATGGGTTTTAAATGTCCTCCTTTAACTTCACGCAACTATTCTACATGGAAATATATTGCATGGAGTAGATTAATGGAAAAAGGATATAGTCTTTATGTTGATGGTACAATTACCAAACCTATTGATGCTAAAGAACTCATTGATTGGAAAAATCAAGACCAACAGGCTTTAAGAGTTATTACGAGTTATGTACATGGGGATCTTCTCTTTCATATTAAAAATTGTTCAAAAACTAAAGAAGCTTGGGATAAACTTGAATAGTTGTATGGTAAAGTGGATGAAGAAAAGGGATTTCAAATTGAGGATGATCTAATTCTCTTGGATCCTAAGAATTTTGACACAATTCAGGATTACATCATCAAAGTCAATGAGTATTGGGCACTTCTTAAAGATTGTGGAAATCCCATGAAGGATGACAGGTTGATTCATTATATCCAGAAGAGGCTACCTTCTGAGTATGCTAACTTTGTTTTGAGTTTTAATACTCATAGGTTGACCATGGGATCTACTTACCACAAGCCTTCCTTTGATGCATTTGCAGAGATGTTGATTGTTGAACAATCTCACTTGGTAGATTTTGGACTTCTCAAGTCATCAATGACCAAAGCATTCATGGCTAGTGATGAGCACAAATCAAGTCAAGGGGGGAAAAGAAACAAGAAGAAGAAGTAGTGGAAGCAAAAATCACAATATGAGATACAACAATCCTCCTCTCAACAAGGCAATTCTTCTTCAAACAAGAAGGGAAGTAATGAAAAGAAGGACAAACTATTTTGTGCATATTGCAAAAATCCAAATCATGATGAGCATCATTGCAAGACAAAAATAATCGATGAGTTAGAGAATCTACTCATGAAGAACAACATTCAAGTGCTAGGTACTTCCAAGGTTTCAACTCCAAACTCTTCAAAGGGTAAATGGAAAGCACTTATGGCAAATAGAAGTTCTTCTTTAGAATGGATACTTGACTTAGGTGCCTCTTACTATATGTGTTCTTCAAAGGAAGACTTTTCTTCATTGAAGCAGTCAAAGGTGCTACACATCTTCGTGGGAGATGATACTAAAATGGAAGTTGAAGGGAAAGGACATGTGAAAATAGAAAATGGGAAATTCAAAGATGTTCTCTACATTCCAAATCTTAGTTCCAATCTCCTATCAGTTTACCAAATCACTAACCTTGGAGATGGTCACAAAGTTGAGTTCCTTCCAGATTTAGTGATGGTGCAAATTCTAAGAGATGATTCATTGGTTGTAGTGGGGAAAGTCAATGATGACAAGAGGCTTCATTCCTTCTCCCACTTTGTGCCTAAGAGTCCTTCTCAACCTTGTTGAATCACTCTACTTCAAAAATCATCCTATGGCATGTGCAGTTTGGTCACCTTGACTTCCATCTGTTCAACAACTTTCCTCTAATCATATGATCAAAGGTCTACCTAATATCAGCTTTTCTAAGGGAGAATGTTCATCATGTTCAATGGATATGAATCTCAAGGATAAGTATGATAAAGGGAAGTCTTCTCAATCTCTAGTTGTTTTTGATTAGATGAACAGGTTTTATAGGGCTCTTGAAACCTAAGAGTTAATACAAATCAGGCTGAAAATAAGTGTTAGAAGCCTAGCCACAAAAGAAACAAGTCTAAAGGCTAAAAGAGCACAAGGCCTAGCCAAATAAATAAAGGCTAAACCAAAAAGACAAAATGAAATAGTCAAAAGCCAGAATGAAAAGCCAACCAAAAAGGAAAATAACAAGAACTACTCCTCGATCTTTCTTTCCAGCTCTTGCATAACCTGTGCAGCCTCCTGTGCCATCTTGTTCTCCTCAACCTCCTGCTGGTGAGTCCTAAATCTTCCTGGTCTAGAGTAGAAAGGGTGATACCAGTGGTATTATCTTCATCAGATCTAGCTTTACCCCTATCTTTTCCTTCCACATCCCCCTGCATGCCTCTATCTTTAAGCCACTTAGTTAAAGATAAAATGTTATTATTGATCGAGTTGATCAATGAGATCGTCTGGCTCGATAGATTATGATTATAATTTTCTAGATTGTGGATCCTCCTTTCCACCAAGCTATGCCTATCATCATAATCTGTCCCTTTCTCTAGGCCCTTAAGATTCCTAGCTCCTTCTATTTGAATCACCTTCTCCTTAACCTCCTCTAGCTCGTGAAAAAGCCACTTGATTGACTTGAAATTATCAACCATGCTATTGTGGGAATTATTCAAGAGGTTTATCCTATATTCCCTAGCATATTAGAGATAGCCACTATCATAGGGTCAATGAGCTCTTCAATATGTGGTTCCTCCTGATTGTCCACCAAGATCTGGGGGTTCATCACTTCCCTGAAAAATACCCATTTTTGTGGTCCTCACATTAAAATTTCTCCATGCTTACCTCCTATATTTGGCCAACACCTCCCCACATTCAGTACCGAAACTATCATGAGTCTACTCCTCTAGATGGCCCTAGGGATGGATAGTGGAGAGAGGGATCGAGGAAGAGTCCAGGTCTTGCTGCAACCTCTCATTCTCCGTGCCCACCCTCTTGCATTTCTTCCCACCCTGGGAATTCATTTTTTCCTCTTTCCTTTCCTTTTCCTCATCTTTAGACTCCATCACCTCCTCTTCATCATAGGTGTCCTGTTCCTCCTCCTTAGTCTTCTTCTGACCATGATCTCATTGGCTAATTCTTCTAGGGATGATGGGGGAGGGAGACTTCTTAACATTTGACGAATCTTTTTTACCCACAAAGGTAAGCCCTCCTTCCTCAAAAATAATGCTCTGACTATCATCTGAGTTAGAGGACTAGCTAGAGCTATTGATTTCCTCATTCCCTGCCTACAATGGGATGTTACTAATCATCTTAGCCTTGAAGTGCTCATAGATGAGCAGTAACAACCCCTCATGCAGAGCAAGGTTAGCAGTGGGTTTCTTTTTGAGGCTGGACACTGCCTTGCTCATAGAATTCAACAGATAGAAAGGGAAAGAAAATTTGCTATCATGACAAAAATGATTCAGAAGAACAAAATGGTGGATGCAAACTCGATCAAACCTAGGGTCAAGAGTAATGTACTCAATGACAATGCACAGAACATACCTTCAAATCTTCATTATAGAATCTTGATCATAAAACGTTTAACTTTTTTTTAGGGCATTTAGCTCCTTAGGATTGTTGACAAAGTCCTTCACAACACTGGCCGAAAGCTTTTTATTCCTAAAGAACTAAAAACCCACCATTGGAATCTCAGTTATAGTCGAGATCACTTCCTCCAATATTAGAAAAGCTATCCCATTCACCTTGAATCTACCATCCTTCCATGAATTGACCATGCTGTCAGTCACATTTTGGCTATAGCCATGCAGCTTCATGATATACCTTGAAACCTTGCCTTGAACCAGCTTCTCCAAAACTTTCTCCCTGCTTCTCCATTCCTCCATTTTTCCCACCGGTTCTTTTCTGTACCTTTCTCCCACCATTTTGATACTTTTCTCTCCCATAATTTTCATAAGCATAGCTCTCTAAAACCTCACCACCTAATAGGGTTCTCTATGTTATTGAGGGTAGTTGAAGAAATAGTTCTTGTCTTTTCTCAGATTACGAATGAAACAAAAGACCCAGGAAGCATGCCAAATAAAATGTAATAATTCCCACTTCTTGCATTTACCAATGTAGCCTTTATGAGTTGTACCCTTTCCCATCACTCCCCCATATGGTGGGAACCCCATAAAAGGTACTACCTAGATGGTTGTCTGCAAGTAAAGAAAAAATCACTCTGCAAACTCTCACTCTCCTCCCCAAGTGGTAGGTAAGCTATCTACTGATTCTTGATGTAGATTAGAAGTTGTGTTGCTAGTTGTTGTTAATGGTCTTTCTTGACCTTCTTGTACATAATTGTTCTAGACAGGCCTTGGGATGTGGTGGTGTAAGTGTCAACCCCTTTGCTAGTTATTCTTCAACTAGTTCACATAGTTTTAGTAGGACCCTTTGTAGTGACTTCAGTCAGCCAAGGCAACTACATCCCCACATTTTTTGATGACTTTTCAAGATTCACATGGGTCTAGTTCCTTCATCACAAGAGTGAAGTGATTCATAAGCTTCAAGACTTCAAGACTTATGTTGAACACAAGTCAAGGAAAGCCATCAAGGTACTAAGGGTGGGCAATGAGAATAGATATGTAGAAAAAAGACTTAAAAACTTTTGTAGAATTGAGGTGATTGATCTTGAGAACTCACCAAAATTTAGTCCACACAAGATAGATGTTGCAGCCATGTGGATTAGGACTCTCAAGACCATGTCAAGTTGCATGATAAAATCCAAGTCTCTCAATCCTACACTTGAAGTTGAAGCCATTAGCAGTGCTACTCACATACTTAATAGGTCTCCTCATAAAGCCTTAGATAGTAAGACTCCTTCTGAGGCATGGTGCAACAAAAAACCAGTTGTGAGTCACCTTAGAGTCTTCGATTTTCTAGCATGGCCAAACCTATCTTCCAGGAGTTGCAAGGCACCAACACCTAGGCCTTGTACCTTCATTGGTTATGAAGATAATGCGAAGGCTTATAGACTTATGGATCTAGAGACTCATGAGATCTTTGTGGAGAAGGATGTTCACTTTGAGGAAAGTTCACCTAGCTTATCCTCCAATCCTATCCACACATCATACATAGTGGAAACTGATAGTGACACATGCGATAGTGCTTCAATAGGTTCAGGCACATGGGGTTCTATCAAAATTTGTAGTGAGAGGTCACATCAATCTAGTCCATATGCTTATATTGCCATAGTGAATGGTCTAACACAACATGGTACATCTCATCTTCTAGCTCTAGCTTCAATTGACTTGGGAGATAGACTTGAGGACTTACATCTTCTCATTGATGAAGGTGATCCTTCTACAGTTGTTGCGAGGGCTCACTCTAACCCTCATCTCCATTCTCTACATGATAAATCTATATAGGTTGGTGTGATTGTGGATCCTTATGAATAGCAATTGGTGGAGGTCTCTTTGTCAGTTGAGGAGATAGATGGTTCAGTGGAATAGGTTCAACAGACATCCTTGTCAGATCTGCATTCATTCTTTTCAGCACAGTTGGAAGGGGTGAACACTAGCATTAGCACATGAATACTTGAGTAGGTTTTAGGTCCACCATACATCTTCAGGATTGTACCTTTTCCTTTGTTTCTTTCTAAGGGGAGGAACACCATTCTGCATTCTTGGACCAACTTCTTTCTTAGAGCAACTTTCACTTGTCAGCATTCTTCTTTGGGGGGGAGCCCATTCTATCTCTCTTCCTTCTGTTATCATTCTCTTATATATATACTGGATGTATGTCATAATGGGGGGGTCTTGATTACTCCATCCATCCATGCATCCCATTTCATCTCTCTTTTTGGGGGAGGGTTTTTCCCATGAGGTTTTCCCTCTTTCCCCACTTTATGAGAGATTACATATCATTATGTACATGGGTACCTAATGTGGCCTAGTAGTTGGGACCCATTCTGGATTGCATCCTAGATTTCATAAGCTTAAGGGTATTCCCCTAAGTTGCACTTAAGGGGGGGTGTTGGTGTAAATAAGTGTTTACTTATTACACTTACTTAAGTTTACTTAGGTTAATGCATTATATTAATATTTATTTATTAGTCACCTAGGAGTATGTGCACTCTTCTGAGTTGTCATGATGACATCATAGGGGTTTGTACCTCTTTTAAGCACATGTTGTCTACAACATAGGAATCTTCTACACACATACGACACTTTGTCATTCTTATCCATTCATCTAGAATGTTGGATAAGGTGCTTAGTTGTCTTATCTCTTGGTTGTTTCTAGAGACATTCTAGGTGCTTCTTGAGAGACCTTTATATACAAGCACTCCTAGTGTACTCTTATCATGGCATATTAAATATATCATCATTATGATCTTACTCTCTCTCTTGGTCAACTGTGTGCTTGTGTTTGATTTCTTAGTTCCTAGGTGAATTTTTCCCTTAGGAAAATTCTTACACATCTTATTAATATTTAACTTTCACTTTAGTTAGAAGTCTTTAAATTTTAGATTAAAATTTTGAATTCCCACCCCTACTACTAGCATTACTTCTCGTTGTAGTAGTGCACCACTTTTTTCAGATGTAGTCTTTTCATTTAGAGGTCACGAGTTTTGCATGCCCCGAGTGGTCCATATTTGATAAGGAAAATTCAAATTCAAATTCTTTTGACTATTCTTCAATCTTCATTTCTATCACCATTGAATGTGATGTAGCATGAACTCTTACCCTTTGCATGACTAGATAGTCATGTGTTTCTTGCTTGATGTCCTTCATGATGTCCAAGTTGGATCTTTTGACTAACTTACTCATTATTCCTTTCACTTGGTTGTCTGATGTGCATTTCATCTTCACTTAGTAGCCTTTTCTTGTGTAAATTGACTTACTTTGGCCTATATATTCTCCAAATTAGACTATTTAGGTGTGAGTTAGAGATGCACATTTTGTGCCTTACCCATTTTTCCTTATGATCGGTCACATTCTCTTCACAAGTGTTGCCAATAATGACAAAACCTTTAAATGACTAATCTTCTAGTCTATCTGCTAGATAGATTACAACACTTAGGCTAACAAAATGGATTTAATTAGGGTTTGATTGGAAAGTTATGAATTTTAGAAGGGAATGGATTAGAATGAAGGTGATTTGAAAGATTGAATTAAGGATGAATGATGAGGTTGGATGAGTAAATTAGATCTTGATGTGGATTTATGAAAGATGATTAGGATGGAGATTAAGACTTTCATTGAACAATTAAGAAGATAAGGAAATGATTAGGATGATTTGAGGTGATTGATATTTTGAGGAATGATTTGAATTATTAAGAAGGTGATAAAGACACGAGATGTATGATTATGGTGCAATGGATGAATAGAAGAAGTGATGTAGATAACTTGACTAAGAGGAAATAAAAAAATAACTTTTTTCAAAATTTTGAACTTTATAATGTTTTTTTTTTAATTTTTGAAATTTTACAATGTTGTTGGATTTTTTGAAGCATAAAATGCAAAGAAAATAATGAAATATATACAAGACAAGTTTTTAAGGTTTAATTTGGATGGTGTATCCCTTTTTTGCTACAGATGGGGAATGATTTAAACAATAAAGCACCTCAAGCACACATACAATCCTATCAAGTTTTAACTAGGATATACAAGATCAACTAGGGGTGTATTTGATATATGCAAGGCACATGAGGCCCAAATTCATAGATGAAACAAAATAATGCTACAAAATCAAGAGGAGATGGTAACCAAAATCTTGACCTTCACTTCCCAAAGGTATAAATTTCTTTGGGGCTTAGACAAGAGTGACAAGATTCTAATTCCAAGAGAGGTGTCTCTAGATTCACCTCCTATTTATACTTTTCTAGAAAATGAGAGCTGAGGTTATCCCTTGAGGTGATGAAATCCGTAAGTGGGCCTCCTAAAAAAACAAAAAAAACACCACTTATTTCTTATGCACTCAAGATCACCCAAAGGTGCAAGAGGAGAGATTACATAAGTGGCCTTGGGGTTTAAAATACACTTGTTAATTCCAAATTAAAGCTTTAAAATTTTCTATCTATGCTTAAAGAAACCCATGATTAATATGCAAGGTTCTTTCCAACTTGACAAAGCGCATGTCCTTGAAAATAATATTTTGACATATTTGAAATAGGATGGGATAGGAATGAATGTCCTTAAGTAATTCAAGATTATGTGTGTTAATTTTAAGAACCAAGTCCAAATATTCTATTTTCAATGTTATTTGTCCCTTATGCATTCAAGATTTGATAAGATTCATTTTAGATCCAAATTGAATGTTATTTGTCCCTTTTGCACTCAAGATTTGATAAAATTAATTTTAGACCCAAATTGAGATATATACCATAGCATTGTTTTTTGACCTTTATGCATTCAAGAGTGTACTTAAATTTGAATCACTCATTCCAAGAAATGTTTGTGATTTTATTTAAGGCATTCAAAATTGGATTTGGATTTTTTTAGCTTCAAGACATTCAAGAGTGTGTTTGATTTATCAAATATATTGTAATATTAATTCCAAGGAAAGTTTTTAAGCATTCAAGTTCATTCCCAAAAAATAGTAAAACTTTAAGGAAAACTTGCAAGACACATTGTTAGTTGTTTCTAGAATGTTCCAATCTACAGTGCCACAAAACAAATAACTTGATTAACATCACCAAAATATCCAAAATGAAAGTTTCACTATGACCAAGAGAAGTTACAATCAATGGTCCACTAGAATGATGTTTGAGGCAATATGTTGATTTCCTAAAATTTGACTAATTCTAAAATATTCTAAAAGCTCTTAGAAACTATAATCTTTAGTTTAACTCCTATGAAATTGAAACCACTCTCAAACATCTTGGAAGTATATACATAAAATATAACTTAAACTATGTCACTTATACTTAAATTTTATATTTTATGTATAGTATTGATGTTGAAATTGGCATGTCAAGACCTAAACCATTATAAGAAAGACCAACTATTAGATAATACCTCAATTTGCATAGACACCAAATTGTGGAGATGACAGTTTTTCTGTGCAGATGCCAAAATGCACAGACAATAGTTCATCTTTGTAGATGCCAAAATATACAGACAATAATTCATCTGTAAAAATGATAATTTGTTTAATAGAGATGAAAATCCATGATTTTCTCTAGAAACTGATGAGTTTTTTAATCAAATTTTAAATGGGAAAGTGGATGCAGGTCTCGCTGAGCATGCCAAAATGTGAATGCAAAAATCTAACCTATTGGGAGCATGCATAAATAAGAAAATGTTAGTAGCATATGTATATCAAGAACTAAAAATAATAATGAACTACTAAGTATCTTATGTTTCACAACACAAATGAAACCAGTAGACTATGTCCTCACACAATCTCAAGAGTAGCTTAACAAGTGAACCCAAATGGCTTGTTGGTGTACTAACAACTATGGTATGTTGGCGAGATCTCCCTTAAACATAAGTTTAAATCCCATAACTAAAATTAAATGTAATAATGGCATGAAACTATGTTAAAATGGAGGATAATTGTTCAAGATATGGCTTTGGAAGAAACTATTCTTGAGAGCATTCAAAGGATATGGTAATGGATGCAATAAATTAAATTAAGTTAAAAATGAAAAGAAATAAATCTTAATGAACTACCAAAGGTTAGAAAAATGCATCAAAATCTCTAAAAAGCTCTAGCACCAAACTAACATGACAACAATACAATGAAGGGAGATGAGAAATTCTTAAGAGAAGGGCTCTATTCATAGATTAGGTGGAATCTATGTGGAATCCACATAGGTGCCACAAGGGATACACATGGGATAAAGGACAAGCCATGCAAAAATTCAAAAAGAGTCTTTAAGGTTTGAGTGGTTCGGGTTTTGCTCATGCATGTGTGAGAAACCTTATGAAAAGGAGTGGGGGAAAAAGGAGTAAGAGTAACTTTTGGAGAAGTTAATGAAAGAGGGGCTCCTTGGGATTGAGTTTCTCACACATGTGCAAGAAACCCATTAGGGGATAAAAGGTGTCTAAAGAATGATTAGGATCAATTGATCTTAGTTGCAAGAGGGTAGGCTTAGGTGGGTGACTGTAGACTAGGCTTTAGGTAGGATTTGATTTAATAGTGGGTTTATGAAATTTAATTATGCAGAGGGATTTAAATAAATGAGATTTATTTAAAAAAGGGAATTTATGGAGTACTATGTATTAAAAAAATTTAATATATTAGGTGGATGTATTTGAATTTAGTTTAAATACTTTAGGGAAGTTAACATATTTATGTCATTCCCATATATTATCATATTTCCAATTAGTGTCAAAAAGCCAAGAGAAAGAAAGCATAGTAAC
Organism: Cupressus sempervirens; assembly: GCA_028749045.1. Taxonomy (NCBI): domain Eukaryota; kingdom Viridiplantae; phylum Streptophyta; class Pinopsida; order Cupressales; family Cupressaceae; genus Cupressus; species Cupressus sempervirens. The sequence goes on along the minus strand of CM053783.1, from coordinate 731,743,441 downwards.
TTAGTTACTCTATTGACTAGAGTGATGAAGGATGAAATAGAAGAATATTATATTTATACCCGAGCTCAGTACTTACCAAGTGTTTACATACTCACCAAGTTAGAAGACATAACCAAGCCAAATAGACTATATCGAGCAAATATTTTGATGAGCTACACAATTATAACTGAGCATAGGTTACAGTAAGAGAAAACATGAAGAAAAAAGTATTCATCGAGAAAAATAGAGTCTACATAAATTTTTACTTGGCGCTAAAACTCATGAGACATGATCATATCAAGTGGAAAAATGGTTTACATGGATCAAGTAAAGATTTGTAAAAGATTTCTCAAAGAATGTGAACTAATTATTTGATGATTTCAAGGTAGAGAAGACCAATAAAAATGAAGGATAGAAAGGAGTAAAGAGATGGATGATTATAGATCATTAATTTTGATCAGAGATGTATTATAGAATGTTCTTAAACCCTAATTAGATCACAGGTTGAAAGGAAAAATAAAACTATAAAAGGACCTATTAAGAACAATTTTAGTTGATGTGAAATAGTTGTTATTGAGAAGTTTTTTATGTGAAGAGAAGTTTAGAAGTAGAGAAAAAAGATCAGAGAATAGAGACAAATACAAAGGATATCATATATCATAGATTAGAAACTAAAGAAAAATTGCAAGGAATTGCAAGTCAATCATAAAAAGTGATATAAAAAAGAGCAGAAGGCTGATCTAATCAAGAAAAGGAAGTTGTTATTACAAAGATCATTTACTACTAGTTTCTAATCATTGTAGTAGTTTCTAAATCCTTGAAAAAGGTGGACCTAACAGTCTTTTATGTAAATCTCTTTAGTGAGTGCACACTTAAAGATTGTTGAAAAAGCCTTGAGAAAGGTACATGTAAGGCCCCTTTGCCAATACCATATTGGAAACCCTAAATAAAATGAATATGGTCAGAGCTAGGAAGCATAAGGAGGTGAGATGTCATGTCATTGTCTCTCACGCATGATATGTGAATTATAGACTATTACCATACACCTTATGATAGAATGATGATAAGTAGGTTATGAGATTTAGGTATGTCATGATTAGTATCCTTCTTATTAATATTGGACTTGAGATATTATTAAGACTAATATACATTGTAGTCATTACTATCCTAAATATCATATTCAAAATATTATTAGGTTGGTAAGCTAGGACCTAATGGAATAAAGACTTGAGATGCTATAATTTAGAAAACTATGCCGATGGGTTCATATTATGTTTTGATCTATTAGGATAGTCGTTTTAGGAAGCTTTTATAAAAATATGAATTAACACCTGCCCTTGTGATTACTAATTATAATTATAGATATAAATTATTATCAATTTAGATAAAAGCCTACTCGGTAGAGCTCAACATGATGTAAATATAAAAGTCAATTTTTGTACAAGTAGTATTAGGTGGATAGGCTATAGTGAATGATGATTAAGATGAAAATATAATATAATGACTAACATATATAATGGGTTTACCTAATGACTAATTTTGAACCTATGCAAAAATGATTATGAAAACATCCCAATTTCCTGACATTAGTGATTTTAGAGACATATGAATTATCATGTAATATCTCATAGTGATAACAAGTTAGTGTTAGTAATCAAACTACATTTAATTGAATAAAGTATACAAGTTGTGATGATTACATTTTGGTGGTTTTGATCTAAGGTATGTAATCATAACTAATTTTCATATTGGCTGATTTAGCAATATAGATTCAACATTTCATCATTATGATAGGAAATGGATTATGATGTGATGCAAAGAATTAAATTAATTATGATGATTTATGATTAAATGTGATGTGTAGATTTTGATATTTTAATATTTTGAATGTCTTATTTGAAATGATTAAGTAAAGGAATTCCATTGAATTATGTTAATATGGAGTACATAACATTTGAATTTTATGCATTTATGACATGTAACTTTATATGACCTCCTTGGACTACTGATGTTTGAGTTTAGTGTGCAGGAAGTGGAACCATGGAAATTATTGGGAAAAACAAGGTCCAAACCTATGTGAACATGGTTTAGCCAAGGAAAATCTTTGGAAGATTCAAAATCTTCATTTTGATGTATTTTATTTTGTAGATGTAAGCTTGGGTTTGTGTGAAATTTTTAATCTCAAAGATGCATTAGGGACATGTCATGATAATGTGGAATGTGATTTTATGTGTCACTTGACACTTGTGGATTTTTTGTGTTAATGACATGTCATCTAGGGTTTGGTCATGGTAGCATGTTACCCTAAAACTAATTACCTTGTTAATGATTAAGTAAACCCACTTGATTAGGGATAGGATGGGTCACAATCAAAGGAAATTCGAATTTAGACTTGAATAGGGTTTTGAGGGGTCATTAGATTGTCCCAAAGTGTCTTTTATGTGAAGATGAGCTACCCATATGATAGTGTAACATGTTAGGGACCTAATTTTGACCATGATAGTGCTTAGACAGCCTAGTGGGCCCCTTTACAAATGCCTTCTTCCATCAATTCAAAAATGGAGTTGTCACATGAACCCTTCCCCATGTTTCCACTAAGTCATATATAGAAAACTTAGGGGGAGACAAGTTTTTAAGAAGAAGTGGCTTGGTGTTTTTGCCAAAATAGTTAGTGGAAAAGCCTTTTTAGAGAGTCTTGGACAAACTAGCGGGGTGTTCACCCATTCTCTAAGTTTAGAGATAGTTAGGTTTTGGAGGGAGGCTAAGGGAACTCTTCTCCAACTAGCATTTCCATTAGCTTGGACCAAGGTTGGTGCTCAAATCATGACCATTTTGTTTTAGCATTGCATAATGAATCTGCAAGTATGGAGTGTTGATATGGGATCATGTATTGTCATTGTAATCGTTGTGTTGTGTTGTGATTATGTATTGTGTTTCAAGAATTTCTCAATTTTCTTCCTTGATCTCATTATTTTGTTGAATGTTGAAATTTTTCATGGGTGTGAAGGCTTCACTCACCCTTGGGAGGGAAGAGAAGCCTTGGGTGAAGGGGTTATTTGGGCTCAACATTGTAGTTAAGAAAATCTACCTCATGGTGAGGAGTATGGGCTCCATTGAAGCCATATGCCTTTTGTTGTTTTGGAGGTATAAGTGTATGTGTAAGAAGGAGGAGATTTTATGATAGCCTTGAGAGGCAAAAATGCAATTTCAATTTGATTTTTGTGTTATGGACATGGCATTCTCCTCCTTGAAGAGTCCACCTTCACCCAATGTGTTGATGATTCTAATGGTGAATCAATGTGCAAACCTTGGAAGGGATTGTTATCTATTGTGTTGTATGTTTTCATGCATTATCAAATGTTGTATGTGTGTATCCCATTTGGACTTGTTTCCCCCACTTGGTGGGTGGATTCATAGAGGCTAGGATGGGAGGTGAGCCTCCATGGTTCTTAGTTGTTGTGTTGCTTTATAGGTTTTGTGAGGTCGGATCCTTGAAGAGATTAGGGTTTTATTCTTGGCAATGTTGAGGAACCAAGTGTTGGGGAGAGACTAATCTTCTCCCATGTCAGCTCATAATGTATTTTGATGTTAAGTTTCCATTTTTGTCTCCTTGTATTGTGAGAGGGAATTATTTCCTATTTTATATTATTTAAATGCATAAAGTGAAGTTTGAGATCATGTATAAAGTTGTATATGAAAAAGAAAGATTGTTCATAGTTTTATAGAAAGGAAATAATCAATTCAATTAGAAGAATCCATCCCATTGGTTAGTTCTTTTACCTTCTATTGATAGGATTGACTAGGCATAACTGAATCATGCTCATTTTGAAATTCTAAAATTAACTAAGAAAAAAAAAGTATTCAAATATGTTTGTATGTGAAAAGTAATTATCTATTTTTTGAATAAGTTTTTGCTTCAAAATTCCATCAAAGAGATTGAGATATTAAATGTTATACTTGATCTTGTTCAAAGTAAATACATGAATTTGATGTAGAAGGAAAGAGACTTGTAGGAACCAATTATCAAGTTTTTGTTTTATGTTTCTATGATGTTTTTCAATAGATTTACCAACCTAGACAATTTCAATATAGTGCTAATAGTAATAGTGATTAACTATCCACAAGCATCACTTACCATAATACATTAAATCAAAGGGAGTGAAGCTATGAAGAGTCCTACACACAAGAAAGAAAATATAGCAACTAACAAACCTATACATACATAATAAGCTCTCTAGATTTTGAATGGGAGGGAAGAATAATAGAATATAGTCAAAATTTTATATAGATCAATATAATATTTTGAAGGGACCGTCCACATAGAATATAATAAAACACTACTCCCAACTCAAAATCCTAATAAAAATAAATAATAAGTCAGAACTTAGTCATTTGAATATGACCCATAGAAGAAAAAGAAAGAATAAACTAAAACTAAAACAATAAGTACATCTATGTCTAGAATCAAGTATTTAAAAAAAAAAACTCAAGTAAAACAAATAAAAAGGGGGTCATATTATAGACATTGTTATTGTAAAATAGGGAAGCAAAAATCATATAAGAAAACTTTGTTTTATAAAAATATTGGGGCAAGAAACATTGTTTTAGCACCTTTACATAGGATGGGTAGGGTAGGTGGTTCCCCCACCTCCTTTATCCACCTCCTCATGCCAACCCATCCTCCCAAGCACTTTAGGTGCTGACATGCCTGCACATAGGATGAACCACCCATCATAGAGCACTTTCACCTAGGTTAGGAGGTAAGGAAAATGTGTTAGAAAGGTTAGAAGTCAGAGAGGTAGGTAGGGGGGGGGGGGGGGTGGTGTGTAGGATAGATTTTAAGATATTTAAAAGATCAATTATTAGAAAAGAGATTTGTATTTATTATTTGGGCATTTACATTATTTTTCTTATGTTTTTAGATAATAATGGTATGATCCATAATTGGGGTATGGGGTTGGTGTTAAATAAATTGTAGTGGAAAATAGAATTGGGCTTAAGTGGGGTAGCATTAGGAAATGATTATTTTGGGGATTAGCTCACTTGTGAATTTGACAATTAGACGTAAATACATGTTGTATGACTCAATCTCTGTGAGTTGAGTATTATATTGAATAAATGTTAATAAATAGGTATTAAATAATAATACGTACTTAGGGTATATTTATTAAATATTAATTGATAAATACTTCTTAATGCTACTTAATTCATATATTTAGAATATACAAACATGACCCTCTAGATAGTTCAAGGTACCCCCCAATCACGATATATTTTAAACCCATTTGGCCTTTGGCTGCAAAAACCCCAAAAATCCAAAAATAAATGAAATTAGGCATCGTATGCAAAAATGGCCAGCATAATGGCTCAAAAACCCAAACCCCCATTTCAAAAAATAGGGAAAACATTCATACTCGACCAACCGGGCAGAACCAACAAATAGAAATAGAGGAGAACACTAGTTCTCAACTTCTAACATACTGCTACAAGAAACGAAAGCTGAAACAGAAGGAAAAAACAAAATAAGGAAGCCCTACCTGATAGAAAAAGGGGCAGAAATAGTAACTATCACAATAAAATGAATCACTCGCCAAATCTATTGAAAATGACGGCAAAGCATAAACTCCCTGAGCTAAATCCAACGAGACCAACCTTGTGCAGATCCCATGCTCACAGCTCCTAGAACGAACAAAAAAAGAATCCTTCAAAAGAGGATTTACAAATTTGCTCTCAAAATTCTATTTCTAAAAAGTGAGTCCTCAATAAAGAATTCACTTTTCAATACTTATTCACTTTTCGATGAATAGTTGATTCTGAAAATTAGCCAACTAGAGTAGCTAAACTCTGAATTGATCCAAACAAAAATAGGTTATTATTTGTAATGGAAATTCACCTAAGGAAAAGATGCCAAAAATTAAATTTGAAAAGATTTTAAACCCAAAAATCCAAAATCATAAAAAATCACTTAACACTTTCGCAATAAATGCAAACTTCTAAATGCACAGACACACTCATTGGTCTAATCACATAATTCAAATGAGTTTGGATTTACTAATCACCAAAATGTTCAGATTTAAAAAACTAAATAAGGGTACATTGACCATACAGGGACAATATTGGCAAAATATGAATAGTTGAATCACTAACTCTATTTGCCACTACCAAGGATATAATTCTTGCACACTAAAACACGATCAAGTGCAATTGTATATAATATCATAGCCGAAGCAACATGTATTAAAATACCTATTTAATCCATTTACATCACTCACATTTGCAGAAAACATAAAGATACAAGAATGAAGTAAATAACCGTAGCATAAAATTCATCTTATAACATAATCAACAAATATGTCCAAATAAACCATATAACTAGATATCATCATAGGTCTACTGTCATCTCAAAATAGCATCAACAAGAAAAATGATAAACTGAATAGCATAGCAACATAGCATCTATGGAACTAAATTAAAGTATAACATCTAACCCTCGATTCATCACAAGGTACAAAATAAGAGTATTAAGTATCTCTCAAATCAAAATAGACAAGGTACAGACTACAAACATGAGAGGCACTACAAAAGATAAAGCAATAACCAAATAACATGAACACATGAGACACACTAAAATTTAACATGGAAACACAATTTGGGAAAACCACCAATGCAACTAGTTACAACTTTCCACTCTTTTGAAGTGAGCCTTGTTAGGAGCCAACCCTATTAAAGGTTAAAAAACACATTGCTAGGTGTGACCTTGTTAAAGGATTTAAATCACCCTATTAGGAGTGAAATTTTTAGAGGACTTAAGACACTTCAATCTAGAAATGCCACTTGGTTAGAGGATTTACACAATGGCTGTTAATTCAATTATGTTAAGAGATTTCTTCACTACTATAATTGTTAGAGAGTAACAATGATTGACCTAATTTATGAAGCAACTAGATTGCAGATTTAGATCATTGTTCTAGTGTATCCTCTAGATCCTCCTTGATCAAAATATTCTTTGCAACTCCTTGGATATTCTTCTCTTAATCATATATCCTTCTCTTTTTGCATCTTATCTTTTTTACCACTTACTCATAATACAATCCACAACTTGATCTTTCATATATATGAAACCCAATGTCAAGTTGACTTGAATACCCATTCAAAAAAATAAAATAACATCCACTAAGTTGGCTTGCATAAACCAATAAATGGATAAAACTAATCTACTGAAGGTCAGCTAAAACTAGGTCATTCAGTTACCACTAAGTTCCTTGGTAACTGACTTGACTCTATTTACACTAAAATCCTTTAGTAACTGATCTAACTATGTTTACATAGGAATTCCTAAAATTCTCTTCTTCTAAACTTTTTCTCGATGAACACTAGAGTCTTTTGAATTCGGTCCCAACTAGCAGTGCTCGGTAAGAGTATAACATTTATGTAACATCAATGGCAATATAAAATTGAATAACTATTATCAACATTAAACAACATATCAAGAAGAAGTTATTGAAGAACTATTTGATGGAAACATGTCTAATGAATTAGGTGCTTCCATAGCTATTTTACTAGAGAAGAACCACAACCTCACTGAGAAGATCAAATCATCGAAAAGAGAACAAGAGTTGTAGTCAAATAGGATGTGTGAAATAATGGAACAAAAGAGAAAAGATGAAGATGAAAAGAAAATGATTGAAGAAGATAAGAGACAAATCACTAAAAAAGTGGATGCTAAAGATGGAGATATCAAAAAGTTTACACAAAATTATTATGATATGGTAAATCAGGTACTTAGTGTAAATCATGAACTTGGTAGGAAGATGGAAGAGATTGTTGAATTAAGGTTTGAGAATGAGAAACTAAAGAGTGAATTGAAGTCTAAGAAAGAAACCATTGAGAAAATGAAAAGATCAAAAGAAAGTATCAAGATACTAGATGAAAAACTTAGAGGATAGAGGAGGTTGAGAGATATAGTTGGACTAGGATATACTGAGCATTCTACTACCAAGCAACGAGAGTCATCAAACAAATCTTAATAGAGGAATGTGTAAACCAATCCAAATCTAAAGAATGCTACATGTTATCACCATGGAAATCTTGGACATGCATCAAATGTCTACAGGAAAAAAATTGGTAAGATTAATGCTACTCCCAAGTTTGATGGTTACTGTTATCATTGCAACAAGTATCATCACTGAGAATATGAATGTAGATCTAAGTTCAAGAAGTCCCCTAAGAAGTATGCATATAATGGATACTGATACACTTGCAATAAGTTTAGACACAAGTCACAAGAATGCAAATCTCAAATAAATTCTAACCGAACATTGAGAAAAAAGGGTAAAGAAATCAATTGGGATTATAATACATGGTACTCTTGTACTAAATTTGGAAAGTATGGTCATATTGCTACAAATTGCATGAGATCTCATTTTGGAGGAAGATATAGTAATTAGAGGAACTCTAGAATGACATGTTATCATTTCCATAAGGTTTGTAAAGCCCCACCAAGGGATCCAAAAGAATTAACCTAAAGTTTTACTAAGTTTGCCAATATTTTTTTTAAACAAGAAAGATAAATCATACACATCAACACATAGTAGTGGAAGCAATAACATACAATAAACTAAAAGTATACATAACAAGTTACATTCGTTAAGGATCCCAAGACGTTGAGTCACATTTAAAATTTATTAATACTAAGTCTAACAATTACCACATCCACATAAAAGAATAATTAAAAGTCCAATGCCCATTTAAATAATATACATTTGTTCCAAATGCCTCTTGGAAAATGAAATCCGGAGTGCTTAATCATCCACTATACATGTCACATGGTATGAAAGGCTAAAAGAATATCCATATGTAGAAATAGAATTACATCCTCCTCCTCAGATCCATGATACAAAGTACAATAAAATAAATTAAACCATCCACCATACATGATATATCTATCCATCATAAAATATATAAACATCCATCATGAAATATAACCATCCATCATAGAAGATATAGAGATAGAATGAAAGGAAATGCAGACAAGGAAGCTCCAACCATGGTGACTACAGATAAATCTCAATGGTAAGAGTAAAAAGCACTACCACTCGACCACATAGAACCTAAATGGCACACTCCCACCATGCTGAGGAGATAGTCTCAAGTCCCAAATAGGATATCAAACCCAATAACAATAGTACTCTCTAAGTCTAGGAAATCCTAAAAGCATTCTAACTCAAGGGTTCTAAGACAGATCAACATCTATACCTAGAGGCACAAAAGACATGTAGGAAACCTACTATGTAAGTGGGCAAGTGTCATCACACAAATCACACTAGAGTTACCTTGGGAATCTCTTAGGATCCTGGCCCCCTAGTGATCCCTATGCGACCACTAATATCCTCTCATACTGACAAGGCATACTACGGATGCAAGGTCACAACCAAGCATTCTCTCTACTCCCACGCTAGTCTATACTAGAACTTGAGGCATGGGTGAGAACATACAAAGACTCTTATCAGGTTCATTTTAATCCCATTTAGCATAGTGTTTTCACTTATTAAACAACTTACAATGGGTTACCCTGGGAACCACTTAGGGCCCCAACCCCCATCGCAACCCATTCCTTGATATTACATATAGATTACCTACCCTAGGCTCATAAAAACACAAATCAATAATCATATAAAAAATACCTCAGTCCTATACAAGTGATTGGGAAGCATCAGAAGATAATTCATAATAACACACTAGTTCTCTACGAGCAACTGGAAAGCATCCCAAAAATAATACTAATCGAAGACTCATAATGGTTAAGTCAAACATGTCACAACATGACATCACCAAGAACAAAGAAAACAAACACCTCATAGAGCATACCAAACAAATTACTAGGGTTGAGTTTAGAAAGATTGAGATCAAACATCATAACATCACAATCACATAACTCCTTAGCCTCTGGTAACATCCCAGGACTGGTCAACGATCTAGTCAACCCAAACCCAAAACACAAACAACACACATAAAATAGAGTGTAGGTATCAAAGTTTTGTTTGATTTGAAAACACGTGGTTGAGTTAAAAGTAAGGTTTTAGTCTTCATTTTCAATGTAAGTTTTCAAGTGTATAAGATTCATCGTTTACCTCTATAATATAATCCATTTTGATATTCAAATAAAAAGCACAATTACCCCTATTCAATTTTAAGTCAATCATTCAAAAATAATTGAGGGGTAATTATTTATTTAGATTATTAAATAATAATTATTGGTTTTTAAATAAATTAATTATAATTTAAATAAAAATAATATTATTAGTTAATAATAAAATAAATCTAACACTTCGTTAAATGATTTTTGTTTTTTTAAAACTTAATTAAATACATTTAATTAAGTTAATTAATAATTACCTAAATTAACATTCATTAATTATTCATCAAATTAATAAGTATTAATAAAATTTATTAACAAAATTAATAATTAATAATTTAAATTAATTATAACTTAAATTTAATAACATTAATAATTAATTATTTAAATTAAATATAATTTAAATTTAATAAAATTAATATTTCATAAATTATATTAAATATAATATAATTTTAATAAATTAATAATTAAAAATTATAATAAAAATATAATTTAAAAATAGCGTATAATTTTTAAAGCTTGCCAGCTTTTAAACTAAGATGTGCAACCTCCTTAAATGGGCTGCCAACTGCAGTGGGCCTACGGCCACATCAGTAATGTTTTCGCAGTCCACACTATAGTCAGCACAGTTGAAACCATGGACAGAGGGAGGTAAGGTGGGGGGTGAGGTGAAACCACTCCCCAACTCCCCATTAATTGTATATTTTTTTTTAAAAAATATTTTTATTTTTAATTAAAACTTTGAAACAATTCCCCACCCCCCCTCCCCCCCCGCCCCCCCAAATGTGGAAAAATATATATTTTATTTTATTTTAAATTTTATTTTTAATAAAATTAATCCTTCCAAATCAATTCCCCCCTCCTCACTAATAATATTTTAAATTTAAAAAAAATAAAAATTTGATAAACATTTACAAATATAGATAGAGAAAATATCATTAACCATTCGAATTTCCAACCTAGAATTTCCATTTTCAAATTCAAACCCTTCCCAAATTAAATTCTAATTTCTTTCATCTATGGAACGAGGGTTTCTAACTGAATTTTTCCTTGATTTCTTCACACACAGAGAGAATCAACATGCATACCAAAATTTTCAAAATAAAATATTGGAAGATTCATCGTAGTGAAATTTGGATAAACAATTCAACAGTGATGAAGAAGATAGCATTCAACAATCATGAAGAAGATGGAATAAGAAAAGAGCGTAATAAACTATGCGAATAACCACAAGCATCTAGCTAGACATTGATGCTAATCGCTATACCCAAGAAGCTTGTAGAGAATTTCCTCCTCTCAGAACCTTCTCCTTGCCAAAAATTTTTTCCTTCTCCAAAATTCCCAGTCCCTTGAAAATGAACCTTAAAATTGTGATATGGAGTTCTCTCCTTAATTTGGGGTACTAATTGTGCATTCACCCGAGAGAACTCTTTGCTCACAAAGCTTTAACTCTTCATTAGCTTTTCTTGACCTTTCATTTATCTTTTCTATGCATGCTAAATGAATTATTAAATTACTTTATTTAATTTTCACTTGACTTCTCTTTTATAATTTATTAAATTTTAATCTCATGCGCACTTTATGCAATTAAAATATCTTTATTAAATTCACTTGTTTTATCTTTTAATTAATTTCTTATATTTTAATCTCATGCACGCATCATGCGAACTTGAAACTTTTTCATAATTTAATATCTTTTCCCACTTCTTAATTTATTTTCAAATGTTTAATTGATTAAATATTTATTAACTTAAACAATAATATTATTTAGCATTTATTTAAAGTTAACTCCAAATATATTATTATTAAATTAAATAAATATTATCACGTTCTAAATTTATTCTTATAATTGTTATCTTCAAATTTAATTCTTTTTATTTAATTAATTTTCCAACTAATTAAATATCATAATAATTTTCCATTAAATTAAATCATTAATTTAATCTTTTAATTAGACTTAATTAATAGAAAATTCACCAAAGACTCATAAAATAAAATATGAAAACCCATCATAGAAAAACACATACAAAATCAAACTAAAGGGTTATATTCACGAATTAACGTCATTCCATGCATTCAGAGGGTACTCAAATCGAATAATTGTCCTAATTTTTTAGGACAAATGGCTTAAAGGTTTAGGATTTGGACTTAAGAATTTATCTCCCCTCTCTTACCATTGAGATAATGTGATAAGGTACACTCATTCTGACAATTCAGGGAAGTTGATACCTAGTACCTGCAACCTGCATAAAATCCATGCATATACAAACATAATATTCTAGGCTAAATAGGCAATGACAAGAAGTGGTACATTGTGTAGATCCCAACTAGCATGTGACTACGACTCCCTTCCTTAACGACATCAAAAATGTCATACATAAAGAAAAAAATCATGCACACCATACACATGTAGTATGGGGTAAGTATACATAAGAAAATACATATGATAATCCATCTAACTAATCATCGTCAATAATTGAAAACATTGTAATAATCATCATGCATACATGAAGTATAGAGTACCAAGTAATCTCATCATATATCAACTAAATTTGAAACAATATCTAATAACCTCAAAATAATGCTACTAATCATAAGTTCAAAACTGGCCTAAAA